>JAJHZJ010000561.1:2388149-2988149 GCA_023548195.1 Bettongia penicillata ogilbyi | reverse complement strand
TCACAACAACCCTGAGAGATAAGTGCTATTATTATTTCCCATTTTACAGATGAGGAAACTGGGGCAAACAGGGTTCAGTGACTTGCCCAGGTGGAAATAGCTAGTAAGTGTCTGAGATATTTGAATTCAGGATTTCCTGGCTCCAGGACCAGCACTTATCCACTGGACCACCTACCTGCCCCAATTAGATGCACAATCTCTACTAGTCCAGACTCCCCACTGACATGATCAATTGGAAGGAGGAGGAAAGAGAGGCAGAAATTCTCTCCTCCTCTGCCTCCTACTCAGGAGCAATTCCCTCACACAACTTTGGTTCTAACTTCTGAACCGGAAACCTCCAAAATAGAGTTCTTCCAGTTGGTTCGCCAATTGACTGACCAGCTCCAATCTGACTTGCTTTTCATATAGCTGTCCCAAAAGATGAGATTTTATCTTTTTAACCTGTCATGAGATGCTTCCTTTTCTACCTCATTTGCCTTTCTTCCGATGGCCAAAACCTTATGATCTTCTCAAATTAAACATTTATTGACAGTTTACTTTATACTTTTGACTCATTCATTCATTCAATGCATGTGGGCTTTCTGTGATCATACAGAGGTAGCACCCAGCTAACACAGTAAATATTCATTGTGTGCTAGTTTAGAAAGTTAGTGGCATGGTGGAGTAGATAAAGGAGTAAACTTGAAAAGAGTCAGGTTTGAATCATACCTTCAAAATTTAAAACAATAAATGTTGAGCTGGAAGGGAATTTGGAGTTCCACCTAATCCAAACCTCTTATTTTACCAATAAGGAAATTGACTAGCCATGTGACTGTGGATAAATCACTTAAGCTCTCTTAAGGCTCAGGCAACTTCCTAAGACATCTGCTGAGTGATAAAAGGGTTTCATCTACCTTGAGGTAGGGAATTTGCCTGCCAAGGATATCACTGATACTTAATCCAGCTACAAGACACTGTAGAACTTTGACATATACTGGTTGTGTGACCATAGGCAAGTCACTTAATTTCTCAATATTTCCAGGTAACTCATGACCCCCACCAATCTGTTTCCCCACTCATAATCAGACAACGGGAATTTTCTTTGTTATTAAGGTATCTCTAAGATGCTAGGTTTCAGAGGTGCTGACTGACATGGCTATAAGGAACTCCCAGATGAAGAGGTTTCCTCCAAAAATGAAACACAGGTCCAGTCCCTATTCAGATCCCTATTTGAAATGAGTTTTGCCCCTTTTGCCCAGCTCCCACTCCCACAAGACTCTCTATAGAGTGAGGTGAGAGATTCCTTCCTGTTATAATGGGATCTCTCACCTGCCTCAGCTTTCAGTCACAAGACAACTTTGCTCTTCCAACTACTGTGAGATCTAAATTAGTGCTGCTAGACCAATGTTCCCAGAAGACTTGGGAGAATCATAGATCTAGAGCAACAAGGGACCTCTGAGGTCATCTAATCCAACCCCACCCCATTTTGATGAAACTCAAGTCCAAAGAGCTTCAGTGAATAAGCCTAAAAGGTGGGATTTGAATCCAGGTCCTCTGATTCCTGAGCCAGAGATATTTTTCCTATACCATTCTATTTAAGAGGGAGAGCTCTCTGGGAGGAAAGAGAAATATTTTGGGAAATAGAGGTGACATAAAAACAAGCTGTCAAAAAAAATTTATTTTAAAAAAACTATTGGTTGGTGATATAAATGGAAAAGATAGATAGGATAAAGATAGAGATTAGACCTGTGAGTTCATTGGCACAGTAATCAATAATTTCATTGGTATAGAGAACTCTCAAGTAAGAAATCTCCCTCTACCAATGCAGGTCAGCACATTCTCTACAACTTGGAGTCTTACAAAGCTGCCCAGAGGCCTGAAAAATTAGGTAACCTGTACGAGATCACACAGCCAGATATTAATAAAATAATATCAAAAGATATTATTATGAATCATAATAAAATGAATTAAAATCATAGTAATCAAGGATGTTTAATTTAAAACAAAAAAATCCTCAGCAGCAGGTCAAGCCTCCTCATGAGTTTAACCTGGAATAAGACTCTCCTAATAGTCTCCAAGAAATTGCTGAGTCAAAGGTCAAGACCTTGGTGGCCATACTTTGGAGCTGCCTATTCTCCAGGGTCAATAGGAAAAAATGAAAATAATAGTAATGCAAAGACCTCTGTTGGGGTCGTCCCAAGTTGTCTGTACCCAGGGCTAGCCTCTAATGATGCTCTTTAGATCCGTAAAGGAAAAGAGCCAATACGTTCTCCAGGGACCCCCAACACCACCTTGAATAGGCTGAAATGAGTCAGGCCTAGAAGAATTCATTCCCCCCTTCCCAGTCAGAGGTTAAGAGAAGATTAAGCTCCAGCCCATCCACAGAGGTATGGAGTGCATTCAGAGCATTATAAATCTGCTGGTGCAGAAGGCCTCTTTCCTCATTTGTTAGTCAGCGATGTGTGAAAATGTTAATGAAGGGAGCTATAATCTATGAGAATTTCACTATTAAAATTTAGTTCACGTCTGAAGGCTTCTGCTTACACGCAGCCCACTGTACATCAATCCTTCCCGTGTGCGGCTAATAATAGACGTAATTGCCTCACTCCGTCTAGCCACCTTCACCCTAGCAATTCCAAGATTTGCTGGAACTGTTATTGTAGAAATTATTTTCATTCTATTAACTTTGAATTTTATTATATGTATTCTTAAAAGAAAATAAATGTAGAAAGATGGAAAGTGCATATCTGGTCCCCAATGCAAGTATTTTTTTAAAATATAACATAATGACAAAAGGCACTGGAGTAAGATGATATAATGGTCCCTTTCCCTTATTGAAAACCTAAATTGAGTTTTGCATTATCAAGTGTATAAAGCAGTTTCTTTCCTTTCATGGGGGATGTTGGCCGTTCTAGCATTAGGGTCATCTACTTAGTGATTGTTGAGCTGTCTTCGGGGATCAGGGCAGGGCCCACCTTTGTGGAATCACAAAGTTCCAAGCATTGACATTCTACTTCCCTCTTCCCCTTTGTGCCTTGGAAGTATTTAACATGGTACCTGGTACACAGTAAGCACTTAATAAAGGCTTGTTTCATTCCTTCCTTCCTTGTATCCCATTATAGGATGATTCCTTGGAATCTATGCCCTGGGAGATTTGGAGGCAGCCCTTCTCCAGTTCCCATTCTATTAACCCACTGGCTAATTGAACTGCCAGACAAGCTTAACAAAGCCATTAGACATACAACTTAGTGGAGTGGGACAGAAGTTAGATGCTTCTCTCAGGACTGGGAGAACCAACCCAATGACCACTTGGGCTCTGAGATTCAGGAGACCAACTTTCTCCCCAAACTCACAGAATCATAGGGATGGAACCTATGATTTCATTGGTACAGGGGACTTTCAAGTGGAGAAACTCCCTTCTCAAGTGAGGAAACTTAGTCGTCCTGAACACTTAAATGTTTCTTTCCAAGGTCAACATCTTCCTTTTCTGTTTATCTGGTGTGTGTACCTAAATCCAATTCGTACCCAAGTAAAGACATTATTCCATGATGCCACTGGTCCTCTTCAAAGCAAAGACTGAACAACCTAGTTATTGTCCACCATTAGACTTGGAGAATTAGCACATTGTAAGCATTTAATAAATGCTGATTGATTAAGTGATTGAGTGATTGATTGACTCTCTGTATACCCACTGTCTCCCCTAATATAATGTAAACTTGTTGTAGGTAGGAACTGTTCCAGTGTTTGTCCTTTTATCTCCAGGAACCCGTATAGTACCTTGCATGCAGTAGGTACTTCAAAAGTGTTTGTAGAAGAGACTTCAGAGAGCATTTAGCTTCAGTTCCCAGTACTGACATGGATTCAGAAAAGTGAAGAACAATAAAAAGAGTCTAAGAGTTAGCATTTACAAAGCATCTTAAGATTTGCAAAGTACTTTACAAATACTATTTCACTCAATCCTCATAACACTGGGAAGTAGGTGTCATCATTACACCCATTTTCAGGATGAGGAAACTGAGACATACAGAGTTTAAGTGATGTTCTCAGGGTCACACAACTGAGGACAGATCTCAATTCAGGGCTACCTGACTCCACGCCCAGCACTCTAGCCACTGACCCACTCAGAACCAGATCCCTCAGACACATTACTAGGTGCATGACCATGGGCAAGTCACTAAACTTCCCCCATATGTAAAATGAGGAGTTGCACTCAGTGACTTCTAAAGTCCCTCCTAGCTCTAACTAATTATCTGATCCTAAGTCCCAAAGCTAGTAAGTTATAGACCAAAAGGCTGAACTCAGGTCTAAAAGAACCATGGACTTGGAAGGACCGTGGGAGCCATTTTAGTCCAGAATCCCTGACTTCCTTGAAAGCTGAGCTCCGGTGCTATCTCCTCCATGAAGCCTCTCTTTTTTGCCTTGCTTTCCTGGTTTCTTTCAGGTGCGATTCCCCCTTTTTCAGGAGGTCTTTCCCCATTCACCCAGTTGCCCTTGCCTATTCCTTTATGGTTCCTTCCTATCTATACTTGGTGAAGCTATGATCCTCTGATTCTAACACATTACAAACTGGAGACCAACTTATGTAACAGGAGCACTTAGACCACCACTGTTTTCTACCCTACCCTACAAAGAGAATACAAAGCAGGTATCCCTACAAATCTCCACAGATCTTTGCCCAGGAAACTCAAAGACACAGAAATGGAAAAATAAAATACGGAATTATTTCTAGGTGATCTTCCTACAAATCACTACATGCATGACAAATTGTTGTCTCCAGGTTTTGAAGGCCATAGTACGCTGTCAGACCTTGGGAGGGCCTGGGTAGGAGCCCTCAGCACTGTTAAGGAAAAAGCAGAGCTTATCTCTCAGCTGTGACCCCTGGCAAGGCCAACACTCACACACACACACACACACACACACACACACACACACACACACACACACAGGTAACTTCGGCCTCCGAAAGCACCTGATTTCCAGACAGCAGGGGATGGGGGCGGAGAAGCAGGCCCTTAGGGAAATGGGCTACATGAGGCTGTGACGTGAGAAGCTATAAAGAGAGGGCACCAGCAGAGGGACAAGCTGCCCTGAGACTGGCTAGTCTCCTCTCCTTTGGTGGAGGGAGTTGTGTCTGTGTTCTCTAGGGTACCAGTTTCAAAGCTGGCGCTGTTCGTGACCTTGAGGAAGGACTCACAGTTCGAGTGCTGAGAGGAAATGCTCAGTATACTTAAGAAGAAGTAAGGGGCTCTCATCATGGGGGTGGAAGGCAAGCAGGAAACACTTGTTCCAAGTGCTACAAGGTGCCTCCAGCATCCCCTCCACACCCCTGGAGAAGGGTCTAGGGATGATAGGTGATGGATTAAAGATCACAGATTTAGAACTCAAATGATGTGGAGTCCAAACCTCTCGTTTTACTACTAGAGAAACTGAGGCCCTGGAGGTATGCCCAGGGTCATGCTAAGGGACATCAGTAGACAGTTAGTCTATTCTACACCTGAAAAAAGGATACATCCACAGAATGCATGGCCAGTGCTCATCCAGCCTTTGACTGCAGACTAAGAGGGAGGAGGAATCTAAGATATAGCAAGGCAACTACTTTGTAACTTAGTCCCACTGCTGCTAGTTCTTTCCTTGGGTGCTCCACAACAGGCAGCTACGGGGCTCTATAGTGCACAGACCACCAGACCTGGAGTCAGGAAGACTCATCTTCCTGAGTTCAAATCCAGCCTCAGACACTTCCTAGCTGTGTGACCCTGGGCAAGTCACTTAACCTTGTTTGCCCCAGTTTCCTCATCTGTAAAATGATCTGGAGAAGGAAATGGCAAACCACTCCAGTATCTCTGTCAAGAAAACCCCAAATGAAGTCACAAAGAGTCAGACACAACTGAAAATGACTAAAGAAAATCAAATTATATCCCCCCTCAGTTTTCTCTTCTCTAGACTAAACATCCCTGTTTCCTTGAAGGATACTTATTTAGCAGGAACTCAAGGCTCTTCACCATCTTGGTGTCCCTCCTTTGGATGCTCTCTAACTTACTAATACATCTTCTAAAAAAGCAGCCCTCCAAAAGTCACATGATTTTCCTGATTTCCTCTTCCCTGCTTAGATCACATGATCAAAACGTGGATCAAGGCAAGGAGAAGTTCATTTGGTACAGTTCAACCAAAATCATGTCAAGGTTGTCTTCCATGTCAATACCTCTGGATCCTGGAATCATTGCTCCCACCTATAGCTGCTGACCTAAATCCATATGAACAATCCCAGAGTAAAATTTCAGTTTCCTCCTTTCTTTCACTGCCCCACAAGTGGAAATACTGCCACTGAGTCATGCAGCAAAGGTTCTCTGAGCAGTGCTGTTCAGTTATGTTCAGTCATGTCCCACACTTCGTGACCTCATTTGGGGTTTTCTTGGCAAGATATGGAAGTAGTTTGCCGTTTCTTTCCCTACAGAGGAAATTGAGGCAAACAGGGTTAAGTGACTTGCCTAGGCTCACATAGCTAGTAAGCATCTGAGGCTGGATTTGAACTCAGGAAGATGAGTCGTCCTGACTCCGGGCCTAGACCTCTGTCCATTTCATCACCTAACTTGAATATGAATCTCAGTTCTGATAGCACCTGTGTGACCTTGGGCAAACTATTTAAATCACTCTGGACATCAAGGTTTCTTCATCTGTAAAATGAAAGGTTTGAACTAAATAACCTCTAAGGTCACTTCCAACTCAAATAAATTTAAATTCCTATGCTCCCTAAGCCTCAGTTTTTCTCATCTGTAAAAATGAGCTAGATGACCTAAGTTTTCTTCCTGTGTAGATTTTCAGGATATTAGGAAACACCGTGTTTTCCAGAGCTAAGGCTCAGCAAGCAAGCTATGTCCTGAACCTGGCATAACAACAATCCTTTGTGCTCACCCTCTGGCTAATCTCACCCTGTAGTAAAATCACATAATTATTGTGCTGCTTTCAGTAACCCTAGGTGTTCTCTGAGCTTGGACAAGCACTGGACAAGATTGTACAAGTATCAATGTTCTGAGCATGAAGCCCTGTTATGAATCAAACTTGTCTCATTGTGGCTGTTACTCCACAGTCAGGACTACAGCTCAGTGCATAGTCATTGGTATAAGTACTGAGATCTCCCCACAGGGCCTCAAATGCCCCCACTGGCGGGGGGAGGGCCCCCACATGTATCTAGATCCCTCCTTGCTTGCAAGCCATTTCCCTCACTTTTAAATTAAACCTCTCTTTGATTCCTGACTCTCCTGTCTCTAGCCTGCTCTGTTCACCTCCAATCATCTACAGATTAGAGGCCAATTCAGTCTAGTTAACATTAACTGATGTCATAAGTGGGATTGGATATGGAACTGGGGCCATTGTACTTTCTGGTACCAGTGGGATCAGAATAGGTACCGCCTGAGATTTATTTCTTCAGAGTCTGATCCTCCTCATTGGGTGAGTCCTCCATCTTTCTCTCCGTTCCAGTGCCCAAGCTCTTGCCTTTCTCAAGCTTGAAATTCTTTGTGAGGAAAACTCTGGGATCCTCCAGTGACCTGATTTGGCTCGGATCACTTTGGTAAGGATATCCTTTCTTAAACTGCACACCTTTGTTAACTGATCCCTCTGCATGACTGTGTTTTTAAACTGTATGCCTCTATAAAATCATAATTGTTGGAATAGGATATTCCAGAAGTCAAAGGAACTAGGACTCAAACCAAAAATCACCTACCCAGCTAAACTGAGTATAATACTTCAGGGGAAAATATGGTCTTTCAATGAAACAGAGGACTTTCAAGCATTCTTGATGAAAAGACCAGAGCTGAAAAGAAAATTTGACTTTCAAACACAAGAATGAGAAGAAGCATGAAAAAGTAAACAGCAAAGAGAAGTCATAAGGGACTTACCAAAGGTGAACTGTTTACATTCCTACATGGAAAAGACAATATTTGTAACTCTTAAAACTTTTCAGTATCTGGGTAGTTGGTAGGACCACACACACATACATACACATATGTACACGCATGCACGCACACATACACACATGCACGCACATACAGAGACAGAGAGCACAGAGTGAATTGAATAGGATGGGACCATATTTTAAAAGAAATTAAGGTAAACAGTGAGAGAGAAATGTAGTGGGAGGAGAGAGGGTGAAATGGAATGGGGTAAATTATATCTCATTCAAGAGGCAAGCAGGAGACTTTTTAGTGGAGGGAAAAAGAGGAGAGCTGAGAAAAAAACATGAAGTTTACCCTCATCACTTTCGACTAAAGGAAGGAATAAAATGCACATTCATTTTGGTATGAAAACCTATCTTACAATACAGGAAAGTGGGGGAGAAGGAGATAAGCCGCAGGGTGCGGGGATGATGGGATGGAGGGCAATGGGAGGAGGGAGCAATTTGAAGTCAACACTCGGGGAGGGACAGGATCAAAAGACAGAATAGAAACAATGGGGAGCAGGGTAGGATGGAGGGAAATACAGTTAGTCTTACACATGACGACTATTATCGAAGTCATTTGCAAAACTACACAGATATGGCCTATATTGAATTGTCTGCCTTCCCAAAGGGAATGGGTGGGGAGGGAGGGGTGGGGAGAATTTGGAACTCAAAGTTTTAGGAACAACTGTCGAGTATTGTTCTTGCTACTAGGAAATAAGAAATACAGTCAATGGGGAATAGAAAGTCATCTGGCCCTACAGGACAAAAGAGAAGATGGGGACAAGAGAAGGGAGGGATGATAGAAGAGAGGGCAGATTGGTGATAGGGAAAATTAGAATTCTTGGTGTACTGGGGTGGGGGAGGGGACAAATGGGGAGAAAATTTGGAACCCAAAATTTTTTGAAAATGAATGTAAAAAGTCAAATAAATAAATTTATATTAAAAAAACAACAAAAAAAATAAAATCGTAATTGTGTGCCTCTGTTAAAAAACAAGTTAGGATTGTAACTGCACTCTTTGTTAAAAACTGTCTGTATCTGCTTGTATCTGTCTTGTCATTTTGTCTGTGTTTGTCTTTGTAAAATGTAAAATATCTGTGTCATTCTTGTGTTTGTAAATTCTGTTACCTTGAAAGATTTAAAATGCATCCAAGCCAGAAAAACTTCTAAGGATTGTGGCCAAAGAGTTTAGAACACTGGAAAAGATTAATGAACTTTTATACTTGAAGCAATTGTCCCGATAAGCAGGACTAGCTCCTACTTTAAGCTTTCCATGGGAGATTAGGTAATAAGAAAAAAGTCAGATAATCAAAATTTATAGAACTGCTAAAAGCATCTTAGCATATTTTGAAGGTTTGAAGATTTGTCATTTTTAAAATTGCAGGGGAAAACTCCTGAGATTTGGGGTAATTCCAGGATCTCATTCCTTTCTGAAAAATCTTAGTAAGTTTTGGAGTACAATTCTGTAAAATCTGTTTTAAGGAAAAATAAGAATTAAACTTCATAAAAGTTAAAAGGAAATGGCAAGATTAATAGCCTCATTGTTCTAGGGCAATGAAGGAAGGCAGCTGGTTTGGAAGTAATCTCAGAGTGAAGAAAGAAAAGAAATGGTAAACAGTTTTCACTTTATAGCAATCCCTTGTTAATCTTTCCTTGGCCATGCCTATGATTCTGCCAGGTCAGAGACCTTTCTCCTTCTGGTTCTGTTTACCCCTCTCATCTCAGATCAGATTCCCAACTACCGGTGCTGAAAAAAATGCTGGAAAAATGTAGGGAAACTTGAATTATGTTCCCGTTGAAGAAATTTATTATCTTTGATTGCCCCCGTTTTCTGATCTGTAAAGAGAAAAATAATAATGGTACCCACCTCCCAGGGCTGTTGTGAGGTTTAAAATAATATAATGATTGTGCTTAACATAGTGGCTGGCATATGCTAAGCACTACATTATTATTGTTTCTTTAATTGAATGTAATTGTTCCATGCCTGATAATTCTAAAATGGGTTTAAATGTCAAAGGTAATAAGATTAATGATTTTTATATGGGATAATTTGGAAATATAATTGATGTCATCTGAAGTTTTGTTTCATATTTTAAATGCATGATATTGTTTGTGTTGTTACTGTATTTCTAATTTCTCTTATATTGTGAAATTTGAGAGACCATTATAAACAGAAATGCTGTTAGACAAAACAACTTTTTAATCTGGATGCTGTTGCACATGAATTGGGCTTTTAAAAGGATGTGATAAAAAAAAGATATTTGAAAACTGTTAAATATTTAATGAGGTATATTTTGTTAATAATAAGTTTACTATCATAGCAAATTTTCATCTGAAAATTCTTGGCTATTACGAAAGTGTAGAGGGTGGTTTAAAGATGTTATCTCAACATAATGACGATGAGTCAATTATCGGGTATTTGCTGTATGTATGAAGTCCCAGTTTATGGGCAGTTTTAATTTATAAGTAAAAGATAAATGAAATGTTAACTGTTAGGGAAACAGCAGGAAAGATATTCAAGCCTAAGTTGTGGTTAATGAATTTTGGTTTTTAAGGAAAAAATTCCTGGGACTATATTGTACCATTGTTTTGAGATTTGATCACCAGGAAAGTTATCTGAATTGTCATGAAGCCAACAGTAGAAAATGACATGTACTGCAGGCTGGGAACTGCTAAAGGTGGATGTCAGTGCCTGGGAGAAGTCTGAGGGATAACTTTGGCATGAACTAAAGTAGGATCCTCCTGACTATTTCCCCACTATGCTATTTCCTTTCCGAAAAGGAAATTTCCCTACTTGGTTAATTCTGAGCTTTACTTTTAACACCCTGTGAGTACATGATCGGCTATCAAATATGATGTGTGCCTGGAATCAAACAGAGCATTCCTCCCGTTATGATATATGATATTATTATAACTATATCCCTCCTTTATCTTTTATAGCAAATTTCTATAATTAATAAGTTTTGTAAGTACAATACTAAGTCTATTAAATAATAGATTGAAGCTGAAATATCTCTGAGTTACTATAATAGGATGCAAGTATGAATATCATACAATTTTAACCTATATTTGTAGTTAAATTATAATATAGGGATGACATTCTCCTAAGGGGGAAATGATTAGACCAAGTAACAAGACAAAGTTGTAATTTAAAAGTTTTCTAAATAAATGGAATGGTAAATTTTGAGAAAAGTAACAGGATTATATGATTGGATACCAAATTTATCATGGAAATTCAGACTTTGGGTATGTTTTAGTAATAAAGTCTCAACATTGGACTAAAAATTTATATATAAATTGTATGAATAGTGGTAAAGAAAGTGAAGTCATCTTCCCATTATTAAAGTACCTTTCTGAAAATTTTAGAAGGCAGAAGAGCTCATTTTATGGTTGGACCCTCACAAATTTTTAAGAATCTTAGATCAGGTACAGGATTTAGGTGAGGATAGAAACAGCAAATGGTATATAGACTGAAATTCTCTGAAGTTTCAACATTGAAGAATGAAATTTACTAAATAATATTGAGTCAAAATTACCTAGGAACCTCTAGACTTGGAACCAGGGAGGCAGAACCTCCTTTAGAGCTGTCCTGAGAATCAAGCTTATTGTCCAAGAAAAGATATGTAGGAACCAGAAAACTACAAGAGACATCAAAATGGGACAAAATGGGACATCAAAATGTGCTGATTAAATGGACATTGAAAATGGGTTATTAGGATACAAGCAGCTTGATGTTAATTAATATTTTTTTTTTTGGTCTTTTGTCTGTATTGCTTTGGTCTTTTGTTTCAAGATGTTTATGTTTAAGTTTTCTCAGTTACCATGGTGACATGTAAATCTCCCTTCTCAAAACAAGTACATTGTGAGCTCTCTAAGTAGTTTGATCTGTAACATGACATTGATGTGATTTGATTTAAAATAACTATGATTATGAATTTATGAAAAACCTTATTGCATTGTTTGAATCTAGTCTTCTATAGATGGGAAACTGGACCATGTCTCTGTGCTATTTAGAGATGCTGACCAGAAACTCAGATCCAAAGATATCTGATACAAGGAGTTTTCTCACAATTGTCAATCAATCATTGTTTCTAGGGGCCCCTACCAGGTCCTTCTGACTACCCACAGCTGCCAAACCTGTGTGTGTGGACTCCTGGATCATCTGAAGAAAGTCCCTGCTCCTGAGTGAACAGCAGAACCCTCTGAGGACCTCAAGATTAATCAATTACAGACCCAGAAGCAGAAGACACCCTGAAAACACAGCTGTCCCAAGATTCCAGATAAGAGCCGAATCAATCTACCATCCTAGTTTTTTTCCCTTTTGTTATGTGATCAACCACCAAGGCCATGATTCAAGCAGGTGTTGACATTTTCTCCTTCTACATTCTTGGCCCTCCTCTCTTTTCAGCTTGTAAGCAAGCCATGAATAGCAATGATAACTGGGACACATTTTTCTCCAATAGGTCCCCTCAAGGAACTGAGTAACATTTCATCCTGGCCCAATGGGTTCTTGGCTTATACTTACCTCTCCTTTATTATCCAGGAGTGGGGGGAGGCGGTCTTTCAGACCCCCTTCCTTTGGTCAAAAGAGGGAAATGTTGGGTTATTAGGAGATACCTTGTTTTCTAGAGGTAAGACCCAGTAAGCAGGCTGTGCCCAGAGCTTGGCATAACAATAATCCTTCACGCTCACTCTCTGGAAAAATCACATAATTATTGTATTGCTTTGACCAGCACCAGGTGTTCTCTGAGCTTGGACAAGCTCAGACAAATACCCATGTTCCGGTCATGAAGCCCTGCTATGAATCAAACTTGTCTCATGGTTGCTGTTATCCCTCATTGTCAGGGCTACAGCTCATTGTGCAGCCATTGGTTGTTGAGATTTGGCCACACTAAAGTGGGTCTCCCCATCTCCCAGGGGTGGGGCCCTGGCACATGTGTCTAGATCTCTTCCTTGCTTGCAAGCTGTTTCCCTCACTTTGAAATTAAATTTCTGTTTGATTCCTGACTCTCCAATCTTTAGCCTACTTTACCAGATCAACTGTGATCTTCATGCCCTCTAAAACCTCTGCCTATTCACAGGCTATGATCCTATGAGCCCTCCCACAGCTGTTTACATTTTCAGATAAAGAAACCCAAAACAATGGCCTTCTAAAGCTAGAATTTTAGGCAGTACCGAATGAAAATAGGAGGGTGATTTTTGGAATGAGGGTAGCTTTCTTCTGCCCTTTAAGCCACAACAAGTAGTTGGCCTTCGAATTTTCCTACACATGCCCCTCCTCTTGCTTGGCTCAAGAGGTAATGGGGAAATGAAAGAGGGAGTAGCCCACCCCCAGAGGACCTCAGCCCAAATTACTGCTCCCCATCTAGTGAGCTTTAATTTTCTTCTAATTTTAGGACTCTAGTAGGCCTCTTAGAACCCCTGTAAGTGTTTTAGGGAGCCGGTAATGGTCCCATACTAAAATAATTCACCCAACACTATAATTTTAGTACCACCATCAAAATGAAATAATGGCTGTTTACTAAGTTACACCTTTCAAATGACCTTCATTTGAATACAAATTGTGGCTGGAAATTCTAAAAGCTGCTTTATTCCAGAAGGCAGCAAATTGCAGGGACTCAAACACCCACCCCTTACTCTCCAAGATTCCCCCACAGAAACACACTGTTTCAATGGTGCTCTTTTTTCTGGAGCTGTTAGAGACTTATTTAGAGCTTCTGTTGCTGAGCTGAATAGCCTTGACCAGAGAAAATAAGAGGGAGGCAGAAGAGACAAATGCCTGGGAGATACAGAAGAACTGATGCTAGGATAGCCTTCTGGGCCTTCAGACATTAGGAGAACCAGAGAATTATGGGGAACTCTGTTTCCCCCCAAAGAAAAAAAATGAAAAAAACAACATACAGAGATGTCAATCCACCAAGGACAGCCCTCCAAGGTGTGGGTGCTCAGAAGAGAGCTCTTAGAATACTAGAAAAACAGCGCTGAAAGGGCCTTTAGCGATCATTTAGACCCATCTCCTCATTCTGTGGGGGAGGAAATCCAGCTTGGCGTCATCTTTAATTTATCCCCCTCTTTTGTCCCAATACATCTAGTTAGTCATAAGATCAGAGCTGGAAAGAATCTTAGAGGTCACCTACACCAACCCCCTCATTTTACTGAGTGGAATTGAGGCCCCAAAGAGGGAACAGAACTTGCCCATAATTAGACAGGTAGGATTTAACAGAGCCAGTCTCTGATCTCAAAACTAGCATGATTTCTGTTTTATTCTGTGAGACCAGTGAGGTTGAGGGATCTGTCCAAGGTCACCCAAGTACTGGGATTCTCTAATATCACATCCAACACAATTTTTACTGCCTTTTATTAGTCCATGAGCTCCGGGAGGGCAGGGACTGTCTTGTGCCTTTCTTTGTATCCCCAGGAGCTTAGCACCTGGTACCTGGCCCTTAATAGTCTATTGACTAAATGAATGACTTTAATTAGTCTTGGTCACCATTGGTCACTCCTTCATGCGAGGTGGAATATCCAAGGCAAAAGTCCTCAACTTCTCCACTGAATTGAGCAATGGCTCCCACATCAATTAACGTGGATGCAAAGATCCCTAGACTTCTTAGATCTGAGATATAGACTAGGTTTGAATATTATTTTAACTAATTTAGTAAAGTGCCTTGATCAGTAAGGGGGTAAGAGCAGATGACATCATACAGGAAATTGTCCTGTGATTGGTTGAAACAAATCAGTCATATTCCAGGGAGCTTTGGATAAAACAAGACAACTTGAAATCCAGTATTCCAACAGCAAACCTGTCTCAAGGTGAAAAGGTACCAACTAATCCCCTGAGAGGGAATCACTTGAGAGAGACGCAGAGGAAGTCTCCCCCTCAACTTTCAAAAGACCTTAAGATTTGTTCTTCATATCAGCAACCCATGAAGCAGCAAAAAAAAATGGCCCCTGGTGCTGTGTAAACCCTTTCAGCTTTCAGAGGGCCCATCATAGTGGGACAGAAAAGATGGTGGAGGGAGTTAAGACTCACAAAATTTTTAGATGATTCATAAATATTAATTTAACTCTTGTTATCCTGAGTGTGAGCATCAATTTTGAACAGTGAATGGAATATTGACCTTGAAACCAGGGTGACCTGGGTTCAAGTTCTGTTTCTGACATACAAGACAAATCACTTAACCTCTCAGTGCTCTCGGCAGTTTCAGAGAGGATGCTATCCTGCATTGGCAGAGAGAGTTTCCTCACCTGGGAGTTCCCTATACCAATAAACTCACAGGCCTAGTCTCTCTCCCTACAATAAATGAGTATCTACTGGCTTGAGTGTCCTAAGTCATAATGTTATGTCACACATACTTTGGTGATTCCCCATTGCCTGCAGGATAAAGCCTGTTAGGACCCCAAGTCATCAAAGCCAGACCCACCTGTTTCCCCACCTTCTCACCCCAGTACTCCCTAGCTCCAGCTCTTCATTCTGTCAGACAAATCTTACACATTCCCCCTCTTTGCTTCTCGGATCATTCTGTTCCCCACCTGCCACTCAGGCTGCTGTGCTCTTTCCTTCCCATTCTTTAAGGAACAGATCAAGTTCTACCTTATCCATAAAACATTCTGGAGAGTACAAAAAACCAGACTATCCTTGTATGCCATGTCTAGCCTCAGAAACCAACTAGACTAGCCCATTACCCAAAACAAATTCCTGTTACAACATATCCAACAAGTAGGCATCCAGTCTATGTCTGAAAAACTCTCTAGTGGAGGGAGAGTACACTCTCTTAAGCACTCCATTCCTCCTAATCACCTTAGTTGAGGGTTCTTTTTTACCTCTGTCAACTTGTAGTAATAATAATATTAAAAATACAAAATATTCCTAACCTCCAAACAATGTAGAATTTAAAAATTCTCAAAAAACAGGCTCCTAGCAGAAGAAATGCAAATTCCTGTGGGAACAGGAAGAAGTATGCATCATCCCCACCATCTTGTCTGCTACTGAAATTGTCCTAAAGATGCTCGCATCTACAGAGGTCTACAGATGAGCCACATTTTCATTCAGTTGCTACCAATGGTCATTTTGCCCATCTGAACAATGGTTTCCCAAACATTAAACATGGAAGACTTCCAACAGGACAGGAATTTGACCAAGGAACATTTCTCTTTGAGTCCCATCATATATAAAGATGAGAACCACTCCCTCAAAAAATCAAAAATAAGAATAAGAATAGATTATGTTTGTGCAGACTTTAAGGCTCACAAAGCACATTGTACATGTATGTACATTAACTGTCTTGGGAGACAGTGTTGCTTCTCATTAGGAAGTCTTCAAGCAAAAACTAGATGACCATTTGTCAAGTACCATGTGGAGAGAATTGCTGTTCAAGGTCAAGTTGGGCCAGGTGTCCCCAGGAAGTCCCTTCCAACTCTGAGGTCTCGTTCAATTGTCCCAATAACCCAGAGAAGTAAACACTCTGGGGCTCAGAGAGATGAAGCAACTCACTCATGTACCACCCTGTTAATGAGTGCCAGGGGGTAACTCCAAGACCAGAGCTCTCTCTATTATGCCACATAGTCACCCAATTGACTCCTAAAATATCAACTGCCTATACCACTCATTGGACTATTAAGGACTGCCTTCTGAGTTAATCCCATCAGATTTAATATGCCAACTTGTTGGTTGAACTGCTCTGCCCTCTCCTCTGTCCCCAACAATATCATAGACAGTGCTAGAAGAAATCTTGGAGGTTGAATTCAAACTCCTAATTTTACAGATGAAGAAACTGAGGTCCAGAGAAGTTAAGTGATTTGCCTGTGACTGTGCATAGAGAATAAGGTAGGATAAAAACTCAAGTTTTCTTGATTCCAAGCCTATCAATCTAGCCACCACACCATGCTTTTCTCTTTTTTATACTTTCTTATAAGAGATGATTCTCTAGAGAAGGAAGCATGGAATATAATTTAAAGTGAAGGTAACATAAAAACAAAAGATATCAACAGTGAGTGTAGAGAGGGGGGAGGGACAGAAGGAGAGAGAGAGAGACAGACAGAGAGAGAGAGGGAGAGAGAGAGAGAGAGAGAGAGAGAGAGAGAGAGAGAGAGAGAGAGAGAGAGAGAGAGAGAGAGAGAGAGAGAGATCAACAAGTCCCAGCAATATATTCTTCAAAGGGAACATTGAGTATGCTTCCATATCCCCAACCAGTGCTTAGCCCACAGCAAATGCAAGATAATAATGGATGGACATGGATGGATATCAGAGAAATATCACTTGACCAAATCCATTCATGAGGACAGGAAGTCCTGAGAGGTCCAACCTGTTCTACTCATCAGTTGGCAGGCGAAGAGGGTAGAGAATTAGTACTGTGATCAAGGTCCATTCAGTTCCACAGCCTTCAAGTGGGTGGTATACTAACTCAAAAATACTTTTTTCCATGTAGATGAAGGGTTTTTCTTTAAAATTCCAAGCTGCAGAAACAGTAGCTCTAAATTCCACTGGGACCACCAAATAAAGATGCTCTGCAGCCCAATTTGACATGGCTCAGTGATCACCCCCAGACCCAATTCAATCCTTTCAGAAAAACATGTATACTTCCTTGCCCAGCTCAGGGGCCTCTGTTCCCTTTTCACAAGGGTTGCCAACAAACCACAATCTTGAAACACACATGAAATCCCCCAAGAACACTAGCCAGCCTGCTGCTGAATCCAAGTGCTTACAATGGCCTTCATGCCTCTCTTGCCTTCCAATCCAACCACATCCCACTCCCCTATTCAACTACCAAGTAAGACAACCCCTTCCTTTGAGAAGGAAACAGGACATTTTGAGAGATGTCTCATCATTCCTGGTCCCCACCACCACCCCCAACCACTAACAACTTTGCTAGTTGAAGAAAATGCCACATTCTGGGAACACAACGGTAATTTGGACCAGTTCCTCACCTTGTTCAAGAAAAATTGCATGCCTGCAATGGAAAAAACAAAACAAAACAAAACCCAATCAGCATCTCTGCTCTATGTGCAGTTCCATTTAATGTTTACTTTACATTAACCCTCTGAGCCCAGAGACTCTCTGGTTGGTCTGCACAGAGCAGAGTTATTGGTCCAAGTATTTTAAAAAATAGATGCAACCTCAGACCCTAAGAAACTGAAGGGATATTATGGGAATACACAGCTGTACTGTTTTCTTACTCCATGAAAAATAGGATTTTTCTCTCTCCCATTTCCCCCCTGCTGGTCCCTTTTGCCTGCCTTCCCTGTGTACCTCACCTGAGGACAATGTTGCTGCTGTTAGAGCTCAGACACAAAGAACAGTTCGGATCTTTCTATTACAAATGAGCTCCCTGACAATCACCTAAGCAGAGTTACTAGAATCCCAGTGGCCCCAGTGGCTTCGCTGGGAGCCCAACAGATTCGAACTTCCTTCTCTATTCAAGCCAGCTTGACATTCTGGATTCAATTCAACCCAGGGAGAGCCCCAAATGGTGATTGGAGGCTTCTAACTGGCTATGGGTACCCTACATTAATGTTTGTCTCCTTAGTTGATGATAACCATGACAATGAAGAATTAGCCAGTATTTATTTATTCAGTACCTCCTATGTGCCAGGCACTGTGCTAAGTGAGGGGAATACAGAAACAAAAATGAGACAGTTCCAGTCCTCGAGGAATTAACATTCTATGGAGGGAGGTAGTGATCGGCTGATGACAGCACTGATACAATTACCTTAAGTTTTGCATAGTTTGTCTCATCTGATTCTTACAACAACCCTTTGTAGTATATATGAGCATGAGAGTTCCCATTTTATAAATGGGGAAACTAAGGTTTAAAAGGCAAAACTGAGAAGCTGGGCAGCTAGGTAGTACCATGGGGCATTGAGTGCTGGGCCTGGAGTCAGGCAGTCTCATCTTCATGAGTTCAAATCTGGCCTCAGACACTTACTAGCTGTGTGAACGTGTTTGCCTCAGTATCTTTGCCAAGAAAATCCCAAATGGGATCACAAAGAGTCAGACATACTGAAAGTAACTTAACAAGAAAGATGATAGAATGGTCCCTGTGCTGAGAGAATTCATTTGGAGTGAGTCAGAAGCTTCCTCCTCTTCTCCCAACCCATGTAAATAGTTTGGCTGTGATGTATCACAATGCCACCATCCTAGGACCTTCAAGAAGGCTAGTTTGTAATCTCTGACCTCTAGTAAGTACAGAATACAGAATCCATTGTATAGCATATGGAATTTTTCTCAAGCTGATGATGGACTTATTCTAAGGAAACCCAATATACAAGAATCTAAATTTACTCAACACATTCATTTTTCCCATTATCGGAGTGGCTCTAGGGAAGTCACTTAAGTATTCAGTGCTCGAGGCTACTGTCTAAGACTATAAGTTGCAAGGAAAGTCCAGTCCATGTCCTCTATCCTTCCTAAAGGAATGAATCTTCATTTTACAAAAGGAGTAGCTTCTCTAACTCAGTGAATCCCCTTTAGTGAATTAAAAATAGGAATCAAGATATAAAAATCTGATTTACTTGGAACTCTCTGGGAATATATCTATTGCATGAAGAGAGGCCCCTATACATTGAAACATGGTCCTCAAGGGAAAAGACAAATGAAGGAAAGCTAAAACTATAAAGGTATATGTTCATACACTGTGGCTCACTCACTTTCCTATTCACCAATACAGAGTGAACTGCCATTCAACAAAGATCTGCTATAAATATCCACAATGTACAAATTGTTGTATAAGGCAGACGAGTATATGATGAGGGTGATGCAAGGTCAATCATTCTGTGTAATCTGAAGGGGAAGGTTTGTGACTAGGAGAGAGAATCAGAGAAGACTTCGTGGAAGAAGTGGCCGTTGAATTGTCCTTTAAAGGAAAGGCAGGATTTTGGTGGCCAAAGTGGGGAACAAGGGCCATTCTATCTTTATGCCATGTTCCCACACTATAGCCTCCATCCCTTCCACTCTCCAAACCTTTCCACCATCAGCTCCGAGAACAGGACCACCATTCCTGGAAAGGAATCAATTGCCCACACCATCCCTGTGACTTCCCTAACCAACAGACCCCTTCCTGGCCACAACTCCCCATTATCTATTGTCTCCTCCCATTAGAATATAAGCTCCTTGAAGTCAGGGACTTGTGTTGCTTTTTCTATTTTTATCTCTAGACCTTACTTAGCAAAGTACCTGACAAATAGTAGGCACCTAATAAAATGTTTTTTCAGTCATACATTCATCATAGGTATAAGGAAGTGTGAACAAAAGCACAGAGATGAAATGACCATCCTGGTCCTTTATGGGACAAGGAAGTGTCCAGCTTGTTTAAGCATAGAGTACATGAAAGAAAGTCATGTGACATAAGCTTCAAAAAGCAGGGCTGCCCACAGTTTAGTGTGGCTTTTGCAGAAGAGCAAGAATTTTGCTTGGTAGGTGGTAGGGAGCTGTTAAACACTTCTGATCAGGGATGAGGTGTGTGTGAAAGAATCTTCTAGCAATAGTAGGGAAGACAGATGGGAACTCACTTTTCTCCCCCTTTCCCTTTTCCACCTCTTAGAACCTTAGCTTCTCCATAGATCGAGCACAGGCACCATCTTTCTCTGATGCTCACAGTCATCAATGCTATCTTCCTCCTCCAACTCCTTGGTAATTATATCCACTCCTTCTCTTTTCTCACTGCCATCCCCCTATCTAGGGGTTAGGGATAGGAAGTGGCTCCAGGATGTCATTGTTATAGGGACTCTCACTCTTGCCCTGAGTCCTCTCAATGCAGTTGCCATCTTTCTTTCAACTTACAAGGTCAGGTCAGAATACTGTGAGATATTGGCTTGACAATTGTTTAGTGACTAATGACTGGATGGAGTGAGAATTGGATGAATGACCCAAAAGTAACCACTAATGAAGTGAAAGGCATTCTCCAACGTATTTTCATAAGGAGCTCTGCTTGCCTCATACTATTTAATATTTTTATTAAGGATTTTGGATAAAGGCATACTTATCAAACTATCAAATCACAAAGCTAAGAGACATAGTTTATACATTGGATGACAGGTCCAAGATCCAAAGTAAAGGTTTCAACTGTCTAGCTCATTGGACCAAACCTAATAAGGGAGAGAGGAAAAAGGGACTAAGCGTTTATCAAGTACCTATGTGCTAAGCACTTTGCAAAAATTGCCTCATTTTCTCTTCACAACAACCTTAGGAAGTAGGTGCTATTATTGTCTCCATTTTATAGTTAGGGAAACTGAGGCAGACAAAGGTGAATTGGTGGTCATGCAGCTAGTAAGTATCTGAGTCTGGATTTGAACTCAGTACTCTGCACTATGGTGCCACCTACCTGTCTCTGAAAACTAATAGGGACAAATGTAAAGTCATATGCTTGGGTCCATAAAATCAACTTCAAGACTATAAAATCAGGGACATTACCAGGCAGCAGGTTGTCTAAAGAAGATCAAAAGCTCTTTATGTGTCAATAATGTGATACAGGAGTGAAAAAATGAATACTTGGTACATCCCTGGGTTTAGCCTCAATTCCTCAGTTCTCAGTCATGTGGGATATTATCATTTGGGCAATGGTTTGGTAACTGATCATACAACACACTTCATGAAGCATTTATTATGCACCTACTGCATGTAGAGCACTATGCTAATCAACAAAGAAAATGCAAAGCTATAACATCACAGACTTTAGTGGGGGGGGCGCGGTAGGGTATGTAAAGAAACAATGAAAATGCTACTGAAGCAGTGAGGTCTGAGGGGTAAATAAATGTCATTATAGCTGAGAGGAAGACATCATGAAACAGGGTATTTAAGCTTAGTTTTCAAGGATAGGTAGGTCATAGGATCCTAGATCCAACATCATTGGCCATTGAATCCAACCCTGTCATTTACAAATGAATACAAGGGAGAATGAGAAGGCAAAGAAGTTGAAGGTATACAGGGGACTGCTAGCAATCTGGTTTGGCTGAAGGAGACAGCAAGGAGTAAGTAGCATGAGCTGAAACTGGGAGGGAAATATGGTGACAGAGTGGGGAGAACTCAAAGATCCTACCAAGGAGTTTGAACTTTACTTAGTTCAGGACCATAGGGAGGCATTGAAGGCTTTTGAGAAGGGGAATGATAGGGTCAGATGAGTGCCTAAAGAAGATTAATCCTGTAAGAAGACCCTGTAAATTAAAGAGAAGAAGCCAACCTTCCTTATTAGGCGGAGTTTCTCCACTAGGGAGTTTCCTAGATCAGTGAAATCTCAATTTTGGGAAGAGTGAATTGGGATTGTGCGGAAGACATTTTAGGACTCTACATAGGCCAAACAAATACTAGTAAGAATAGTAGTAAGGGCCTTGACCATCAATTAACGGATCAACAAGCATTTATTAAGTGCTTACTGTGTGCCAGGCAGTATGGGAGCTGGATGGCACAGTGGATAGAGCACTGGACTTGGAATCAGAAAGATTCCTCTTTCTGAGTTCAAATCTGGTCCCAGGCTCTTACTAGCCATGTGACCCTAGACAAGTCACTTAACCTTGTTTGCCTCAGTTTCATCTTCTGTAAAATGAGCCAGAAAAGGAAATGGCAAACCACTCTAGGATCTTTGCCAAGAAAACCCTAAAGGGGGCCACAAAGAGTCAAAAACACAACAACAAAAATGTACCAGGCACAGCACCTGGGACACAAGATAAATTGAAACAATGCCTATCATCAAGGACTTTAAATTCTATCAGAAAGAAAAAAAAATGTCAATTTATAACTATATATAAGAAAATACATGGTAAAGGGGGGAGGAAGAGACTTTAGCAGCTGAGGGCAGAAGGGGCTAAGTGACTAGGGGTTAGAGAGCCAGTGCCAGGGCCAAGGAGATCTGGATTCAAGACCCACTGTGGTATTAACTGTGTGAACCTGGACACTTATCCTTTCAGTGCCCCCAGGGAGTTATGAAAATTATAAATTGTATTGACTGTCTGCATCCATGAGGGAGTTTTCTCACCTGGGGTTTCCTTCCAGGGATGGGGAACCTGCAGCCTCAAGACCACATGTGGCCTTCTAAGTCCTTGGGTGCAGCCTCTTGACTGAGACCAAGTTTTGCAGAATAAATCCTTTTATTAAGGGGATTTGTTCTGTGAAGTTTGGATTCAGTCAAAGGGCTGCACTTGAGGACCTAGAGGGCCACATGTGGCCTTCAGGACACAAGTTCCTCACCCCTGCCTTATACCACTGAAATCATGGGTCCAAATTTTATCCCCTAGATAATGCAGTATCCATGTAAACAGAGAAGGGAGGGTAAATGTACGAGGCTACAAGGCTAGGTATGATAGGATTCAAAAACAGACTGATTGGGTTGGAGGGGTGTGGGGGGAGAGATTCAGAAATCAATAGATAGACCTCTAAAAGGATAGTCAACTCTCTCTTCCTCCAGAGAGTTGTTCTGCCAGCCAACAGTTCTGAAGGGTGAGAATACAATCCCCAACGTTCCTGGAAAAAGCTTCCTGCCTACCTCCCTCTAAGAATCTTCTGCTTTTCTTTTCCCACGAGCAAAGAATCCACTAGCCCCATCATCTAATAACAGTCAAAGACTGTCCCGGGCACTTTTATCCCAGCCCTAGATACCGCTATTCCTCTACCCCAATCCATCCCAAATGCAATGAAGATTTAAAAGTTATTAAATGCTTTTTAATAGCAGGGCCTGGCTCTGGATCCCTTCTCCAGCTGAAATCCTGCAGAGAAGGTGCTTTCGCAACTGAGTAGCTTTAGAGACAATCGTAAAATTAATTGTGAAAAAGAGAGGAGCCCCCTCAACCGCTATATTTACAAACTCTTTGAAATATTCCATTTTTCACACACATACATACATACACACACCGAGAAGGGGGATGGGGTGGAAATCCTATTTTCTGTTTATTTTTAGTCCTAATTAAAGTTGCGGCAGAATGACGCGGATACAATTGCATGTTCTTTTCTTTGATTACCTTTTTATAACCATGGTGCTACAAAGGGAAGATTTCAGCCCTCCAGCAAAGAAGATGAGTTATAAATACTCCCACTCCCAGACACCTCCATGCAATTACTCATAAAGAGTGAGGAGGATGAAGGAATTAAAAAAAAGAACCTTTATGTGTCTTTCTTCCTTAGGAACTCCTTGGGTTGGTTCTATTAATTACTTTCAAGGTTTTCTCCTTCTCTGTTTTGTGCTCACTGCTATTCCTAAGACAATAAGTGTGAAGACAGGCTGGTGACTCAGAGCTGGACCACATTTGAAGGAGGAGAAAGGGGAAATTCAGGGGAGAATCCTTGGCATCCCAGAGAGCCAACTCCCCTTGCCCTAGGAAATACCTCCACAGATGCAAAGTTTTAAAGCAGCCTATCCATTGCAACCCCCTCCCCACACCCAACCCTCACAAAAGGAAGCAGAGATGTCTGGATTAGTAAGGAAGGAGCAGAAATAGGGGGAAAGATCAGAAAATCAAGAAAACATTAAATAAAATTCACTCCATGATATGGGATAATGCTAAGAAAATGACTGAAATATCTATACCCTCTGACTATAATGCCAAGGACAATGATAAAAAGAAAGAGATTTCTCTATATAGCAAGATATTTGTAGCAACACTTTTTGGAACTGAAAATAAATCAGATTCCTCTCCACTGGGGAATGACTAAATAAGTTAGGTGCCGTATGGCATAGTGGAAAGATCTGAAGTCAAGAAGTCTTGGGTTCAAATTCAGGTACTTACTAGCTGAACAAATCACTTAACCTTGCTTGATCTCAGTTCTTCATCCCTGGAATAAGAGGGTTGGACTCAGTGACCTCCAAGATCCCTTTCAGCTCTATGATCCTATGGGTCATGGTGCTTAAATCTGATAGAACATTACTATACTTTAAGAAATAATGAATATGAAGACCAGAGAAGCATGGGAAGACTTATACGAACTGATGCGTAGTAAAGTAAGCAGACCCAGGAAAACAATGTACATGATGACTACAACATAAATGGAAAGAGCCACAGACAAACAAAAATGAAGGCTTTGGAAATATAATGACTGAACTTGGTCCCAAAGATAAGCTATAAGAAGGCAACTCTCCCCTTCTTGCAGAGGTAGGGGACCATCAATGTGGAGTATTGCATTTAATGTCCAAATTTTTGGTGTTTGCTTTTGCTGAATTTTTATTTCTCTCTTAAATTTCTTTTTTTGCTATGTTGAAATTACTGCTTGACTCTTCATAGCAATCATTATAAAGGATGGTTCGTTGGGATGGTAGAAGGAGGGACAGATTGAGTTACATAAAAACAAAAAGGTAGCAATATAAAAAAATGTAATCCTCATTGCAGCATGAGCAATTTGTTTCCTGTTTGTGGGGTGTTGTGGTGTGGCCTTTAGGCCTTGAAGTGGGGCCTTCTGGCCTTCTCCTAGGCACAGCATGCCTCCCAAAGCACCTTTCCTGTGAATATGGACATAGGATCATAAACCCAGAAATGGTCTCAAAAGTCATATGATCCAGCTCCCTTCTTTTACAGATAAAGCCCAGGGAAGTTCAATGCCTGCTCAAAGTCACATAGGTAGTATCAGAAGTGAGATTTGAACCCAGATATTTTGATTTCAGAGCCAGTGTTCTTCTTGCACTGTACTATACTATCTTCATTAGACAAGACCCTACCTTTCCCTTCATGTTTCTTATCCAGATGTTTAGCCAGGAGAATAGAAGTATATATTATTAGAGTATATAATAACTGTTCTCAAAGTATTTTAACTGATAAAACTCCATGCCTGCTATGTACCAGGAACTGAGAATCAAAAAAATAAAATAAAATAAAACATTCTCTGTCCTCAAGGAGTTCACATTCTATTGGAAGAAACATGAATATACATAGGAATAAACAAAATAGTACAAAATAAATTTGATTATGGAGGCACCAGCAGTTAGAGGATCCCACCTCAATTAGAGGTGGTCTTGAACCAAATTTTGAAGGAAATATTTTAAAGTCTAGAAAAAGGATTGGCCTTGTTCTACTTGGCCCCGAGGACAGGTAGGTGGCAAGACCTGAGTTCAAATGTCACCTCAGATATTTACTACTTGTGTGACCCTGGGCAAGTCACTTAACTCTATCTCCATTTCCTCATCTGTAAAAGAGATGGAGAAGCAAATGGCAAACCACCCCAGTATCTCTGCCAAGAAAAGCCCAAATGGGGTCATGAAGAGTCGAACATGACTAAAACAACTCAACAATAACCAAAACTTGGTCCCAAGGGGAGAACTAAGAACAATAGACAGAAGATGCAAAGGAACCAATTTAAGCCTGAAATCGGGAAAACCTTCCTAACCACTGGAGTTGTCCAGAGTGGAAGGGACCGCTTCAGAAAGCTGTGGGTTCTCCTTTACTAGACTTCATCAAGCAAAGGACCACTACTGAGAAGATTGTTTTTCAAGGACAGCTTAGATTAGTTAACCTCTGAGATCCCTTACAACTCAGAAATTCTGTGATACCATTTTTACTAAGTCATCAAGTCTCACTGATTCTTCCTTTAACATGGCCCTGGACATCTTCCCATCTTCCATAGCCCACTGCCACCACCTAGTCTGGATCCTCAACACTTCACCCTTGGAGTTCTGCAGGGATGTAATTGATCTCCCTGAGTTCAGTTGTTCCTCACTCTAATCTATGCTTTTCGTTACCACCCAATGACTCTTAATGGTCATTTTCATGTAATTACTCTCTTGCTCCAAACCTTCCAATAGCCCACTACTGCCTTCAAAATAAAGTCGAAATAATTCAGTTTGGTGTTCCAGTCCCTCCACAATTCATTTCAAGCAACTGTTTCTAATATGGTACTATCCCATCTAATTTCCCATTATCTACCAATACAAGATAGGCACATGGTAAAACAGATAGAGAATTGGTCTCAGAGCTAAAAAGACTTGGGTTCAAGTCCCACTTCTGACACATTTTGGATGTGAGACCTTAGACAAATCACTTAACTTCTCATTATCCTGGGCAAGTCTCTAGGATTTGAAGTTACAAAGGAGGTGATAATTTATACTTGGGAATTTCTTCATCTGGGAATTCCCTATTTCAATGAAACCATGAGTCCATTCATTATCTCCAAAACAAATCTTCCAGGCCAATAAGAAGGGACTCTCCACTACCTCTCAAAGATGCCTAGTTGAAGAAAACCTGGAAAAGAAAAGGCTTAGGGGGAACATGTCATCCATCTTTTAGTATCTGAAGGACAATCATATGGAAGAGAGAGCAATGGATGTGGGGAGGTTTAGAAGGAGGTAGATTTCTACTTGGCGTCAAGAAAAAAAACGTCCTAAAAATTAGAGCTGTCCAAAAGAGGAATGCACCACCTCAAGAGGTCATGGGTTTCCCCCGTAAGCAAAGTCTGGAAAAACGGTTAGTCAGTTATATTATAGAAGAGATTCTCTTTCTATTATGGGCCAAACTAGATGACTGCCACGTGGACTTCCTTCCAACTCTAAAATCCTATGATTCTGCAGATGTTGGTGGATCTTAAAGGACTCATCAGAGGTCACTACAAAGAGTTTTCCTAATGAATTAGTCTATCAAAAATGACTTACTATATGCCAAGTATTGTGCTCAATCTCAGAGATACAAAAAAGAGAGGAAAAGTGGCTTCTACCCTCAAGAAGCTTATATTCTGGTGGAGGAAGTTAATACATAAAAGATAGCAAGAAAGGGGATGGAAAGTGGAAATATGGCCAGTCAGCAAACAAGTATTCATTAAGTATTCGCTATGTGCCAAAAACTGGGGATGCAAAGAAAGGTAAAAAATATGGTCCCTGCCAACAAGGAGCTCCCATTCCAAGGGAAAGTTTTTGTGGTAGACAGCCCTGCTATTCTATCCAGGAGGTTGTCTCAGAGGACAGGAACAAACCGGCTGTGTTCAGTCTCACAATTTATTGGTGTTATTTAGGTTAATGCATTATTAGATTGCATATTTATAACACGACCTCTAGTTATTAAGAGTGATGTAATGCTGAGGGGGGAAGATCAGGAGGCCTCTGGAATGTTTACACAGTTCCATGATTAAGAAGAGATGAGTCACTGAGTAACCCTACAGGCTGGGGCTTTCTGTCTGAACAAATGTGTCTCCAGCTTGACAGCCTGACCATCTACACTCCCCAGACATGGGTAGGAGCTGAAGGGTCTTCCAGAAGATTCCACCAGGTAGTAGAAAGATTACACCACGTGTAAGGTTGAGTCTTCAAGGCTGGCCAAATTTTTATGACCCCAAAACTGGACTTTCAAAATGAAAAGGTATTTGCTGATAATGGCCAAGTCCAAAAAGAAAGAAAGAAAAAAGCAGGGACAAGAGGAGGGTGGTGACTTCTGTCCATTCTGGGATCATAGATCTGGAGAGCAAATGTACCTCAGAGGCCATTTAGACCAACCCCCTCATTTTACAGATGAATACACTAACAGTCAAAGCATGGAAGTGACTCACTTAAGGTCCTACAGGCAACACATGGCAGAGGTATCATTTGAACCCAGATCCCAGAGTCTTTTCACTAGATCATATTGCCTCTCCCAGAAACAAATCTAAATTGACCAGGGAACTGGACCTAGTACAGGTCAAGCTTCTCTGCCTGCCATAACTGGGAAATCATTATTAGCAAAATACATACAAAAAAATCTCTGGTAAACAAAGCAGGACAACAAACAAGAAGGAAAACCCCATTTCTCAACTCTTCTCCTGCCATATGCATTAGACTGTGAGGTCCTTGAGGGCAGGGGTAATGTTTGCCCCTTTGTATATCCCCAGGGTTTAGCACACTGCCTGGCTTGTTGATTTGACTTAATTGACCACACCCCTTGCACCTGTAACTGAGTTCCCAGCAGCTTTGAAAAGAAGGCTTCCATATGAAGAAAGTCAATCATTATGTTGCCATTTTGTTAATTACCTGCTGCCTGCTGGCTTTGTGCAAGGTGGTGAGAATATAAAGACAAAAAAAAAAAGAACACCTCTGCTTTCATGGACATTTAACTTACATAGGAGAAATACATAGAATCATAAGGTTTAGAGTGGGAAGGGGCATTATAGATTATCATAACCTCCCCTAGCCCCCTATTTTATAGATAATGAAGTTAAGATTTGAGATTTGCACATGGTCACATATAGCTAGTGCTCGATGCAGAATCTGAATCCAAGTCTTATGCCCCAAACTCAGCCCTCTTTCCCCATCCGTGTTCTTAACATCTTCTGTGGCATAAACCCTTTGGGCATTCTGGAGAAACCCACTGACTCCTCATATTATGGCTTTAAATTCATAAAATGAAAACCAAAATCTTACAAAGGAAACTGACTATATTGAAATGAGGACAAAAATTCTTTTTCCCTTTAAGTTCACAGGCACCCTTAAATCTAAGAACCTCTGTGCTAAGTCACGATGCCTTCCTTCCTCTACACAATCTGATTTAGTGATCTCATTAACTCCCCTGGATTCACGGAGCATCTCTAGTCATATGATTCTCAGATCTATAGATCCAGTCTTGATCTCTCTTCTGAGTTCCAGTCACAAACAGTCAATTGCTTCTTAGACTCTCTAACTAGATATTCCACAGGCATCCCAAAATCAACAGTACCTCCAAAACTAATTATCTTCTCCCTAAAATCTCCACACACACCCCCACTCACCTTGTAAAATCCCCAATTACGGTCAAAGATGACATCGTCCTCTTAGTCACCCAGGCTTAGAACCTTGGTGTCATCCTTGACTAGTCACTTTCACCCCATAAAACCAAGACATTGCCAGATCTTCTCATCTCTACCTTTATGACATTTCATATACAATCTCTTCTCTCAACACATAATACTAATTCAGGCCCTCATCAAATCTCACTTAGACTACTCAATAGCCTTCCCATTGGTCTCCCCATCTCAAGTCTATCCCCAGTCCAATCCATCTTCCACACCTCTGCCAAGAGGTGATTTTTCTAAGGTGTGCCTTATGTCATTCCCATCCTTAAAGAGGTTCAGTGACTCTCTATTACCTCTAGGATCAAATACTCCTCTTAGCATTTCAAGCTCTTCGTAATGTGGCCCCCTTCCTGATGTACTGACCTACTTACTGTTTTTTGCACATGACAAGCCATCTCTCATCTTCACGGCTTTGCACTTGCTAGAAGGCTCTCCCTCCTCACCTCCACCTCCTAAAAACATCCCTGGCTTCCTTCAGGCCTCAGCTCAAGTCCCACCTTCTTCAGTAGGCCTTCCTCGTCCTATCCGCACCCCAAGGCTTCCCCTTTCAGATGACCTTCATCAATAATGTATATGTTTTGTATATACCTAGTTATTCACATGTTCTCTCCCACATTAAAATATTCTCTCCTCTAGAGAAGAAACTGTTCTTGACTTTTTTAAATATCCCCAACATTTAGCACAGTATTAGCACACAGTGAGCACTTAAATGCTTATGGGTTGATTAACTGACTTGTCTCTAAAATGAAGGGATTGGACAAGATGTCCTCCAAGGTCCCTTGCAGCTTTAGGTCTAAGATCTTAGGATCTCATCTCCAAATGGTAAAAGGGAAAAGAACGGCAGGGTGGCAATATTTTATACCAATAGGGCCTTAAAGATGACACACTCCAGAAGGTCAGCTGGAGTAAGACAATCCAACAGACAGACAAGCAGAAAGTCACCCACATAAAGAATGAGACTGTATCCTTTCCCATAAAGACAAAAGGTAACCACAAGGGATGGAAGCTGGCATCATCTGCCTTCCCCTGCCACATACATACATACACACATATATACATATGCATGTATATCCATACACACACACACACACACACATATATACATGGGGAAGGATATACATATATACCTGTGTGTGTACACACATAGCCCCACACAAACTCCGCTGACCCCTTCCCAGCCCTGGAAGAGCCCTGCTCCCCTCTGGCCATGGGAAGAGGCCCAGGGCACCAGGAGAGAAGAGAGAGCCAGTCGTGGCTGAACAATCTACATTCCGAAGGACGCCACAGGCAGTAACTAATGCCAGACACGCGGCATCGCGGCTCGCAGTAAATGTCATCCTGTTTGGCTTCAGAGAGAGCCTCTGATATGCAGTTAATGCCGCATTCCGGGTTTCATCCAGCCGCCATCACGGGCGATATGCAAATGCGGCTTTTGTCCCAGCCAGCATCGGCTCTAATAACTCCCAAAGTGAAAATGTTCCCATAAAACCCACCATAAAAAGTCCCTTATTTTATTGACAGATAAGTTTTCTTTCCTTGTTGTCAGGACTTTCTCCTTACTGTTGATTAGCTAACGGGGTAATTGTTAATTTCTCTCTCTCCACCCACCCACCCCTATCCCCTTTAAAGCAGCAGGAGCCCAGGGAAGGCTGCCTGGTCTGCCTCAGCTTCCATTCTGGGCAAGTTCCCTTGCACTGGCACTGCTGCCCTAGCACCAAGACCCCATCCAAGCTAGTGGGTTTAATAAACTGCATTTACTTTCCCCAAATGGCAGGGCAAATACATTACCTTTCACTGTCCTGTTGTGTTCCTTGGCCAAAAATAAAATCAACTTCATTTATAATGATGGGGCCACTCTGTTCTTCGTGCCCGACCAGGCTAACCGCATTGACTGCCTTCCTTGCCCATCCTTGACATGGGAGGAAATAAGGCTTCTCCACCTAAGCCTCCTAGATCCTCACCCTCCCATGCATTGGGGTAAAAGTGGGTCATATTTGTAATCAATCACTCCATCCATAAGCATTTTTAAGTACCTACTATGTACCAGACAAGAGTCAGCCTCAGGCTGGAAGACCTGGATTCAAGTCCAGGCTCTGAAACCTACTGACTGGGTAAATGACTTAACCTCTCAGTGTCCCAAGCAATGCTCTAAGTGAATAATTCTGAACTAATTTTGTGTCACAGGCTCCTTGGGTAGTCTGGTGAAGCCTACAGATCCCTTTTCAGAATGATGCATAAAATAAAAAAGAGGATTCCAAAGAAAACTAATTATAATGAAATATAGTTATCAAAATAGTTTTTAAAAATAAGTCCACAGACTTTCCCAAGTTAAATATTCCTACTCTAAGAATATGAGTTGCAGAGGTGAAACTGATGTACATTATCAGAGTTTCCCCATCAAGGGTTCTCTACACCAAGGAAAGTACAAGTCCTGTGACATTTTATCCCAGATATCATGCATTGTGCAAGGCTCTAAAGAAACACAGATAAAAATGAAATCATCCCTGCATTCCAGATGTGCACACACAGTTCACATGAAAAAGATTTTGAGAAGGGAGAAGAGAGCTTGCCAGAACCCCCAAAGATCACTTCCACATTTTATCAAACACCAAACCTTGGCATGTAATCCTGGGGAAGGGAGAAAGAGCCCTTCATCTTCCCCAACATAGTTGGCTTTCCACAAACACCTTGCCCTTCGAAGCCTCTAAGCAGCTCTCCAGCAGAAATGGCTGAAATAGGGGGAAAGAGTCTACCCATCTTGCTCCCAGCAAGCTCTGGACACCAAATGGTTCTCCTCCTCAAAGAAACTGATTAACCCCTCTCCACAAGGGAGAGTGGATGACTAATCATTTATGCCAAGAAAATCCCAAGCACAGTCAGGGCATCAAAGAGGAAGAAATTCACCTAGCTCTGTACAACTCAGAAGACAACCAGAGCAGAATCTCATGTTTGCAGTGTTTCTTACCAAAACTTGTGAGGCAAGGGGTCAATCATGCTTCTATCTATGGCCATTTACCTACCTGTGGGGAAAGAGAGAGAGAGAGAGAGAGAGAGAGAGAGAAATGCAAATTAAATATACAATACACTTCTAAGTAACAACAAAACCAACAGCTTCTAGCAGTGAGGCAGTTAAAAGTCCCCATAAATAATAATACTTCTCACTTAAGAGGCAGCTAGGCAACACAGTAGAGAGATCATTAGATTTGAGGTCAGGAAGACCTGAGTATAAATCCAGCCTTGGACACTTACTAGCTGTGAGATCCTGAGCAAGCCCTCAGTTTCCTCATCTGTAAAATGGAGAGAATAATAGCCCCTCCCTCCCAGGGCTGCTGTGAGGATCAAATTAGATGATATGTCTAAAGTGTTCTATAAATCTCAAATTGCTACAGAAATGCTAGCTGTTACTATTATTACTCAAAGAGCACTTTAAGGTTTACAGAGGACTTTCTTCACTTACTTTGCTTACTCTATGACAAGGTAAGGCTTGAAGAGGTGAGATGACTTCCCTGTGGTCACATAGCCAGCCCCAGAGCACATCATGCTTCAGCCAATCAATCAACAAGCGTTTATTGGACACCTACTATGTGCCAGGCAGTTTTCTAGGGCACCATTGGCAGGGTAGACAGGGAAGGCTACCTGGCCAGTCAGCTCCCCAGGACTGCCATTCTCCTATTGCTTTGGGGCCATCCTCAGTCCCACAGCTGCTGGAAAGGGTAGGACAGTTCACTATGCTATTTCTACCAATGCCTTCCTTCCACTCCCAGCTGCCTGATGTATGCCTTTGTATGTCTCCTAAGTATTTCTGTTGCATCCCAGATTCCAATAAAACTTCCTTGAGGGTAGAGACCACTGTGATTTTGTTTTCGCATCCTCAGAACTTAGCTTGGCCCAGCAGATAGCAAGTGTTTAATAAATGCTTGACTGCATGATTAATCCTGTGACTCCACAGACCACAACTCCCTTCCCTGACCACCACTCTCCCATATGTGTTGGCTTCTCCCCCAGAATGAAGGTAAGCTTCCTGCAGGTGGGAACTGTGTCATTTTTTTTTATTTCTATTACTAGCACAAGGGCAGCTAGGTGGTGCATTGGATAGAGTGCTGGGGCTGGAGTCAGGAAGACCTGAGTTCAAATTTGACCTCAGACACTTACTGATTGTATAATTCTGGGCAAGTCATTTAACCCTGTTTGCCTCAGTTTTCTTACCTGTAAGAATGAGCTGGAGAAGAAAATGGTAAACCACTCCAGTATCTTTGCCAAGAAAACCCCAAAGAGGGTCACAAAGACTCATATATGACTGAAACAACTGAACAATAATATCTCTAGTGCTACCACTCAGGTTTTGATTCAAGAATCAAAGCTAAATGGGAACCCAGGTCTCCTGGAACTCATAGGATCATAAATTTAGAGCTGAAAGGGATCTTAGAGAAGAACTTCCTACTTTACAATTGAGGAAATTGTGGCACAAAAATGTATAATGACTTACCCAGGATCACCACAGTCCCTCAATCTTGACAGCACAAGTCAAGATGCCAACACTGACCTCATCTCAAGGAAAGAGACAGAACCAGAGGAGCTCTACTCCTGTTCCATCCTATCCATTCTTACCCACCTCTCTTAGCAGTTTCTCAGACCAAACCTTAAGTAATAGCAATGGAAGACTTTCCCCATAGGGAAGGGTAATAGACATTTATATAGTACCCGCTATATACCAAGCATTGTGGTTTTGTCAGTGTTATCTCATCTGACCATAGCCCGATCCTAAACAGAGAGGGACTCATCAGACAGACTGAACAACACCTCCTTCAGGGAGTCTGCCAGACTGCTTGCTCTACTCCTTTCCGGAAGTTTGAAAGCTAATTTGGGGGTGGTGTTTTCCAGATAAGCCCTTTCCAGATAGAGGCGACCTCGGGTTTTGAAAGGCTGTTCCAAGTTCTGAAAGTTCCTATGAATCTGGAGATGTTTTGAATGCTGGCCCATTGAGCATATGCCTGTAGTGCAAGAACCCTCCAGATTAGGATAATAGCTTTAGACCTGAAAGGGTTCATCTTATAGAAGAAGAAACTGAAATGCACCAAGGTAAAGTGATTTTCCCAGAGTCACACCACTAACAAGTGTCTGAAATGGGATTGGAACCCAGGTCTATCTCCAAATCCAGTGCCTTTTCCACTATTATATATTAACTCTGCGGAGATGCTCTGCAGTAATTACCCTTCAGGACTACTGGAGGGCAGGGGCAAGGGTGATGGGTCACAGTAATTCTCAGAGACCATCTGCTAAGATGTAGAAGGGTTCAATCTGTATCAATTAGAGGAGAACCTCAGAGTTGGAAAAGACTCAGAGGTTATCTCACCCAGTCTATAGCTAAACACATGAAATCAAGCATCATCGTTAATAAGCCAACTTTTCAAGTTTGTTTTCTCCATGAGGTCTGGGTGGTAGGCCCAAGTCAAAGTCAGATCCTCATGCCACTGTCCACCTACTGCTTTCTCTAAGAGCAAGGATCCACCCAGAGATTTCACCCTGAGACCTTTTCCATACAGAGTTGTAGGGTAAGCCTTCCAAGTAACAGTTCAGTGGGAGGCCAACTTTTCTCTATTTAGCATTGACGTAACAATGGCTAAGAGCCTTGAGTCTACATGTTGAAACTAGAGATGTTTAGCCTAAAGAACAGAAGAACTATGCTTCTAAGACAAAAGTCTTCAAAGTATTCAAAGGGCTGTCATGTGAAAGAGGGCTCAGACTTATTTTGACCCAGAGGACAGAATTAGGAGTATTAGAGTATTAGGAGTATATAGAAGCCAGAGAGAGGCAGACTCAGCTTTGATGTCAAGAAATCTTTCTAACAGCTGGAGCTATCCCAACACAGCAGGTGCTGACTAGGTGACGTAAGGTCCTCCTCATTGGAGGTTTACACACAGAGGTTGGATCACCACTTGTCAGGTATTACTGTTCAGGTAAGGGTTGGACCAGATGATTACTCAAGTCCCTCTCAACACAAATTCCATGATCAACCACCAAGAAGATCCAAAGTGAACCTTCCACTTGCTACCATTTTGTTTGCTACATGAATTCCAAGGGCTATATTCTCTCAATATAATAGCCAATCCTGGGAGAAGAGGAGAGGTGGCTGAAAGCCAACTAAATCACCCAACAAGCACTTATTAGACACCTTCTGTGTTCCAGGCACTGTGCCAAGCACGGGGGAGCAACAAAAAAATGCAAAAATAGCCCCAGCCCTCACAGAGGTTATGTACTAGTAAGCAACACTTCTAAATACACTTGCATCTCAGGGTCTCCAATAATCCTTCAAGGCAAGGCATCCAAACACTCTTTGGCAGCCAGGTTTAAAGATTCAAGGCAGGTGAAGCTTTAGGTTCAACTGCCTTCTCTTTCCCCCTCCTCCTTCATCTTCTTTTGGCAGTTCTGATTTCTTGTACTGGGGGTTTTAAAGGTCATGTTCCCCATCACAAGAAACCTTTTTACATGACACTTCTGATACCATGTCTCTTTCTAAAGGCATTTAATCTAGGTAGAGGCACCCCCTAAAGAAAAGGGTTTATAGGTCACTACAAAGACTTACTTATAAATCAAGCTTAGTTTCTACTCCTTGAACACTCCTGAAAAGCCCATAAACTGCAAGGCAAAAGTTACTGCTGGTAGAGTCCTTGTAGCACAGAACACTCTGCTCCCTGAGTACTCCTAAGAAGCTCCAGAGTGAGCATGCTCTAGGCCAGGACCCCCACATGTAAAAAACTTACAGCTCTTCAGACAGCATGTATCTCTCCCATATCAGCTGCAGGGATGTCTGTACCATTTATATAAGATTTCAAGCTAGGTACGCTTGCCTCACAGTGATCCAATGAAGTACATAAGTGTGGATAGTTTTAACTAGGTCCATTTTTTTTAATCTTTCTTATTATGAACTTAATTACCAACAGACATTTCAATATATAAACAAAAAAGATTGTTATGTGAAACTGACCCATTACATACCATTTGTTTTTTAAAATATATTAAATGTAACAAGGTAATAATAAAACCACCCTACTTGTGTGTCCTTCTGATTTTTTTGTTTTCTTCTCTGTATTTCTTTATATTTTGCTGATGTTTTTTTCTTTGTTTGTATGTATCTACCACTTTTCACAAAATCACTTCCACCCCCAAAAGAAGAATTCTCTTGTAACAAATAAGCGTACTCACTGGAAACATGTCAACATATTGACCAAAATACATCAACATATTGGCCATGAATGAAAATGCATGGTGTACACGTACCTCTAGTCCATCATTTTTCTGCCAAGAAGCCTCAGGGAGGCATCAACATCAATCTTATAGGAACAAAGATATAGAGCTGGAAGGGGCATCAGAGACTAATCTGTTTCATTTTGCATAAGAGTAAACTGAGGCCCAGTGAGGTTAAGTGACTTGCTCAAGGTCACACAAGCTATAAGAATTTTCTGAAGTCTTTCAGAGTTGTATCCCTTTACAGAAGGGGTGTGTATTTTCACCCCCATTTTGTAGATAAAAAAAGGCTCCTTCCAGCTCTGAATTTTAAGACTTAACGGTGAGCCTATAATCAGGTATTGAATGAATAAACAGTAACAAAACGTATCTGGTGACATGTTCTCACAATAATGAGGGACCGTTCTGACTAAAGTAAAGCCTGGGGATGACGAAGGCGTACAGGGTAAGGTCAGGTGAGCAGTGTAAGGCCACACAACAGAGGGGCCTTCCAGGCAACAATTACAAACGGGAAGCTGGTTCTTCCCCTGCAATTATACAGCACCCACACCACCCCTCTTCCCTCCTCAGCTCTGGCCATCCAACCAGGCCCCCTGCCCCCTTTCCCTCACGCCTTCCAGAGACTGTCTTCCATCTAAGTGAGAGAGAATTGCTCTAGCCCTCTTTCGTAACAAATTTCCCAAATCTCCAAATTGTGCCAAGTCTTGTCGTTTTTATGTCCTTTGGAATGTTAAGACTTTTCCTTAGATCAATTTAATCAATCTGCTCAAAATGTTAAAAACGTGAGAAAGGTCACTGCAAGTGAGTCTCCTTTGAAGGGAAGATGAGTCCAGTTCTCTTTCCCTCCCTCCTTCTATCCCTCCTCTTTCTGTCTCTCTCTCCTGTCTCTTTGTCTGTCTTGTCTCTCTGGTTTTCTCTTTTTCTCTCTCTTCCTCTCCTTCATTACTTCTTTTCCCCACTTCCCTCCTCCCTGTCTCTCTGTCTTTCTTCTTTCCCTCTCCCTCTCTCCCTACTTTCTCCCTCCCTCCTCTGTCTCTCTGCTTCTCTTTTTCCTCTATCTCTGCCTCTCTCTATAGCTGTCTCTCTGTGTCTCTCTGTCTCTGTCTCTTTCTGTCTCTTTCTGTTTCTGTCTCTTTGTCTCTGTGTCTATCTCTGTATCTCTGTGGCTCTCTCTTTGTCTATCTGTCTCTCTCTCTTCTGTCTGTTTGTCTCTCTCTTCCTCCCTCCTCTCTGCCTCTCCTCTATCTCTGTCTCTGTCTCTGTCTGCCTTTCTCTGTCTGTCTCTGTCTCTCTCTGTCTGTCTCTGTGTCTCTGTCTCTGTCTCTGTCTCTCTCTCTCTCTGTCTCTCTCTCCACATGTTCCCCATATAAATATCTTTTCTCCTGGAACCATAGATCTAGAAAGCTGGAAGGGGATTTGGGGAGGTCATTCAGTCTAACCCCTCCATTTTGCAGATATGGAAGCTGAGGCCCAAGGAGATGAAGAGACTTGTCTAAGGTCATAGAGTTAAGCATCAGAATAGAATTTGAACCCAGATTAATACCTCATTGAATATTCAGTGCATATTATATAGTTGGTACTCAGTGAATCCTTAAGGGTTTTATGTAATTATCATTATTCCCTTCAAATCTTCTACAAAATTCAACAAGCACTTATTGTTCAATTGTGTCTGACTCTGTGACCTCATTTTGGGACTTTCTTGGCAAAGATACTTTCCTTCCAAAGGCCATTTCCTTCTCCAGTTCACTTTACAGATGAGGACACTGAGGCAAACAGGGTTAAGTGACTGGCCCAGGGTCACACAGTTAGGAAATGTCTGAGGCTGGAATTAAACTTGGACCTTCTTGACTCCAGACCCAGTGTTCTATCCACTGAGTCATCTAGCTGTCTCCATGTACTTTTTAAGTGCCTGCTATGTGCAAAGCACTATTCTCAATCCTGGCAGACAAAGACAGTCCAAATGAGACCATGACCTGCTTAAGGGAAGAGGACTGTTTTTGCCCTTCCTCTCTCCCCAGTGCTTAGCATAGTGCTCAGCATGTAGTAAACACTTAATTAAAGGCTTGCTGATTGACTGTAGGACAGTGCTTTGAGGAGTCTGCATTCTACTGATACAATATGCACATCAATAAATACAGAATAGAAACAAATTCTTGTTTTATCTCACTTTGGGTCCATTCGTGGAGAACTCCCGGCATGAAAACTCCCTCTACTGATGCAGATAAGTGACTCTTCTCTAACATTCCATCTTAAAGAGTTACATTTGGGTACTATAAAATGACTTACCACTATCACAGAGTCATTATGTGTCTGAAACAGGTCTTTTTGACTCCAAGGTTGGCCCTCAATCCATTGAGCTATACTGCATCCCATCTACAAAGCTATCCAGAATAATTTCAAAAGAAAAAGAACACCAGAAACTGAGGGAAATCAGGAAAGGCCTTGCATGAGAGATGACACATGAAAAGTACTTTAAAAGGTATAATCCATATTGAATTTCTTGCCTTCTCAACGAAGGGGATGGGGAGGGAGGGAGAGAATTTGGAACTCAAAAGTTTTAAAAACAAATGTTAAAAATTGTTTTTATGTGTAACTGGGGAAAAAGAAAAAAAATAAATGTAATATAATATATAAAATAAAAAAACAAAAACAAGTGAAAATAAAGAAGGTAGGGATGCTAGGTGGTAGAGGTGAGAAGGGAGTATGTAACAGGCTTGGAGAATCCTCTCATGGCAGTGGGAGATGGAGTACTGGGTATGGGGAATCTTCCTTCGTCTGCCCACAAAGCTATAAACAGAAATCCTATACTACTGAAGGCCTTCATCACTGTAGAGCCCAGCGAGGGTGAACATGATTGGCTCTTGGTGCCATCCTCCTGAGTCACAAAGGGTTTTAATACCACTGCCCCCAACTTCTATCTTTCCATTGATTGGAATGACTGGCTCCATAATTATTCTAGGACTGATTTCTTCCACATCTCCTTGGGCACTGAATGGCAAGTCTCACACATAGTGTTGGAATTTTCAAGTCCTCTTGATCCATGAATATGCCTGTCAAGGTGATCAGAAGATGAACCCATTTCCAGGGCTCTCTGCAGAGTCACTGGTTTTATTTTGGAATCAGCAGCAAGGACTCTGCCAAAACACTCAAGGTCAAGAGACCAGCATGGTTCTAGGCAATCTGTACCTCTTAAAACAGTGACAAATATGTTATTTAATTTTAATGAGCTTTTTTGCATCTCAAATCTAATTACAGCATTATCAAGTACTGCTTTGAACTGCAGGTGGTTTCTCATTACGTGTGCGAAGGCTGCCACAAGCATTTTCCGTGAATACTAATAACTGCTTAATTTTACTATCCGCTTAAAAAATTTTTAAAAAAAACTTCCAGCAACTTATAACGCTGGGCTTCAAAGCTCTGGAGGGTGAGACACATTGCAAGGCTGCTTAATTAAAAAAAATAAATACTGTATTTGACCACCCTCCAGGTTGACAGACTGAGAAGGCAAGGCTGGAATGAGATATGCTTGGAGGGTTTCTGAGGCAGCCTGTCCCAGGGCAGGCCTAAGGCATCCCACTCAAATGCCGCAATTTGATTGCATTTCAGAGAGGAGGGTGCTAGGAATGGATTTTCTAGGCTACAATCTTCCCTAATAGAATAGAGGCATGAGGGCCAAGGCTCAGCTCTCTAGAAATTGGGTGGGTGGAGAGGTCCAAGGAAAGAGGTAGGGGAAGAAAGGCCCAGCTGTTTGCTCCCTGTCTGGTCTATTGAGATGGAAGGGCCCATCCCTGGCTGAATACTAAAACCTTTGCAGGCCCAAGACTTGGCTATCATCATGACTCCAGCTCCCCTCTGATGGATTTATACCTCATCTGGGTATTTACATGTGGCCTTGTTTGCTGCACAAATTGCAAAGGCTGAGCTGGGTTTTATCTGCTGCTAGCCAGTTTCCCAGCTTGTACATTTTTTTTGGGGGGGGAGCAGGGGAGGTGGTAGTGGAGAAGAAGAAAACACAAGGTGGCAGGTGTTCCATAAAAGAATCATCATCTCTGTCTCTTCCCCTCCTCTTTTTAATTTTTCATTCAGGGAGATTTCAGCAGTATCTCTGCAGCCACAGAGGGGAACACTGGAATTGTGCTCAAATAAATTAGCATCCTGGTGCTGCTGAGGGGGCTTCCAGAGAAACCTGGCAGTGTGGGGAGCTGTAGGTGAGCTGAGGCAACGGAAGCTCCCCAACCAAGGACAGAATGGTGTTCCAGGAGCTGGAAAAATGCAATCATGACCTGAAGCATTATTGATTTCCAAAAGGAGGAGAGTAGGATGTGGGGTAGGACCAAGACCTTTGGTGCAAGAGTCTGAGGACCTACATGTGAGTGCATGATCAGTCACATGTTAGCTAGCTCCGTGGTCTTCATGACTTCTCTTACTCTCAGCTTCTTCATCTGTAATGTGACAGTTGAACTGTCCCACAGAGCCCCAGAAGATAGGGTTAGAAGCTGCAAGGAAGTCAATTTCATCTTGATAGAATTGGGAAGTGGGGAGGGGGCTCCCTGACAATTAGAGCTATCCTAAAGTGGAATGAGCCACCCCAAGAAGAGGTCGAGTCTCCCCTACTTGGAGACTGTGAAGCTAGATGATCACTCACTGGGGATGTCATAGTGGGGCTTCCTTCTTCCACGGATAAACTGAAATAGATGGCTGCGGGGATCCCCTCTAGCTCTCAAAGTCAATGGTTCTGTGACTCCATGACTAGGGAAGCAATGTGGCACGGTAGCATGAGCACTGACTTTGGTGTCAGAGGACCTGGGTTCAGATCTTTCCTGTGATGCTCACCACATTGACCAAATCACTCAAATTCCCTGGCTGTTTCCTCAACTTTCCAACAAAAAGGTTGGCCCAGATGGTTTGGAGGCTCCTTCCAGTGCCACAGCTATGACTAAATGACTTCTAAAGTCCCTCCCAATTATAAATCTATCATCCTGATTTACCCATGAGTTGTTGCTCCGTTTCAGTGAAGACAGTGATTGCTCTGCAAGTCTCTCAAAACCAATTAACTCATATGTCCATATTTTTTTCATGCTATTAAAAAATCATAAAGGGACGAAAACATTTTCTCCCACTGAAGAATACCAGGTCATCCACAACCTAGAGAACTGGGTAGGGTACTAACATGACCATTACTGTGTCAGAGTGGACTTTGACCTAGGACCTCTTAACTCCAAGGTTCACTGGTCCTTTATCCACTTTGCCATGTTGACTTTGGGTCTAGATTACAGGATCTCTTTGGCCTTTTATGGTATCCTCAGTGTTCAGCACAGTGCCAGGCACATAGTAGGTGCTTAATAAATGTTGATTGGTTGGCTGATTTAGATCTAAAAGGTACCTTAAAGGTCATTTAGACCAACCCCATTATTTTACAGGTGATGATAATGAGGTGCAGAGAGGTAAAGTCAATCAGTCACCAAAGTCAGAGAGGTAGCAAGAGGCAAAGTTAGATTTCAAACCTATCTTTGTTGTTTCTTCATCTGGCGTTCTTTCCTCTGAACCACATTGTTTCTCATACTCTACTACACCCTTCCACCTCTAACCTTCTATAATTTCTGATCAAAATAACTATTCCAAACCCCTTTGGATAGCAAGCCAATTCTTTTCCCGAAGTCAGAGCCCACTCTATACACAATTTAAGAGAATAATAAAGGCTAGGTGATGCACTGGACTTGGAATCAGGAAGACTCATCTTCCTGAGTACAAATTTGGCCTCAGACACTTAGTAACTGTGCGACCCTGGGCAAGCCACTTAATCATTTTTGCCTCAGTTTCCTCCTCTGTCAAATGAGCTAAAGAAGGAAATGGCCAACCACTCCAGTATCTCTGCCAAGAAAACCCCAAATGGAGTCATGGAGAGTCAGACATGACTGAAAAGACTGAACAACAGTAACAAAGGAAACCTTGCCCCTACTATGCTCCACCCCCTACTTGTGGGCTGTCCCAGAACAGAGATAAGCTGAAGAACAAAGGACAGGAGCAAAGGTAGGATATCATCCCAGAATGTTCCCTCTGGGACATGTCTGTAACTCACCACCCAAAATATGTTTGCTTACTCCTAAGGGGTGGAATGACAGTGAATGATGAATGAATACGTAGACAGAGAAGCAGAAATGCTAACAAGAAAGCTGTCAGCATCAATGAGAATCAAAGTTTTACCCTAAATAAATATAAGATTTTCAGTCAAGCTTCCAGTAGACCTCAGAATCACAGACATGGAAAGGATATTAGGGGCCATCTAGTCTATCACATCCCAAAGTGAGAATACCTTCTCTAGCAGTGGTGTCACACTCAACTAGGAATGATCCCTGCAGCTGTACCTTGACTTAGAAAACCCCAAATTAACATTATCTATGTTGGATTGTATTTTATTTATTTTATTAAACATTTCCCAATTCCATTTGAATCTGGTTCATGTCTTACTTGGCAGTTTGCCAGGAGTTGGACATCTTTGTTCTACAATCCACAGAGAAGAAGACTTCTGGGAAGTGGAACCAACTGCCTCCCTCAGAAATCCATCCTACCTTTAGGTACCTCTTATTAGGAGGAAGTTTTGAGGGTGTGTTGTTGTTCTCCTGGCATCAAGAAAAACTTGCCTCTTTGCAAACTGCCAATTCCTCCCAGTTCTGCCCTCTGGGGCCAAGTAGAATAAATCGAATCTCTCTTCCATGTGACAGCCCTTCAAATACTTGAAGACAGCTCTGATGTCCCCCCTGAGCCTTCTCTTTTCCGGGCTAAACATCCCTAGTTCCCCATTTAATTCCAAATCGCTCCCATAACTAAATCCATGTTCCAATGCAGCCTATTTAAGCCTTTTTTTATCTTTAAGGACCAGTGTTGTTGAAAGCTAGGGCAACTGCTGACAACCTCTCCTTCCTCTGCCTGTATTCCCACCACCTTGGCACTCTGAGAAGTAGTATTCAACAAAGTGTGTACAGTCACCTGAGAACTCGTTCGAGTCACACCTGACCCCTTATCAGCCGTCACTGATAACACCCCATGAATCTGCACCACCACCACCCCCCACCAGTCTTCCCTCCTCCCCCCCACTAGCAGTAACTCTGCTTAGGGCTTCTCTCTCTCTCCTCCCTGTCTCTCCCTCCTTCTCTGTCTCTCTCTTCTTTCTCTTCTTCTCTTCTCTTTTTTTCTGTTTTCTCCTTTTTCTGTTTCTCACTCTTTCCTTCTCTCTTCCATCCATCACTTCCTTCTCTCTACCTTTCTTCTCTTTGTCTCGCTCTCTTCTCTTTTCCTCCCTCTCCCTCTTTGTCTGTCTCTCTTTTTCTATCTCTTTTCCATCTCTTTGTCTCTTCTCTTTTTTCTATTTTTCTCCTTGTTTCTCACGCTTTCCTTCTCTCTCTCTCCCCTCTGTCCATCACTTTCTCTTCTCTACCTCTCTTCTTGTCTTTGTCTCTCTCTTCTCTTTTCCTCTCTCTCCTCTCTCTTTCTTTTCTCTCCCTTTCTCCTCTCTTCTCCATTTTTCTATTTTTCTCCTTTTTATCTTTCTCTTTCCTTCTCTTTTCTTCTCTCCCCCTTCCTCCATCCCTTCCTTCTCTCCCTCTGTCCCTCCTCTTCTCCTCATTTTTCTATTTTTCTCCTCTCCTTCTCCCTACCTCCCTCTCTCTCTCCCTCTCCCCCTCCCCCCCCCCCCCCTCTCTCTCTCTGTCTCTCTCTCTCTCTCCTTCAGAGAGGAGTTCACTGTAAGGTGGAAGAAGATCCTTGATGCTTGTCAAATTGATGCTTTGGTGCTGCTTGTCCCACAACAAGAGAGAGAAAGTTAATGGCCCAACACTGAGCCCTTTGTTTTTATAAGAGAACAAGTGGTTTATGACAAAGAACAAAGTTTCTTTTTTTACGAGGCTCTTCTTGATGCTCCCTCACCAAGCCCATTAAGTCTAGTTATCTCTTACAAAACACTGCCACACAGGTACTATTTCCACCGACAAGTTCATTTAAGAGAATTTATAGCCTAATTGTGCAGCTGTTGCCTTCCGAGTCAGTTTTAAGAGATTGTTACACAAGTACTGTCATAATTTAGTCATGTTTTCATCTCACAACTATACTGTAATTACTGTTGTTAACAGTGAACAGTAAACAAAAAAAGGACCCAACAACTCCAACAGAGAGGACACCCACCAACCATGACACCAGCAGCTGGCTGCTGCAAGCACAGACAGCGGGGGATGGGAGGGAAGGCTCATCTGGTGACCCTGGGAAGGTCATGCCAATCCCTGCATAGCACTGATTACAAGCAAGAATCCAGGCTTGGAGAGTGACTGACCGAGAGGGGACTAGCAATTCTGACACCCAGGGCAAGCAGCACAAAACAAAAATGGTCCTCTAATCAACCATGGCTAAAGCAAGACCCTTACACTAGCCTATGGGACATCTCCAGTCCACTGCTGAGGAGACCACCACCAGGGAATGAGCTGTGTTTAGCTCATATGATATAAATCTCCAGGTCCTTTAAATTTCAATAGCATAGAGCAAAGCCCTGGAGGCCCCTCCTTAGTTATGGCTCTACGGTTATGTTCTCTGTAAGTCTATTCTCCTCTGGGCTAAACATTCTGAGTTCTTTCTACCAACCCTCATGTTGCACAAACTCAAGGTCCTTCATTATTCTGGTTGTCAGGTTTCCTTCAGAAGCTAGAAATAGAATCAAAAAGAAATGTAGCTTCTTGTTGAGAAGACATTGAAATACTGAACTGACCCAAAAGAAAAGAAGATGTTAGGTAATCTTCAGCACACAGTCTTGAGATTTTCTCTTGTGGAGGGTAATTTGGTTTGGACCTGATGAACCCTGGCTGTCCAATATCACCAAAGTCAAAGTGACTCTAGAATTTTAGCTGTCTCAGAACTCATAGACTCATGGAACTTTCATTGTCATATAATCCCTTCCTTTTACAGATGGAGAAATAGGTGTTGAGATGTGAAGTGACTTAGGACCTAAGAATAGAAAGGACTCCAAGGACCATATAGTTCAACCCCCTATTTGACAGTTAAGGAAACTGAGACCTAGAAAGGTGATAGGACTTGTCCAGGATCACACAAGTAGTGAGTAGATGAGCTGGGCTGTACACTCAAGTCTACTTGCTCTTAATCCCAAACCCAGCACCCTTTCCATGTTACCACAATGGCCTTCTTCCTCTACATGGACATGCTCCCAGCTTCAGGAGACCTGACAAGCAGGATGACAAAGGGCCTCAAGTCTACAGCATTTGTGAGCTGGTTAAAGAGATTGGCCATGTTTAACCTAGAAAAGAAAAGACTTGGTGGATGGGGGTGGGAGATTAGTGGGATATAATATCAGTCTTCAAGTAGAGTTTGCCTATACCTGAATGGCTCTTATATACATAAGGAATTAGATGTGTTCTGTTGTGCATCTCCAGGGAGTGAGGAATGGAGGCCTCCCCCACTGGAGGTCTTGAGGAAGAGGATAGCACTTGGGTGAACTGAGGTAAGAATGCTCTTTCTGGATCACCCCTGAGGTCCCATCCAATTCTGAACTTCATAGCAATGAGGTCATTCCCTCAGTCTCTTCTGCCATTTTGAAATCCCTACAAGGAAATTAGGTAACTCTGGAATGACTTCAACTCACCAGGAGTGATTCAGACTTGCTTATGGAGACCACTGTCTCTTCTTTCCTTTCCTACAAAGAGCAAAGTATGAACCAGAGTCCTCATCGGGACTAGGAAACAGGAGGAGTCAGCTCCAAGTCCACTGGCTAAAGGCTATGCACTTTCCTGGAGAAGAAGGCCCAAGACAACAAGTATAAACTTGCCTGATACCAGGTTCTGCTCCATATTTTTGTGTCTTCTTAAACAACAAAAATCTTTAAAAGGAGTCACCACAATGCAATCAATCAAAAAGGATGTATTAAGCACCTAACATGTTCTAGATACAATACTGGAATACTAGCGATGCAAGTACCAAAAATAAAACAATCAGATAGAAATACAATAAATGAAACAAGTCCCTACTTATAAGGATTTTATATTCTAATGAGGGAAATAAAACTAAAAAACTAAGAAATAAAAGAATATATAGAACAAATACAAAGAGAATAAATCCAAGGGGGTGAGGGAGGGAGGAACTAGCGGCTTGGGGGTGAGGTGGGGGCTGGTAATGAGGAAAGGAATCGTGTGGAACAAAGATTCTTTACTTATTTGTGTGCCCTAGATCCCTTGTACAGCCAATGGAAAGCCTACAGACCCATATTCAGAATCAGGTTTTTAAATGCACAAGACAAAATTTATAATATTACAAAAGAAACCAATTATAACAAATTGCAGTTATCAAAATATTTTAAAAATAAGTTCACAAATCCTGGGTTAAGAAACCAAGTGACACTGAAGGTGATATTCAAGCTGTGTCTTGAAGAAATCCAGAAGTAGAGATAAGGAAAGAGTGTCTTCCAAGCATAGGGGACAACTAGGACAAAGGCATGGAGATTAGAGATGGCCTGTCATGAGAGGAATAATATGGATCTCAGAGGGAAGTAACATGCTTTAGAAATGTAGAAAGGAGGCCTGGTTGTGAAGGGCTTTCAAAAATCAGGGGAGTTGATATTTGATCCTAGAGACAATAGGAAGTCGCTGGAAATGACTGAATAGGCATGTGACATGGTCCAGTCTTCATTTCATCAAAATCACTTCGGCTTTGGTCTGGAGTGAGGAGAGATCTGAGACAGGGGTACCAATGAGGGAGTTGCAATAATCAATGCAAGAGGGAATGAGTGTCTGAACTGAGATAGTGATAATGTGAGCAGAGAGAAGGGGATAAATGAAAGAGACATTATGGAGGGAGAAGTGGCCAGATTTGATAATTTACAGACTTTGTGGGGTGAGGGAGCATCAAAAGTCCATGACAAAGCCAAGGCTACGAATCTGAGAGAAGAATGAAACGATGCTACTTTGAATAGAGAAAGGGAAATTTGGAAGAAGGATACTTTTGGAGAAGGAAGATAATGAGTTCTGGTTTATAAAACCCTAAGGGCACAGGATTTGGGGTTCAGGGGACCCAAGTTTGAATCCCATCTCTTTCATTTACAGTCACATGACCTTGGAGCACATCACTTCATCACCCTAAGCTTCAGCTTTCTCCTCTTTAAAATGAGAGAGCCAGCCTAGGTGATTTCTAAGTTTCCCTCCAAGCCAAGCTCTAAATACTATGAACTGTAGTTTTTTTAGAATTAATTATAGGGAAAGAATCACTGGGAGGAGGGGAAGCCCCGTGATTATATGTCAAGCTAAAAGCATTGGGAGATAAAATAAGGCAGTGCTTTAACTCCTATCCATGTGTCAACCCAGAGAAAGCAAGCCAAGTCACTCTGTTTCAACAGCCTCCCCCCTCTTTAATTCATGCTAATTCTCCTAAGCTGCTCCAAGGCAGCCTGCCCAGGGGGCTGGAGCTGTGTGCTCTCTGAAAGTCAGCTAAACATCTGGCAGAGACTTCAGCCCTTCAGGCTGTTCTAAGAGTTCAGCTGGCCTGTACTTTCTAGCATGATCCCAGGCACCTTAGCTGGCTCACCAAGTGGCTTCCTGTGGGCTGGGTTGGGGCTCTGTCCTTCCCCAGGCTCCCTCCAGTTTGATCAGCCTGGCCCGGGGTTGTTTGAACCATCTCATTCCTTATCATGTATTAAGAAACCATGATATAAAAGGTGGTATTCAAGCTATGCCTTGAAGAAATCCAGAAGCAGAGCTAAGGAAAGTATCTTCCAGGTATAGGGGACAACCAGTACAAAGGCATGGAGATTAGAGATGGCATGTTATGCGTGTGGAACAGGAAGTGGAATAAATAATTGGATCTCAGAGGGAAGTACAGACTCTTTTCCATGTGACCCCTAGATTTACCTAGATCTTCAAGGGTCTGGGGCTCAAAACTGAGAATAGCTTACTTCCTGAGGCTTGACAGGCAAAATAATCACTGATTGTCTCTGGAGCATCATGTGGAAAGACAGTGGGCTTGGAAATCAGGAGACCCAAGTTAGGGTTGATGCTTCAGACATATACTAGCTGGGTAAGTTAATTAACCTCTCTAAGCTTCCTTTGTAAAATGAGGCAGTTGGACTTTAGGACCTCCAAGGTTGCTTCCAGTTCTAAACCTGGGATCATAGGATCCCTCCCCCCTTGGACAAGTCATGACCTTTCTTGAGGCCTCAATTTCCTTATCTGTACAATGGGGGAAGCAAATTGAATTGATGACCTCCAAGGTCCCTTCCAATTCTAAATCCAGTGACCCTATCTGTAATTATCAAATGATAAAATTTAAGATTGAAAGGGACCTCAGAAACCATCTAATCCAGTTTGGATAAGAATAAGTCAGAATATCCAAGAACAAAGTTATCATGCAGCCTGTGATCGATGATTTCCAACACAAGGTTGGACTGAACTGGAAGGTATATTGAAGGTCAAACCCAACCTCCTTATTTTATAAATGAGAAAACAGAAGCCCAGGGAAATTCAGTGACCTGTCTGGGGATACACTGCTTAGCAAGTGTCCAAGATGGGTTTTGAACCCAAGTCATCCTGCTTCAAAATTTTGTGCATTCTCTCTCCACTACACTGCTTCTTATGGAGGACAAAGTGGGCATAACCATGCAAAGAATGAAGCTGGCAGGATGAGCCTGAGCTATGGATGCTTTAGGTGATAGGTTTGGGAGGAAGAGTTAAGTGAGATAGATAGAACTGATTAGTGGAATTCCACCCTTTAGTAAGGAGCAACTCCTGAGGCCTCAGCCTTGGGGAGAGGGCAGGAACCAGCCCCCCACCCATACAGCTGCTCCCCATGCACCCAGGATCTGCCTCATTAAAAGATATTGGCCTTGATTAGTTAGAGCTGATTAGAGAAAGGTCTCTTGAAATTCAGACTACAGTGGCTAACAAGGCTGACATATTCCCTTCAAGATTGCAGGAGCCAGAAGAGAAAAATTGAAGATCCGGAGATAACAATCAATAGACACGAAGCTATTCTAACTGAGAATAATAAAGACTATGAAGTGAAGAAAAATCGAACTGGGAACCTGCAAAACAAGCGTAGGCTGAAAAATGTCAGGGCGGCCTCAGGGCTCTGGAGGGACAGAGCTGGTTTCTTTCTTTTTTTTTTAATCTACTGGATTAAAGAAGGTGCTGAAAAAGGGATATTCTTCACACAGGCACACACACACACACACACACACACACACACACACACACATTTTATATCTCTCTCCTTGGACTTCCACACTTGACTTTGGCTTATGGCTGTATTTGTCTACATGGCTTAACTTGTCTTATATTGCCTGCTAGACTATAATCCCCATGAAGGGGAGAAGGAAGCAAGGGCCAAATCTGGATGGAAACATGAACCAGAAGCTGAGCCGGGTGAGGAGCCAGGGCTTCTGAGGATGCCAGAATCCAAAGGGCTGAGACATAATCGTCAAAGTCAGGGGGCCAGAAGGACGCTGTCAAGGCAGGGAGATTTGCACAGGATCTGGCTACCAGCAAAAATACTATTAGTCTGCTGTAATCTGCAATCTGTAGTGGGGACTGTTCCTCTTTTGTCTGCGTATCCCCAGGGCCCAGCATGGTGTCTGGCACTGGGGACGTGTTGGATTGAAATGAATCTGCCTCCTGAAATCTTCGACGGTTTACGGCAGCCCCTTATCTGGCTTGGACGCAGGCCCTGGGCCAACTCTTGCATAAAGCCTCCTGACTCAACCTTGCCAGTGAAGTTTATGGCTTGGACAGGAGAAAGAAGGACATGCCAGGTAGGGGGAGGATCATGGGCAACATTAGAACATGGAGCTTATGTGAGCTATTACAAGGAACAATGAGGACACCGGCATCGCTCAAGCAGTGGGAGCAGTAGAAAAGAAGGTTGGGTAAGGCCAGATTATGGAGGGTCTAGAAAGGCAGTCGATCAACAAGCATTTATTAAGTGTTTACTGTGTGCCAGGCACTGTGCTAATTGCTGAGGATCCAAAGAAAGAAAAAAAAAATACCATCTCTGCCCTTAAGGAGTCATATTCTAATGCAGGACGTAAATAATTGGGTTCTCTCTCTCTCTCTCCTCCCTTTCCCCCTCTCTCATAGACATATAGGCACATATAGAGTCAGAGAGAGAGAGAGAGAGAGAAACACAGAGACACAGACACAGAAAGAGACAGAGAGACAAAGAAAGACTCAAAGAGGCAGAGAAATAGAGAAACAGAGAGACAGAGACAGAGAGCACTGGCACTCATCTCAGAGGAAAGTCACTAGCAGTTGGAAGAACTAGGAAATACCTCCTGTAGAAAGTGGAATTTGAGCCAAGTCTTAGAGGAAACCAGGTGAGATACAGGTAAAGGTGAGGAGGGAATGCATTCCAGGCAATGGGGCACAGTCATGCTTTCAAAGGCACAGAGGTGGGAAATGGAGGTCACTTTGGAGGAACAGAGAGGCAAAAAGAGACTGGAGTTGATTTTATAGGCAAGATAGGGTTAGTGTAGGGTCTTGGGAAAGTGCAGTTATCTGGGAAACAAGAACAGGCTTGACTCAGTTTGGGGCTAGAGTTAGACCTAAATGACTGAAGTGCTCTTATGGGAAAGTACAGGGAGGAAGGTCTCAGTTTGATCAGCCTGCAGCAGCTACATTCCAGATTTCAGACAGGCTATGATCTCTCTACCATCCTTCTGAGGAAACATCCTACAACTGAACAAGCCCATCATGCTACCATCGGGCACTGGATCTGCAGAAGGAGGATGTGCCCTCTATCCTGTGTCTTTGGTACGGAATATAGATGTGGGTCCTGAAGTCAGGAAGACTTTTCCTGAGTTCAAATCTGACCTCAGACACTTACTAGCTGTGTGACCCTGAGCAAGTCACATCACCCTGTTTGCCTCAGTTTCTTCATTTGTAAATATGAGCTAGAGAAGGAAATGACAAACTACTCCAGTATTTCTGCCAAGAAAACTCCAAATAGAGTCATGAAAAGTCAGAATGACTCAAACAACTGAACAACAACATGAGTGAGAGGACGTTGAAATATCTATTTTGTGTGTGTGTGTGTGTGTGTGTGTGTAAAGATGTGTAACTCAATTGTCAAGAAGGACTCCGACATTCAAATCCTAAGACACTCACTATCTCTATGGGCAAGTCCCAACCTCACAGAGCCTCAGTGCTAATTAAGCCTTTAAAATGGAGGAGGAGAGGAGGGACAGTAATACTTGTGAGTGAGGGACAGCGTGATATTATATACAGAGATCCAGTCTCTGAGTCAAGAAGCTGGGTTCAAATGCTGCCTCTGACAGACTAGCTCTGTGATCTTAGACCTCTGAAAATTCTTTAAGACTGTAACCCCTAATTGGCATTGGGAGAGGAGTTTCCTCATGGAGAGTTCCATATACCAAAGAAATCATAGATCTGGCCCCAGAATAATAATCTTAATAATACTTTTACTACTGATCTCACAGAGTTGTTGGGTTAAAAGCTCTTTGTGAACCTGAAAGAGTTCTAAGACGCTGGTGTCAAACTCTACCATACATAAGAATCCTCACAGACTTTAATCCTCATTGACTTACACAATCATATATAAACATGACCAATTATTTTTATTTATTTTTTTAAATATTTCCCAGTTACATTTTAATCTATTTGAGCATATTTGCTCCATTCTGAATTGTATTGTTATCATCATTTTCATCAACCATAAATCCAAGGCACTGCCTCAGAATCACCAGATTTGAGACTACACTTCTAGATGGTTCAAACTAACACCCATCATGATACAGGCACCAATCTGGGTCCTGAGGACATAAAGACAAGTAGGTGGTGTAGTAGACAGACACTGGGCTTGGAGACAGGAAGGCCTGAATTCAAATCCAGCCTCAGATATTCACTAGCTGTGTGATCCTAGGCAAGTCAACTCACCGCTATCTGCCTCAGTTTCGCACCTACCTCCCAGGGTTCTTATGAGGATCAGTGAAGATGGTATTTATATACTGTTTGGCACAGTAGCTGGTACATACTAAGAGCTATATAAATGTTAGCCATTATCAAATTATTATAAAACTGTTATTATTAAATTATTAGTATAGCTATTATTATTAAAGTCAAAAAGCATAACATCCTGACACTGTAGATTGTAGATCGCAGCAGACTAATAATAGCCATTTTGACAAGAATCCTGGGAGCCAATTAGTCTGACCCAGACAACTGCACCTTTGAACTTCCTGCTCTCCTTGCCCCAAGCAGGGCTAAGTGGAAATAGCCCCAGAAGACCTGGGCTCAAATCTCCTCTCTGACACTGACTACCCATGGGACCTCAGCAAGTTTCTTAACTTCCCTTGGCCTCCGTTCCCTCATTTGTCAAAATTAAGGTACTGAGTTAGAAAGCTGCTTAGATACCCAACTCTCACTTCTCTGTTCCTATGATCAGGTCAGTTTTTCTGCTGCCGTCACCTGCGTGACTGTGGGCAGGCTGAGACAATTTCTAAGGTTTTCTCTAATCCTAAATCCTAAAATGTTAGGAGGGGGTCTCTTCCCCAAAATGGGGACTCATTTCCCACTGTCCCAACGCCCTTCTCTCATACTTTTCTCAGAGTGAAAAAATTCTTCACCTTGGAAAGTTTCAGCCCATGAATCCAAAACGTTGTCAAGACTGAAGGACTGCCAACTTCCCCTGTGGAAGGCAACCAATAATTTTACGGACTTTCACATCCATCGCTGGGGTTTTATGCGGGCATAATGCTCAGCCATTTTATGTTGGCTTATGTGATGTGTGTACCAAAAAGCTCATAAAAAGAGAGAAAAAAATTTAAATGAACATTGTTTAAAAAAGGCCCTTAAAAGGCTATAAAGTGCAGTGACTTTCATACCCTTGGGTTGTTTTTTTTCTTCCCTAACGTATAGAAGAAGGTTTCTCACAGTCAGTTACAAGCCAAACTGACTGGGTAAGAGGGCATATTGAGGATGGTCCAAGGTCAGGGACAGTCTGGAGTTCAAGAGCAGGCTGGTTTCCTGGAGGTGAACACTTTCAACTACACATCTGAGTAGTTGAGAGGAATGTTCTCTCTGGGAGAAATATTATTTCAGTGGTCTGTGATATCATGAATGTAGTTATTCTCTCCCATGATACAGATCACATCCCATCGTTGTCTGTCCATCCTATGTGATTCCCATTCCTGTCCTCCCAAGAATCCATCACAACCAATCCACCCAATGTACAGGGAACCTTCCTCCTGTTCACTTGACATCACACAGCTGCCAGTGGAGTGTAGATCCTGCCCACTGATTATCCCTCCTTCTCACTACGTGACCAGACCATCTCTTGTCCTACTCATGCAATTTCACTGATCATGTCCCAGGGAGGATTCAGAGGTTGGAAGGCTGACTTTTCTGCAGTTGTAGTATGGGGAAAGTTAAACAATAGAGAAGAAAGAAAGGGAATGAAAGATATAGATAATTCATCTGTTAGGCCAAAGATTGTACGATAGAATCACAGAATTTCTGAGCTAGATGGTATTTCAGTGATCATTTAATCCCTCTGTGATTTACCAGACAAGAGATTATCCAGCCTTTGTTTGAAAGCTACCTATGAAAAGAACCTGCTACCTTCCAAGCCTGCTATATTCCACTCACCTGGATTAAAAAGAAGTGAATTTACCTAGATATAAGAAAAAACTTTCCTCTTTTTGTAACATCTATTCCACTTGCCCTTGAAGGGAATGCCAAAATCAATAATGTGCCTTAATCGTTGCTAGAAGTGCCACAAAACATATAAAACTTATACTTGTCATTGCAAGAACACTTGTACCTCTCAAGTCTCTGAAGGGACCCATGTTGGCATCCCACATTGTCCTCATGGCAAAGAATAATGCTGTGCCATGAATCAAAAAATTTCTGAGGACCAATAGTCTACCAAATACTCCTACTTATGTTCTCTGAATGATACAGAGAGCTCAGCAGTCAATCAAAGCACTTATTAAGTGCCTACTACATGTCAGGTAATAAGAATGCAAAGGTAAAAGGAGATGAGGCATAAGAGGTACAGACACAGACATACAAGACAGACCAGAAGGTACCCCAGAGGAAAGTCAAATTATACAGCAGAACATCGCAGTTTCTTTATTCTCTTAAAACTTAAAGTATGTCATATGAATGAATGGATGGATGGATGGATGGAAAAAATTTAAATGTGGGGGCAGCTAGGTAGCACAGCGGATGGAGCACCTACCCTGAAGTCAGGAAGACTTAAGTTCAAATCCAGCCTCAGACACTTATTAGCTATATGACCTTGGACAAGTCACTTAACCCTGATTGTCTCCCCCCAAAAAAAATGCTTATCAGGTGCCAAACACTATACTAAACACTGGAAAAACAAATACAGAAATGAAGATATTCCCTGCCTTTGTGCAGGTTATATTCTAAGATAAAATAGCCTATATAGTGATATAAAAGACAGAGAAGGGTGGTTTGGTCAGAGGTGTCACAGGGGTGGTAAACGGGGTCATAGAGCAACTGACTGGCATGTCCTGTTCAGGAATGGTAATACTGATGTTCTTACTGCTCACAAAGCTAAAAGGGTAAAAGAGAGGGAGTAAAACATATTGAGGGCACTTGGGTGGTGTAGTGCTGGGCCTGGAGTCAGGAAGAGTTAAATCTAAATCCAGCCACAGACACTGACTAACTGTGTGACCTTGGGCAAGTAACTTAACCCTTTCTGCTCATTTTTCTCAGCTATAAGATGAGTTGGTAAAAGAAACAGCAAATCATTCCACTATATTTTCCAAGAAAATCCCAAATGGGGTTAAAAGAGTCAGACATCACTGAAACAACTCAACAACAAAAATATATTTGCATGAACACGGTCAGGGAACAACATGATAGGTCAGGGTCAAGCTAGACATGGAGAACATTTATCAGTCAGAAGCGCAGGACCCCAGGGTAGGAGCTGGAATGTCAAATGAGAGATAAAAGATGGTGCACAAAAACATGGTGCCAGCATGATCAGGGAGAAAGAATTGTCTGCTTTGTTCTTTCTCCCTCTCTCTCTTCCCCTCTAGAACTAGGTATCTGCAACTAGTGGTCCAAAATCGTGATTGACAAAAACAAAGAGATGCCATGTAAAGGCCCTCCTTGACTCTCTGCATCTCTGATAAGTGACATGGATATACTCCCATGAGTTCAATCCAATTCAACAAATATCTATTTACCACCCTGGGCAAGGTCCTATGGGGATCATACATACATATACATAGTTACATATATACATGCATACATACACATGGATCCTAGTGGGGAGAATGGATTGCAATAGGCATAATTGGGGATGGAGGTTTCCTTGTTATTAGCCTAGAATACCCAACTTTCTTCAATCTCAGCTAAAATCTCATCTTCTCAAGGGAGCCTTTTCCAAACCCTCTTAATTCTCTCCCCTTCCCCCTCTTGATCACTTCCTCTTTATACTGTCTATTGTTTGCTCTGGACATAGCTGTCTACTCGTTGTCTTCCCCATTAGATTGTGATCTCCTAGAGAGTAGGGACCACCTTTTGCCTTTCTTTGTCTCTCTAGCACTTAGCACATAGTAGGTGCTTAATAAATGCTTATTAACTGACTGACTCAATTCTTAGAAATATTTTTATAACCATTTCAATATAACTGGTTTCCTTTGTAACCCTACGTATTTTATTTTATGTATTTGTTACATTAAAAAAAAAGGGTTTTACCAGACTACCAAAGAGGTCCATGACCCAAAAATATGTTAAGAACCCCTGTTAGAACCAGAAGGAGCTTCAATACCATCACTTTGCAGATAAGGAAACTGGAGGCCCTGGAAGTTAAATATCTTACCCAAAGTCACCCAGGCAGCAATGCAGTAGAGGTCAGATATGAACCCAGGTCCACTGACTCTAGAATAAATCCTGATGCAGTGGCACACACAAATTACACTGGTTCCCTTGTCTGAGCATGGGCCTAGCTGCTCTTTAGACAAACCACATTCTGAAAAATAACCATGGCTCAGCTATTTTTTCCAGAAACTTGTAATCCAAAACCACAGAAGAAAACTCCCCCAAAAAAGCTAGTCTTCTGCCTTGTCACACCCTCCACAGGGCTGTCTTCACTGCCAGAATCCTGGGCAACAAAGCCCTATTAGAATTGGCCCTGGAACCGGGAAAAAACATCCTTGTCTTTTGAACTCCAACTTGAACTTTCAGTCCCCTTAGGCTGGAGGAACTTGACAGATAATGCAGAAAGCAGGGCCTGAAGTCTGCCCCTTGCCCTTACTCTCTACCCTCTGGTTTTTAGGAAAGAATAGACAACATCTCCTCTGCTCAGCACACAAATGGCCCAATGCCCTCAGTGCCAAAGGAAAGCCTGCAGTCTGATTTAAACATCTCACAGAGGAACATCCCTATCAAGATATGCGACTACCAAGAATCTCACAGTATCTAGAAGGCCTCTTCTAGCCCAGGGATTCTCACTGCCATTAGATTTATGCTCTAAAGGGATGTTTCTGGACAAGGTGGGGGAGGAAAAACAAACCTCTTTTCTCCTTCCCATGCAAACTCAAGGAAGACAGACAAGTTCCCCCTTTCTTCAGAGCCATGTCCGCCGCAGAATAATGTAGACTATCCCACTGGTGGGAAAGATCATAGATTTAAAGTTGAAAAGTACTTTAGAGGCCAATTAAGAAATAAATAAACATTTATTAAGCACATACTGTGTTCCTGTCACTATGTTAAGCACGTCATCAAATCTACCACCATCGCTCGTTTCACAGATAAAGCAACCGAGACAAAGCGACTTATCCAGGGTCACACAGCTAGTGCCAGCAACTGAATTCCAGTCTTCCTGTCCAATTTAGGACTTTTCTATGCTTCCTAGATGACTCCTTGGAATGGAAAGAATCTTCTAGAATCCTCTCATCCTTTGACCTTTTTCTCTGGGCACGATAGTGGCCAACCAGATAAGGGGTCAAATTCTATGTCTTCCTCAGAAACCCAAAAAGAAGAATAATATAGACGCTCCTTTGGAATAAACATTATTGACCTAAGCCACAAGCTGATAGAGCACAAGAACTGGGCACCCTCCACAGGTGAAAAATTGTTTCCCATATACACCTTGCACCCCGCTCCTCTTCATGCAGGGAAGGACCAATGTCTTTCTCCCCTTCATACAGGAGGATTCCCCTGTGCCCATTAATCAATAATATAATATTTTATATTTGATTTTATGTATAATATTTGATGTAATATATTTAATTAGTATTAATCTGAGTAATAATAATCATGCAGTTAGCCAACAAGTCTTTATTAAGCACCTACTATGTGCCGAGCACTATACTAAGTGCTAGGGATACAAAGAAAGGCTGTGCTCTCAAGGAGCTCACCATCGAATGGGAGGAGACAGCTACGACACAGAAACAAAATAAAGTCATGATAAATTGGAGATGACCAGCAGAGGAAAGGCACCAGCATTAAGGAGCTTTAGGAAGGTGAGATTTTAACTGGTACATGAAGGAAGCCAAGAGTTACTAAATCACAACCCAAAACAGATTTCCTCCATAGTCACAAAATCCCAGAATCTCTGAGCTCCCGGGAAGGGACCTCAGGGATCATTTAGTCTAACCCGAACTTGAATTTAACAAACAAAAGCATAAAAATGCTATTTAAATATATTATAAACATTACCATTAGAGCCATGATCCCCTTAATGGGGGTGTACTTAATAGGGTCTGGAGAAACATAACTTTAGATTGGATAACACTCAATTCCAACAAGTATTTATTAAGAAACTGCTGCGGACTGGGCACCATGCTCTTGGGGTTAGGGCTACAAAAACAAAGAAGAAATAGATCCTGCCCTCAAGGAGATTAGTCTAATGAGAAAAGACAACTTACAAGTAGGGGAGAGGAAAGCACCCTCAAGGGGCATGCATGATGGAGAAGTCCTCAGGAGTGCAACAGGGTGGGAAACGAAGAGAGGGTTGGTGTGGGCGACCTTCTTAAATATGGGAGAAGCTTCATCCCTCAAACCAAAGGGCCCCAGAGGCAGAGGGCACTGATGCAGTGGGAGTTCCAGATCTGATGTGATTTTTGCAGGATGAAAAGATGGAAAAGTGGAGGGGAATACAGCAAAGATGAGAAATGCAGACAAATAAATGCAAAATATATTACTTATTAAGCACTCACTATGTGTCAGGCACTGTGCTAAGAGTTAGGGATAAAAAGAAAGGTAAAAGGCAGTCCCTGCATAAAGTTACTTCAAGAGGGAAAAAAGACTAACTGAGGAAGATCAGTCTAATCCAAAAAGCATGCTTCCCTGGAATGGACATCTTTTGTCTTTATATCACCTTCCTTTCATTAGAAAATGTACCTTTTCCTTCTTTCCTACCCAGAGGTCCCTTAGAACAAAAAAAAAAAAAAAAAAGAAACAGAAAAAGAAAAGGGAAAGGGGTGAGGTAAGGGAGTGGAAACTAATACAGCAACTGAGTATGATAGAAAATGTAACGTTTCAAACTCATAGGTCCACTTCTATAATGAAGAAAAGGAGGTGAGTTTTCTTTCAGTTTTATTTTTTATTATGAATTCTACAATCATCCATAATCACAAGAAACAAAGAAATATATGCTAAACAAGGTGGTAACAAGTGGTTCTATTTATGTCTCCTAAACTCTTCCCCTCCTTTCCCTCTCTGAAACAAATTGTCTCATCTCTTTGGGATGGGACAGTTAGCGAAGATGAAATGAAAGTATAGAAGGAACTTTGCAAACATTGAAGGCTTTTTAAATGTCAAGCATTATTATTACTTTCATTATTACTCATTTCCTTGAGGTAATGGACTGTGTTTTCTCTAACTTCCTATCTCTACCAGGTCTCAACAATCATTTATTACATCTTTACCATGTGCCAAGCACTGGATTAGGTGCTGGACATACAAGGAACTTACGTTCTCCTGAATGGAGGAAGAGGAAGCAACAGAAAACAGTCCTCCCAAGAGGGAGACACCACTACCAACTGGGCAGAGAAGAACAAAGGCTCTGTATAAAGTGGATTCTGAGATGAAGATGGTGCCTCTAGAAGAAGGCTAGGAAAAGATCTTAGAGCTGGAAGTGACACCTCAGAGTTCATCTCATCCAACCTATTCATTTTTTTCTTTGAGGCAATTGAGGTTAAATGACTTGGCCAGGATCACACAGCTAGTAAGTATCTGAAGTTGGATTTGTACTCAGGTCCTCCAGACTCCATGGCCAGTGCTCTATCCACTGCCCCACCTAGCTGCCCCCAACCCATTCATTTTTATAACTAGGAAGCACTTATGAGGAGGATTCAAACCCAGGTCTTCCCTAATTTCAAGGTCAATACTTTATTCACCATGTCATGTTGCCTCTCAATGGCCATCAAGTATCCCCAACAAATGGTGGGTCTCTCAGACTGTGCTTAGAGATCTCCAGTGAGGGGGGACCCCTGCCCCCATCCCCTAAAACAACAGCTCAGCCTGTCCCACTTTCATTGTTGTTCGGTCATTTCGGTCATGTTGGAGTCTTTGTGATCCCATTTTGGGTTTTCTTGGCAATATCCCACACTTTGGGACTGCTCAAATGGATGAAACAGTGCACAGGTAAATAGGACTTAGAGTCAAGAAGACTTGGGTTTGAATGCTGCTTTAATGACTGTGTGACTATGATCAAGTCATTTAAGCTCTCCTAGGCTCAGTTTCTTCATCTGTAAAATGCGGATAAAAGTGCCTACCTCCCAGGGTGGTTGTGAGGGTCAAATGAGGTTATATTGACAAAGTCTTTGCAAACCTTAAAGCACTTACAGCAATGTTAACTCTTGGCATTTTCATCATCTCATCTAATTTCTGACTTGCAGACAAGTAAGACTAGACCTGACTTACCACCCACATAGACAGGTGTCTGTCTGTGAATGCAGATGAATGCAGACTGCAGTCTTAGTGCCATTCTAAGCACTGGGCCAAGCTATTATTAGTGCTAGGAAGACTTGTCCTTATGGGGAACCAGAATCTGCCTTTCTGTTGCTTCCATCAGGAAGACTTCCTGGATTCGTTCAGCTCATTCTCCATTTGTCAACACATCTGGCCCACTCTTCCCCCCTCTTTGCAAATACACAGATGATCACAAGCTGGAGATTGGAGGAATTCTATAAAGGAGAAAACATAATTTAACATGATAGCATGATTTTTTTTTAAGGGGAGGGTGGGAGTCTGGTGCAATGGATAGGCAGTCATCATTCTGCATCCTTGACATCAGTCACACCCTCTCTAGCTTCTTGTTATACTGCTGTTTTCAGTCATGTCCGAATCTTCATGGCCCCATTTGGGGTTTCCCTGGCAAAGATACTGGGAGTGGTTTGCCATTTCCTTCTCAAGCTCATTTTACAGATGAGGAAACTGAGGCAAATGTAGGGTTAAGTGATTTGCCCAGGGTCACACAGCTAGTAAGTGTCTGAGGCCATATTTGAACTCACATCTTCCGGACTCCAGGTCCAGCACTCTTATCTATTGCACGACCAAGCTGCTCCAGTTAAGCCATGGTATTTCAGAAGAGGTTGGACAGAATCCAGAAAGGGATGACCAACCGGACCAAGGAGATTGGGAAGGTGGTACAGTCACACAAGGCTAAAGAAATGGGGACTGCTTGTCTCTGAAGAAGAAAACATTGAGGGGTGGTAATTACCTTTTCCAAGTAAATGAACAGCCAGTGTTTTATAAATGAATGAACGAGTGAATGAATGAATGACCAATCAATGATCAATGAGTATTTTTTAAGTCAGCAACTGGAGAGACAAAGAAAAAGCAAAAGCAATCCATGCTTTTGAGAAGGTGACATTCTACTGAGAGTGGACAACATGTGTCCATAAAAGATATAAAGATATACTAGCATTCTAATGAGAAAGATCAGATAGACAGACAGACAGACAGAAAGATAGATAGATACATAGATACATAGATAGAGAACAGATGGTCTTCAAATCAAAAGACCTGGATTTGAGTATCAGTTGCAATACTTACTAGCTAGAGAGGCTAGTAAATACTGGTGGTACCACAGTGCACAAAACAGCACACCATGGAGTCAGGAAAACTTGAACTCAGATCTAGACTCAGACACTTACTTGCTGTGTGACCCTGGACAAGTCATTTAACCTCTGCCTACCTCAGTTTTCTCATGTGTAAAATGTGGATCATAAGAGCACCTCCTTCCCAAGGTTGTGGTGAGGATGAAACAGTCCATCAGTATTTATTAAGGAGTGCCAGTGTTTACTACGGGGCAGTTAGGAAGCCAGGAGGCAGAGATGAGGAGGGAGAGCATCCCAAACATGGGGGATAGCCGGAGAAAATGCCCAGAGTCTGGAGAAGGAGGGGCTTGTGGAAGAAACCACCAGAGGTCAGCATCACTGCCAAGGCTCTGGAGCATCTTGGGATAAGTAAGATCTAAGAACAGTGGAAAGGCATTGGGGTGAGGGAAGGGACAGTTAGGGAAGATAAAAATATACAAGGAACTTTGCAAACATTGAAGGCTTTTTAAATGTTAAGTATTATCATTACTTTCCTTGTTTTCTCTAACTTTGTATCTCTACCAGTTCTCAGCCCAGTACTCTGCCGAAGGTGGGCATGGAACAACTCTCAGCACTGTTTTCATACTTTTGGCACCTCAGGGCTTCCTAACAGGAGTAATTCCCTTTAAAATCCTGGAGCAGAGAAATTACGCATGGGTGGCTAACACCGACAGACAGCCAATTAGGTGAGCTGGCCTGTAAGCCCCCTGTGGCAGAGCTGACCCACAGCTTTGTGGACATGGCTGCTTGTCAAAGTGCCTCAGATGGGTTCAGGGCATTTCCCTGGGCATCCAAAACCAATCTTCCTCACTTCTGTAGGAAGATCTCGCTGGATTTTATAGCCAGGCCTGGGGCCAAGTCCAATCAGGCTGAATGTTTCCAAAAGCTCTTGGCAGCCCTGGATTTCTCAGCACACCCACAGTTATATCCAGCCTCATTTTCTGACCCTCCCCACCCCCAGGTCCCAGAACACCCAGCCCCGGAGAACACCCAGTTCTTGGGAGCCAAAATGTAAATAATCAATTTAGCCCATTTCAATTAACCCTCAGTTCCAAAGATAAAATGGAAGACTGGATTAGTCACTGTGACTGGATTAGGTGGAGTAATCTCAGAGAAGGCAGGAGTTAGATGGAAACAAAGTCCCTTTTTAGCAGATGGCCCCCTTCCCTGCCTCCCTTTGGTAGAGCTGCTGGCCTTTGGCTACATCATCCCAAGAAGACCAGACAGATCACGCCAAAGGAAATACACACATCAAAAGACAGCAGTCCAGGCATAATGGATTTCACTTTCTGTTCTTTCTTCTTTCACTTTGTGCTCTGTTAATGAATTCCCTCAATAATCGAATTCCAACACGGGGGAATGTGGCGTGGATGTATAATGGGATCTGCCTGGAGAATCTTGTGGAACAATGGGGCCTCCGTGGACTGTTACTAAACCCACTGAGTGTCATTGTGCTGGGGCTGGATGGTGCGTCAGACGGCTTGGGTTCGAATCCCTGCTTTGTTGTGAAAATTAAATGAGACAATATATATAAAGCCTTTTGTGACTCTCCAAGCATTGTACAAAGATTCCTGGCCATCTCTCCACACTACCACGGAGGGATTATTAGTAAGGCATCTCCATACGGTGCAGGCAGCCTTGAATGGACATGGCTAGGAATCTCTAAACAGTACTTAGAGGTTCACAAAGGAAGATACACACACACACACACACACACACACACACACATATTGAGAGAGAGAGAGAGAGAGAGAAAGAGAGAGAGAGAATGGAGAGAGAGAAAGGAGAAGAGAGAAGGGAGGGAGAGAGAAAAAGAGAGAAAAGGGAATAGAAGAGGGGAGAGAAACAGAGGGGGGAGGGGAGAGAGAAAGGAAGAGAGAGGAGGGTGTGAGAGAGAAGAGGAGAGAAGAGAGAAATTAAATGTCACAACAGAGCTAGGCTTTAAACTGAGGTGTTCTGACTCAAAATCTAGCTTTGCGCTACAGCATTGATTTACTCATTCATTCAGAAACCACCTCACAAATATACCTTTCAATCAAGTAGCCTCCTTCATAAAGGAGAATAAGGTAAAAGAATGCAGGTAGGTTGACACCCTCCTCCCCACAAAAAGTGCTTGATGCGTGGGGAGGGGTCAGGACACTCCTTGTTTTAGCCCAATACCACCCAACATTTCACCAATCCCACCAGTGGCTTCCCAATGCCAATGCCACTCAACCGCCTGCTTTGCTCTTTGCTTGTTACACTAAGAGCCCATGGATTCAATGTCAGGATTTACCCAGCAGCCAAATGAAGAGAGAGATTTTATAAAACTGCAATACAGGATGAAATTGCTAAGTACATCTATACAGCTAATGTCACTGCAATATTAAAACAGAAAATTCATTTGTACACTTTTTCTTTAAATTGCCAAAGCAACTTGCCGTAGTTAATTAAAAATTCTGAACAGTGCGTACTGTATGGGCCAATTTTCAAACAGGGCATAAGCCTAGTGTATGGCATTCATAATGTGCTGAAAGCCATTGGTAAAATGAGATTTCCTTAAAAAAAAAAAGTTAAAAAAGAAAGCAAGACCCCAGCAGGACCAGATGCTCTCCTGCTGGCCACTGGAGTCATTAAGAATAGCAGGTTCCCAGATCCAAACTCCCTGCTAGAAAGTCTTCCACATGTTCTAGAGGGGACACTCCATCAAGTAGCTAATTTTGGCTTCTCCCTTTCAGCTTTGCCATCTTAAATAAGCCCATCTTCGGCCCTCCATCACTGCCATCTTTTTTCACTTGCTTTCAATCTCTTGAGCTGACATGTTATCATAGTCCTTCTCCTTCAGGGTGCCATCCCACTTCTACTTCAGGGATGGAGGAGAAAAAGTAATGGGCCAGGAGACAGGAGACCTGGGTTCCTGCCTTCATCACTGTCACTCAAGAGAACAGTGTGACCTTGGGCCAACAGTGCCCCAGCCAATCCATCAAATCATCAACAAGCATTTATTAAGTACTTACTATGGGCCAGGAACAGGGAGAAGCACCCGAGACACAGGGGAAGAATTGAGACAGACATGCTCTCTAGGACTCATGTTCCAATGGGACAAACAGCATATACATATGTGTGTATATGTACATACACACATATACATATACTTAAATACACACATGTGTGTGAACATACATATGTATTAATATGTGTAAAGTATTATGTATAATGTAGTCCATAATATGTACAAAATTTACATGAGGAAGTTTGGGGAAGGAGGACATTAAAAATGAGAGAGGCTTTTTACAGAAAGCAAGACTTGAGAAGGGTCTTAAAGTAATCCAGAGATTCCAGGAGGAGGCAATGAGGGACAGCATTCCAGCATCCCCATTGCTGGGGAACAGCCCCAGCAAAGGCATGGAGGTGGAAAACTGTGATGTGCACAGTATCCTGAGTGGGCTGGTTTGGGGAGGGGGGATTGGTATCAAATCAATTTGGTATAGTGGAAAGAAAGCCAAATTTCCAAAGTCAGGAAAACCTGAGTCCAAATCTGGCCATGAATGCCTCCTAGTTCTCTGATGAGCAAATCTGTCAACATCCCTGAAACCCATTTTTTCTCATCTATAAAATGAGGCAGTCTCCACTTTGAATGAGATCATGCATACAGAATCCTTCCCAAACCTGTGGTGCCATAGGTCAGCTAGCAAGAGGAGCAGTGGTTTCTCATGGAACACTTCAATCAATATATAGTCAGCCAAATTACACGGGGTCTCATAACTTGGCAAATGAGTTTGGCTGGAATAGACTAATATTAATAATATAATAACTGGCATTGCTATAGTACTTTAAAGCTTGTGACATGTCTTATAGATGTTATTTGAGCCTTGCAACAATTTAGTGAGATGGATACTATAAGCATAATTGTCCCATTTTACAAATCAGTAAAGGGAGGCCCAGTATGCTTAAGTGATTTCCCTGTGGTCACAAAACCTGGAAACATCAGAAGCAGAATTCCTCTTCCCAGCTCAAAATCCAGGAACCTATCTTAGGTGACTGTGAATCAATCAAAGTTGACTACAGAAGGAAATTTATAAAGGATATGCCTGTATTATTTGTTGTCATTCAGTTGTGTCTGACTCTTAATCACCTCTTTTGGGGTTTTCTTGGCAAAGATACTGGAGAGGTTTGCCATTTCCTTTTTCAGCTCATTTTATAGATGAGGAAATGGAGCTAAGTGACTTGTCCAGGGTCACACAGCTAGTAAGTGTCTGAGACCGGATTTGAACTTAGGAAGAAGAGTCTTTCTGACTCCAGGTCCAGCATTCTACTATCTAGCTAGCCTTTACCCCCATATTATTAATAAATGTTTGATAGCTCAGGAGGAGAAAGTGAGGCTGGTGACCTTGCACAGCCCTCCCTCACTCAAAAGAGTCAAGTGCGAGTCACGTCATCATTTCTCTGATGTCATGGTGTTCTTCAAAAACGAAAGATGAACACAATTAGTAAATGTTTATTTGACATGCATTGGAGCTAGGTGGACCACTGGTTAAGAGTGGTGGACTTGGAGTCAAGAAGACATCAGTTCAAATTCTTTCTTGGTTACTTACTAGTTGTATATATCCCTTAACCTCTGTCTGCCTCAGTTTGCCTAGGAATAATATGAAATTACAATAACACCCACCTTACAGGGCTGTTTTGAGAATCATCAAATAAGTTACCATATGGATAGTGCTTTGTAAACCTCAAAGTCCTATTCCAGGGGCCAAATAAATCTTTACTGATGTTTTCAATATTGTTCTCTGATCACTGAGGGAGACTTGGGCAGAAACCTTCAGTTAATCTTCAAAAGTCCTAGATTCTTGGAGTCAGTAGTCTCACTAAGGCTATTAGCTTCTAATTAAAGCATTCATTCATTCACCATTTATTAGTAAATTTCATAGGATCCTGAGATTTGTTGGATTTTTGAGGATGTGAGGGGATCATTTCTCGAGATATATGAAAGAGAGGAGGAAACAAAACAAAACACATGGTGGGGGCACAGATCTTACTATTACTAAACAAAATATTAATAATCACCTACCTATGTGCCTATTTTCTCATTTCAAAAAGCTTTAACAGAATATAAAATTATAAATATATGTAAATATATTAAAATATAGAAATATAAAATAAGTACAAGATATCTTCAATGAAAGTATAAGAAGGAAACATGGCCTTTGGCAAATGGTATTCTAAAGCAGAACATACTTGTACAGCCACACAATTGACTGAAAGGTGTCAAAAATACAACATCTCCTTATGTTCATTGTTTGTTGCCCATAAAAAGCATTTGATCTGACAGGAGAAAATGCCACCTGAAAAGCCATCCTCCAACATGGTGTCTCCTGTGCACACGTCAAAACCATACAAGATTTCTTGAAATATATAACAGAGATAACCTTATTCTATGACCTTCTGATTATTCATCACAAGCAAGTAATAAAATATACTTGCCAAAGGTATTTACTACTGTCATGGAGAATGTTCAGGGAAGAGTCTGAGACTCCCTATAGACCAGAACATGAAGTATTTTTCTAAATATTTTGATATCGACATTTCAAAAGAATTGGTTTTCTTTGTCACCCTTTATTTTGTGCACTTAACAACATGATTGTGAGAAGGGGTTCATGGTCTTTACCAGACACTGCTAAAAAGGACTGAGACACAAAAAAAGGTTAAGACCACCTGCTACAGATGGTGAAGGCCCCCCAAATGCCTTCACTCTGGAAAGACAGTGTGCAAATTGCATCAAACCCAGAACTGCAGACCCTCCCAAATGAGATCTGTAATCACGCAAATGAATTCAGTCTAACTATTCACAAAGGAAAAAAAGTCTATGACTATTCCACACTGTGATGGGCAATTGTATCAACTGGTATATCAATTCATCGGTCTTGAACCTACGCTGCAAACTGATAAAGAGCCAGGCCCAGAAGCTTGAGAAGCGGAGAAGCTTGAGCTGGGTTGCCTTTGGGAAATTACACATGGCTTTTAATGACCCCAAACTTCTCCCTGAAGTCAAGGTCTATTTTTTTTCAAACATCAATATTCTTCTGGTGATGGCTATGAGTCATGGAAAACTACTATCTCTAAAGAATTAAAGTGATGGGCTACCCAAAGGGGCAGGGAAAGTCAAACGATGGGCCAAGAACAAGGATTAGCTAGACTAGGGCTCCACTGTTATCCAAGAGAACTACAGGAAGGGACCCAGAATACGGAAGACAATTCCAACAGATATATCACCTCTACTGCTTGGCATTCAAAGCTCTTCATAACCTAGCCCTACTTCCCACCTTTTCAGGCTTTTTATACCTTATTCCCCATCATGTCCTCTTCACTGTAATATCAATGGCCCAGTTATTCCAGGAACAAGATATTTTTCAGCTCTGGGCATTCCCTTTAGCTGTCCCCCATTCCTGGAAGGTTTTCCCTCCTCATCCCTGTCTCCTGGCTTTCCCTGCTTCCTTCAAATCCCAACTAAAATCCCACTTTCTAAAGGAAGCCTTTCCCCTTCAATGCTAATGCTTTCCCTTGGTTGATAATTTCCAATTCATCCTGTTTATAGCTTGGTTTGCCTGTTGATTCCCCCCATTCAACTGTGAGTTATTTGAGGGCAGGTATTATCTTTTGCCTTTCTTTCTATGCTCCCAGACTTAATACAGTGCCTGGCACCTGGTAGATATATTTAATGCTTGGTTATTGACTGAGAGATCTACAGAAGAGGTACGGACAAGTCTCACACAGAACAAAGAGAAGGGTTAGGATAGACATACTCCATGGAAGGAAGCAATGAAATGCCAGCTCCATGGAAATGTTGAAATATGAGACCTGGGAGATCATCTAGGCTAATCTACTCATTTTACAGATAAGAAAACTGAGGCACAGAGAAATAAAATCACTTATCCAAAGTTAGTAAATGGCAGAAAAAGAATTTGAACCATTTGACATGGTGATCAAATGCTAGGTACTGAGGGATAGATAGGTAATCAAGAAATGCATATAGAAACCAGATATTATCTCCAAATCTCTCACCTCTCCCAGTTAGAAAGCTTTGGGAGGAGAGTGAGCAACATGGAGAAGGGCCAGGGCAGATGAATATAGTGCTAGACCTAGAATCAGGAAGATATGTGTTCAAATCTAACCTCACATATAACTGTGTGACCTTGGGCAAGGCACTTGGCCTTTATATAACTCAGTTTTCTGAGTTAGATAAAGGCTAACTGTAAAAATAGGAGTGATAATAAGGATCCAGTGTAAACTTAACATAGCGCCTAGCTCAAAGGCACTTGGTAAATATGTATTCTCTCCCCTCCTTCTATATCCCATATGACATCATTGAAGGACCTAGAGGTGTATAGTTCGGAGAAGAGAAGACTGAGGGGGAACATGATTCCTGGCTACAAATGGCTGAAAGACTGTCCTCTAGGCCCTTAAGTGCATCTTGGTCAAAGAACCTCACTTAAGAACCTAGAGGACCACATATGACCTCGAGGCCACAGGGTCCCTACCCCTTGCTAGCCTATGAGTGGAATTATCAGAGATAATTGAGGTTTGATGAAAAGACCTTCCCCAAGCGTAAGGTGGGCTGCCTGGGGAGATAGTGGGCTTCCCCTTCCCCTCCCCAGGGTTTCAGGCAGAGACCAGGATGTAGATGGACTGGCCTAGATGACCCCCAACCTCCCTTCCAAGGCTAGCATTCGTGATTCTGTAATAAGGCTAATTCAGGTAGCCATAACATATAATATTACTGACATTAGAGACACAAAAGAAAAAGGGCCATGGGAGGGCAGAGAGAGATGAATTCCCTGGAAAACTGCAAGGAAATCCAGAAGACTCCATGAATCCAGACAGCCTGGGGATATTGGGTCACTCATTTCTCCACAGAGGTTTGATTTCATTCCTTTTCCCCTTCTGCGGCACCTAGGAGGTAAGGACTATTTGAGGATGGAGAGGAGAGAAAAGGGACAGAAATTAGCCACTCTGCCTCTAATCTCATGGCCTATTGATGTCGCTCAGCCAGCAGTTAGGAGAGGGAGACAGTGTGCAGCAAGATTTCCCTTCTTTGACCACCTAGAATAATATCAATAATTTACTTTTACATAGGACTTTCACAGCCCTCCACTGTCAGTGCAAGGAGCTGTTGTTGTTCATGTCAGTCTTTGAATCCCCAACACATAGCTCAGGTGTGCATAGTAGGTGCTTAACACATGTTTAGGGGATTGCTTGGATTCCCTTTTTACATATTTGTTTGCTGGCTGTAAGGTCCTTAAAGGGCAGGGACTGGCCTTTTTTTTAAACTTTTTTTTGTATCCCCAGCACTTGGCAAAGTGCTTAGCACATAGTAGGTACTTAAATGCTTATTGGTCAACTAAGGTAAGTATACATATGATCACTGTGGAGTGAGAAAGCACTAATGTTAACTAGAGTTCTTCACCTTTTCTGTGACAGCCTTTCAGGATGATAGAGCCTAGGGATCCTTTCTTGGAATCGTGTCTTTAAATGAATAAAATAAAATACATAGCATTCCAAAGGACAACAATTATATTAAAATACAATCACCAATTTTTTAAAAGTTCAAAAATCCCAAATTATGAAGTCCTGAACTAGGAAAATCAAGAAAAATTTTGCATAGGAGGCAGATTCCAAGAGGCGAGGGAATTCTAGGAATGGGGAAGAGGGAGTAAGGAAGGACAGGGGTGAAATATGGAATGCTAAAACCCTCCATAAATGCTCAAAGACTTGATCACTATAGCTTTTACCCAGTCATAAGGTAAAAAGTCAAAGTGTTTGCCTTCTGAAAGCATGCCATCTTTTAGGTTTGGAGAACTAGTCCCAGAGAAAGGTACAGCTCGGAGGTTAACATGAGTGGATGAACTGAGGTTAGTTTCAGAGAAGAAAGTCCCTGCTTCATGTTAGGGAAGCAAGCTGGTACCACAGGTGGCTTCAGAGACCATCCATGCATCACACCATGTTGATTTCTTTCAAATGAAAAACAATCGTGTTTGCTTTCCCTTACACATCCTGGACAAAGGCCACATGATGATTACAAAATGCATCACACATAATGTGTACTAAGCTGTCTCTGCATAGTGTGTGGTTTTGGAATAATACATAAAATGCTTAATAAAAATTAATGTGGAAAGGAGAGTCATTATCCTCATTAATTTCTTCTCCCAGAGTTACCCTGATGAACTAGTAAAGATGTGTTTCATCTCCTGTCTTTTGATGCCATCTGAATATATCCATGTAGGAGATGTCACCTTACTCAGCTTAGGATCACTCTGATAAATTACAGCCTGGAAATACTTTGATTAAACTGACCTGAACACCATCAAAATCCTAGCCTGTGTTGTCTTATGGAGATAAAAAGTCCACTGCTTGAGGGTCAGGTAGATGGCTCAGTGGATAGAGTGCCAGGTCTGGAGTCAGGAACGCTCATAGTCCTGAGTTCAAATATGGTCTCAGATACTTACTAGCTGTGCCCTTAGGCAAGTCACTTTACCTCATTTGCCTCAGTTTCCTTATCTGTAAAATGAGCTGGAGAAGGAAATGGCGAACCACTCCAGTATCTTTTCCAAGAAAACCCCAAAAGGGGCATGAAGAATTAAACATAGTTGAAAGGCTGAATGACGACAATGTGGTGTGAGGTGCGGAAGGAGTCTGTTGACACACTAAGTTTCATCAGGAAATAAAGGGATGGTTCTCAATCGATCAAGTATTTACTGCGTGCTCACCATGGCTCTATGGTAAGAGCTCTGGAAAACGCCAGGCCAAGTCCAATCACCTGCTGCTTCTCTCCCACAGGGTAAGTTCCTTGAGGACCAGGACTGATTTTTGTCTTATCTTCTGTCATCCTCTCAGAGTCTAATGTGATGTCCTATATAGACCAGGCATTAATGAATTCTTGTTGAATGAAAAAATGAACGAAGGAATGTGCAAATGAATGGACACTATCAGCCATATGGAGAAATGAGAACCATCTAGAAACAGAAGAGAGAAAATAGACTGGAAACCTTCCTTTCTCCCTTTTCTTCATATTTCAAGCTTTGTGTCCTTTATACAGCGATTGCTTATAAGGGGGCTATGTGGTGCACCCACAAGAAATTGATCATCTATCAAACAGTATTTGTTAAATGACTGCTATGTGCCTGGCACTGTGCTGGAGATATAACTGCAAAGAATAAATCAAATCTCCACTTAGGAACAGTTTACATTCTATCAGGGGAGAAAATAAATGTACAAATATGTATACGCAGAATAAATATTAAAAAATAAACACAAGGTAGTCAAATGCAACATGCTTTTAGGTGATGATAATAATAGCTATAGCTCTTTAAGGTTATATAGTGTTTTACAAAGATTATCTCATTCTATCTTTACAACAACCCTATGAGGTAGGTAATATTGGTATCCCTGTTTTACAGATAAGGAAACTGAGGCAGACAGATAGAGTGGCTTGCCTGGAGTTGCGCAGCTGGTAAGTGTCTGGGAGACAAGAAACACATCAATGCAGCAATTAAATTATAAGGTAGGCCAACATACTCACAACATTTTCTAAGTGTCTATGGACTGACTGACAAGGGTAGCTACTGTAGGAGTCCAGAGAAATCCACAACTCCTAAAACAGTCATGGAAGGCTTCCTAAAGAAGGTGGGATCTGAGATGGGGAGGACGCAGTTGGCACACTGCTTTAGCTCAAGGGCTCAAAAGGACATCCAAGACCCTCTCATTTTATAGCTGAGGAAACTGAGGCCCAGAGATATTAAATAATTTACCCATAGTCATATGAGTAGTATGTGAGAAAGTTGGGATTTGAACCCAGTTTCTCTGACTCCAAATCTAGCATTCTCTCCATTGTATCACACTTCGTTGAAGCATCCTTGGCCCTCCTTTCTATCAAGGCCCCAAGCCTTGAAAATGTCAGCCCCCACTTTCCCTTTGCATGGAGCCTAGCCAGGATTCCTTTATCACTTTTTCCCTTGATTTATATGATCATGATATTAAGCTGCCAGATTTAGAGCAGAAAGGGCCTTTTTGTCAATTTGCCGATAAGGAAACTAAAGCCCAGAGAATTTAAGGGATTTATCCAAGGAGCAGGGCCATGGCAAAATTCCACCTTGCCAGCTGTGATATCACCAAGATGGCACCACTATTTCTCTTCCTCACCAATCCCCATCGCCAGAGCACTGAGACCACTCACCTTCCAACCCACCACCTAATGGTCAGCCACCCCGGAGATAAAACAACATGGCATTGTATGTCTATGGCTAGAAACTAGGCAATTCTGGTTCTTAACAGTCCTTTGCACAGAACAGACGCTCAGAAAATCTTCACTGGCTTCAATTCATCGACCTGACTCTGTCAAGGAAACTCCATGTAGGTCAATTCTTTTTTTAAATATTGAGGGAGGGGAGTAGAAAGGAGGAAGGAAATTAGACTAGATAACTTTTGGGGGCTCTTCTTGCATTAACATAGTGTATTCTCACATCTTTTCTAGCTCTGACAATGTATTCCCTCCCGGTTCACACACTGCATCTCCTATGGCCCTCCCACCTCTGAGATTCTCTGTTCTAAGGACCTTCCTAGTTGTGGCATTTTCTGCTCTGACTTTCCATGTTCTAAGCCTCCTCCTGGTTCTGACATTCCACGTTCTAGGGGCTCCTTCTACCTCTGATACTGTACGTCCTGAGGCCCTTCCAGCTCTGACATTAGATGTTGCAAGGCTCCTCTCAGTTCTACCATTCCACGTTCTAAGGCCATGTCCCGCTCTGATATTGCACAGTCTCAGGGTCATCTCATCTCCAACACTCTATGATTCTACGGAATCTTGCTCATTATGTCTTGAGCCCTTCATGTTCAGTTTCCTTTTTAAAAAACACAGATGACCTTCTTCCATCTTGACTCTTTAAAAATGATTAAATGAAAAACTCCTCTTGGTTTCAAGTCAGTATTCTGGTCTGCTCACTAAAAGTACATTTTAAAAACTAGGCTTAAATCTAGTACTGCATTTTTATTAAGAAGCCGAACACCTGGGAGCAGCCCCAGGGCTCAAACCAACAGCCCACACCTTTCCAACCTCTCCTGAAATTCTCAGGTCAAGACTGCACAGAGCCTGGGGGCTCAGCTGGTGCTATTACGAATAACCAGGCCATCAAGAGAAAACAGGGAAAGCATCGGGCCAATGCTTCATTTTTAAGAACACCCCTTTTGTCCAGTCCCTCCCCACCCTGCCAGACATCACCATCCAAAGAGTCCACAACTCCCGTCCTCATTCCCAAAGTCCTACTCTACTGTCTGTCACTCTCCTCCACCCACTGACCCTCCCCAACCCTCATCAGAAAGGTTTAATATTTTCACTCTTCTCCTACACCCAAACTGTTAGTGTACTTATTATATTTTCCCCTCGGTGAAGAAATCCAATCCCATTGTACTGACTCCCGTAACATACAAAAAATTGAGTGGCTTCTTGGGATAACAAGAGATAGGGCAGGAAAATTGCAACATTAGATACTGCCTCTTATCTGGGCTATTTTTCCCACAAACCATATAATCTTAGGCTCATGAGCACGGCACAGGCTTCAGTAACTAAGCCAGAGGTTCACAAGGATTTGATAGGTTCCATTGCGGGAGGAACCTCATGCACTGTGTCCAAGGCCGCTAGGATTTCACCTCTCAAAGGGTTTAGAGGAAACTCTTAGCAAAGGACAACAGCTACAAGGAGCTTATGGCCAGGAGTAGGGGAATATTTGTTCCAAGTCATTCGCTGATCTCATCCCACAAGTCAGAGGAAACTCCAGCTTTTACTGTCAGTGTAATCCTGTCAAAAGAGCACTAACTAGGAGTTCTGAGCTCTAATTATGCCTCTGTCATTATGTGACTTTAATTAATTATGTCATTTATCTTGGCCTCAGCTCCTTTCCTGTAAAAAGGAGGGAGTTGAACTAGATGGTCTATAAGGTATCTTCCAATTCTAGGTGGCTCAATGGATAGAGTGCCAAGATAGGTGTCAGGAAGACTTGAGTTCAAACCTGGCTTCAGACGATGACTAGCTGTGTGATTCTAGGCAAGTCCCTTCACATTGTTTGCCTCAGTTCACTGATCTGTAAAATGAGCTAGAGAAGGAAATGACAAACCACTCCAAGATCTTTGCCAAGAAAATCCCAAATAGGGTCATGAAAATTTGGACATGAGTGAAACAACTGTACAGCAGAATGATCCTGAGGCCATGCTCTACATTCCATCTCACAATTCACCTTTTCTTCCATCTGATCTTCCATGGTCCAGCTTCTCTCTACCTGTAAAATAGCTCATCTAAACCAGTCCTCCAGAAATTGCCCTCAGTTGAGCTGGCTTGATTGGCAACTGATTAATCCCAAACTCAACTAGCCCAACGAGCTGGTTCCAGATTACCAGACAAGACTATGCCATCCACCTAGGCCATCTTGCCATCTCTCTTGCCTCTGAGAGGATAACTCCTCACTCTCCTTTCCCCCTCTTACCCCCAAGCTCAGTAATCAAATCTATATTATCCTTCTACCACTGTTCATGGAAAGGGTATGCCAAATGCATCCCTAAATACTGCCATCCCTGGGCAGGGACTTGTCTCACTTTTATATTTAATCCCTAGTAATTAGTATAGTACCTGGCATAAGATGTGTGTGTGCCCATAAAAGATATGTATGTTCATGTATTATCTAAAAATGACTCAAAGGTGGCACAAATAGACATGCCTGGAATCTGGTCCATCCTTTTCTAAAAACCATGATTAGACCCCCAGGTCTCCCAATCCAGTGCCCTTTAGACAGGATTACACTGGCTTTTTGTAACTTGTAGGTTCTGCCTTGAGGGGAACAGGGCAAGGATCTTAGCTAGGCATTTGCTCCTACCTTTCCCATCTCCAAGAGATACGTTAGACTAGCATATCTCCCCCTCATAAATATTGCTTGCTAAGGTTATGGTTATTTTAGGGATTTAAAAGAAAAGCCACTTCCCTGGTCACTCTTAAGAAGGAAGGGTTGCCCAAGGTTACACCTACTGGGCTGTCCCCTTCTCACAAAACACTAGCTACATAAAACACCATCACAAAAAGTGAATACTAATTAAACCCATTAATCCAAGCAAAAGAGCAAACAAAAATTGGAGTTATACAGATTAAAATATTATCAGAAAAGACATAAGATCAAATGTATCATATCTCAGTGGCAATGAGATGAGAATTCAGTTCAAACAAAGGTCCTGGTCTCACCCAATGCAAAAGTTTCCTCAGTCCGTATGGAGGAAAGTTGGCAGCCAGGGAAATTCCTTTCACGTCTACAATTTCCAAAACCTTTCTGTCCTTCACATGTCTCTCTTGCATCAACTCTCCCCCTTAGTTAGATACTCACAACATTCTCTCTACCAACCTGAAGTCACATCTCTTTCTACATGCATAACCTCATGCCATTCACCCTAGGCTTGGGTGAAAATTCAGCCATGCTGGTACACAATAAGCATTTAATAAATACTTTTTCATTTATATATCCATCCTCTGAGGGGGTTGGTCCAGAATAGTCTGCAGTAGAAGTTCTTAACCTGAGATCTATAAACTTTTTTCTAAATACTTTGATAACTGAAGCTTAATATGATTGCCTTCCTTTGTAATTTAATTTTATGCATTTAAAAACACAGGGCCTGTAGGCTTCCCCAAACTGCCAATGCGGTCCATGACACAAAAAGGTTAAAAATCCCTAGTCCATGTGGTCCAAGAAGCTCTAAACCCTATCATCCTTGAAGGAGGTTGAACTTCACTAGACGACCTCTCAGGTCTCTTCTACCTCCAATGTTCTGTGATTCCAAAGAGTCAACAGCTTGCCAGTCCCAGGATCCCGTCAGCTCACACTCTACAAACAAGATACAGGAAATCATTTCAGCTCGGAAAGGGCAAGGAAAAGTTGACTTCTCACAAAGGTCTTCTTTGTCAAAGCCTCGTCCTGGAGTTGATATGATGTCAAGCGGATTAGTCAATTAATGCCCAGGAATACAACACAAATCTGCATTTGTTCAGCTGGGTCTAAAGGAGTTCGTCATTTCCTTCCTCCCACAAGTCAATTTACTCAGGGAGAGCAGGCTTTTCTCCAGATAAGCACATTGACTTTAAAATAAAGTGGGTGCCAACAGCTAGAGCAGTGAGACTGGAGCAGACAGAGATGTGGCATTGAATGATAATTAAATACATTTTCATCATCCGTCATTTTTTTACTGCAGGTGCCCGTGTAATAAATCTGGACTCACGTCTTTTGTCAGCTGGCAGTGAACACATTTGAACGTGAAATCTCCCGGGATGAATTAAGAGTCACTTGGCCTTGTAAGGGAGGAAAGGTTTTTACTTCCAAACTGCCAAGTGGGTAACTCACAGCTGATTGGTTCCATAATACCTTGTTATTTGACAATACCTCTGCTTCTAGTTGTATTTCAATTCACCACTCCTACAGGCTAACCAGGTCTCTGGGCTATTTATCATCAGATTCAAAAATAAAAGCTAGTTTGGGAAGACTTTCACCTTTTTTTTTCTTTAACAAATCTCATATTCAACTCACAGTTGCTCAAGGATGGCTCAGTATTTCTTAACTTTTTCTTTTGTCCTTTTAATTCCCCCATAGAATTTGTCTCTTGGAACACAATCTCGTCTTCCTAGAGCCCTTATCAACTCCAACTTAAACTATTGCAATAGCCTTCTGATTTGTCTTCCTCCTCCCACCCCCCCAACCCTCTCCCCCCTGCCCCTTTGCCCTCCAGTCCATTCTCCGGATAGCTACTGAACTGATGTTTCTATAACATAGGTCTATGTCACTCCATTGTACAATAAGCTTCACAGGCTACTCATTGCCTCTAAGATAAAAATATAACCTTCTCTGGCTGGCCTTTAAAGTCCTTCACAGTCTGATTCCAATCTGCCCTTCCCAGGCTGATCTCACATTATGCCCCATTCCCCTGTGTTCTGTGTTCCAGACAAATTCACCTAACCTTCTCTTCCCCATACATGAAATCCCATCTCCCACCTCCACACCTTTGTACCCTACACGTAGCTCTCCCTACACATCTGCACTTCTTGGAATCCTTGGTTCCCATCAGTGCTCAGTTTGGATTCAACCTCCCCAGTGTCCTCAGTGCCCTGCAAAGCCTGAAATTACTATGTATACATGGTAATATATGGTAATAATGATAATATAATAGTATTATATTATACATAATAATATATACATATACTATTCTTGATATATGGTATGTACTCATTTGTGTACATAGAATCATAGAGTGGGAAAGGACCTCAGAAAACGTCTAGTCCAACTCTTCTGACAGATGGGGAAACCGAGGCCCAGACAAATCATTTAAAATCCTAGATCTAAAGCCATCTCATGCAACCCTTGGGTTTTACAGAAGAGAAAGCTGAGACTTAACAAGAGTTAAGTGACTTGGCTCAGGTCACACAGGTAGAAATAATCAAGTCGAGATTTGAACCCAGTTCATCTGTCTCCAAACCCAGATCTCCTTCCACAGCTGTGCTCTGTCCCTCCCTTCCCACTCCCTCCAGTGGAATGGAAGTTCTTCTTTTTCTGTCTTACGATGCCTCTCACACAAAGGCACTTAATAAATGCTTGTTGACGTGTTGGTAGGTGCCCGATAATGGTGGACTGATTTGTATTTGCTGTCTCTCTGGTTGCAGCCAGGCACAATAGATGGGAGTGACCAGTTTGGCTGACTTCTAAATTTTTAACAATGACTTCCCCATCAGGGCTAAGTTTCTGGGTAGTGAAAGGTCTCAGGATAAAACCCTCCATCCTGGCACATCTGGTCTCCTCCAGGGCTCAACGTTCTCCTCTCCAAAGACGTCCTTCAACCTGAAGCCAGATTGGTGGGGGGGAGGAAAAATGAGCAATTTCTGTTTTGAACTGAGGGCAGTGGGAGTCTCATACAACTTCTGCAAGCTCCAAAATGCATTTGAAAGGAGGTGAGGAATTCCACGCGCACAACTAGCAGACAATAATAACAAGATAGACTCAGACAGCAAGCCATCTCTCCATCCCAGAATAGTGCATAATTAGCCATGTGGCTGGCATATCACCTTCTTCTGCTCCTTATTTCCCCAAGGAAAAATATTACAGAGGTAAGAAAAAACATGACCACAGACTGATAACAAAGCTCTCTAGAAGCTCCCATCTGACCTTCTATTTTTCTGGCAAAGGGAAGGATTTGCAGGGGAGGGGTCCTAATGCTCACTCTTCCCTCACCAGACATTCACCTGCTCCATTCCACTAATTACCTGGATGCATAAGTGTGGCTTCTAAATACGCCAATGACCAGAGCAGGGGGAAAAAGAGGCAAAAGGCATTAATTAGGGTCCTCCTACCATACCTCCTTCAAAAGTTAACCAACATGTTCCATCTTGCTTCAAGCTAATTAGAAGCCAGGAGGAAAAGATAATGTATGAATTTCCCCAAGCACTCTTGCAGCTAGATGGCACCGTAGAGTGCTGGGCCTGCAGTCCGGAAGACCCGAGTTCAAGTTCTACCTCAGATACTTAACTAGCTGTGTGACTCTGGGCGAGTCATTTCATTTCTGGGAAAATAACACCACCTGCCTCCCAGGATTGTCGAGGACCAAATGAGATAACAATTGTAAAGTGTTTAGCACACTTCCTGGCACATAGTAAGTCCTATAGAAATGTGAGGCATTATTATAATTCATTTTAGGGGCTCACATTTCATAGCAGAGTCTCTGGTTTCATCAACAAATTCCCATGATGAGATCTGTAATCTATCAACCAATCAATTAGACATTTATTAGCACCTACTAGGTACTGGGCAGGTAATTGGTGCAGTAGACAGTGCTGGGCCTGGAGTCTGGAAGACTCATTTTTATGAGTTCAAATGTGACCTCAGACACTTACTAGCTGGGTGACCCTGAACAAGTCATTGAATCTTGTTTGCCTCAGTTTCCTCATCTGTAAAACGAGTCAGAGAAGGAAAGAGCAAACCACTCCAGTATCTTTGCCAAGAAAACCCCAAATGGGGCCACAAAGAATCCAACATGACTGAAATGCCTGAACAACAGCGTGTACCAGACATAGCACTGGGGACATAAAGGGGAAAAAGGAATTAGTCCCTGCCCCCAAGGAGTTTCCATTTTATATACAGATTTAACATGTACACACATAAGCAGGACACATACATGCTGGGAACATTTCAGAGCACAATAGACTGGTGAAAGCAGGATTGTTAAATGTTTAATGTGAGCGTTTATCACTTGGAAATCAGCAAAAATCAGGGTTTGATTTATTGTTGTGTCCATAGTCTAGAATTAAGAAAGTAGCAGAGAAAATGTTAATTGTGCATATTAAACTAAAAAGTGTGTCGTGGATTTCTGAGACCTGGTTGTTAAACATTTACCAGCACATCCCTCTATATAAGCCTGTGTGTACAAAATAAATACAAGGTAATGGGGGTGGAGAAGAGAAGAGGGAGGAAGGAGCATGTACTCCTTCATTCATTCCTCTCTGCTCCTGACTCTCTGGACTTCTTTCTTCACCAGGAAACAGTGACCTTCTCATGCTGGGAATCTCACTCCATTCAAGCAGCCTCCTCACCCTGGAGGATCATTCCATCCATTCCTCTGGTCAGTTGGTTCTTCCAAAACAGCGCAAACACACACACATACACACATACATACACACACACGCACACACACACACACACGTCCCTCTGTGGGTACTTTCCTGCTCTCCAACCTCCACTATACAGCTTCCCCCATTAGATTATAAATTCCTTGAGTTAAAAGACTTTCTTTTTTTCCCCCCAGTATATCCTAAATGCTTAATGGATGCTTTTTAACTTGACTTAGCTAGCAGTTAGGGGACCAGGAAATGCCTCATTTAGGATGTGGTGCTTGAGTTGAGTTTTGAAGGAAACTAGAGATTCTAAAATGAGGAAGTGAGGATGGAGGGCATTTCAGAAATGGCAGAGGGGTGGAGGAGAGGAGGGAGATAGCTGGCACCAAACCACAGAGTTTGGAGATGGAGTGTTATGTGTGAGGAATTGCAAGAAAGCTAGTCTATATCCAATTATTAAAGTCTGTCTTAACGTAACAAATGATGACCTTCCCCAAGGAAGGTATAAACAGAGATCGCTAATTGGTGAACGTGTTCATTGTTCTCTTTTCCCTGCCTCTGACCTTTGGAATCCTTACTCACTCTCTAACTTAAATGTCACCTCCCAGGTGAAGTCATCTACAATCCCACTCCTTTCACCCATCAGTTACAACTTACTCCCTTATATCTCACATGCAATTTTATTTTGCAGTTCTATTTCATTTATCATGTAATAATAACTGCTACATTCCCTGTTTCACATCTCATCTTACGGCTAAACTGTAAGCTTCTCTCCTCCCTCAGATTTCATAATCTCTCTCTCTCTCTCTCTCTCTCTCTCTCTCTCTCTCTCTCTCTCTCTCTCTCTCTCTCTCTCTCCCTCCCTCCCTCTCTCAGTTCTTTTCCTACCTGACTATTCTTCTCAGGCTTCTTTGTTAACTCATCTTTCCATTCACTAGGTTTGGGTCATCCTTTCTTCCCAAGACTCTACCCTCTATTATCTTCTGACTCTATATTCTCTCTCCCATGGTGATCTTATCATCTACCATGGCTTCAATTATCACCTCTCTGCAGGCAACTCCCAAATCTATATCTCTAGCCCTAATTTCTTTCTTGAATTCCAGCCAGCTCCACATCACCAACTGCCTGTTGAACATTTTTGCTGAGATATCCAATAGCATTTCAAATTCAGCATGTGTAAAATAGAGCTCATTATAAATTCCCTAAAACCCATTCCCTCCCCCAAACTTCCTTTTATTCTGTTAAGAGCACCATCACCATTCCAGTTAACCAGTGATCCCGGACGCTTCCCTCCCCCCTCTCCTCTTTCCAAAGCCTCCCCTACTGCTCAGTCTCACCACTTCTCACTCGGACTATCGAAATAGCTTTCTATTCTATCTTGGTCCCCTGCTTTCAGCCTCTCCCTATTTCTAATCCATGCTCTACACAGCTGCCAAATGAGTATTCCTAAAGCACAGATCTGGCCCCATCACCCCACCCCACCCTTTTTCTAAAAAAATCAATGACTGCCTGTCATCTCTAGGATAAATTACAAAATTCTCCAGGTTGGCAATCTGGCTTCCAACTACCTTTACAGCCTGATTCCATTTCATTGTCCTTCATGCGCTGACCATTCCTGACTCTGTCATGCAATGTATTAATGATCCTTCCGAGCTCTGTGCCCCCTGCAAATATGGTTCCTCTCCTGAGCTCCCTGACAGCTAGGACCCTCTCTTCCAAATTACTTTGTGCTTATCTATTTTTTATTAATTTATTTATTTTAGCCTTCAACATTCATTTCCATGCTTAACTATTTTGTACATTATAGGGCATTGCAAAAATCCCAAGCTCTAGTAGCATAAAACTACCCTGAAGCTTTTGGAACATTCTGAATTTGTATTTATTGAGGCAACTATCCCTCAGTGATGCAGTAGACAGAACACTGAGACCATAAGTCAGGAAGATGTGAATTCAAATCCCACCTTTGATACTTTGCTGGATAACCTTGAGCAAGTCACTTGCTCTCCATGTCTCAGTATCCTCTTCTGTAAAATGGGGATAATAGTAGCACCTACTTCCCAGAGTTGTTTTAAGAAAAAACAAGATAATATTTGTAAAATGTATGCTAGCTACATAAATGCTAGCTATTCTTATCATTATTAACATTATATTTATGTTGAATATAGGTAGGAAAGCCTCAGCACCTGTTCCCAATTCATTCTGATTTAACAAACACTTTTTAAGTGCCAATTATTTTCCAAGCACTGTGTTAGACCAAAGACAAAAATGAAACCATTCTTGACCTGAGGGGCCTTACATAATACAAAATGTAGGCAGATAAGGACATACAAAATTTATGCTAAGCAAGGGGGAACTATTATGAAAAGGTCTCACAAAAGATTTCAGAGAAAGAGTTTGTATCGGAATCACAGAGTTGGAAGGGGCCTCAGAAGCTAGTTGGGTCAACTCATGAATGAATAAATGAACGAATGGATGGATGGATGGATGGATGGATGGATGGATGGATGGATGGATACCTAGGTGGACATATATGCAAGCATGAACAAGGACACTTTTGACAGCATTCTCCACAAGTGATCATCCAGACTTTGACTGTAGACCTCTAGTGATAGACAGCTCATTCTCTTCCCAAGGAAGCCTGTTCCACCTCGAGACAGCCCTGTTATAAAGCAATTGCCCTCCATGGCAGTGAAATCTGCCTCTCCACAACTTCTGCCTGTCACTCTTAATTCTGCGCTATTGGGGAAAATCATATCAAATCTGAGCAACTTTTTGCATCCCAACTCTTCATAGCAATCAATTAGCATTAATTAAAAACATCCTCTATTGCTACAAAGACAAAACTAAAAATGGCCCCTAGAGAAACAACATACATACATATATTTGAATATATGTGTATGTCTATGTATTTGTACATACATGTATATGTGTGTATACATGTATATGTGTCTATATAATAATGCTGACCACCCTTCATTTTCAAAGAGGACCAGTGACACCATGGGGTGATGTCTTGACTCTTGGGTGAGTTGGATTTAAGTGAGGCAGAGTTGCTCAAAGTCACCACCCTCACTCTCTCTTCCAGAGTCACTGAAGTACAGTGGCAGTACAAAAGTCTAGATGATTAGCAATGGCCCAGGGTGCAGGGGATGACCTTGGTGTCTTTCATGCCAGGTCAAGCTTTAAGTGCTCCATAGCACCTGCTTCAGCTGCCATTATGGCAACTGGCACAAACTCTCATCTGCTCATTCCACAGGGCAACTTGGGCTAGAGGAAATGCACTAGCATCCCCGTGGATCATGAAAGGCCTCGTGTAAACTAGAAGAAGATACTTCTGCTGGGCCTTGAAGGACAACAGCAATTCTGGGAAAGAGAAATCGGGAGAAAGTAACAATTCAGGAATGAAGCAGTTCAAAGGTGCGGAGATGGGGAATAGAATGCTGTCTAAGAAATCAAGCATCTTGTCCTCATCTCCATTCCATGTCTTCTCTTGTCCAAGTTGAACATTCCTAGTTTTTTCAATTACTATTCATATTTTATGATCTTTAGTCCTTTCACCCATAAGCTTATCAATGCCCTTCCTTTGGTGTGTACATTCTAGGAAACTGAAGTATTAAGGGACTGACCCAAGCTCACCCAAGGAGAGTCAGAAGTGGGATTTGAATCCAGGTTCTCTGACTCCAAAGCTAATTTCTTTCCACTGTAGCTATATGCTGTCATGCCTGGGAGTCACTGCCCTGTGGCCTTTTTCCACCTTGGAACGCTAAGAATTGAATGACCAGGTTCAGAAATAACTTCCTCAAGTCCCCAGGCTCAAGGAGATCGGCCTTTCTTTGCGCCTGTGACATCATCCTGCCCCAGTGGGCAAGGCTGGCCCAGATCACTACCCATTCATTAGCGTCAGCTATTCTCCGAGCCTCAAAACCCAGAGAAAGTTGTCATGACACCAGACACAGGAAGAATAAAGACCGGAACTGAACCCGACTTCAACCACCACTGGGCTGGGCCCCCTGACACCCAGGAAAGAGCACGTCCTATGAAAAAGTTATAAAGAAATCAGACCAAGGGGCGAAAAAAAACTCAGTCTGCCAAAACCCATCAAAATCACTATTTGCAAGGTTTCTATCTGCTCTAAGTAACTCACTTCCATTCTCAAAGACTAGATTTTCAGTTGTAGTGATAGCAAGGGTACTCACATGTACTTTAGCTCCCATTCTCCTTTTTAAAACTTCGCTAACTTTTTTTTTAAGTTTATAAATAGCCTTGGAAAAGGAGCTGGAACTGGCTTCTTAGTAAATACCGCTGACCCATTTTCCTCATTCTTCACCAGGAATAGGTGACTGTTACCACGGAAAGTACAGAACTGTCTAAATATATATTTCCTCCTCACATGGGCCCAGATCAGAAAAAGCAGAGCTGAAAACCAGTAGGGGAGGGAGGGAAAGAAGCTGGGACAGGAAACAGCAAATTCTTCTACAGATGCCTTTCATCCTCTCTCGGGGGAAAGGACGGAATGGGGACCAAAGCTACGAAGCCTTTGGTTTCTCGGCATGGAGAAACAGCAACACAGACCTCAGAACACAGGGATTGACCTTTCATCCTCTTTGTCCATCACCCCCCCCAACACACACACACCTAGCAAGGTACCTTAACACACAGTAGGTATTCTATAAAACTGTGTTAGCCATCAGAGCTCTAACAGGGCAAGCTCTCACTGAGACAACTCTAAGGTACCATACTTAGAGAGTGCTTGCAGGCCTTAATCAACACAGAGATAACACAACTTAGGACCTAGTTAGCAAGAATAATTAGTTAAAATAAGAAACCACCAGATGGTGACTGGGATGAATTCTCTTCCCTTACCTTTCCCCCCAGCATGGCAGCCTCTCCTTGGTATCCTAAGGGCTCCATCTCTCCCTTACAGAGTGGTGTCCATTCTCCCACCTAAATGAGGGATCTTCTCACGCAGGGGAAGTTTATGGTCTTTGCTCCAGGCATAAAGATTTTAAATTACACCTCTCTTCATATTATCATGGGATCCCAGAATCATAGGCAGTGTTTGAAGGGATCTTGGAGGTCATCTTGTTTCGCCCCTCCACAGATAGATGAAGAAACCAAGCCAGAGAGCTGCCCTAGATCACACAGAGATCACAAATCCCTATAAGCTAGTAAGAACTTGAGAGGGCATTCTGTCCAATCCCCTCATTTTACAAATGAGGAAATAGAGGCCCAGTGATTTGTTCCTTGTTACCCAGGAATTGTAGATATAGGTCCAGCAGGAACCTCAAATGGCATCTTTATGTAGCTCCCTCATTTTACAGGCTCAGAGCAGCAGTCCTGCGGAGTAACTGGAAGAGCTTGGATTGGCGGTGCTGATTCACTCGCTTCCTCAACCAACATCTATTAAGTATCTTCTGTATGCAGGGAACCAGAACAGTCCCTGCTGAAATCCTCTTTTGCTCATTAGCAGGTAACTCAATACAATGCCTCCATGTGAGAAACTAAAGATGGAACCTCCTATTAGCCCTGGGATGCTTATTTCAGTCAGTTAATCAATGAGCATTAAGTGCTTACTATGTGCCAAGAACCAGGCTAAGCTGCTAGGATTACAAAGAAGCTGGCCTTGGGGCAGCTGAGAGAATGCACTCCAGGGCACTATGGTTAGTATAATAGAACCCAGGGAGCTTCCAACCGGGAGTCAAGAGACCACTAGACTGGTCTCTCTTGGACACCAGGAGATTACAGCTATTGTAGCAACATGAACCTAGAGATGGAAGGGATGTCTGGGACCATCTATTCTAATCCCTTTATTTGCCAAATGAGGAAACTGAGGCTCAGAAAGGAAAGGTAATTAGGCCAAGGCCATCTGTAACGAGTAAGCGGCACAGCTGGGTCTCCAATGGGGCATTCTAATGCTGTTCCCAGGACGAGAGTACAACTCATTTTTTTAAAAAATGTTATTTCCATATTATCCTGAGCTTAACAAAGACCAGACACAATAAGCATTTCCATATATGCTGAGGAGCAGGAGAGGATTGTACATGAAACTGCAAATCTTTGACCACAGGACCTAACTTGCAAGTGAAAACCTTCCATATGTAGTTTCTCCAACCCATCCTCAACATCCTTAATAGTGAGCTTCTCAAGAACAGGTCCTGCTTTAACTTATTTGTATCCTCAATGCTTTACACGCAGTAGGCACTTAATAGTCCCAAAATGTACCTTGAATTCTCTACCCTGAGTCCATCACCCCCAGTGAAGAGACAAATAGTATGTTTCATCACTGGTCCTCTGGGGTCTATTGGTCTTTATCAACAATATGGTGTAGCTTATGTGCTCCCATCATGCACTTCTCCAACAGCCTTTTGGAGAGGGTTTCTACGAGTTTTGTTCTAGGCATAATTAACCAAAGAAAATCCAAAATCTTTTCACCCAAAATTCAAAGCTCTCCATTTTCCATTATCAGTTCTGCTTGATTTAGACTGCAGAGCATCATGCCCCTGAATGGGGTATCCCTCAAATACCCATATGCCCCCTTTCCATCTTCCTTTTGTGTGCTACTTTCCCCCATTAGATTGTAAGTTCTTTGAGGGAAGGGATTGTCTTATTTTTGTCTGAAGCACTTAGCACAGTGCCTGTGCTTAATATATGTCTATTGAATTGAATTAAATTGAATTAACCTTTCCTTGCAGAGAAAGGGACTGGGCTGAAATTTCTGATACATTTTCAGCTGCCTTAGACACAAACTCTCATGTAGCCTGAGATAAGACACTTCCCTTGTCTCAACACAAGTTTGGTGCTCTGTAAACAGAGGGGATTGAATGAGAAGTCCTCTCTGGGGTGGCTTTCAGGTCTAAAAGTTCATGATTTTCATAAAACATCTCATAAGAAAAATGAAATGAGGCAACTTCTTTTCCATCAATAGAATATGTCTTCTCTAAAAAGAGGGGGAGGAGCCAAAATGGCGGAGTAGACTCACGTATGCTAGCTCCGAACCCACAGCCCATATATTTCCTACAAAAAGAACTCCCCACAAATTCTGGAGCACTGCAAGGCACACAGAAACACAGTGGAAAAGATTTCCATTTCAGAGAGCCCTGGAAAGCCATCCCCAGGGGTCCGTTGTGCCCCGGAAAGCGGAGCCCACCTCTGTGCTGCCCTGGCCACCCCAGAGGAGCAGATCCGAGCAGGTTTCAGGGACAGAATCTCCGGTGGCCGCGAAAGTCCCTCCACCCACAGGCTCTACAGGTCAGTGAGAGAGACGTCTGGGCTGGCCGAGAGGGGAGTGGGGTGTCTCCATGACTCGGGCCCCCTCAGGAAGCAGCAGTAGAGGCGGCAGCAGAGGCAGCAGCGGGCCGGGACTCCCGGAGCAGCAGGCAGAAGTTCAGGGCCACTACCGAAGATCTCTGCATAAAGCCCCTGAGGGAACTGAGCCTGGGAGGTGGCCCTGCCCTCACCCAAGCACCAGAACTTAAGCTCACATTGAATAGCAGCCACGCCCACCCCTGAAAGCCCATTTGAATCTCAGACCCCAAGCACTAGCTGGGCAGATCTAGGCGGGGGTGGACAGGAATCTCAGAAGTCAAGTAACTGGCTGGGAAAATGCCCAGAAAAGGGAAGAAAAGTAAGACTATAGACAGCTACTTTGATGGGGTACAAATCTTCCCGCTTTTCAATTCTGATGACGAGGAACAATTCTTACCATCAGGGAAAGATGTGGAGGTCTGGGCCTCTCTATCCCAGACATCCAAGGTGGATGTCTGGTGGGCTCAGGCCATGGAAGAGCTCAAAAAGGATTTTGAAAATCAAGTTACACAGGTGGAGGAAAAACTGGGAAGAGAAATGAGAGAGATGCAAGAAAAGCATGAAAAACAGGTCAATACCTTGCTAAAGGAGACCCAAAAAAATGCTGAAGAAAATAACACCTTGAAAAATAGGCTCACTCAATTGGCAAAAGAGGTTCAAAAAGCCAATGAGGAGAAGAATGCTTTCAAAAGCAGAATTAGCCAAATGGAAAAAGAGGTTCAAAAGCTCACTGAATTTAATAGTTCTCTCAAAATTAGAATGGAACAGATGGAGGCTAATGACTTTCTGAGAAACCAAGAAATCACCAAACAAAACCAAAAGAAAGAAAAAATGGAAGAGAATGTGAAATATCTCATCGGAAAAACAACTGACCTGGAAAACACATCCAGGAGAGACAATTTAAAAATTATAGGACTACCTGAAAGTCGTGATCAAAAAAGAGCCTAGACATCATCTTCCATGAAATTATCGAGGAAAACTGCCCTGATATTCTACAACCAGAGGGCAAAATTAAGTATTGAAAGAATCCATTGATCACCGTCTGAAAGAGATCCAAAAAGAGAAACTCCTAGGAACATTGTGGCCAAATTCCAGAATTCCCAGGTCAAGGAGAAAATATTGCAAGCAGCTAGAAAGAAACAATTCCAGTATTGTGGAAATAAAATCAGGATAACTCAAGTTCTAGCAGCTTCTACATTAAGGGATCGAAGGGCGTGGAATAGGATATTCCAGAAGTCAAAGGAACTAGGACTCAAACCAAGAATCACCTACCCAGCAAAACTGAGTATAATACTTCAGGGGAAAATATGGTCTTTCAATGAAACAGAGGACTTTCAAGCATTCTTGATGAAAAGACCAGAGCTGAAAAGAAAATTTGACTTTCAAACACAAGAATGAGAAGAAGCATGAAAAAGTAAACAGCAAAAAGAAGTCATAAGGGACTTACCAAAAGTGAACTGCTTACATTCCTACATGGAAAGACAATATTTGTAACTCTTGAAACTTTTCAGTATCTGGGTAGTTGGTAGGCCCACACAGACACACACACACACACACACACACACGTACACATGTGCATGCACACACACATACGCACATGCACGCACATACAGAGACAGAGAGCACAGAGTGAATTGAATAGGATGGGACCATATCTTAAAAGAAATTAAGGTAAATGGTGAGAGAGAAATGTAGTGGGAGGAGAGAGGGTGAAATGGAATGGGGTAAATTATATCTCATTCAAGAGGCAAGCAGGAGACTTTTTAGTGGAGGGAAAAAGAGGAGAGCTGAGAAAAAAACAAGAAGTTTACCCTCATCACATTCAATTAAAGGAAGGAATAAAATGCATACTCATTTTGGTATGAAAACCTATCTTACAATTTAGGAAAGTGGGGGAGAAGGAGATAAGCAAGGTGGGGGGGGGGATGATGGAAGGGAGGGCAATGGGAGGAGGGAGCAATTTGAAGTCAACACTCTTGGGGAGGGACAGGATCAAAAGACAGAATAGAAACAATGGGGGGCAGGGTAGGATGGAGGGAAATACAGTTAGTCTTACACAACACGACTATCAGGGAAGTCATTTGCAAAACTACACAGATAGGGTCTATATTGAATTGCCTGCCTTCCCAAAGGGAATGGGTGTGGAGGTAGGGATGGGGAGAATTTGGAACTCAAAGTTTTAGGAACAACTGTTTAGTATTGTTCTTGCTACTAGGAAATAAGAAATACAGTTAATGGGGAATAGAAAATCATCTGGCACTACAGGACAAAAGAGAAGATGGGGACAAGAAAAGGGAGGGATGATAGAAGAGAGGGCAGATTGGTGATAGGGAAAATTAGAATGCTCGGTGTATTGGGGTGGGGGGAGGGGATAAAAGGGGAGAAAATTTGGAACCAAAAATTTTGTGAAAATGAATGTAAAAAGTTAAATAAATAAATTTATATTTAAAAAAAAAAGAATATGTCTTACCAAAGAGTTATCTACTTGGAATCTGAAGACTTGGGTACTAATCAATGATTAATGATATTTTAAATTTAATTAATTAATTATTCTGGTTCTTCCACTTAATATGTTTGACCTTGAGTCAAAACCCTCCTGTCTGCTTCTCTGGGCCTCAGTTTCTTCATCTGTAAAATAAGGTCATTGAACTGGATGACCCTTCAGCTTTAAGAGTCTATGACTATAGGATACTTCATCTTCTAATGAAACAAAATCCTGTCATTGTTCCCTCAGTTCTGGAATAAAACAGGACACCTACTCCCAATCCATAGATGCGCCCCAACAAGAACACTGACACTTCCCTGGGAATGTTTTCTTGAGATCAGAGACTGGGGCACTCAGCCTAATCACATGGCCCTCCTCTGCCACTGGGGCATGTGTGGAGGTCAAAACAGAGATGATTCCTCCAGGCTCCGATAAAACGCCTCCCTCTCCCCAAACCCCATCCCTCAGCCACCATATGCTGACCCTGGCCAGCATGTGTACCTTTCTAGCAAATGACTCACAACAGAGAAATAACACACAAACATCCAGGAAGGGGTGTCAGCAAATCAGAGTTTTCCAAAAATAAAGTATTTCAACTCACAAGAAAGAGATATGCCAGCCAGAAAATGCTGAGGACCTCATTCTTTTTCATCTAAATTGATCTGAAATTGTTTCACTTTTTAGTGGTTTTCTTTCTTGCTTCTTTCCTTCTTTCCCTTCTTTTCCTCCCTTCTTTCTTTGCTCTCTTTTGTTCTTTCCTTTCTTATTTCGCTTTCTTTCCTCCCTGTATTCCTTCCTTTGTTTCTCTTCTTTCTTCTTTGCTTTTCTCCTTCTTATTCCTTTTTTCATTCTTCCTTCCTTTTCCTCTTGCTTTCTTTCCCTCCTTCTTTCTTTGATTTCTATCATTCTTCCTTGACTCTTTTCTATCATTTTCCTTTCTCCTCTCCTTCATTATCTTCATTTTTCCTCTGCTTATTTCCTCCTTCCTTTCTTCCTTCTGTTTTGCCTTATTTATTCTTCCATCCTTCCTTTCTTCTTACTTTCCTTTCTTTCATCCTTTTCTTTCCTTTCCCTTTTTTTCTTTCTTCCTCCCATCTTTCCCTGCTTCTTTTTTCTTTCCTTCCTTTCAACCACTGCTTATACCTGCATCTGTGCTCCTCTGCAAAATGGAACTTGCTTAACCTATCAACAAAGTCAAGGGAGATTTTTATCTTTTTCTTCACCTTTGTGATAAGCATAGCAGAACTGTGGACAGGGTGAGAATCCCTCCTTGTGACATGTTTTTAAAACTGGTGTAGCCCTGGGGCTTCCAACTTACTGGAAACTAAGCATTTTATCAATTTCCCCACCGTTGACCAGCCATGAATCTCTTAACACCAAATATAAATTAACTAAATGCAAACCCTTCCTCCCCTTGCCAAATCGCTGTCATCGGAAGGGATGGGGTGGGAGAGATGATCCACTTCTCAAGGCCCATCTGGGACAGTGCAAGGCCCTGTGAGAGTTTATGGTGTCCACTAAGGAGGGCCTGTCAATGGGAAAGGCTATTGTTGACGGTTTCTGGATGCCAGATAAATGCCGCTCAAAAGCCAAAGCTTTTCTAGAGTACAAATGCTGCAGCAAAGCCAAGACATTTATATGCGATTGGGAGACATCTATCCTGTGACAACATTCTATTCCAATGACTTTTCTATTACCGCCAATGATTAATGATGTAAATTCCATCATTTAGGATGATGGATGCAGGGCAGCCAAGGGGCCTTTGCATATATTATCCAAAACTCTGGCTTCTCATGGGCTCCCAGGACAGATGTGACTGGGGCTTCAGTCAAGCATAAATGTAAAGTTATCTTAGATTAGGAAAAAATAATAGTAATTATTCAAGACTTTTTGAAAGCAGCTACTTTAAGATGGGATGAAGAGTTTCCATGAATCTGATCAGTTTTCACTCTCCAGGCACAAGGCTCCTGACACCCATTCCATTTGAAGGTAATTGCCCAATGTCAATTCTATCCTCTTTGCAAATAGAGCCTAGAAGGGCCCTCCTGGATAAACCATCCTTCTCTCCAGCTCTATGGAAACTTGACTGAGGCAGGGAGGAAAGAAATTTCCCTTCCCTAGTCTGGGGTTAAAGATCATTCATGGATCCCAAGTTATTTTGGAGGGGAGAGTGCCCACTAATTCCTAGATAGATAGATATAAATATACACACATATATGTAGATGCATGTATATATGTATGTGTATGTGTTTGGGTATATATGAGTTTATGTATGTGTATATCTACATATACACACACATGCATATAAACACACACACAAACACACATACACATCTTATGCTAGTCAATTCTAGATTATTGGCTATTTTCTGTATTTCCTTACCTCTAAGGCATTGCTTATTCTGTTCCTCCCACCTGGAATAATTATATCACTGGATTTGCAATCAGAGGACCTGGGTTCAAATTCTGATCCTGCTCTACACTATCTAAATGAACCCAGAAAGGTTTTTTTTACCTCTAAGAGCTTTATCACCTTCACCCATAAAGGAAATTCTCTACTTAGACCAGGGATTCTTAACCTGGGATCTGTGAACGTGATTTGTTCTCTTTTGTTTTTTAAATATTTGGATCAATATATGTCAATACAATTGACTTCCTTTGTAAGCCTCTGTATTTTATTTTAAGCATTTAAAAATATGATTCTGAGGAGGGTATACCTAGGCTTTACTAGATACCATCCAAGGGCTCCATTACCCCCCAAAATGGTGAAGAATCCCAGGTCTAAAATGTATAATGTTAGTATCTCCAAGATTCCTCTGATAGTTAAAACCCAGATGATATTGAGAACATCACAGCCTCCTTGAGCCACAGTTTCCTTATCTGTTAAGGGTTGGCAGTTGGACTAGAGGGCGTCTGAGGACCCTTCCAAGGGTCCTTCTAGATCCCTGATCCTAGGATTTCTTTGGTTGTTCTAGGCCAGCTGAAATGCCACCTCCTTCAAGAAGTCTTCCCTGATACCCCACTCTGAACGTGCTCTCTCCCTCCTCCCAACCCCTACAGTCATCAGTTGCCAAACATTGTCTAATTCTACCTGCATGACATTCTCCATCCCCTGCTCTCTTCTCACCCTTCCTCCTCCTTGGTTTATTTAACCAACTCGCGTTTATTACACACCTTCTGTGTGCCAGGAATTGTGTTCAGGCACTCATCAGTTCTCCACCTGGATGACTGTCATAATCTAACTGACCTCCATGAGTCCCTCTCCAATCCTCCAAACAGTCACTAAATGTAGATTCCTAAAATACAAGAATGTAGGTACCTAAAATACAGATCTCACCATGGCACTCCCTGCTGAAAAATCTTCAGTGACTCCCAGTTGCCTTGGGGGTAATAAGGCATTGAAAGCCCTCCATAAACTACCTTCCATCTACCATTCAAGTCATTTCGTATTCCTCCCCTTTGGGCACTCTCTTTGGGACAAACTGGCCAGTGGGCTATCCTTCTGTCTCTTGTCTCTGAGCATTGGAACAAGGGTTTCTTATATATCTGGTTGTGATTTCTCTTCCGCTCTACCTTACAGAGTGCCCAGATTCCCAATAAGCACAGTTCATTTGCTTCTCAAGCCCTTTCCTGACCCCCCCCACCTGCAGCTCAAGTTCTCAACACTCTTATTCCCTGTTAAATTGACTGTGCATTCATTCTCATTTGCTTATCCGTGGAAGCATTACTGACTGTACTCTAACATCTTTTCCAACTTTAAAAGATATTTCAATAGATATTGCATTCAGTTTAGAGTCTTCCTTTCTCCTAATACTACATGGGATGTTGAGGAAGGGCTAGCACCTCTGGTCAGAGGGCTTGCCAAATCCTTTTTAGGGCTGCTCATCTACCTTTGGTGTCTATCTCTCACCCAACTCTCACCTGTGGCTCCAAGAAGCTGGAGCATAAGCAGTGGCCACACTGTGGTAAAACTGTTTCAGCCTATGGGCTAAACCAAATTAAGGGTGACTGATAGGGCTCAAAGCTGTTGGTGACTTAGGGGGATGTGAAGACTTCCCCTGGCAGAACGGGCAGATGAGAACAGTTTATGTTATGGTCATGAAGATGGCTGAAGCAGGTGCTGTGGATAACTTAGAGTTTGGTTAGACGCTGAAGATGCCAAGGTCATCCAGTGCATCCTGGATCATAGCCAATTGTGTTGACTTTTGTCTTGCCACTGGACTTGGATGACTCTGGATGAGAGAGTGATGCTATTTTGTGCAGCACTTCTTCACTTAAATCCAATTCATGCCCAAGTCAAGACAAAGAACAAATCAAAACAACCTATGTTCAAGTTGTATTCCCCAACATATAAGCCCCTTCAGAGCACTAGGTCTAGAGTCAGGAAAATCTGAGTTCAAATTCAACCTCAGATATTTAATAGCTGTGTGGCTCTGGGCAAGTCGCAACTTACATCTGTCATAATTTTCTCATGGATTAATAATAGCATCTACCTCCAACAGTGTTATGAGAGTCAAACGAGATATCTGTTAAGTGCTTTGCAAATCTTAACATTTTATAAAAATGCTATTTTTCTGGCCTTTCCATCCCAAGTGTCTATTACAATTGGTTGGTTGTTGTCCTTTGTCTTCAGAGGACCAAACTGACATCACCATGATGGAAAAGTGAAATTTCAGTACTTGGTATATGGAAGTAATCTAATCTAACTTGTTGAGTTGCCTCTCATTTCCTCCATGTGGGACTTCAGGCAAGCCACTCTCTGAACTTCAGTTTCCTCATCTGTGAAATGAAGCGCTTGGGCTACTAGGGGTGGGGAACCCACAGCCTCAAGGCCAGATGCGGACTTCTAGGTCTTTGGGTGCAGCCTTTTGAATGAGTTCAAGTTTTACAGAACAAATCCTCTTATTGGATTTGGTCAAAGAGTCACACTTGAAGACCCAGAAGGTCACATGCGGCCTCAAGGGCACAGGTTCCCCACTCCTGGCAACTGCCTCTCGAAGGTTCCTTCAGGCTCTGAGGTTATGAACTGAAGTGAACTGCTCACATTTTAGTGTCATCAGTATCTGGGTACTTGCTTTATTCCCCCAAGGAGCCTAAACAGCTTTCCTTCATCTTCGTAGCCATCTCCCACCATGTATTTGTTAGTGCCTTCCCTCTGAGATGTTGTGCAGTCAGGTCTGACTCTTTGTGGTTTTCTTGGCAAAGATACTGGATGGTTTGCCATCTGCTTTTACAGATGAGGAAACTGAGGCAAGCAAGGTCCAGTGACTTGCCCAGGGTCACACAGCTAGGAAGTATCTGAGGCCAGACTTGAACTCAGGAAGATGCATCTTCCTGACTCCAGGTATGGCACTCTATCCATTGCACCACCTAGTTGCCCTCTGAGATTACCTTCCATCTACTCTGCATGTAGCCTATATGTCCATAGCTATGTATATGTTATCTCCCCTATTAGAATGGAAGCTTTTTGAGGGCAAAAACTGTGCTTTTGCCCTATTTCGTATCCCCAATCCTGATGGACTGACCCAGAATAGATGCTTGATGCATCCTTTTTTAATGAGTCCAAGAGAAAAGGAATCAAATTTTAAAACTCAGAAAACCTAGAAAGTTAGTAGATTCATTTATACAGCAAAGGTTTAATTTAAAAAAAAGAAAGAAAGAGAATTGATGCGATAATAGCAAACACGCAAGCCTGTAAATCAAGCTGTTGTAAATGCCAAGTGGAGAAGCTGCTTTGTTTCCCTGCAGAAACACATAAAGTGACCATAATTCAAATGGTGGGAAGGGGGGATGCCTTACAGTAACTTGGCCACTGCACCACCCACTTAGGATTCCTGGCATCTCGTAACTCAATTTGACCATCTCTATTAGCATTCTTTCTTGGAAAACAGATAATCATTCCAGCTAAGTGAGTCTCAAGAAGGGAAACAGAGCTCTGAACCGATTAAGTGGGCATAGAGAACACCACCACAGCAAGGCAATCACCCAACCAGGTCTTTGCTTTCCCAAGATGCCCATCCTGAGGGGAAGAGGAAAAGACAGAAAGAAGAGAAGGAAACAGTAGGGAAGCCAGAAAGAAAGAGGGCCATCTGTGGATCTGCTCATCTGATGTCAACTTCCCTATTTCAAGGGTGCTAGCTACCTCTACGTGAGACCTGGGACTGATACCTGGGGACAGTAACAATGTCCAGAGCTTAGAAGTATTCACTAAAGATCCTTTGTTGGACACAAGAGTGGAGACTGAGTGCCCAAAGAAGTAGTTGCAAATAATAATAATCTGTCACTGAAGTCTACTTCTAACATCTTGGCATGGAAATGATGCTAGGTTCTGGAAAGCTATATGAGTAGAGTGCAAGTCTATCTGAGTCTTACTTTCCTCATATTTAAAATGCGGAACAATATTTTGGTAGTACTTAACCTCACAGGGTTGTTGAGAAGTCCAAATGAGATCACTTATGCCAACTGTAAAATACTAGTAAGTAGTAATCACAATCCTAATAATTAATAACAAGTAGCATTTATATAGCACTTTAAAGTTGGCAATACATTTTAGAAACATTATCTCATTTGATTCTTATAACAAACCTGGGAAATAGGTTCTATACTCATTTTACAGATGAGGAAACTGAGGCATAGAATGGTTAAGTGACTTGCTCAGGGTCACATAGCTAAGGAGTGTCTCAGGCAAAATTTAAATTCAGGTCTTAATTTTAGTCTTGTGTTCTATCTGCTGTCCTACTTCAGTAACAATAATAATATCAACAGTAGTAGTAGTAGTAGTAGTAGTAGTAGTAACTAACATTTATGTAGTTTTTAGGTATACAAAGCACTTTGCACACAGTAACTCATTTGATTCTTCTCACAACCTTGCAGTTTAGGTACTAAAATTATCACTGTGTTTAAAAGCTAAAGGAACTGAGACTCAGAAAAGGTGAGCGACTTGCAGGGTAACACAAGTAGTAAGTACCTTAGTTAGAGTTCAGATTCAGGGCTACGAGTTCAAGGTTTTTATTAGAAAATGTTTTCACCACATATGGGAAAGCTCAAGGCTGAAAGTAAAAGAATCAAGGGTGGAAATAAGGCCAGGGCAAGGTAGGAAGCTGAAGGAAAATGGGGTGGGGTGGTCAAGATAGGGACAAGAAGACAAGGATATGGTCAAGGAAGTTGCAGGTGTCTTGGGAAAACCACTGGGTGTGATGGTCTTTTGACCACACAATGAGGAAGAAAGAGAGTAAGTGATGGTACCCCCAAGGGACTGTCCTTGGACTTGGACTACTCAGCTTGGCCCAGCTCTCCATCATTTATTGCAGTTGTGACGACTCCATGGTGGGATAGCTGGATATATTCCCAGGGAGGAAGGGGGCTCCCTCTCAGTAGCACTGGGTTGGTATCCTTACTCTGATGTCCTTTAGGAACCACAAGGGCTTGGTTGGTGAATCAAGTGGGCCAGGCTGTAAAGGCACTGAGATTTCCAGAAAAGGCCGGAAAGGGGAAAGGGACAGGTCTAGAGCAGGAGCAAGACTGGACAAGAGACTCTGAAGATGTGAGAGAACAAGGAAAGAGCTTGGGTTTTTGGTCTGATGTTGTTGGGTTTGCTTTTTTTTTGACAACCATGCTAATGAAATCATAGCTCCTTAGAGAGATCATAAGAATGATAATAAAGATAAATTACTGGTGTTTATATAGTTCTTCCTAGCTTACAAGATGCTTTCCATCCATCAGAGATACACCCACGATCTCAATTTCCTCATCTTTTATTCCTCCTTTGCCCTCCAAATGCCACTAAAGCCCCTATGACTGCCTCCAAAGTGTTTCTACCGCAGCCAGAATGTTTTCCGAGGTCTTTGTCCTCTAATTTATCCTAACTGGAGCTTATCTGTACATACTTGTTTGCACATCTTCTCCCCTTTTAGACTGGGAGTTCCTTGAGGGTGAGGTCTATGTTTTCACCTTTCTTAATATCCCCAGTACTTGGCACAGGACCTAGCACATAGTAGGCACTTAATACACGTTTATTAGCCAACTGATTGATTCACCTCTCTATCATATTTGATACTGACCAAAAAAAAGCCACACTTAATCAGACCTTCAGATGACTGAGAGCTGAGAGGGAGCAAATAAAGATTTTCAATATTTATTCCTTCATTCAGACAAATATTTATTAAGCATTTGCCATGTGCTAAGCATTGTGCTAAGTGATGGAGATGCAGAAACAAAAAAGACATAGTTTCTTCCCTCAAGGAGCTTATGTTCTATTAGGAAACAACAACATAGAAACCAAAAATTAAATACAAAATATATACAAAGTAATTTTTGGAAGAGTCTGGGTCTAGTCAATGGGAAGATAATGATAGCCTCCTACTGAGTCGCCCCTTAAAAAGTGTAAGGATTCAGCAAGGAGGAAATGAGGAGGAAGTATGTTCCAGGTATCAAGGGCAGCCTGTGAAGAGGAATAGCAAACAGAGATGTAATGGCATGTGTGTTGGTAAGAGGATAGTAAGCAAATGAGTAAAGGAATTAATGTGCAATAAGCCTAAAAAGATAACCAGAGGTAGGTTACAAAGGGCCTTCAATGTCAAAATAATTTATATCTTATCCTAGAGGCTAGGGCAGCTAGATGGTATAATAGATAAAGCACTGGGACTGGAATCAGGAAGATCTGAGGTCAAATCCGGCCTCAGACTCTTACTAGCCGTATGACCCTGAGATAATCACTTAACTCCTTGCCTCCGTTCCTCAACTGGGACACACTGAAGAAGGAAATAGCAAACCACTCTAGTATCCTGGCCAAGAAAACCCTAAAGACAAGTCCATAGGGTCAGTCAGACACAACTGAATGAAAAGGGAGTCACTGGAGTTAATTGAGTTGGGAGGTGACACAGTCAGAAATCTACACTTTAGGAATATCCATTTGGCAGTTGAGTACAGATTTCTGATGGGAGGGACTAGAAACAGGTAGAACAATTAGGAACTTATTATTGGGGTAATGGACAGAAGAGATGAATATAAGAAATGTTATGGAGGTAAGATAACAAGACTTGGGAACAGATTACAAATGGGGAAAGGGAGGACAAGCAGTGAATGAGAGAGAAGTGACCAACAACTCCAAGGATGGAAACCTGAGTAACTAGAAAGATAGAATCCTTGATAATAATTGGGAAGTCAGGGAAACAGGAGACTTAGGTAGAAAAAACAGTGAGTTCTTGTTTTGGACACACAGAAACATTGAAGATGGCTAATATGCTTCCCACTCATAGCCTCATAACCTTCCCTTCTCCAGCCTAAAAACCTTTCATTCCTTCAAATCATTCATGATCAAGGAAACTAGGAATATCCACCCTGGAGAAATAAAGACTTTGTCAATCAGTCAGTCACTAAACATTTATTAAGCACCTACTATGTGCCAGGCCCTGTGCTAAGGGCTGGAGATACAATGAAGGGAGTTCACCCAAGGAGGGGGTGATGCAGAATGGTGGTCTTCAAGTTAAAATCAAAATATCAACAACTCACATTAGATACTATGAGGTTTACACGATACTTTTCTTAAAACAAGTTGGTAGGATGGGCTACAGCCGAAAGGATTATTCTGCCAGTTTTCTAGATAAGGAAACTGAGACACAGAGAAATTAAGTGATTTGCCAATCCATGATCACACAGCTAGTGAGTGTCTGAGACAGAATTTGAACCCAGGTCTCCTAATTCTGAGTCCAAGGCTCTACTCGCTATCCCACTGTGCTTCTCAAGAGTTTGAAAGACTGCTGGGTGGTAGAAATAAAGTTGTTTTTCTTGGCTCTGTGGGGGTCAAAACTACAAGTCACTGGTGGAAACTTCAGAATTGCTGATTCTAGCTCAGTTATGGCAAGGAGTTTTTCTAATAATTAAAGCAATGTACTCATGGAATGTGACATCTTTAAAAAATAGTGAGTTACAGGTGAGAGGCCAAGAGTGGAGGGAGTTTCCACACAGGGAAGGAGAAGGAGAAGAAGGGAACAGAAGAAATTTAACCAGAGTAACGCAACAGCCACAATACTGACCACAAGGAATCCTAAATAGCCTAGGAACTGTCTCGGACAGCAAGCCCTTGGCCTTCTTGACAAGTAAGAGGCTGTTTTTTATCCTAGAGGTAACTAGGACCCAGTGAAACTGCTAGAACATTAAGTGAGAATCAGTGGAGAGATGCAGAACCAGAAAATTCCTGTGGAATGTGACCAGACTGAGAGCTCTCAGGAGGCCTCAAATGAGTCATTAATATTCGCGTAGTGTCCAGGAACAAGAAGATCCCCGCAGAAATCTTGGGGCACCCCCTGTGAAGGACAGGGGCAAGTAGGCACAGATGAATTACAATGTGTACTACTGGGTAGGCTGCATTGCCATGTTCAAGGTCACAGAGTCATGAAACAATACAGACAACGAAAGGGCATTGGAGAGCAAGCTGTTTTCAAGTACTTTCAAGGTGACATTTATTTTTCTTATTTAATTTAATTTTTTTAAAAAGAGGTGACATTTATATAAAAGCGGTAAAACCGGAGTCCAAATTCAGTCCCAGACACTTACTAGCTGTGTGACCTTGGGTAAATCACTTAACCTGTTTGCCTCAGTTTCTTTATCTGCAAAATGGGGATAATAATCCACCTACCTCCCAGAGTTGTCGTGAGGAGCAAATGAGATAATAATTGTAAAGTGTTTAGCACTTAGTGCCTGGCACACAGTAGATACTATATAAATGCTAGCTACTACTGATTAAATTATTCTTAGTTATCAAATCCATCTGCCTGGCAAATAGTAGGCACTATAAAATATTAGCTATTATTGACAATTATTTTTAACTCTAAATTATTCTTTGTTAGCAAACCTGTCCACTATGGACACTGCCTTACAATACTTGGTTAGTCTGGTTTTAGTCACCGTATCTTTTTCACGTCATTTCTTTTTCTAAAAATTATAACTTGTAGGATCAAAGAGGGAGCTCAGAGGTCATTTTCTCCAAATCGTTATTTTATAGATTAGGAAATTAAGGCCTACGGAGGTGAAATGACTTGACAGATGACCGCACATGAGCAGTGAGTGCAAGTGCTGAGATTCTACCCCAGGGTTTCCAATATTATATAACAAAATGAGTTGCTATTTGTAAATGTTTGGCAAATCTTAAAGCGCCGTATAAATGCTAGCTATTATTGTGATTATCACTAACCGGTGCTCTTTCCACTAGATTACCTCCAACTGCCAAGAAGTAAGCAGGACTTAGTGATTTTAGGGGCCCCGTTGTCAAAAAGGAACAGTGCAGTTGTAAGGGAAAGTCAGGAATGCTTGACCTGGTTGAGAATCCTGATGCTGACAACTTAGTCACTGTGTGACCTTGGACAAGTCACTTCCTTTCTTGAGGCCTCAGTTTCCATATCCCATAAAATGGGACTAATATGGCCTATACTATCTACCTCATAATGCTGACATTAAAAAACACTTTGGAAACAAAATTTAAAGTGTGATTTAAATAATGAAAACATAACAAGCTTATATTCTATCCCAGATGTGGCCTAAGGCAGAATGAAACAGACATTTCATCACTCTTATTCTCAAAACTCAACTTTTGTTCAGGTCCTATCATGATTTGGCAGATAAATCACAGTGTGAGTTTATATCCAAGCTTGTTGTCACCTGAAAACCCAAGGTGAACCGTGATCAGTTTGTATTATCTTTCCCCCACGTGGGCCTCCTTCTTCCATTGGTGAATTCCTTCCAGGGGCCTCCATTTTGGAGATGGGTCCAGGCCAGTTATGTTTCACTCCCCTTCCAGACTATGCCGCCATGTTTCTGCTGTCTTTCTTCCCTGGAAATTCCCCCAATGTCTAGAGCCTCATAACCCTAAAATAGCCCTCCTCCATGCCAGGCTCCTTCTCCACTGGTGATTTACTTCTGAGGGCTGTCATTGTGACCCCAGCTGCTCCCTGATGCGCTTCTGTCTCCCAGGTTCTCCCTCCCCATTTCCCTTCGTTGTGTTGTCTTCTCCTATTAGAATATAAGCTTCTTGAGGGCAGAAACCGTCTTTTTGAATCCCCAGTGTTTAGTGAGGACAGTGCTTGGCACATAAAAAGTACTTAATAAATTCTTATTACCTGCCCGTTTATAGAAATAAGCATTACTGAAAGACTTCAGAACTCTGATCAACACAAGGACCAGCTTGATTCCTGGCTGAGAAGTGATGGACTGAATATGCTGATTGACACACACGGTTTTGGACATGGCCAAGCTAAGGACTGGTTTTGCTTGTGCATGATGCATGTTTATCTTCTTTTTTTCCTCAAGGGGGAGGGAAACAGGAAGAGTGGAGAAAATGCTTATTAATTGAAAAAATAAAATTTAATTTTAAAAAGTGAAATATTAAGATATGCTCTGATCCAAAAATAAATGTATTGGTTGAACTAGATGATAATAATAATGTTTCTATAGTACTAAAAGGTTTGCAGATATATTATGAGGTAGGTGTTATTATGAACTCCATTTTACAGATCGATCAATAAACACTTAATAAGCACCTATTATGCGTCAGGCACAGTGCTAAGCATTGGGGATACAAAAAGAGTCACAAGACAGTCCTTGACCTCAAGTAGTTTACAGCCTTATGGGGGAGACAACAGGCAAACAAATACAGACAAAAGAGTTAAGTACAAGAAAAATAGAAAATAAGTGCCATTGATGTTAGCTGTAATCATTATTATCAAAATTAAGTACAAGGAAACCCATACTCCTGACTCTCAGTGATCAAAGGGAAGAAAAAAAAGAACTAGTAACTTTTCAGGGCTTTTAAATTTGGACATCCCTTTTTCCACATGCTCTCACCTTAGCCTCATGGTCACCCTGTGAGGCAGATGCTCTAGGGCCAAGGGTAAGGAAGCTATGGCCCTCTAGGTCCTCAAGTTCAGTTCTTTTACTGAATCCAAACTTCACAGAACAAATCTGCTTAATAAAAGAATTTGTTGCCTTAAGTCTAGGCAGGATCAACCCCATTTTAAGAAAAAAAGAAATGAGTTCAGAGAGCTCAAAAGTGATTTGCCCATGGTTACACATGGAGTAAGGGTCAGAGGTAGGATTTGAAAACCAGGTCTCCTGACTCCACATCCAGAGATCTGTCAATCACACAGCCTCTCTACTACTTCTCTAGCTAAAGTCTTTGGAACTTTTTATGTATTAATAAATTTTTTTCCCCTGTTCTCACTCTTTTTTATTTAATAGAATCTTTTTTTTTTTTTTTGGTCATACAGACTGGTTCTCTGAGAGAATAGAGGGAGGATAAGGGGAGAAAATTAGGCAATGTAGAAACAAAAGATATCAATCAAAATTAATTAAAAAATGAACAAGGCCTCACAGAGATCAGACTGCTGAGAATTTTCCAAAAAAAAAATATCACAAGACACTTGATTATTCCTGTGTCTCTTGAGGGAGTTAGTAAGCAGACAGTGCAGTGAACTCTATTTCTGGGTTCTCGAGGATAGCCAGGCACCAGTTTCTCTTTCAATGCAGTGTTATTAATTCATATTCCTCTTAATTCTCCTCACCCACTCTACATTTGTCTATTTACCTTTCCCAGTACCCAACATTCCATCTTTCAACTCGGTGCTTTTGTCCAGGTTTGTCCCCGATGCTTGGAATGTTCTCCCTCATCACCTCCAGCTGCCTCTTGGAATCCCCAGTTTCATCACCTCGAGTACCACCTCCTACATCAAAACTTTCCTGACTCCCCCACAACTAATAGCACTTTTCCTCTTCCCTTCCCCCAAATTTCTTGTACCCTAGCCTTTGGATTCATATATTGGAAGAACCCTCCACCCCTATGGCCTCTCCCTCTGATGGGATGATTCCTCCCAGAACCTCCATTTAAGCCACGGCTCATTCCTCTCCAGGATGCCCTCCTGATTTTCTCTACCATACTCTGCATTTTCAGGTTTCCTTTTATACGTCTTCCTCCTTTAGAATATAAGCTCCCTGAGGGCAGGGAAATTGTCTTTCTTTCTATTTTACTAGCATTCCCCATAGTGCCTAGAGTCTAATAAAATGCTCATTGACTGACTGACCCAGCACAAATTTTTTACCTACTTACCCTTGTGGGTGTCATTCCACTCTGTAAGTTCCTTGAGAATAAGGGCTGTTTCATTTTTGTCTTTGTATCTGCAGTGCCTCCCAGAGGGCCTGGCATATAGTAGGATCTTAATAATGCATATTGAATTGAATTCTATATACACGAAGTTCCATACCACTGCACACTAGCTGGGTGGAGGACAAGGCAGTACGGTATAGTAATGACAGGGCTTCCCTCCAAGTCAGGAAGACCTGGATTCAAATCCAACTTCAGGCACAAGCCAACTGCATGACTCTGGGCAAGTCACCTAACTTTTCAATGCCTCATGCAGCTCTCTAAGACCTTGCATTGCAGGGAAGATACCAATTTCCATTGGATAAAGCAAATTTCCTCCTTGGGAATTCCCCTATACAAATGAAATCTGTCTGATCTTAATTTTTTTTTTAATTTTAAAGAGTAAAGAAAGGATAAAGAATCAGCTTCCATAGCTCATCAAAGTCACCCTAATTGAATCAAGGGGCAAGGACTGATTCTGATGACTCCCATCAATCCCCAGCCTAGGTATTCAATCCTGCATGTCCCAGTCCCCTTTGGTTTTCCTCCCAGACAGCATTTTTTCTTCCCACTTGTGTCACTTTCTCTCTCCAGGTCTCCTCTCTCAAGATTCATATGTGGCTTCTCTGGATGAGAATTCCTCGTGGCAAGAGTTTTCTACATCTGGAATCTGTCAGGAAGCAAGCTTTTAGACCAGACAGGAAGCTAGAGGGGACTCTGGGATGAATCTAGGCAAAGTCAGTGCTTTACTGAAGAATGTCTCTGGCATTCGACTTTTTGAGTCCTCATTTCTCCCCCGCCCTGTCTCCTTCCCTCAGTTGTAGTAACCAGTAGAAAAGGGCGCTGGATTTTGAGTCAGAAGACCTCAGTTTGAGTCTCAGTCCAGCTCAGCTATCAGCTACAGGGATGATCTTGGACAAGTCACTGCTCTGGGCCTTGGTTTTTCCTCTTTTGTTAAAAGGGTGTTGGACTGGGTTGAACTTCAAGGTCCCTTCTATTTCCAAATCTCAAAGTCTATGATCCCTGATGTCATCATTATGGGTACTCCCTCCACTGATACAAATCTCAACCCCATTCATGCCTTAAAGGACACTCTTCATGAATTTCTGTTGCCAAAAAATTCATCACCTAGTGTCTAAGCTTTGAGTAATGAGCTCCTCCTAAAGGAACTGGTTTTATCTTCACTGGACAGATGTACAGTCTTCAATTTATGAATGAATAAAAAAGAATGAATGAACATTTCTTTGGCACCTAGCATGTGCCACACTAGGTGCTCCAGATGTAGATAAAATAGTTAAATAGTCCTGTCCTCAACAATCTTACATTCTAATGGAAATTACAGTGTATATAGGAAGTGGTGGGTGGGGAGAGAAGTTTTAGTTTGAGGAGTCTTAGGAATGGTAAACAAAGTCATGGGACAGGCGATTGTCATGGCCTTTTCAATAGTAATGATTGTATTTATCTGATTACTGATCCAAGAGCAAGAGCAAGGGCTAGACATGATGTGGAGGAGGGAAGGAGAAGAGAGACTGCTGGGCATATGGTAATGGGTTGGCACCGAATAGGTCCTGGTGTGCTGATAGATGGATGGATGTATGTATTTTCTCACACTCATTGCAAAGAGGCCACAGGATAAAAGGACTAGAAATCTGGCCTTGAACCTGGGTTCAAGTTCCACTTTAGATGTGTGTCCTGGGCAAATTACTTAATTTCTCAGTGCTCTAGATCGGTGATGTCAAATTCAAACAGAAATGGATGCCCGAAGGCCATGTGTTGACTTAGGAAACCACAAATTAACATGATTTACGTTTTATTGTATTTTTATTTATTTTGTTAAATATTTCCCAATTACATTTTAATCTGGTTTGGGCCCACTCAAGAGAGTTGTGGGCCAAATATGACCAAATATGGGCACGCGTCTGACAACACTGTGTTACAAACACACTGCTTCTCAAATCTAGGTCTTCTCACATTCTGTTCACATCCTCTTCCCTACCCTCATAGTTCTAACATGATAGTAGTATTTGAGAACCTATCCCATGAAAGAGACATCAGCTTGTTTGACCCCAGAAGACAGAAGGCAGGGAAATGGGTGAAAGCTTCAGGGAGACATATTTCAGGCTAGATTTAAGGAAGAATTCCCCCCAAATTAAAGCTGTTTAAAAGTTTAATGTCCTATTTCAGGAGGTAATCCAATGATCTTCAATCATTGGAGCCTGTAGATGAGGATTCCTGTGAAATCAGTCAGTCAACTAACATTTATTAAGCACCTACAAAAAAAGGCAAAAGGCAAACCTTGCCCTCAAAGGGCTCACAATCTACTGGGGAGACAACATGCAAAGAAGGTGTTATGAAAGTAGAAATAACAGGACTTGCCAAATGATTGGATATGAGGAGGGGAAGGTGAGAAAATAAGTATACAGATATGTTCAAACTAGACAGCCTCTGTCTACAACTCAGAGAGGCTGCCAGACTCAAGTCCCTATCTGAACAAAGGGAAGAGGCTACATGTGGGGAAAGGGTATATGAGATGAGGGCTGGTGGGAATGGAGCGCAGAAGGCCTGTGACAGAAACATCTTGCCTTAAAAAGGAAGGAGCTTCCTCTGTCTCTATGGCTTAATAGAAGCTTGCGGACTTGACTTGTGACTTGTGGAAAGTGATTCTTGTACAGCAAGCAGGCAGGCAGTACAGTGGCTGAAAAGAACAATGTGGATTTGATTCCTTCTCTGTAAAATGGAAGGGTTGGGCTTGCTGACCTCTATGGTCTCTTCTAGCTTTCAATCTCTGCTCTTCTCTAAAAGAGAGAAGTTCTTCCTTCTGAAGAATGTACAGGTAGCACGAGCCCTTTCTGTATCATTGCCGTCCCTCCTTCTCCAAGGTGATGTCCCTGACAGCTGTGGCTGCCCGTCCTTCCACAGGATGTCACTGCTAGTGACCGGAGATCAGGCTGAGATAGCACCAAGGGCACTTTATGATTCCATGAGAATTAGAGTCATAGGAGACAGGACAAGAAGAGCACTAAACCACCACAGAGGAGGAGGCAGAGAGAGGTGAATTAGAGGACCTGGGTTCAGATCTTACTATGCCATTCACTACCTGAGTATCCACATCACTTGGTCTCTCTGAACCTTTCTCTTTGCATCTTTAAAACTAATAACCCTTGCCCCACCTACCTCAATCAAAAAACAGTTAAGCACCTATTATCTGCCAGATATTGTATTAAAGTCCCAGGAAATAGTATTTTATACTTATGGATCTCTTCCTGTTCCCCCTTCCCCCACATCCTCACTACTCTGGTCCCTGCAAAGGGTAAGGGATGTGGTACAGTGCCATGAAAAGAGTGCCAAACCTGGAGTCAGGGGGCATGGGCTCAAATCCTGCCCTGATGTTCACTTTGCAGTGACCTCACAAAAGCCATTTAAAATTCAGCTGCCTCATCTGAAAAATGATAAGGTTGGATTCCATGGCTTCTGAGGTCTCCTGTAGCTCTAGATCTAGGGTCCTATGACCTGGGTTTGAATCCCAGCTACTTGGGTCACAATAATCACTCACTTTTTCTGAGTCTCACTTTCCTTCTCTGTAAATGGAAAAATTTGGACTAAGTGGTTTCTGTGGTCCCTCTAGCTGTAAGTCAACTATCTCCATCAGTAAGCAAAGGGTACATTATGAAGGACACTAGATCACTTCTAAAATCTCCTTAAGATTTACCCCACCATGTCTCACAGGCATCTGGAAAGGAGGGATGGCCATTTGAGCTGTAAACCACTGGGAAACACATATGTTTTGGAAAAACACATATACACTCAAATGAACACACGCCTGCCCAATGAACCAGAGAAACACAAAGTTCCTGGTATGGATTTTTTCAAGCCTCCATTAAACCTGCTTCAAAAGGTTTTTAATTAATTGAAAAATAAATCAGAAGGTGCTAAAACTAACAAGAGACAGCCAGGCTGAAGCTTCTCAGTCAGTCTTGGTGCTCAGTGCCCTGGTCCAGCTGGCTATGGCTTGAAGAATCCCTGTTTTTCATATTCCATAACCAGCTAGAGTTGAAACTTCTACTTATTTAGTATTCGAGTGGCATTAGGATTCAGTAGGGCTTTTTCAGGCATGAATACAGTATGTCTTCATTGGCACTACAGCAGATTCATAAATTAAGATAAAAAGCTGGTTTGATGCAGACAAGAATGCATTTTGGACCAAGGGAGAGTTGTAGGCAGAAACAACGCCCACACTGGTACAGGTTCCCAACACCTCCTAAGACCAATAAGTTCTCCCTCCCTTCTCTGTGTATGGTACCTACCACCCCAAGGTAGGAGCCCTGGCCCAATCCAGAGTCTGACAAGTGCATGTGCGTGCGAGTATGCATGCAAGCACACATGCACACATGCATGCACACATACACACAAACTTGCGCCATTCCTCAAAGAGGAAAATTGACAGACTGCAGCCCCATCTCTCCATCACTCGCATACATTCCAGAGATCTCTGACAATCAGACATCTCCTCTATTTGGAGTAATTCAAGCTCAGTCTTGCCTTGTTTGCAAATCAGAAATTAGATGAGCTGTTAATGATAAGAAATGAACATTTATATAACGCTTTAAGGCTCACAAAGCACTTGAGAAATAATTTTATCTGATCCTTACAACAACACCATGAGGTAAGTGCTAGTATGTCCATTTTACAGATGAAGAAACTGAGAGAGGCTAAATCATTTGCCCCTAAAAGCACAGCTAGTATATGTCTGTGGTAGGATTCAAACTCAAGTCTTATTGATTCCAATTTTAGGGTTCGATTTCCTCTTAAGAGACCACTTGAGATACCCTTTAGGGTTCTTCTAGTTATAAGTCTTTCTAGCTATACTATTTCTAGCACTTTGTGACATTGGGTAAGTTACTTAAGTCACTGAACCTCTTTGGAACTGTTTCCACCACTGTAAAATGAGAGAATTGAACTAAAATCCTCTCGAAGGTCCCTTTGAGCTTTTCTGATGATTCTATACATGAGTGTATATTTACGCCATTTTCATTTAAAAGCATCTATTAAGCACGTACTGAATGCATAATCTTATATCAGGCTCTATTGGGGGATATTAAAGATACAGAAGACATTTCTTGACCCTTGATCAAGGAGCTTACAATTTAGCTAAAGAAAGTCAAATATATACAGTTAGAACCACCAAAGCCATAGTGTCTACATATCAACCACATAGAGGTCTTGGATGTCTCTTGTCTCCATATTTGGAGCACCCTATTTTAGAAAAGATGGCAGTGAATTGGAATGAGTCCAGAAGAGGGCAACCAGGAAGGGCAGAGGGCTAGAGACCATCCCTTACTGAGATCAGCTGAAGAACTTGGGAAGGATGTGATGGTTATTTTCAAGTATTTAAAACACTGATGGGAAAGAGGATTAGATTTGATCTGCCTGGTCCCAAAGGCCAAAACTAGAAGCAGTGGGTGGGAGCTACAAAGAGACAAATGAAGGCTAGATTCAAGGAAAAACTTCCTATCCATCACAGAGCTGTCCCAAAATGTAATGGGCTGCCTGGTGAGTCAGGGGCTTCAAGCAGAGACCCAACAACCCACCATCTGAGGGGATGGTCTCCATTTCAGTTGTGGATTGGCCTAGAGGAAGCACCATCATCTGGTTTTTGGGAAAAAGTCATGGAGTTGAAGGACCTGGTTTTGGATCTCAGCTCTTCCATTTGAATGACCTTGGCCAAGTCTCTCCACCTTGCTCAGTCTCAATTTCTTCATCTGTAAAATGGAGGTGGATATAGTACCAACCTTCCAGGATTGTTGTGAAGATCAGATGAAAGAGGCCTTTGCCAACCTTAGAGCACTATATAAATGCTAGCTATTATTGGTACTATTAACTCCAAATCCAGGGGCCTTTCTACTGCATCACGCAGTCTGGGTATAAAAGAGCCTCGGATTCATTTGTAAAATCAGAGACTGGGCCAGTCCTTTGAGCTCTGCTGTATTCTGAATCCCATACGCTGGGTTCTAAGGGCCCATCCAAACCAGCCACTCTGTTTCCATAGGGCCTTGGAGCTAAAAGAAACCTCAGAAGTGATCTCATCTGAAGTCCCCTTTTTTTGGGGGGGAGAGGGGGCAAGAAATGGACTAAATGACCTCCAAGTTCCCTCCTAGCTCTAAGACCTATGAAGGGGTGGGGAACCTGCAGCCTCTAGGCCACAAGTAGCCCTCCAGGGACTCAAGTGCAGCCTTTTGACTGAATCCAAACTGGGAATATACTCATGTTCTTTCCAATTATCCAATTTTTTCAAGTCATAGACACAAACTAATTAAGTTGTTGTTGTTTTTGGTGGCAACTGGGGTTAAGTGTCTTGCCAGGGTCACACAGCTATTAAGTGTCTGAGAGCTGATTTGAACTCAGGTTCTCCTGACTCCAGGACCAGTGCTCTATCCACTGAACCCCCTGGCTGCTCCAACACAAACTAATACAAAAAACACATCTACAAAGGCTTCGAGTAGCCAGAATAAAGGACAGGAAAGAGCCAGGTTGCAGTCAAGTCCAGGAGCTGGGGCAGGGATCCTTGAAGCAGGTAGATTTGGGATACAGTCATGAAGAACATATAAGGTTCAGAGTAGCTGAACAGAGAGCGTGGAAGTTACTTCAGGCAGGGGCAGAGGGATGACTCCATCAGCAGTTCCATGGGAGTGACCTTCAGAAAACAAGAAACCTGCAGGCTTGGCTCTGAAAAGGGGGCGATGTACAGGAGCCAAAAACTGATGAGGTCTGAAGGTAAAGGGGCCCTACTTGATGGTGGGCTTTGAATTCTGCATGGAGTAGGATTTGATACGACAAGTGGTAGGAAATCACTGTAGGTGTCCAAACAGTGGAATGACATGAGGAAAACAATATTTGAGGGAAATTATTCTGGCATTTTGGAGTAGGAGAACTTGGAAGATGGAGAGATTGAAATCAGGGAAATCAGCCAGGCTGGGAAGGAAGAGGGCCTGGGCCTAGGAGGAAGGTTCGGAAGTGGAGACACTGGCTGAAGGCAGAGTGCATTTCATTCAATGGCCCTACTGTACACACAAATTACAATGCTAAGCAGCTGGAGATTCAAAGACAAATTCAAAGATTCAAGGACCTTCCATTCTACTGCTAAAGAAAAAACTGGCTCACCATATTTAATGATAACATAAAAAACCACAAGGTACAATAGCTTGGAGCATTGATGGATCTTTAGGGGATCTGATATCTACATGGATGTTCAGATATATCTGGGTTCTAATAGAAATCTTTCTCCCATCCTCCATAGCTGAGGTGGATGCCTTCTTTCAGAAGGCCAGCCACATATTGGTGTAGGCACTCAGTAAATAGACATTGAATAGGATTGGGGCATCTTCCTATTTGGGGAGGTGGTGAAATGACTATTCCAGAGAGTTTTTACCTATATTATATAAATTTGCCTATATTATGTCAATTATATCAACACCCAAATCAGACAGGAAAGTGTCGGGTGAAATGTCCATTTTAAAGATGGAGAAACTGAGGCACAGATCAAAGGTCTCACGGTAATTAATGTATTCAATGTATGGTAAATATTGTTACATTTCAATTATACACAAGGCACTGTGACACTAAGTGGGGCTACAGAGTCATTTTCTGATGCTAGCTGTGTGCCCGTGGGCAAGTCACTTCACCTTGTTTGCCTCAGTTTCATAATCTATCAAATGATCTGGAGAAGGAAATGGCAAACCACTCCAGTATCTTTGCCAAGAAAACTCCCAAAGGACTCATGGAGAGTCAGACATGACTTAAAAACGACTAAACAACTCAGAGATAAAAATGTCACCTTAATGCCTGCCCTCCAGTAGCTTATGCTCTACTGGTGAGGAGAAAACTATAATACAAGGTAAGTAGTGACTGGAACCAAAAAAAGTTTAAACAAAAATCTAGAATCATTTAAGGACTGGTCTGGAAGCCAGATTTCCCATCCCTGACCACAGGAACATAATTGTACAAAAGTGATTATAGCCGTGGCACACGCAGGTTCAAGTCCTCACTAGTTCCAAAAACCTTGACCTCTGAGCCTCAGTTTATCACCTGCAAAATGGGGAATGCGAATGGGGAGAGGTCCAACCCACAAGGGTTCTTAACCTGAGATGTGGGATATATATATTGGTAACTATAAGTCACCCCAATTTGTTTCCTTTGTGATCCTCTGTATTTTATTTTATGTATTTAAAAACATGATTTTAAAAAGGGGTCACACAGATGGCTAAAGGGGTCCAGGACATAGAAAAGGTTCCTTCCTTCCATTCTAGGAAGTGAGAGTGCAAACTGGCCTCTAACTTACTGTGTGGCCTTGGGCAAAGTTACTTTCCTTCTCATGATCTCTGTTTCCTTGGGAGAGAGGGAGGGAGATTAATAGTATCTAAGGTCCCTTCCATCTCCAGCCAGCTCCATGATCTTCTGGTTTCCAGACAGGTCCGCACTACAGGGTGGTTGGGATGCACAGATACCTCCTTTACTTACACACTTACTATAGAATGTAGTCACTAAAGCGCACCATCACCCTAGCTGGGTAAGAAAAAGAAATGGTGGCATTGTGGGCCTCCGTGGATCTTTAGGGGATCTGATATCTACATGGATGTTCAGATATATCTGGGTTCTAATAGAAATCTTTCTCCCATCCTCCATAGCTGAGGTGGATGCCTTCTTTCTGAAGGCCAGCCACATATTGGTGTAGGCACTCAGTAAATAGACATTGAATAGGATTGGGGCATCTTCCTATTTGGGGAGGTGGTGAAATGACTATCTGACAGGAACACAAGAAGAAAGTACAAGGCAAGGAAGAAGAAACATCCCCTCCACCTGAAGACCTAACTCTCCTTGGGAGTCAGGTCTGTTCGTTCAAGAGGGACCAGAAATCACAAGACCTCCTACAACCACTGTGGCCATTCTGCAAAGAACCCTGAGCAAGGGGTAAAAGCCAGGACACCTGGGTCCTTGTCATGGCTTTGTCACTTACTGTGTGTTCTAGACAAGTCCCTTCCCCCTCCCTGGTACTCAATCATGTGCAAAATAAGCATCTTGGGCTAGATTCTTTCAAGCTCTGATACTATGTTCTAAGGGCCCATGAAAATCAGTCACTCTAAGTTCCTAGAATAATAGACTTAGAGCTGGGAAAGGGAGCTCAGAAGTCATTGAATCCAACTCCCTCTGTTTATAAATGAGGTAATTTAGGTCCAGAAAAGTGAATGGATTTATCCAGAGTCACACTGCTGATAAAAAGGTTCAGGACTCTCCCCAATGAAACCCATTATCCAAAGTCTACCCTACCCCTTTCCATCCCCAGGTCTGAATTTCTAGGTTCTAACAGTCCCTCTTAATTTAAGGTTCTTCTCAACTCTGAGGTTCCCTGTTCGAAGGGCCCTCCCAGCACTGAATTCTGTTTTAAGGGCCCTCCCAGCCCCAACATTCTGAGTTCTGAGGGACCACCCAATCTCTGTGCTGGTTCATATATTTTGTTGTAAGCTCTTCTGGCTTTAGTCTATGATCCTTTGATACAACCTCCCCCTCCCCTGCTGTACCCCCTATACCCGTGCAGAGAGAGGGCTCTTTACTCACAAGTAAGAAAAAAAAAATATGAATTCTCATCATCTCTCTGAGGGCAGTAGAGATACCAAGGTTATTTTGAAAAGTACTAGGAAATGTTAATTCCCTGGGGCTCTTGATGTAAAGATAGACTAAAATTGAGAGGCGATTGAGGGGCCCGCAGGAGACTGGCAGGAAGAGAGATTCACTTTAATATTTCATTAGTAAGCCATTAGCAAGACAACAGACATTTTCACACTTGGTGACTTCTTGGGAATAATGTCTCATTCAGGCACAAATAGGGGACAATGTTCTTGCTTACTCTGGGCCCAATGTTTTAACTGTCCTAAAGCAGCCACTTGGAAAGAGCTTGACCTTCAGGGGTGTGAATATTGGAACTGATGAACTGAGAGGGCAGGGGGTCCTCCGAGAGCGGCTCTCACTCTCTCTTTCGCAAGCTCATGTAAGAATCAGGAGCCAGACAACTCAGCTGGAAAATTAGAGACGATGAGTTTCCGAAGCCTTCACTCCAGTATCTTTGGAGTAGGGGGGTGAGGGGAAAGACAGTAGAGTCACTCTGACGCCCATCAGAAGGACCCCTAACCCTAACCCTAACCCTGAGCCACAGAGCTTCTGAGTCGAAAGGGACCTGGGGGCCACCAGGGAAGCCAACAACTCAGGAATCTCCTCCACCACTAAGCAAACAAAAGGTCATCCAACTTGAAGTTTGCCAGGGATGGGGAACTCTCTACCTTATGAGACTGTGTACTCCAGTGGTTAGTTGATGAGGATTTTTTCCCCTCTATCTGCCCTAAATCTACCTCTGTAACTTCCACCCACTCTTTATTCTGCCCTTCCAAGATCTATGACCTTGCATTCTGCCCTTCTAAGATCATGGTGGATTCTGCCCTTCCATATTTAATATCTATGATCTTGGATTAGAGAAGTGGTGAGTGGGGGGATCGAGTAGAGTAGAGTAGAAGTGGTGAGCAGAGGCACACCCTTCACAAAAGTAGACGAACTCTCTCTTCTGATGTTGGAGACCATCACTGAAAGCTGCTATAGCCGAAATCTTCCTTACCTTAGAACCTCTCAGAATATAGCTAGCTTGGCTTTTTATATGCACAGAGGTACAGTCTGTTCTTAGTGCAGAGTAAAGATAGCTGAATGTGGGATTAGATGGCTTGGGTTAGAGTCTTGGCTTTGCCGCACACTATCTTGAGAAAGTCATTTCCCTAATGAGTATGGTAGGTGAAAAATGAAATGACAGAGGAAACAAAAGTTGGTGTTTCAAGAGCCTATTGACTTACTAAGCAATGCTTGCTGACTGCTCAACACACCAGGATCGGTCACCTTCCTCAACTTGGGGCTGGATCCTAAATACACGGGGAGACAGAGACTTTTACGCATTAAAAACAATTACTCAAGAACAATTAATTAAAAGAACACAATTAACCAGAATACAACATTAAGTAATCTGATTTCTAATTGGAAGACATATTAGAGATTTTCCAAATTAGGAAGGGAAGAGGAAACAGGTACAATGCCTGGAAATCAGAAAAACCGGTGCCCCACTGCCTCACCTCCTGCAAGTGTCTAAATAATCAAAGGAACATGGAAACAATAACTGATTGATCAGTATGGGGCCAGTTTTCAGATAAGGCATGTGGATTGCTTGAGATGGATAATTGTGAGAAAACTCCTTGCATCAATCTTTAGTTCTGACCAGGTTTCTGGTCAGCATAACCTAGTCAGGGATGGGGAATCTGCAGCCTCAAGGCCACATATGACCTTCTAGGTCCTTAGGTATAACCTTTTGACTGAGTCCAACTTTTACAGAACAAATCCTTTTCTAAATGGGGTTTCTGTCAAGTTTGGATTCCATCAAAGAGCCTCATTTGAGGACCTAGAGGACTACAGATAGCCTCAAGGCCACAGGTTCCCTACCCCTGAGTCCTAAGTAGCAAGTAGAGGATGTCCAGTTTCTCAGTCATGCACGGTTAGGATCAAACAATACAATGAAGTCCTCTTATAATTTCCACAGCTGTTTCTGATAGGACACTAATTGGACTAGACTCACAACTGAACAGAAAGGAAACAGAGCTAGCTCCAGAATACAGTCACAAGATGATGCATTCAATTCCCAGGACCACTTGGTGCTCTAATTTCCTCAGTTACTTCATCCATAAAGTGGAGGGACAGGACTGAGTAACCTTTGAAGCCTCTTCCTGTCTAAATCCATGATCCTAGACCTGCCCAAACTTGGGTCTTCTAGAACCCAGGACTACCCAGGACCCAGCTACCAGAAGAGGACTTTTAGTACAACAGATGAGGAAACTCAGGCTCTGGCAGTTCAAGGTGACTTACCCAAGGTCACACAGGGAATAAGCAACAGAAGAGGGATTTAAAGTCAGGTACACTCAATCTACGGTCTTCTCTCCTTCCACTGCCCCATATACTGCTTCCTAAGACCCATGATAATTTGAGGAAGGAGAGGACATCGGCATTTTAGGAGATCTCCTGATCTCCCATAGAAGGTGGCAAATGAAACAAGCCCTGAAGGAAGCTAATTAATATCCACAGGACCCACTTCAAGGGGTTCTTGTGAAGATCAGATGAGGTAATGTCTCTGTACTGGTCGACATCTAATGATTTTTGCATGATGGAAACAGTCAAACAATTTGTATATTTAAAGTAATATATAAATATGTTATTATTTTTCAATGAAGTAACATGTAAAAGTCATTTTTGGTTTGGTTTGGTTTTCGCATTAATCTGGCACACTTCCTAACTGTATGATTTAACTTCTCTTTGCCTCAGTTTCCTCACTGGTAAAATGGGGGTTTAATAGCACCTCCTTCACTGGGTAGTCGCAAGGATCAAATGAGATATAGCACTTCATAAATCTTAAGCCAATAAACATCTTTTAAATACCTACTATGTGCCAGGCACTGTGCTAACCACTAGAGATACAAAGAAAAACAAAAACAGTCTCTACCCTCATGAAACTCACAAACTTTTTCTCATCGTTCACCTTAAAATGCTACAAATTGGCTTTTGACATTATTGGGCTGACAAGCAACACTTACTCATGGTCATGAAAAAAAATACTTCTGACATTCTTGATCACTAGATAGGTTTGTGGTCAAATTCCTCCTCCATCCCTCTCTTCCCTATCTGCCTAGTTAGATGAAAAGGGACAAAGGACTGCTGCTATCCAAGTTTCCACTGTTGCCTCATGCTAGAGAATTGAACGAGGCCATATTGGGGGCTCAAAATGCTGCCGGGCCCCCAAAGCCTACTCTCGTATCTGCAGTATCCACTAGTGAAATCATTCTGGTGCATCAGAAGCCACTGTAGGTCACTGAGAGAGCTGACTTATCAGCTGATCTGCCCCAAGTCCAAAGAGAGGGCATTGGAGTCTCTGGGGACACCCTCCCAAATTCCCTTTAATTCCAAGTAAGAGAAGCTGGTCCGGGGCCAGCTCGCACATGGGATGCTTGCAAAGATAATTAATGCAGTCTCTTGGTATCGAAAGTATCACCTTGCCTCCTAATCAGCAGATACATGAGGGTGACAGCCAGACTGAGAACCACAGGGATACAGACCCCTTTCAGGCCAATGTCTCACCTGCCACTTCATTTTTCTCACAGCTGACTGGCCACAAAATGTTCCTCGCAAGGAGAATTGACTGTGCTAGAAGCCGTGGCCCAGTCCTCACCCTTGCAGTGGACGGACGCCCACTTGCAAGCAGCCAAGGTTCTCCGTCTAGACCATCTTCATTCCAGGGACACCAAGAACACTTTCACTCAAATCCATTAAAATTACAAGAGGAAGTGTCTGAGTTTGGTTGGGTTGGGTTTTTTTCATCATTTCCTCATTAAATATTCAGCTTAGGTTTTTGACCCTGTTTGCTGTGCTTATGTAAACAAAAATACTGTGAGATGGATTGAAGGGACATGGCGACCTTCCTAAACAGTGACTTGTGGGTGAACTGGGGGGAAATTGTGCAGAACAGAGGTTCAAGCTGAATTCACACTACATCTCCATTTTTCCCTTCAAAAAACAAGACCAACATCTCCCTGACCCAAACAGTAACCAGTTTCAACTTTCAAGCCTGAAATTTCTGCAAAGCCTAAAATGTAGTTGGGGTAGAGATTCCCTAGCCCAGTCTCATTTTGCAAACATCCCAGAGAAATTAAATGACTTCAACAGAGTCACACGGGGACCTCTAGGTCATAGAGCTGGAGTTACTGAAGATCTTAAAGGTACCCTCATCCAACCCTGTTAAACAGAAGAAGAAACCGAGACCTAGAGAGGTTAAATGTCTTGCCCAAGGTCATGCAGGTAATAACTGTAAGAGGCAAAACTTGAATCCAAATTATTTGACTATAAAATCAGGTGGCACAGTGGATAGAGTATTGGACTTGGAGTCAGGAAGATCTGAGTTCAAACTCTGTCACAGATGCTTACTGGCTGTGTGACCCTGAGAAAGTCACCTAACCACTCTCAGTTTCCTCCAAGGGGATTGGGCTTGATGGCCTCTAAGTTATCTTCCAGCTCTAAATTTACCATCTTATGTGTAATATGACAGGTTTTTGACCCTGTTTGCTGTGCTTATGTAAACAAAAATACTGTGAGATGGATTGAGGGGACATGGCGACCTTCCTAAACAGTGACTTGTGGGTGAACTGGGGGGAAATTGTGCAGAACAGAGGTTCAAGCTGAATTCACACTAAATCTCCATTTTTCCCTTCAAAAAACAAGACCAATATCTCCCTGACCCAAACATTAACCAGTGTCAAGCCTGAAATTTCTGCAAAGCCTAAAATGTAGTTGGGGTAGAGATTCCCTAGCCCAGTCTCATTTTGAGAAATAAAGGAAGGAAGAAAGAAGGAAAGAAAGGAAGGAAAGAAGGAAGGAAGGAAGGAAGGAAGGAAGGAAGGAAGGAAGGAAGGAAGGAAGGAAGGAAGGAAGGAAGGAAGGAAGGAAGGAAGGAAGGAAGGAAGGAAGGAAGGAAAGAAGGAAAGAAAGAAGGAAAGAAAGAAATCAAAATAAAAAGGGAAAGACCAGACGAGCCATGGGGAGAGACTGAGAAAACACCTCCACAAAAGCCCCCGTGATTTCAAAGGTTTGTGAGATGGCCAACCTCGGACCCAAGGGACTTTCCTGGAGCTTGGCTGTCCTTCTGGTGTCAGGCTGAAGGAGAAGCCCAGGTGTGTGGCTTAAGCAACTTTAAATGAACAGTTAATAAGCACAACTTTAAAAAAAAATCCTTCCTCATCACTGAACCTGAACCATACAAGAGATACCCTGAAAAAATTGATTTAGGGATGGCTTTCAGAGGAGGTCCTTTAGTTAACTCACCCAAAATTAACCTTGCTTAACTGCCAAAACCTGGTCACATTTTTTTTAATCTGGGCCAAGTGCTGGGTTGTGTCAGAAGCCTGAGGAAACAGGGCCCTGGCAGGCCTGATCTAATCCCAGAGGGTGCCTCTGGGCTGCTGTCTCCCATTTGCCCACCTGGATTTTTGTTAAAAATCCATAGGGACCTTCTGCTGGGTTCATTATCTAAAGTCACCGGTTGAATCCCTCAAACTAGTTAAAAATCTCCCTGTGGAACTAGGGACTCTCAAATCCTATCTGAGGCTCATAGGACTCAAGGGCAGCTGCACACTTAGAGTCTGAAGGTGCCTACAGGGTCATCTGTTCCACTCCCTCATTTGACAGAAAGGGAAACTGAGGCCCAAAGAAGAAAAGATTCAGCCCCTGTCTACCACGGTGTCCTGTTTGTCAAGAGATGTTGGCTCTTCCTTGGGGCCTTCCCTCATAAGGCAAAATGTTCCTCAAGCCCTCCTCCCCTCCGTTCCCCCATGTCTCCCCTGCCTGCCAGCTGGAGCAGAAAGGCCCTGTTTTTTCCCTCTTTTTGTTTTCCCTGGGCTTCATAGTAAGCACTTAACAAATGTTAACTGAACGGCAACAATGGCCAAAGTTCTGAACGAGTGCTTTTTCATTCGTAACTGTTTCTATCTGAGTTCCACCAAATATGATGAGAACATAACCACAGTAAAATAAAATAAATAAAAGCTCACATTTAAAGAGTGCTCTAAGGTTCGCAGAGTATTTTACATATCTTCTGGTCCTCACAACAACCCTGAGATGATGGCTATTATTTTTCCCATTTTACATAGGAGGAAACATGAGGTTTATAGCAGTTATGTGACTTGCCCAGGACTTGCACAGCTAGAAAGTATCTAAGAAAAAAATTCAAACCAGGTTATATTCCTGCCTCCAACTCTGGCAGATCCAAACCCAAGTCCAAGGCTCTATTAGACATCCTACCCCAAAACCCTCATTTTTCAGATGAAGCTTTTCGGCATTTCAGAGAAGCTACGTGATTTGCCTAAGATTGGGATTTGAACCCAAGACCTCTGGCTTCAAATTCAGTTTTCTTTCTCCCAGCCAGAGTGACATCCCTCCATCCTGAAACACTTCTCAAGATCAATCAATAAGCATTTGTTAAGTGCCTACTATGTGCCAGGCACTGTGTGAAGCCCAGGGGAAATAAAAAGAGGCAAAAAACAGCCTCTCTCCTCAAGAAGCTTACAACCTAATGGAGGAGAAAACATACAACAAATCATATACAAAGCAAAAGAGGGGTTCCTATAGAAGGTGGGATTTTAGTTAGGCCTCAAAGGAAGGAGGTCAGGAGGCAGAACATTCTAGGCATGAGAGACAGACAAAGATGAGAGATGGTTCATGGAAAGGCCAGGAGGCCAGAGTCACTGGATGGCAGAGTATATGGACGATAGGAGGAGGCTGGATAATGAGGGCCTTGAATGTCAAACTAAGCATTTTGTACCTGATTCTGGAGGCATCAGGGAGCATGGTCAGACATTTGCTTTAGGAGAATCACTTCAGTGCTGAGTGGAGAATAGACTGGGGAGAGACTAGAAGGAGGCAACCCTCCCACCCACGAGTAGCATGAGAGATGATAAGGGTCTACACCAGTGTAGCAGCAGCATCAGAGGAGAGAAAGAGGTTTATTCAAGAGATGTTACATAGGTGAAATCAGCAGGCCTTGGGAACAGCTCACTGATCACCCAATTGTATTTAATTTGGGGATTCATATAGAACATGAGAAGTTTTAGGGAGCTCTTATGTCCATCACTATATCCCTATGACTTTGCTTTGAGAAAAAGTATTAGCAGAGAAGACAGAACCAAACTCTGGAACTGAAGGTGATATGACATTTGTATTCTGGAGAATTTCAACAGCCTCTGTTCTAAGCTGGAACATTAGCTGACTTTACCTTTCCTGCCCTTTGCCCCCTAATGTGACTTCAAGACAACTAAAACTGCTTTGAAAATTCCACATTGAGGGCCTTAGATAATGGAAAGAGTCAAAAAACACCCAAAAACTCAAGTTTGCATGTTAAAAAAAAAAACAAGCTAGCCCAAGTTCTTTTTCCTTAGAAGGGAAAAAAACATAGCAGGCTGGTTTTCCGAATTCTAGCTCCTTCATTCAAGGAAGAAAGAACTCCAGGATGATTATGATATAAAATGACCTGAATGCTTATGGTTATTATTGTACATTACATTATGCCTTGATCTGGTACTTTTTAATTAAATTTCAATTGATCAAACAGTTTCAACAATGAGTTCACAACGCGACTCATATGATTTTGGAAATGCCGGATCCGAGCTAAATTAATACTGTACTCTCACCTGTCGATAAAAGCTCCCAGTGAAAAATTGTGCATTTGAGAGCCCTGCAAAGGAGCAGGTGAGGCAGGTGGCAGATCCTTCTGTGGTTAATCCCAAACATTCATTCAACAAACATAGTTTAAATGCTTTCATCTCTAAATCTAGGTCCCAAAGAAGACAAGCTAGGCATGGAGGAGGAAAAAGCCTATGTAAATGCCCAGACAATATATGAGGAATCTAGACCTTTAGCATTATTGATTGATTAGAATAGAGAGAATATTGAAATGAGTAGAGCTGAACTGTAGGCAACCAGAAGCTACCAAAAGTTTTTGAATAGGAGCCACCTCTGTGCCTCACTTAGACCATTTATCCCATTTATGAAAATGGCTAAATGGCAAATATGTATTAAACAAAAATGAATTTGGTTTGGGAATGTTGTGACACCACCTCCCACAAGATAATGATCAATACCCAGGGATGTCCCCAAATCAGGAATCAAATCCCAGAGCTCTCATTCAGCAAGAATTTCATATTCATGGATCAGGGGCAAGAAGTTAGTAACATAGCTGCTACTTACACTTAGGTACAGGGATTGGACTTGTGATTTAACTGGTAGAGGTAACTCCCAGATGAAGAACCTCTCTCCACCAACCTAGATTGGCACCTTCTTTGCAGCCTGATAAGTTGCTTAGAGCACTAAGAGGTTAAGACACTTGCCCATGGTTACAGCAGGTATCAGAATCTCTAACCACTACACTAATAGCCTCTTATTACTTAAAGTACCTAAAGATCCTTGCTGGCCACATATTGACTTAGAAAACCACAACTAGGTGGCACAGTGGATGGAATGCCAGCTGGGAGTCAGGAAGACCTGAGTTCAAATTCAGACTAGCTCTTACTAGCTGTGTGAACCCTCTTGCCTGAATTTCCTTGTCTGTAAAATGAGATGCAAAAGGAAATGGAACTCCAAAAGGACCCATAAACAGTTAGATATGAGTGAAAACAACTGAGCAACAGTATGTTCTATTGTGTTTTTATTTATTTTGTTAAATATCCCCTATCTACATTTTAACCTGGTTCAGGCCAATACCAGGTTTGACACCTCTACATTATGCCATCAAGGCACTGCTAGTGCCCCTACACACATTCACATCCACCTAAAAACATAGCTTGTATTCATTTGCAAAGAAGCAAATTTAGGTCTTGTGTCAGGAGAAACCTCCCTACATGCAGAACAGTGGAACTCTCTGCCTCAAGAGGTGCTAAACTCTTCCCCTCTGCCTGCCTTGAGGTCATTGAGGAAAGGCTAGACATCTACTTTTCAGGCATATTGAAGAGGGGATCCCTTTTCAGGTTTGCTGGTTGACTGAGGGCCTCTGAGACCCTTTCTAGCTCTAAAATTCAGTGATTCAGCAATTTACCAGCTCAACCTATTTAATATGGAAAGAGGCAGTTGTGATGGAAAGACAAGGTCCCGCTGAGAGTTGGCTCAACCTACAATCAGCTGGTTTGAGACAGTTTGGTTTGGGATCGGTTTATTTTTTTTTAATCTCCATTAAGTCACGGTCGCACTATTACTTCTCTTCCCATTAAGTCACATTGGGTAATTTGTAAAGACATAGCTTCAGAACTAGAAGGCCCCTAAAAATCATCTACCGCAGCTCTCATTTGGTTGTTGAGGGCCCCAAGACATAGGGCATTTGAGTGACTTGCCCACGGTGCTGCTTAGAGAAAGAGCTAAGATAAGAACCCAGAACTTCTGACTCTGTGCGCTGTCATCTTCTACCAGACCAATTTCTCATATCACAGGGCAGTGCGCCCTAATGGAGAGGACGCTCAAGCTGAATTCCACTTGACACTCAATAGCCAAGTCTGAACCATTTCATGTCTCTGAGGCTCAATTTCCTCATCTATAAAGCAGGGATAAAGCACCAGCTGGATTTATCCCTCAGGGCCACAAGAGCTCAAATGAGGTGTCACAAAAGTCTTAGTATCTTTTCTTTTTTAGCTTAAATAGCTTTAGTAACTTAATTTCTTTAAAATTTTAATAGCAAGCTAAAAATCGCACTGACAGTTTTGAGATTCCTTGTATCTGTAGAGTGCTCTGCAAATTTAAGTGTTATGTAAACATCAATTGTTATGATCAACTTGAAATGTTAAAATTATACCTTTCCTTTCGTCATTTGTCACCCATATATGAAGGTCCATATTCAGTAGAGAGACTTTCGTACAAATGAGATCTCTTTCTGGTCCTTTAGATGGCTTCTCTCACAAGCTATTGAACATATCTTGTGTCCATCAAAGGCTTCAGCTTAACAGAGAAGTTAATTACTGACTTATAGAGTCAGAAAAAGGCATAGAAATAAATCAGTGGGTCCAAATCTGGAGAGGCCCAGAGGTATGAAGCAATTTGTTCAAAGTCATACAGTCCTTTAATGGGAGAGTCAATACTAGAACCCAAGTTTTTCTTCATATCATTCAAGTCAACACACACACATCCATTCAATCAACCCTATCATCTCCCTATCACCTCCAGAAACAAATCCAAACCACTCTGGCTTTCACAGCCTTCAGAATCTGTACCCCTTCTACCTTTCCAGGTCTCTTATTCCTTATTCCCCTTCGGGGACTCTTCAATCCAGTGGCTTGCTCTCCTCAATCTTCCCCCAGCAAGACAGTCCATCTTCCAATTCTGATTGTCTCCATCCTCCTCCATACCTAAACCTCTCTCCCTCCTCCTCTCCAACTTCTGGCTCTCCTAGCTTCCTTCAGCCTCAGTTATAAGTCTCACTATCCACAAGAAGTCTTTCCCAGTTCTCACCAATTTTACTGCCCTCCTCCTGAGACTGTCCCTACTTAATTATTTATATATAAGGTCACTTATATAAATGTATAATAATGTAACATATAACTTTATCCCTAGTTTATTATTTATATATAATATATATAATGTTATATCTAAATGCATAATAATGTAATATATAACTATTATCTGTTTTATTATAAATATATCATATACAAATAAATTTATGACATATATAGTAATATGTAATTTGTTATATATGCTTATATATATAAAATAAACTAGAGGTAGTCTCAGAGTTTATATATTATAAAATGCATAGGAATCTATTATACATAAATATATCATACTTTATATATTATATATTTGCATATATACACATAAGTTATATTAAAGGTAGTCTCAGAGGGAAGGCACTAAATAAACAAGGGGTAATATATTTTTATACACACACATATTTTCATACATACATATATCCATATATATGTGTGTGTATATGTACATACATACATATACCTGTTGTTTGTACATAGTTGTTGGTATGTTCCCTGTCCCTTTTAGAGCAGGAATTGTTTTTGCCCACTTATCCTCAGCATTTAACACAATGCCTGGCCCACAGTAGGTCCTTACTAATAGTTTCTTGCCTGGCTGATAGGTAACAGACCAAACTCCTTCTAGATGAGTTTCTATGGCCAGAAGAATACCCACAGTCAAAGGGAGAAAAAAAATTCAACAGCTCAGAAGATCACTGTGCCATAAGTGATAAGTATGAAGAATTCAGAGACTCACTCAAGCCATGGGACTACAATAATGTAAAAGAAAAAGCAAGCAAGTCAGTGTTGTAAATGTAATGACCAAGAAACCTGGCCTTGGAAAAGAGCTAAGAAAATACACTTCTTTCTTTCCACAGGTGAGGCACTATGGATGTGGACTACTGCATACAGTGTCAGATTCCATTGATATGTTGCTTGGTTTTAGTGAACATTTTTATTCTCTGTGATAGCTCACAAGAGAGGGGAAAGATTCAAGAATGAAGGCAATTTAAAAACAAAAGCTTTTTTTGACAAAAACTATAAAATTCAACGGTTCATCATCTCAGAACTATGAGAGTTAAGATCTTAGGAAAAAAGAAAGGTAAGAGAATTCCATTGTGGGAGGGAGAGAATCATTGAGAGGAGATGATGACGATGTGAAGAAAAGAACCGAACATCAATAAAACACGTAAAAAAGGAACTAAATATAGAAGTGGAAGGATCAGAAGGGGAGAAGTCACTGCTAGAGGGAGTCAGTCAGCTAGCATTTATTAAGCTCCTACTATATGCATCGGTCACTGGGCTAAGCAATTGACCCTTCTCTCCCGGACTCAACCTGTCCCCAAACCTATTGTGGATTACTCAGCATATTCAGCAAATCCTAAATATGGATGACATCGATGGGCTCTGGGACATTCTATCACTCTGAATATTTTTCAGACTCAAGGACACTTTGGAAACCACACACCAGAAGCAAAAAAACAAACAAACCCCCTAAAAGCAATTAGACTAGACAAGTTGCTAATATTTGGATATTGGATGCCTGGAAATAATTTATTTCTTGAAGATGACTCTCAATTTCATTTTCGGGTCTCTGGGTGCCCCTCCTCCAGCCTCCCCCATCAGAATGTCAAAGCTGCGTTGGGTGAGAGTCTGCGGTGGCGGCTACAAGGGCCCTTCCTCCCCTCCACTGCATCAGAAACCCAAGCTCATTTTTTTTTAAACACTCTGCAGGAGAGGTGAAAAGAGGCTGAGTCCTGAGCCAGCTCCTCCTCTCGGGTCACTGGGCCTTTCCTCTTAAATAATGACTTTGCTTTACCTGTCCTCATTTAAAGGCATCAATTAAAAATGCACAGTTTCGTCATTCCTGGGCCAAGCCGCCTGGCGAGCCTCCTGCCCAGCCTGCAGCAGCACCCGACGCCATCCTCATTTTCTGTATCAGTGGGGTAGAACGAGTCAAAATGGGATGATTTTATTTTGCAATGTGCGCCGCTCCCTACAGCTACTTGTCATTGTATTTAAGGTCAAAAGAAAGGGTTTCTGCCCAATAGGTTGGGAGTAATGAAGAAGATGGACAAGAGCAGGACCAGCCTCACCGGCTCCTCCCCACTCACACCTTCCTCCTGCAGGGGGTGGGCCTACTTATCAAGCCCCAACATAGTGTTAAAGACAAAAAGAAAACAGCTCCAAAAAGGGCCTTTCTACCTCCTTTGCCCCTCAAGCTCAGTCCATATCTGGATATTTAAACAGGTGCTAGGCCCCTGGCTCTCTGGGAATGCCTCCTCTCCCCTCCATGTTCAACACGGACAGAAAGGTCAGGGAGCATACGACCATCATGACCATTTCAACAGGGCATACAGCAGGTAGATCAACCCCACCCTCCCCCCCAAACAGGTGAGTTTGACCCACATAGAGTGAGGATAGGCCTACATTCTGTGCTCTGAAGCCCCTCCCAACTCTGACATCCCATGTTCTAAGGGTTCTCCCAGGTCTGACATTCTGTGCTCTAAGATCCCTTCCAGCTCTGACATTCTGTGTTCTAAGGGCCCTCCCAGCTCCGACATTCTATGCTTCTCCCAGCTGGGTTTAAATTCCAGCCCTCAGAATCACGTGCCAATGCTAAGAAAATCGTTTCTCCTCTGGCCCACACCCCAACCCGAAGATTGCAGTGCCTACATTCTCTCCCCTCCTCTTTAGGGACATCTTGAGGATAAATGAGATTGCGTAGCAATGCCTCCAGCTCCTGGGATAAAAGGAGCTCAGGGAAGCTCTGCTCTTTGGAGGCTTACTCGATAATAAATGCTACATGAGCTTCCAAGTATTCTTCCCTTCAAGCTAGGCAACAGGGACAGTCCACCCCTGACCTGGTAGCTTTGAGCACTGCTTCACCAATAACATCTAACTCATCAGTTCTGCCCAGCCTGACTCCAATCTTGGCCTCCCTTCTGGTCACTCTAAAATGTATAAAGAGGAAGGGGCTGGTGAAGGCCTTTGTGATAATCCCACACAAGAATCAGGTGGAGAAGGAAGTGGGGACATGATAGCTATAGCCTTCAAGCATTTTTTGAGAGCATGTATATGACACCTACTATGGGCTATGCTAAGTGCTTTACAGGTATTAACTCCTTTGGTCCTCGCCACAACTCTGCAAGGTTGGTGCTCTTATTATCCCCATTTTACAACTGAGGAAACTGAGGCAGATAGTGGTGAAGTGATTTGCCCAGGGTGGGTCACACAACCAGGAAGTATCTAAAGAAGAATTTAAACCCAGATCTCTTTGACTCCAGGTTTAGTGCCCTAAATACTGGGACATCTAGCTGCCCAAGGATTATCCATATTCTGCAGGGTCTAGAGGGCAGAAATAGGAGCATTGCCTAGAAGCCAAGTTAGGTTCAGTGTCAAGAGAAACTTCCTTACTAAGCTGAGCTGCCAGTCCCAAAATAAAAATGGGATTCTGTGGGAGGATGGGTTCCCCTTGCTGGAATTCTTAAGCAGAACCTGGATGACCTCTTGTCTGGTATCATGGAAAAGGGATTCTTGAGCATGCTTGGATTAGATGGCCTCTGAGGTCCCTTCCCACTTTGAGATGCTGGCAGATGTAACAGCTGCAATAGATTCAGCACTGTAAGGTTTGCAATAAGCTTTATACACATCAGTATCTCATTGGACACAACAGTAATTATGTAAAGTAGGAGCTACTTTATATCTAAAATGTATAAATAAGGAAACTGAGGCTAAGACAGGTTAAGGGACTAGCCCAAGAGCACATGGCAAGCTACAAACCCAGGATGCCAAGATTCTATCCTTTCTGCCACACTACCCTTTTTTATATAAAGAGCGTAGTTCCCACTAAGGGGGGGGAGATTAAGTGATGGCTCATGGAACTTTCCAACTCTAGTCTTCTCTTCTGGTCTGGAATGAAAGACTTTGCCTACAGGGATCTTGTAGTACTCAAAGAAACCAACTTCTTGATCAATCCTGTCTGTCTCTTCGTGACTCCACATGGGGATTTCTTGGGCATAGATCCTAGAGTGGTTCGCCATTTTCTTCTCCAGCTCATTTTACAGATGAGCAAACTGAGGCAGACAGGGTGAAGTGACTAGGGTCACACAGCTAGTCTCTGAGGCCAGATTTTAACTAAGATCTTTCTGACTCCAGGCCTAGAGCTCTATACACTGCAGTACCACCTAGTTCTCACAAACCCAGCTTGCTCCCCTGTACATAAGTTGTATACAACTCAGTCTGTCTCCTAGTTCAAGAAGGCTCTCATGCCTTCTCTCAGAGAGTATTGCAAATAGCTTTCTTATCTATCCCCACCTGAACCAAGGATCATGCCCTGGAGGCCAGGACCCTTCCAGCTCTGGCACATCTGCCCTAGGGCTCCTGCAGCTCAAGTGGCCATCTCCAGCCATACCTAGCTCCATGGCCATAGCGTACATGAGTGCGCCGCACCCCCCCACACACACACTCTTCCCACCTTGCCTCCACACTGGTAACCTCCACCAGCTCTCTTATCCCCACTTTCAAATTGTGTAATTATAATCAAATCAATACCACCATTAGTTCTAGAAAGACTATATCCATCTACACCCCATACACAACATTCTGTTTCTTACCCCCTGATTATAGACTCCTGGAGGGTAAGGATTGCCTTTGGTCTTTTTTTTTTTTATCCCTACGGCATAGCATAGTTTCTTACAAATAAATGTTCTCACTATAACCTATGTCAAATTGCTTGCCTTCTCAATGAAGTGGGGAGAGCAGGAGTCAGAGAATTTGGTACTCAAAATTTGAAAAAATAATGTTAAAATTGTTTTTACATATAATTTGAAAAAATTAGATAAAGATTAAAATATTGATTTTTAAAACATTAAATTAAAATAAATGTTAACTGATTGACTGATTTTGTACAGGTGGTCCACCACACCTTTCCTCACCTCTAGCTCATGGGATCCCTCATTTCTTTCAAGACGCAACATCCTCTGCTATATATAAGTGTTTTACAAGTATTAACAGATTTTTCTTGATTCTCAACCTCTTGCTGGTTAATACTTTCTCCCTCTTGAGATTGCATAATCTTACATAGATTTTTACTTACTTTTCTGTATACATATCACATTCCCACACTAGAATGTAAGCTCCCTACTTCCCTTTCATCAATGTATCCTGAGCCATTAACCCAACATCTGGTTCACGGGAAGTGCTTAATATTTGTAAAATAGAATTGAAGATTTTGGGTCTCTGAAAGTGAAAAACTGCCTGCTCAGAGACCCTAGAAAAGTCTTTCTCACAGGCCAGGGAATCATTCAGGACCCTTTGAGAAGTTCCACCACTGAAGGTCTAGGTCCTGCCCAATGTAAATCCCTTGGACCAGCCCAGTCCTCTCACCTATGGGGAACAAGAAGACGAAAACGCAAAACACAAAGTATGAGAAATGATGACAACCAAAGAAAACGAAACCTAAACTGAATCAAGTTAGATGAATGGGATTGTTTGAAGCTCCAGGGAGGGAGGGCCACTTATTTGTTGTCTGTTTTTGTTTCTTCTTCTGGTGATTAAAAGGATCAGAGATTCTAGATGAAAAAACTGGAGAGGGCCCATTGGAGCTGTCTACAATGAGAGAACAGAAATGCTACCATCAAGCTTCCCCCCTTCCCCCTTTCCCCTGTACAGTGACAAGGCACAGTATCCTGCTCCTTCCCAAAAGCAAATGTTGCTAGTTTCAGGTGGGGCAAGTTTATGCCATTGGGGAGCTCTGGTTGCTATGATAACTTAGATGAATTTACAAAGTTATTCCTTTCACGCGCTCTCTCTGAGGAAATTGGCTAGTTCTTTCTGTCCTGTAAAGGTTGTAATGCTAGGGGCAACGCTAGAGGAAGAAGAACACATCGGAATGTGAAGAAGCAGGTGTCTTAGTTTTTATCTCTGCACTTTATTGTCTGGATATTTACCATGAGCCTCTGGTAATATGATCTTTCCCCTGGCCTGGTAAACAGACTGAATTTCACAGGTGACTCTTCCCAAAGATTTGAGTTTGCAAAAAATAAAATAAAATAAAAATTTTTTAAATGTTTCTAGACTTCAGGGATTGAGGGAGTTTTTCTGTTTTTTGTTTTCTCGGTAGTGTTTTTCCCCAAGTGCAAGAAAGCATATGAGAAAGGTCTCCCTGACAGGTAATCAGAAACAAGCCTGCAGTTGTGTCAGTCATTTAAAAAAATAAATTAAAAGAACAAAGTCTCAGTTTAAGGTTGTAGCAATACAAAATTCACCTGTTTGTGACGATTACTGTACATAAACAAGAATGAGGCAAATTGATTTATTAAAGGTTTGACGAGAACTAGAGTTTAAAAATTAATTTCTGCCACGTTTTTTTTTTAAGTCCCGGTATCCTGGATTGCAAGTAATTAGACTATTGACCTTAATGACACCTCCAGTCACCAGTCCCCCAGACTGGTGGCTTTTCATAAAGCCGACCATGTTTGGCCAATGGTCCCAGGCATTTCTCTCAAATCTGAAAAGCTACATAAACTGTTTCTTAAGAGAATTAACTCTCCGAGCAGTACATCGGCATTCACTGGATACAAGGCAAGTGATAGCCAGGTTCCCAATTACATCCAACCTTAAATCTTACTGCTTGGTGTGATTTTATATCCAGCCCCACAGGGAATTATGCTAAGGCATATATTTGGCTGGCTTTCAAACCACGGCAACAAAACATGTGCTGGGGAAAATGATTCAAAAATATTCAGAAAACAGTCATTTATTTGAGATGGTCTGTTCACGTGAGACAATGAGCTGCTTCCCAGAATAGGCATCATCCATCAAGAAAGGCACTACAAACCCAACACATCCTGGCTGGAGTCCAAGTCTCAGCCATCATGCTGCAATTATTATTATTTATCATCTATATTACATCAAAGATGCAGACTGAGACCTGAATGGCACCCACCAGAACATCTAGGTGAGTTCCCATGATGCTAGGCACATTCCAGGGGGCAACTTGGCCGCAGCTCCCTCTGTAAGCCTAGAAAAAGGTAAAAGGTGGAGTTCATATCACCAATCTGTTTTCACACAGGAACTCAAAAATTACATGGCAGAAAAAGCCATAGCAACCACAAGGGCCTAGAATATCAGAGCTGAAAGGAACCTTCAACTCCCTCCTCATACAGATGTGAAAATTGAGTCAGAGAGAAGAACTGATTTGCCCAGGATGACATAATTAGTTAATGCCAGGGCTAGGACTCAATCTTGGCAGAAATTCTAGTTCCCAAGAATCATAGCCTGAGGGTTTCCCCTTAAACTAGTCAATTCTATAATTCTTTCTTCAGAGGTAGAATGACTCTGTTTCCCTTTAGATATTCCAGAAGTACCTCAAATCCAATATATCCAGGAGGCTGATTACAGAATCAGAGGGTCTGAAGATGGAGGGATCTCAGAAGCCACTTAGTCCAAACCCTTAATTTAACAGATAAGAAAACTGAGGCCCAGGGAAAGGTGTCACTTAGGTAGTATTAGAGATGAACCCAGGTCTTCTGGTCCTACAAGAAAAGCTCTTTTCAATGTGCCATGTTATCTATCGCCGTAAATCTTCATTTTGATTTGTTTTTACTATTTCTGAATGGTATGCTCTCATTCACCCTGTCTCCCACAATCACAAGCTTGGTTTTCCCCTAGACTCTTCCTCTGTCCTCACCCTGAATATCCAATCAGTTACCAAATCCTCATAATACAATCGCTGCAAGGTCTCTTCCATGAACACCTTCCATCATCACCCATCTGGGACAGCCTCCTTTTAGATCTGTTCTCTCCAGCCTCCAAATGATCCTTCATAGTTCTGTCAAAATCACGCATCTTAATCACGCCCATCCATCAGAGTAGTATGACCAAAAAAGTATTTAGTGGCTTCTTACTGCCAGTCTGAAAAAGCTTAAATTTCCTTACTGAACATTTTAGATGCTACATAATCTGGCCTCATGGAACCTTTTGAGATTTACCTCCTACAACTCTCCCCTATGCATGGCTGCTTTAGCCAAAAGGACTCTCTGTCCCCTAAATATGCATGCACTCTCCCATGTCCCTCCCTTTCCTTTCCCTGTCTCTGTACTGCCTTCCTTCCCCATTTTATCATATTTAGAGCCCAACTCAAAATACTCTCCTCTGTGCCTTCCTTGATTTGGAATGACCTTCCTACTCAGATCTCACCAAACTCTGAATTATTTTAAGACTCTCTAATACATTGTGTAGAACAAATGGGTGGTGCAGTGGATAGAGTGCCAGTTCTGGACTCAGAATGACCTGAGTTCAAATCCCACATCAGACCCTTACTAGCTGTGTGACTCTGGGCAAGTCACTTAACACTGTTTGCTTCTATTTCCTCATCTGTCAAATGAGCAGGAGAAGAAAACAAACTATTCCAACATCATTGCCAAGAAAACCCCAAATGGGGCCACAAAGAGTCAGACACTACTGACAACAAAACATTATATAACACTACTGTGTGTCATCATTACTCATGTTTGCATTTTTATTCTCTGATTAGTCTGGAAGATCCAAGAAGGCAAGGACTATGTCTAATTATAAATCTGGCAAACAGTAAGCCCTTAATAAATGTGTGTTAAATGAATGAATGAAAAGTAATGAGGATGAGAGCTTAGATCCTTCAGAAAACAAGCCTTGATTGGAACAGAAGGAAAATCCACTTGAGAGAAAACTCACATGCATTGCCATCTTAAGAATCAATTCCCTTTCCCCACCAGCCAGCCTGAACACTCAGCAGCAGAAAGTCTGAAAGACTTAGAAGTGTGGACCTAGAAGAGATCTTTATAATGAGGTCCAATCCATTCCTCTGACACACAATGAACCTGACATGCAGATGGGATAACCTGCTATTTGCCTGAAGTAATAAACAGCAGAACCAGAATTTGAACCTAGACTTTTGAGCTCCAAATGCTAGGGTTCTTAATCCTGCCTGGCATTGTCCTCCTCCCTGGATTCCCTGCCATAGTATATTAGCTATGGTTCTATTAACATGAAAGCCTATTTGTTTACTCCTCAACAGTGAGGCCCTCTTAAAGATTCATTCATTGATATATCAAACATTTATTAAGCTGATACAATATGTAAGGCACTGTGCTACACTGAGAAAGACACAATAAATAAGTAAAGTCATATGGGTCCTTTCTTGCTTCTGATGATTCATGGGAAGTTCTGGTGGTTGGGGGAGTGGGGACGGGAGAAGCATGGTTCCACACAAACAGCTCCAGATTGGGAGTTGGAGAACATGGGTTCAAAGCCAAGCTCTATTATCCATTGTCTGTCTACCTTTGAGTAAGTGAATTACTCTCTGAACCTCAATTTCCTCACTTGTAAAATGAGAGGTCTGAATGAAAGGATGCCAAAGGTCCCTCCCCAAGTTCTAAATTTGTGATCCTTTATGCAATCTCTGAAGCAGTTGACAACCTGGTAGGAGTGATAAGACAACGACAAACAGGGCTGTCCCCTAGTAGTGAGTTCTATCATTGACTATCTGGCTGTGATACCTTGGCCTTAACCTCTCAGAGCCTGAGCTGTCCTATCTAAAGAAGACAGTCACAATTTTTGCATATTACTACACTCCAGAAAATTACAAAACAAAGAAAATATAAATTAAATATTCCTTTAAACACAGGAACCTGGAATTCAAAAAGGGACAACAGTATGATATAAGGGAAAGAACTAGATTTGGTTCAGAGGACGCGGCTCCTCTGGGTGACCTTGATAAATCAACTGACCTCTCAGCCAAGAGATGAAGGAATTGGTCCAAATGAGTTCTACTATCCCTCCCAGCTCTAGGTCCTATGAAAGTATCATGAAAACAAGGGTTCTTTTTTAGCTATTAAATCCTCAATTTTAGGTTCCTGGTGGTTTTTCAAACCTTATATTTAGTATTCCTAAGTAGAGCATTTGCAAAATAGACACAGTGTTATAGGTCAGGGGTTGGGTGGCCTGAAATCTCAGCAAATGCTTCATCTTGTTAGTAATGGGATAAAAAGATGAGGAAAAAAAAGAACTGAGTCTCTTTTGGGCAGAAAAACAAGAAAGCCTCATGGTACAGTGGAAAGAAGCATATGGTAGAGTGGAAAGAACCCCAGATTTGGAGTGAGAATGCATACTCTCAAATCTTGGTTCTGCCCCTTAGTAAAAATAATAGATGCCATTTCTATACTACAATAAGTCTGGCAGAGCACTTTACATATATTACCTCGATAGGATCTCACAGCAATCCCATGAGATAAATAGGATCCTAGAACTAGCACCAGAGGTCTCTAGGTCAATCCTCCCTCCGCCATTTTGCTCTTAGAATTCTTTTTTACAGGTGAGGAAACTGAGGCTTAGAGAGGTTAAATCAACAAGTCAAGTCAACAAACATTTACTGAACACCTTCCATGAGCCAGGCACTATGACCGGTATGAGGTCACTCCATTATTAAGGGTAAGATGTGAGATTTAAACCCTGTCTTTAGGCAAGGCACACAATCTTTCAAGGCCTCCATTTCCTCATCTCTAAAATGAAAGGGGTAGAACTAGATGTTCTCAAAGGTCCCTTCTAGCTCTGAATCTATAAGCCAATGACCCTCAGGACACCAAGGATGGAAATATGGATGGCATTTCTTTTCAGAGATTCCAGGCTTATCATGCTGAGCAACAAAGGCATATGACCACTGGGGCTGAAACTCTATTACTTTTAAAGACAAAGGGCACAGTTTCACTACTGGTCAACAAAATAAGGAAAAATAATTGGCACACATACACACACACCCCAACATGACCAACCACTAGAAGCCATGCATGTATATGATAGGGACATTGAAACAATTGAACCAAGAATGTTAATTAGACAGTTTAATTCTAATAGAAGCTGGAAAGTGAAACAGACAGAACAAACCCAAAATGAGGAATCAATGCAGTCAAGCAAAGGATGGACACAATTCAGGCACAAGTGGTCCAAAAACTTTTGGGACAAGCAGTGAATGATTTTTTTTTTAGCCTATGTGCATGAGAGAGAAAATAGCTTCAAGAACAGAAACATTCAGACTTGCCAACTGTGCGTTTTTGATATATAGAAAAACAATGAATGATTTATAAAGTTGCTAATTTGTGTTACTTAATCTTTGGAAGCTGTCTGTATTTACAATTAAATGAACCAATAAATGTGAGATATGCCAGCTGGGGAAATATAGACCCCTCTGTTTGAATGATGAACACAATGCTAGGCACTGAGCTCAATCCCAATCCCTAGGTTTCACACAATGGAGTATGACCAACACGGCATAACACAGATGACTCATTTTGTCCCATTACACTTTTGGGGGTGGTGGTAATTGTTCAGCCATTTTCAGACACATCTGACTCTTTGTGACCCCATTTGGGGTTTTCTTGCCATCAAGATACATTTTGGGGTAGTTTGCTATTTCCTTCTCCAACTCATTTACAGATGAGGAAAGAGAGGCAAACAGGGATAAGTGACTTGCCCAGGGATTATCAGCCCCGTATTTCAGTACAGTATCCAAGCAGCATCTCTTTTAGAGCTGATGAGATATCCCAGTTATTACGCTTCATGGATGAAATTGTAGCGACTGTGTCAAGTCTCAGAACATTGCAGAGCCTTTAAGTGAGATCCATGATCATGCAAAAGGGATCTAACTATCCCCAAAGAAATGAGAAAATCACACAGTTTCAAAGCAGGAAAGGACCCCAAGGACCATCAGACCCAACTTACACTCCCACAAAAATATCTGTAACCATACATTTAGCAAGTGGTTGCCCAGCTCATGCTGGAAGAACTCCACCAAAGGAACCATTCCTTCCCTCAGCACCACATTCCCTTTGGGGATGACAGGAAATTTTGTTTGTTGAGAAGTTTTTCCTTAAGTCAAACCCAAATTTGCATTTGCAGTTTCCACCCACCATTCCTAGTTTGGCACTCTGGGGCCTAAAATAACACAACTTATCTTTCTTTCATGTAACAGCCTTTTACACACTTGAAAGTCCTTATCATTTCCTTCATTCCCTCTAGTCCTCTCTTTTCTAGCCTAAACATCCCCAGGTCTTTCCAATGATCCAATAATGGGATCCTTCAGCATCCTGAGTTTTTTGTTTTAAGTAGATGAAAAATGTCTCTGACATGCATAGAAGACCAAGACATGCAACTGGCTATACAACCAACAGAAGCAGTCCACTAATAGAGAGAGATGGGTAGAGATAAAAAGAGAGAGAGAAGATAGATTAGAGAGGTAGACAGATACAAAGAAAAAGAGAGAGAGATTATACGGATTATATGCAGATAGAGATGAGATGGAATTAGAAAGTTAGAGATAGATATAGAAAAAGATGATATAGGTATGAATAGGGATTATATATAGATATAGATTAGACAGATATGGATAGAAATAGATGATAGAGATATGGGTATAGATGAGACACAGAGATGATAGAGAGATGATGTAGATATGACTACAGATGAGAGAGAGAGAGAAAATAGAGATGGAGATAGAAATAGAGATAGAGATGACAGAAAGGCACTGAATATAGGTGATAAACAGGGCCCCCAGAAGTTAACAAGAGGACAAACATAGTCTGGACTGTCTTTGGGAAATCACACAGTGCTCTTAGTGACCTAAAACAAAGAATAATCTTCTCTTCTCAAAATTCTCCCAGTGATGTCGTATGGCTGTGGGTCATGGACACCAAAGTGTCTCCAAAGAATTCAAGCTGGAAAGGCATGAGCAGGTTGCCCAACATATTTGAAATGAATTATGGCACAAAAGGAGTAAAGGAAGCCATCAAAGGGATGTGTGACTGGGGAAAAAAGGTCATGCATGAGTTCAAGTGAAGGGACAATTACTATTATAATAACTAAGCTCTCATCACAAGGCATGCTCTCCTGGTATACATACAGTGGCAAGGCAGTTAAAGGGATGTGAACCCAAGTCCTCCTGAAGTCCAGAGCCCCATCCACCACACCACACTGCCAAACCACACTGGGGAGCCCTTCCCTAAAGCACAACACTCTTGAATTCTTTGATTTGATCAATAAACAGCCTATGACATGCTTGAGGGAGCACCCACATAATGAGATCACAGAAAAAAATCAAACAATCAAATCGCCCACTCAAGTCCCATTTCATTTCCTTCTGACAGCATGGTGAAGTTTCTGGGTCCTGGAGGTCATGAACCTATTTGCCCTCTCCAGAGTTCTCCAGGTTGAGGATCATGTAAGGTCAGAGTACTGTGACAAGACCCTTGCTTCTCTTATTCCTACTTTCCCACCACCATCTGGAAAAGCACTATGTTGTCATGTAAGTGTCACTGGACTTGGAGTCAACAGAGGTCAGGGTTTAAATCTTTGCCCTGACATTGACTAACTGTGTGACTGTGGATAAATCACTTAACCTCTCTGGTACTCCATCTCCTCATCTGTAAGATAGAGATGACACATTTAAGTACTTATCTTTCACAGTTGCTGTCAGGATGAAATAAAATAAGTGTGTAAAGTGTTTTGCAAAACTTAAAGCATTATATGTCAGCTATCATCATCATCATCATCATCATCATCATCATTTATTCCAATCTGACTCCAAATCCTTTGGGTTGATCCACACTCAGATCTGATTCTGCTTACTCACGGATCCATTTAGGAATATCTGTCTGAAAACAGTGAGACTATTTCCATATCTGCCTCAATTTTTACTTCTAGGGAGGTCACATCTCTTCTATGTGCCTCAGTTTTCTCATCTATAAAATGAAGGAATTGGACTCAGTGGACTCTTAGGTCCTTTCCAAGTGAACAAGTCAAGTCAACAAGAATTTATTAAGCACTTACTATATGACACGTATTACAAGTCCCCCAAAATCCCTACCCTCAAGGATCTTACATTCCAATGAGGGAACACAAAGACATAAAAGGAAACTTTAAAAAAATAGTTACAGGTTAGGTACCTAGTGCAGGGGCATTATGAAGAAGTCTTGAACGAAGCCTGTTGAGAAATGAAGAGATGAATGGCCTGGGGGCCCTTCCTGAATGGGGATTCTGGAAGGAAGCATCCACTCAGAAGGAGAAGACGCAAGTACTTTCTGAAGTATGAATTTCAGAACTGAAGTGATTTTCCAGGATGAAAAGATTTCTGAGGCATGAGGGAGAATTCAGGAGTGATCTCTATATGCTTTAGGGCACAGTTGATACTAGAACCATAAGGAACTTTCTTCTTACCATTTTCTGGTCACTATAGTCCAGATGTACTCCATCCAGAGTTGGGATGAAATAGGCTAGTTCTGGGAGCCTGTGGGTTAGCTTTGGGAACTGCAGGTCCAGACAAGCTACCTTGACAAAAGAGGACTAGAGCCTTCATTAGGCACTAGAAACCAGACCAATAAATCAAATCCCATGAGCCAAAGACAACCAAGTTCTTCCACTCCCAATCTAAGGGCTCCCTCCCTAGGTGTCAATTCTAAAAAGGTCCATTTCACTATAAACTAACTGAGAATTAAATGCCTCAGCTTGTGCAAACCAACTACTGCAATGCTCTGATAAAGATTGCAACGGGATTGAAAGGAGTCACATGGGGGAGCTTTAGCCGAGTAACACAGGTCTCCAGAGCTCTACAACTGGGTCCCCAACTAGCCTATTTGAGACCAGGAGTAGTTGTTTCAATGGAGTATGAGGGCTACAATGGCATAATGTATTTGAGACCCAGTGAGTTGGAAATGCTATTTTTTCCTAAGAAAGTTGAATGGTACCATGTGGTACCAAGCTCAATTAACAATTGCTAACTCTATCCCTTCCTTGTTTAAAAAAAAAAAAAAGAAAAGGAAAGAAAAAAGATTTGGAGAAGTCACAGGCCACCCAACAAAAAGTCATTTTTTTCTGGGAAATGACCCGTGTTTTGATTCTGTCCGAGAGATTGGGAAGTACACTAAGTGAGGAGAGAGACCCTCCAAAGCTTCCAATAAGGGGGAAAAAATCCACAGAAACCACAAAAATAGAGGAAGGTCTTTGAAGTTACACTTCAGTCCACAGCAAAAGGGAGAAAAATCAGGAAGGTCAAGATGGCAATCTACTTTCCCTGTATCATCATCTGTAAGGACATTCCCAGAGTCTAGCTAAGGCAGCTAGGTGATACAGTGGATTCAGACACTTACAGCTGTGTGACCCTGAGCAAGTCACTTGGCATCTACTGCCTCAGTTTCCTCATCTGTAAAATGGGGATGTTAATAACACCTACCTCCCAGGGTTGTTGTAAGGACCAAATGAAATAATGTTTGTAAAGAGTTTTGCAAAACTTAAAGTGCTATGGAAATACTAGAATCAGAGAATGAGTTATTGTCCTCTTGGCCTCAGTTTCTCATCTGTAAAATAAAGGAATTGGACTAGATATGGTGTTCTTAAAATTGTGCGTGTGTCCTGTCCCTCTGTGGCAATCTGGTGAAGCCTCTGTCTGTAAATGCTAAAATAAAATGGATAGGATTATAGGAAACCAATTATATTAAAAGTTTTACAAATACTTTCAAGTTTACATACCCCAGGTTGAAAACCCCATTATACACAGGATTACAAAGGAAATCAATTATACTGAAAGTTAGTTATCAAAATATATTTTTTAAAAGTTCATGGAGCCCAAGTTAAGAACCCCAGACTGGAGGGTCCCTAAAGCCCCTTTCAGCTCTCAACATGTTTGAGTCTGACTGCTACTCGGAATCGTGTCTAAATCCTCTTGACCCCACTTGGGGTTTTCTTGGCAGAGATCCTGGAATGCTTTGCCATTTCCTTCTCCAGCTCATTTTATAAATGAGGAAACTGAGGCAAGCAGGATGAATGATTTGTCCAGGGTCACACAGCTAGTGCCTGATGTCAAATTTGAACTCAGGTCTTCCTGACTCCAGGCCTGGCACTCCATTCACTACCTCGCTGCCCACTGATTGAGTCTAACTTCTCTCATTTTACATGTGAGGAAATTGAGATCTCCACAGGCATCTTGCCATCTTCTCTTATCTTGGTTAAATATTCCCAGTATCTTCATTTTTTCCACAAATGATATTGTTCTAATCTGCTGAGAGATCTTTTTGGGCCCTGATCCTGTGACTCAGCATCTTAACTGTCCTTGGCTTCCCCACATCTCCATGCCTTTTTGCGTTTGTCCTTCGTTCTCGGAGAGGACCATGACATCAAGATGAGGACATGACTTGCAGTTGACTTTGAGTGAGGGAGGGCGGTGCAAGGTCATCAACCTTACATTCTCCTCCAGAGTTATCTGGGTCTAGGGGCCTGATATTTATCAGAACGACTGGAGATGGCTCAGGATGAAATTATGGTTTGACTAAAGATAGTGTGTACAGTAAGAAAAATGGTAGATTTAGAGTCACAGGACTGGTTTAAAAAAAAATAAAAGACTGAACTAAAAGTGTGGTATGGTGAAGACTGTGCTAGACTTGGAACCAAAGGACCTGGGTTCAAATCCTGACTGCTACTTACTACCAGTATCAGTAATACTCCATTTTGCATCAGTTTCATTCTGTGGGCTTCTTGTTCCATTAGAGGGTAATTCCCTTGAGGGCAAGGACTGTCTTTTTTCTTATTCGCATCCCCAACACTTAACACAGTGCCAGGCAATATAAACAAATGATTTCTAAATAAGTATTTACTGAATTGAACTGAACTGTGTAATCTTGGAAAAGTCACTTAATCTCTCTAGGCCCTAATTTCTTTACCCTTAAAATAAGGAAGTTGAATTGTGTGTCCAAAGTCTATATCTAGAATGTTCTCACCTTATCTCTGCCTTCCAGGCTTTCCTGACTTCCTTCCAAGTCTCATCTAAAATCTCATCTTTTATAAGAACCCTGTCCCTCTCCATGCTGGTGCCTTTCCTCTGCTGAGTATCTCCAATTTATCATATAAATATATACACACATACATGCACACATATGTTCACATGTATATGTTTATGGATGTGTATACATACATATATGTGTATTTATAGGTAGATAGATAGATACACATATCTCCCATTTGTTCATAGCTATTTTCATGTTATCTACCCCATTAGATTGTGAGCTCCTTGAGGCAGGGCAAGGTTTTTGCTTTTCTTTGTAGCCTCAACACGTAGTTAGTTACCTGGCACACAGTAGGTACTTAATAAATGCTTGTTTACTGACTCTATGACTCTTTGTTCTCACCTGATCCTCACAACCCTGTAGGTAACAATTCTATTTTACAAGAGAAGGCAGTGAGACTCAGAGAGATGAAGAGATATTCCTCACTAATAAGTACCAAGAGTAACAGTCAAACCCAGCTATCTATTTCCTGTATATAGACAGGTGACTCCAAGTTCAATACTCTTGCCACTATATTAAATGCTTCCATCTTGTCAACCATGCCTGTCCACTATGCCTATGTTGAGTGCTAGGGGATAGAAACACAAAATGAATCACCCCCTGCTCCCAAGATTTTTTTTTATTTAAATTTTTTTGAAAATTTAATTCAATTTTATTTTCAGTTCTGAATTCTCTCCCTCTCACCTCCTCCCCTACTCATTGAGAAAGCAAGAAAAAGAAACCCATTACAAACATGTATAATCAAGCGAAACAAAATGCCCACCAAAAAGCAAAATCTGCTTCCATCTGTACTCAGAGTCCTTCCATCAGTTCTCTTATCTGGAGGTGGGCAGCATATTTCAACATGAGTCCCCTGGAAATGTGGTCAGTTCCATTATGTTGATAAGAATTCCCTAAGTTTTTCAAAGCCATCTGTCCTTACAATATTACTGTATTTTACAAACTGTTCTCCTGGCTGTGTTCACTTCATTTTGTATCAGAGACAGACAAGTCTCCTCAGATTTTTCTGAAACCATCCCCTTTATTTTTTATTACAGCATAATAGCATTACATCACATTCACATTCATATGGACAATTGACTTGTTCAGCCATTCCCCAGTTGAGGGACATCCTGTCAGTCTTTAATTCTTTGCCACACAAAAAGAGCTACTCTACATATGACCATACATATAATCACTTTTCCTCTTTCTTTGTTTTCTTTGGGGTATAAACTTGGTAGGGGCATTGCTAAGTCAAAGGGTATACACAAATTGGTAACTTTGGGGGCATAGTTCCAACTTGTTTCCTATAACAGCTAGACCGCTTCACAGCTCCACCAACATGGCATTAATGTTCCTGCTTTCCCACAATCCTGCTACCATTTGTCATTTTCCGTTTTTTGTCAACTCTGCCAACATCAATCTTGTTTAAAATTGCATTTCTCTTATAAGTGATTTAGAACATTTTTTTATATGGTTATTGATAGCTAGGATTTCGTCCTCTGAAAATTTATTCATATCCTTTGACCATTTATTAACTGGGAAATGGCTCTTATTCTTACACAGTTGAATCTATATATACACATATATTCAGTATCTTAAAATTGAGATCTTTAAAAGAAAAATTTGCTGAAAAGATTTGCTTCTCTTCTAAATTTAGAAGAGTTGGTTTTGTTTGTACAAACTTTTTAATTTTATGTAACTAAAATTGTCCAATTTACTTCTTGTGAACATCTCTGTCTCATTTCGTCATGAACTCCTTCCCAATCCATAGATCTGAGGAGTTCAACTTCCAAAAGGTGAGATAATATGTACATATAGAAGCATGTAAATGAATAAATGAATGACTGAATAAAGCCCTTATAAAGCGCTTACTATGTACAAAGCACCTTACGAAGAGCTGAGGATACTAATACATGGCCCTTTTCTCAAGGAGCTCATAGATCAAATGGGGAGGCAACCCACATGGAAGGTTTCAACTGCAAGTCAGATGGAAAGGGCCCATGGTCCTTAAGGCACAACAGCAGACTGCAGACAGTCCTGACTCTTCTTTAATATCATATTAAATATATACAATGACTTTGATGTGATGGTTACTTCCATTCAGGCCATATAAAGCAAGGTTGGCAGGTAGTGGTTTAAAAAGATAATTTGCAAAGATCCTTAAGGAGAAGCCTGTATGTGGACTCCCTCACCCCTTCAAAGTAAGAGCTTCATTTCTCAGTATCTCACATTCCCTGCTTTGAAGGAGAACACCAGCACCTAGCTCCCAGGTGAGCCAGAGACAGATAATACTCTGGATGTCACATGTGGGGCCTCCTTTTACCAAGCTTGAACAACAGTCACTTCTTCTACCCCAAGCTTGTCATCATTTAAAATGTGGTGCTAGTTAGTGGTAATTATGCAAATGTAAGCAGCCATTTCTAATTTTAAAAGGGAACCCCTTTTAGAATTTTCACATCCAGAAACGTTTAAAATAGCTAGTCCACTGATGTTTTCATTTTATTCAAAATGTTTGTGTGCATTTAAATACCGGTTGAGCTGCAACCAAAGTAAGTTAAACATTTACTTTCTATTAAACATCTAAATCAGAAGATTAAAAACCTTCTTTATATGTAACAGAAAGGAACAGTCCAATCAACACAGCGGCAGCTTAACTGGTACTTAATGCCTTGCAAGCACTGCCGGTGTTGAGAGGGAATCAATTTGGAAAGAGGGGGAGGGGGGGCGGCGGATTTCTTTAAACTCTTCAAAAAAGGAAAAATACATTTGAACAAATCTTTTAATTATAATATCTTCCAAAGAACCTACAAAGCCTTTTTTCTTTCCAAACCTAATGCTTTCTTAAAGACAGCTCTTGCCTCTTAATTCCACATGAAATATTTGGTGTGGCATAATTAAGTTTTATTTCATGTTATTTTTAACAGCCTCACAGAAATGGATGAAACAGCATCTTCCTGCTTTAAAGAAAGATTCCAACAACACTTTCCTCTACATACATGATCTGAGGACAGAAGGTTCCTCAGTTCTAACCTATAATATTAGCTCATTCCATGTGCCCAGATGGCTTTAGTTCTACATATGCCAGGGTCCAAGACAGGATGACAGAGTGGGGATATTGGGCTCTTTCTATGGAATAGCCTTTAAACATGATTTAGTGGAAAGGGTACTGGTCTTGGAATCACAGCAGGTAGGTTTAAATCCAAGCTCCATCATTTCCTACCTCTCTGTCCTTGGACATATCCCCCGCCCCAAGCCTCAGTTTCCTCTTCTTTAAAATGAGGAAACTGTGGTTTTATGAAAAAAAAAAAAAACAATGAAATTGATAAACCTTTGGTAATTTGATTTTAAAAAAGAAAGAAGAAAACCAAATTATCAATATCAAAAATGAAAAGGGTGAACTCACCTTCAATGAGGAGGAAATTAAAACAAAAATTAGAAATTATTTTGTCCAACTGTATGCCCATAAATTCAACAATCTAAATAAGATGGATGATTATTTTAAAAAATATAAATTGCCCAGATTAACAGAAGAGGAATTTGAATACTTAAATAACCCCATCTCAGAAAAAGAAACTGAACAAGCCATCAATGAACTCCCTAAGAAAAAATCTCCAGGGCCAGATGGATTTACAAGCGAATTCTATCAAACATTTAATGAACAGTTAATTCCAATACTATATAGACTAATTGGGAAAATTGGGGAAGAAGAAGTCCTCCCAAATTCTTTTTATGATACAAATACGGTTTTGATACCTAAACCAGGAAGAGACAAAACAAAGAAAGAAAATTATAGACCAATTTCTCTAATGAATATAGATGCAAAAATTTTAAATGAGATTTTAGCAAAAAGAATATAGCAACTTATAACAAGAATAATATATTATGATCAGATAGGATTTGTACCAGGAATGCAGGGCTGGTTCAATATTAGGAAAACTATTAGCATTATTGATCATATCAACAACAAAACTAACAGAAACCACATGATTATCTCAACAGACACAGAAAAAGCTTTTGACAAAATATAACACCCATTCCTACTGAAAACACTGGGGAACATAGGAATAAATGGAACTTTCCATGAAATAATAAGCAATATCTACCTAAAAACCTTCAGCAAGCATTATAAGCAATGGGGATAAGCTAGATCCATTTCCAATAAGATCAGGGGTGAAACAAGAATGTCCATTATCACCACTATTATTCAATATGATACTACAAATGTTACCTGTAGCAATCAGACAAGATTAAAAAATTGAAGGAATTAGAATAGGCAAAGAAGAAACCAAGTTATCATTTTTTGCAGATGATATGATGATATACTTAGAGAATCCCAGAGAATCAAGTAAAAAACTACTCGAAATAATAAACAACTTCGGCAAAGTTGCAGGTTACAAAATAAACCCACACAAATCTTCTGCACTTCTATATATTACTAACAAAGCCCAACAGCATGAGATAGAAAGAGAAATCCCATTTTATAGTAGACACTATAAAATATTTGGGAGTCTACCTGCCAAAATAAACCCAGCGACTATATGAACACAATTACAAAACACTTTTCGCACAAATGAAGTCAGATCTAAGTAAGTGGAAAAACATCAGTTGCTCATGGGTGGACCAAACCAATATAAAAATGACAATTCTACCTAAATTAATTTACTTATTCAGTGCCATACCAATCAAACAATCAGACAATTATTTTCTAAAGTTAGAAAAAATAACATCAAAATTCATCTGGAAGAACAAAAGGTCCAGTGTATCAAGAGAACTAATGAAAAGAAATGCTAAAGAAGGTGGCCTAGCCCTACCAGATCTCAAATTGTATTATCAAGCATCAATCATCAAAACCACTTGGTACTGGCTAAGAAACAGAGGGACCAGTGGAATAGGCTAGGTACTCAAGACACAATATAGCAATCTACTGTTTGATAAACCCAAGGACCCCAGCTTCTGGGATAAGAACTCACTATATGACAAAAACTGCTCGGGAAACTGGATAACAGTGTGGTGGAAACTGGGCCTAGACCAATGCCTGACAACATACAAAAGAATGAAGTCCAAATGGGTACATGATCTAGGTATAAAGACTGACACTGTAAACAAATTAGTAGAGCAAGGAATAGTGTATTTATCAGATTTATGGAGAATGGAAAAATTTCTGAGTAAACAAGAGATAGAAAACCTTATGAAGTGCAAAATGGATTTTGATTACATTAAATTGAAAAGTCTTTGCACAAACAAACCCAATGCAACCACGATTAGGAGGGAAGCAGAAAACTGGGAAAGAACTTTTGCAACTAGTGTCTGTGATAAAGGCCTCATTTCTAAAATATATAGAGAAATGAGTCAAATGTACAAGAATACAAGTCATTCCCCAATTGATAAATGGTCAAAGGATAAGAACAGGCAGTTTTCAGAGAAAAAAATTAAAGATATCTATAGTCATATGAAAAAATGCTCTAAATCACTATTGATTAGAGTGATGCAAATCAAAACAACTCTGGGATACCACTTCACACATATCAAATTGGCTAACATGACAAAACAGGAAGATGATAAATGTTGGAGAAGATATAGGAGAGTTGGAACACTAAATCATTATTGGTGGAGCTGTGAGCTGATCCAGCCATTCTGGAGAGCAATTTGGAACTATGCCCAAAGGGCTACAAAAGTGTGCAAACCCTTTGACCCAGCAATATCGCTTCTGGGACTGTATCCCAAAGAGATCATAAAAATGGGAAAGGGTCCCACATGTACAAAAATATTTATAGCAGCTCTCTTTGTGGTGCCCAAAAACTGGAAATCAAGGGAATGCCCATCAATCGGGGAATGGCTGAACAAGTTATGGTATATGACTATAATGGAATACTATTGTGCTATAAGAAATGATAAACAGGAAGACTTCAGAGAGGCCTGGAAAGACTTATATGAACTGACACTGAGTGAAAAGAGGAGAACCAGGGGAACTTTGTACACAGCAACAACCACAGTGTGCAAGGAATTCTTCTGGTAGACTTAGTACTTCATTGCAATGCAAGGACTTAAAAAATTCCCAGTGTTCTCAAGGCAAAATGCCTTCCACATCCAGAGAAAGAACTATGGAACTGGATCACAAAATGAAGCAGATTATTTTCTTTTGTATTGCTTTGTTTTGTTTTATAGTTTCTCCGATTCATTTTCATTCTTCTATGCAATATGACTAAGGTGAAAATGTATTTAATAGGAATGTATGTGTAGAACCTATATAAAATTGTATGCCCTCTCAGGGAGGGATTGGGGAGGAAGGAGGGAGGGAGGAGGAGGGAGGGGAAAAAAATCTAAGACATGTGGAAATGATTGTAGAACTCTGAAAACAAACAATTTTTTAAAAAAGAAATAGTTAATTTCTCAATTGGTGCTGTTATAAAATAAGGAGATTGAACAAAATGGCCTTTGAGAGCCCCTCTGACTCTAGAACTATGACCCTATGACATGGGCAAGTCTTATAAGCTCTCTGGAGTTCAGCTTCCTTATCTGTAAACTGAGGGGTGGAGGGGGAAAACTTTCAGCTCTAAATCTATAATCCTACAGAGAGGCATACCTCAGTCATAGAATACCAGAATTGGAAGAGACCTAATCTAACTGCCTCATTTTGCAGAAGAGGAGAACAGAGATCATTTAACTCACTCCCTCATGGACAGAGCTTAAAAATGGCAGCAGGCTGGGGCTTGAACCCAGGTCTGGCTCCATATTCACAGTTCCTTCTTCTAGTTCTAGAACATACTTCATCCCCCACTTTCAAATTAACATCTGCCCAATCACCCAAATCCTCTTCTTTCTCTACTATGTCCCCTGTGAGAGACATGAATTATATGCTTTGATATAAAAATTCTCTCTCTCTCTCTCTCTCTCTCTCTCTCTCTCTCTCTCTCTCTCTCTCTCTCTCTCTCTCTCTCTCTCTCTCTCTCTCTCTCTCTCTTTCTCATTCCTTAACTAATACTAGTCCTCACAAACCAGAATCAACACAGGAAAAATATGTAGACTTTTGAAGACTTCCTATCTCTGAACAATCTTCAAGGTGGAATTCAACAAACATTTGTTATGAGCAAGTGAAGCATGTGGAAAGGAAAAAAAATCACGTAATAACCTACAGAAAAGGAAAGTTTTTCACCTTTAAAATGAGGGCATTGGGCTACAATGCCTATAATCTTCACAATCATATGAATGTATAATACTTAGGTCCCCTCTAGCTCTGAATCTATGATACTATTACACTAGAATTGATCAAATCCAACTCCATTTTATATAGGAGGAAATGAGTTATAGCAGAAAGAATATTGGATTTGTAGTCAAGAGGACTTAGGTCCAAAACCTAACTCTTGCCACTTAATACCTACATGATCTTGGGAAAGTTATTTCATCTTTATGAGTCTCAGTTTCCTTTTCTGTAAAAAAGGGTTTGAATTAAATAAACCCCCAAGTCTCTTCCCACTCTAAATCTATGATCCCATGAAAGTCTAGTAACTAGAGAACACAGTGGGGATAGAGCACTGATGAGTTCAAATCCCACTTCTGACCCTTAGTTAGCTATGTGTCCTGGAGCAAGTCACATAACCTCTGTTCAGTCTCAGTTTTGTCCTCTGTAAAATGGAGGGAATAATCATTGCATCTACCTCATGGGGTCATAGGGAGGATCAAATGAGATAACATATACAAAGAGCTCTGTAAACCTTAATGCTGCTATATAAATACTGGCCAGATGTTGAAGAAATGAATCATTGCCGGAAAATGCTGGCCAAGCTGGCCTAGGATCAGAAATGTGGATGTTGAATGATGTTGTATCCAAGTTAAAAGAGACCTAGATATTACCTGAATTCTTCCACTCATTTACTCAAGAAGCATTTATAACTATGTGCCAGATGCTGTAGTAGGCACTGGGAATCTGAACACCAAGAAAACTCTGTTCCCAAGCCCTTAAGGAGCTTGTATCAACAAGGGGGAAGCAAAATGCATAAATACTTAAATACAAAACATTAATAAAGTAAATGGGGGAGGAGGGAGGGGTGGACGCTAAGATTTAGGGAATCCAAGATAGGATTCCTGAGCAGGAGACTAATCCTGGAAGGAAGCTAGGGATTCCAAGGCAAAGGTGAGAGGGCAGCGCATTCCAAGCATGAGAGAACTAGAAAGGTCATATATTGGAAAACAGTAAGTAAGATGGTTTGGCTGGAAGATTGAGTACGTGAGAGGAAGCAACATGAATTATATTGGAAAGATAGGTTAGAGCTAGATTTTAAAGGGTTTTAAAGGCCAGATAGAGGCATTTGTATTTGATCCAAAGGAAATAAGAAGTGATATTGTCAGAACTGGGACTTAAGGAGAGTAATTTGGCAGCTGTGTAGAGGATAGATTGGGGGAGAGAGAGACTAGAGGCAGGAAGACCCATTAGGAGGTTATTGCAGTAATCTAGGTAAGAAACGATAAGGAGTTAAACTAAGCTAGTGATCATGAGAGTAGAGAGGAGGCTGATGCAAGATGTATTAGGGATAAAATCAACAAGACTTGGCAACTGCATATGATGGGTGAGGAAGAAGGAAGAGGTTTGCAAACCCAGGTGACTGGAGAGGATAATGGTAGTTTCCTTAACAGACTTAGGAATTGAGGAAGACAGAAGGCTTTACGATAAGATGTACAACACTCTCCCCCATCCTACGCATACACAATGGATCAATCCCTCCAGCACCTAATTGCCATGCATAGTTACCCAACCTTTCCCATAGTCAACCTGCCCTTTGTTTTTGGTCATTTCATCAATTAGCTGAAAGGCATCTGACTTGAAGAGAGCAACCTAAAGAACTGAGATTATGCAAAACGTTCTATCAGCAGGCTCCCAGACTTTATCCAAATATGTGACATTTGCAGATCTAGTAAAAGAACAGCATGCCCACCCATACTAACAAGGTTATTAGCGGCAGCTCTAGGGGATTTGTACTGGATATACTAGTGTTCTTCGTTGCCAGGCTCAAGAGAGATGTCTTCTTATCTAATGAGTATAACATTTCACATAGCCAAGAAAACTGGGGAACTTTTCTCAGCTTTCTTTTTTAACTGATGGGGTCCTCTAATAAGAATCGCAGAGCTTTGAAAAACTAACAAGCACCCTGATTCATCTATTTCAGTTTTTAAAGTATCCCACATTATTTTCTGTTTTGTTCTCAATGAAAACAGTGAAACCTTTAAAACAGAAATTAAATAAATTTTAATAAAACAATTTAAAAGTATTTCTCAAAGTTGAACAAACAATACCAGAATTATAATGATTTTTTATCAGAAAATGGTCCTAACTGCAAAAATGGTATAGATTATTTCTATTGATTAATGTTTGATTTTATTTATTTTTTAGTTTTTTGTATCCTCATCATCTAAGATAGTTAGGTAGAATGCTACGTTTGCAGACCTAGGTCCAAATCTAATGTCTTACACTTACTTGCTCTGTGACCTTGGGCAGGTCACACATGCTTAGTCAGCTCCATAGGACTCAGCATCCTAGGTCTGAGACTAGAAGGGACCTTAGGGATTGTCTAACCCAAGCCCTTCATTTTACAGAGGAGGAAACTGAGGCCCAGGCAAGAGAAATGATTTGCTCAAGGTCACACAGACAGTAGTAAATAACAGAGATCTGGGGTCAGGGCTATTAAACCCAGAGTCTGTGCTCTTTCTACTGTTCCAAGAAACCCCTTCAAGCTACATACAGTTGGATCTGAGTTAGTGAAGGGAAATGCCCATGCTGAGGAAATTATAGATCATTCACCTATTCCATATCCCCAACTTGTAGCAAAGAGGCTTGTATTTAGTAGATCTTGAATGTTTGCTGAACTGAGTTGAAAAAATGTCTGATTTTTAAAATAAATAACTCAGGAGAGCAAACCTTATCAGTCTGGGGTTAGAAATTCAGCAGATTTGTATAAAAATGTTTTTATCCTCAGTGTTTAGTTGGAAAAACTGTGGACGGGAATTCATTTCTGTTTTCTGACAAGCTCTGAATATCTACATAAAGCCTTTACTTTCTGCTTAACTTTTCTTCACCTGGACCAAATGAGCCCTTTTTTTTTTTTTTAACAAAGCATGTGAAAATTCTTATTTCAGAAGAGTTACTCAAACAGACTTGTGACAGTTCAAGTCATATCTGTACAATTTCCAGGTTTAGATTTGATGTCAAGGTTCATTTGAAAATCTAAGGTCTCATGAAGAAGCAGTGGCCAGACAGAAAGGAGCAAGAGTTCTGCAAGTGTCTTGCAGTGGTGCAGAACATGCGGCCTCAAGGCCACATGTGGCCTTCTAGGTCCTTGGGTGCAAACTTTTGACTGAGTCCAAGCTTTATAGAAAAAATCCTTTTATTAAGGGGATTTGTTCTGTGAAGTTTGGATACAAAGGGCCACACTTGAGGACCTAGAGGGCCACAAGTGGCCTCAAGGTCATAGGTTCACCACCCCTGTAAGACTGTTAACAAAGAAAGAATACTCTGGATCCCAATATTCTAACTGATAGAAGAGTGCAAGCCTTTGTCCATTCAGGCCCCACTAACACAGAAGCAGCACTAATTCAATTGAGTTCCAAGCTAAGGCTATCCGTCTGTCAAAGGTCCCTCCACTGCTGCAGAAGGCAACCACTTGTATGACTTAGGGAAGAGCCTCTTTGTGAGCTGCTGTGGGAGAAAACCCATCCCTCCTCCAGGTGGCCAAACTTCTGATGAGTCTCTCCAAATCTGGCTGGGCTCAATTAACCAACCAACTGATCAATTAATCAACAAAATTTATTAAGCTCTTACCACAGGCTAGACAGTGTGTTAGTCATTGGTGATTCAAAGAGAAGAATGAAGTGAGAGAGGGAGGGAGGAGAAAAGGAAGGAAGGGAGGGAGGGAAGAAGGAAGGAAGGAGGGAGGGAAGGGAGGGAGGAGGGAAGGCAGGAAGGAGGGAAGGAAGGGAGGAAGGGAGGGAGGGAAGGAAAGCAGGCAGGAAGAAAGGATGGAAGGAAGGCAGGAAGGAAGGAAGGCAGGAAGGAAGAAAGGCAGGCTGGCAGGCAGGCAGGAAGGAAGGATGGAAGGGAGGGAAGGAGGGAAGGAAATATTTTCAAACACCTTACATTTTATCAGGGGATACACTATGTGCCTATATAAGCTTACTGAGAAACATACATAGAATATGAAATAAACGCCAGGTAGCAGTTCTAAGAAGACCTTGGGCTCCAAGTCTTTTCCATTTCATAGAATATCTCAGAATTCTGTTCTCTGGCCAAGCCCCCAAGAACCCAGGCTTACCTCCACACCACAATGAGGAATTAGAGTAGGGCTTTAGCAGAGAACCTATAAACTAAACTACCTGAGAAAAAAAAACTTCCTAATAAAAAAAAAAAAAATAGGGTAAATGAAATTTTGTTGTTGAGTCATTTTTTTTCAGTCACATTCAACTCTGCATGACTCCATTTGGGGTTGTCTTGGCAAAGATATTAGGATGGTTTCCTATTTTCTTCTTCAGCTCATTTTACAGGTGAGGAAACTAAGGCAAAAGAGATTAAGTGACTTGCCCAGGGTGACAGAGCTAATAAGTGTTTGAGGCTGGATTTGAGCTCAGGAGTCTGAGTCTTCCTGACTCCAGGCCAGGCACTCTACATACTGCCCCTATTTAACCTATTTAAAGAAACTAAATATTTCCAAGTACTCTAAAAGCTTACATGCATATAGATTTCAATAATGTGTTAATTATAAAATTATTGAACCTGAATCCTACTATGAGACCTTGGGCAAGCCTCTGACCTTTGCTGGACCTTGGTTTCCTCACTGACAAAATTAAAGCATTGGACTCCTTTCTAGTTCTAAAATTTATGACCCTATAAAGATCTGTCCAAAAATTTCTCAATAATTCAACATATATTTATTAAGTAACTGAGACATGCAAGCCACTGTGCTGGGTGCTGGGGAGTGCAAAAGGAGAAAAGAAAACCATTCCTGGCCCAAGGAGGGTATATTCTCCTAAGGGAATACAAAACATGTACAAATAGGTAAAGGATGAGGAAACTGAGGACTAAAAAGAACACTCACAAATGATAGAAGGCCTCATGGTGGGGGTGGCATCTGTTCTTAACCTTTAAGGAATACAAGGGTCAGTGATAGACAGGAGAAACACTACGGACTTTGGAATCAAGAGTTCCTGCCTGCTAGAAGGCAGAGCAATGAATTCCTCCCAATGCCTTCCTTTATATAGGATAGAAACTAGACTCAGCTCACTCCACTTGGCCCCTGCTGCTGTGCCTGGTTTCAATTCCATGGAACAAGACACTGCTCCCCGCCTGTCACTACCTCCTGGTGTCCCATTCCTCCCCCTTTTCCTGCCTTTTTCTGTATATTATCTCCCCCTTTAGACAATAAGCCCTTGAAGGCAGGACTCATTAATTATATTATATTAATATAATAACATTAATTATATCCCCAGTGCTTAGCACAATACCTGGCACATAGTAGGTACTTGATAAATGTTTATTAGACTGTTCCATCTGTTTAACTTTGGGCAAGTTGCTGGACCTCAGTTTCCTCACCTAACTAAAAGACCCCATTATCTCTAAAGGTTGTTTCAGTTCTAAATCTGTAGTCTTAAGACAAAGACCCAGAAAGGCAGGGAGAAGGAAAGATATGTTCATGGCATGGGGATGGCTTTCGAAACTCCACAAGAGTTTACAGAACAATTAGTGATGTGGTTTGATTAGCACTCAAGAGCTCATCAATCAACAGGCATTTGTTAAACACTGTGTGCCAAGCAGGGTGCCAAACCCTAGGAACACAGACAACAACAAATAAACCAGTACCTGCCCTGAAGGAACTGACATTCTTTTGGGGGGTTGGAGGGACAACATGTACAGTTAGAGGGATACAAAAAAAATAAGAGTAAACTCAAGGTAATTTCAGAAGTTATCAGGAAAGGATTCACATAGGAGACAGCACTGAAGCAAGCTAGGGATTCTATGTAGTTGAGACAAAAATGGAACACACTGTAGACGTAGGAGATATAGCCTATGTGAAGGAATGGAACATGGAGAGGGATTGTTGTGGATGGAGGACAACCATCAGACCAACTTGCCAAGATGTAGAGTTCATAAAGAGACAGAAGCCATGTTGTAAAGGGTGGGGCTTTGGAGAAAGTTAGCATTTCCAATGGATGGAAATGGAAAGAGAGAGCAAAGTCTAATTAAAATGAATAGTCCATGCAAAGTCACAAAAACAAGAGATGAATGTATCACACTGGAAGCACTGAGTAGGGAATTTTGACTAGAATGCAGAGTATGAAGGGGAGAGGTGTGTGATAAGTCTAGAATACAGAGTCATATCATAGATAGCATTTAATGCCAAATAGATGAGTTGGCATTTAATACTGGAGGCAAGACTGAACCAGTGAAGTGTCTTAAGCAGGGCAATGTCATGGTCAGATCTGTGCTTTAGGAATAGTAAAGGGTTAAGTGGGACAGGGAAGAGACTGGAGGTAGAAAGTATCACAACTGTCTAAGTGAAAAATGTTGAGAGCCTGGACTAAGGCAGTGACCACATAAACAGAGAGGAGATAAATGTGAGAGATGTGTGGAGGGACAGTCAACAAAACCTAGCAACTGCCTGGATACTGGGGACAGGAGGTGTGACAGATGGTAAGAGTCAAGGACAGTTCTGAGCTTTTGAGCCCAGGTGACTAGCAGGATGGTGGCACACTTGACAGCAATGGAAAATTTGAGAAGAGAAAATTTAAGAAATTTAAGAAGAGGCTTCAGAGGAAAAAAAACGAGTTCTGATTCAGTGTGTTGTCTGGCATTTCTATGGGACTTCACGTTGAAAACATTCGATTGGCAGATGACGATCAGTGACTGGAATTCAGAAGAGAGACAAGGGCTGGATATATAAATCTGGAAGTCACAGACCATAATAAAATCACCAAAAGATAGAATATGGAGAAAGACAGAGTCCTAGGGGACATCTATACCACAGATGATGATTCAGCAAGGCTTCCTCTGCCTCCCTCTAGACTACCCTGCAATCTGGCCACTAACCTCACTACTCAACTGAAAACGCAGAAACCAGTAGAAGGGAAGAGATTTATGGGGCCAATTATTGTAGGGCCAATTTGCTGGCGAAGACAAGGGGATATGGATCTACGGAAGATGTAGAAGGGTAAGTTTTGATGAGAGGTCCACCAGAGCTCCATCAAATATAGGAGTCAATTAGGACACAGTGGAGGAAAATGTCAAAAGGTTTTAAGATGAGAAGAGCAAACTAAGGATGGGGGCAGAAGGGCTGTTGATGACCTAATTAACTCCCATAAGTATAATCATCATCTCCATGCAGTTAACTCCCATTATCTATATATCTAGCTTCAATGTCTCTCTTGACCTCCAGGCCTACCTGACCAGTTGCCTTTTGGACATTTCAAACTGAATAACTAAAAGGCATCTCAAACTCAACATGTCCAAAACAAAATTCATTATTATCTTCCTCCCTTTACCACATCCCCAGCCCTCCACATACACTCCTCTTTCCAAACGTCAATGGCACTACCATTCTTCCAGGTACCTAGTCACAACCAAAAAATCATCCTCTATCCTTCACTATCAGTTACTAGGTATGGGTAGATTTTGTCCCCTTCTCTTGCATATGAACTTTCCTCACCCCTCCCCCACAGCCAAGAACCTACCTCAAAGCCTTCATTACCTCTTACACAGATTACTAATAGCTTCTTCTTTGATCTTCCTATCTGAAGTCTCTTTCCACTCAATCCATCCTCCACATAACCACCAAAATGATTTTCCTAAAACATAGAGCCACTGATGTCATTCTTCTATTGAAAAAAACTCATGTTATCCTATTACCTCTAGCTAGGATATAATATAAGCTCTTCAGCTTGGTATTTTAAATCTCATCTCAACCTTGCCCCTTCCTACTTTTCCATTCTTTATGTATTATTGCCTTCCATTCATTCTACAACTCAGCCAACTGGCCTTCTGATAATTCCTCCCCCATAACATCCCATCTTCAGTGCCTTTACATTTATTGTTCCCCATGGTCAGAATGAACTCTCTCTTGACTTTCACATCTGATTTCCTTCAAGTCTCAGCTCAAGTACCACCTTCAGTATAAGGTGGCCCTGATTAGAAGTTCTTCGAGTTGAAGGAATGTCTTATTTCTATCTTTGTATCCTTAGTACACAGCATAGGATTTGGAATATAATTAGGTGCTTAATGAATATTTCATTGTCTGCTAAAGCCCTAGATGACAGAACCAGAAATCCCAAGAAGGTTTTTGTGACACTGCTTTCTCCTGGATCTTCCATCATACTGCTCCTTCACAGTCTTCTTTACTGGATCATAAACCAGGTCACTTACTTTGAAGATGAATATCCCCTAGGGCTCTGTCTTGGGTCCTCTTCTCCCTCCATACTATTTCATGTGATCTCTTCAGCTCCCATAGATACAATTTTATCTCTATGCTGATGGTTCTCCAACCTATAGGTCTAGCCCTAACCCCTCTGCTAATCTCTGATCTGGCAGCTCCAAGTGCCTACTAAACATCTCAAACTGACTGGCCTGTAGACATCTTAAACTCAATGTGTCCAAAAGTGTACTCATTATCATTCCTTCCAAGCCTTCCACCCCTTCTGGACTTCCCTATTACTGTGAAAGGCACTGCTAATCTCCTAGTCTCCCAAAACCTAGGTGTCTTCCTTAACTTCTCATATCTCAACCCCACGTTTAATACTGTCAAGGTCTGTTGATTTCACCTTGACAACATCTCTTGATTATGTCCCCTTCTCTCCTCACATACTGCCACCACCCTAGTGCAGGCTCCCACTAACTCATGCCCAGACTGTTGCACAGCCTGCTGGTTAGTCAGCCTGCCACAAGCAGCTCCCCACTCCAGTTTATCCATCTCTCCGCTTCCAAAGTGATCTTCCTAAAGCATACGTCTGGCCATGTCGGCCTCCTATTACATAAACTTGGCTCCCTGTCACTTCTAAAGTATAAAATTGTGTAGTGTTCAAAGTCCTTCATAACCTACCCCTCTCACTCCCACACAAACATTGGTAGTTTCCCTATACCTACCTATCTCTCCCACATACACAAGAACATTAGTATCCTTGGTGGTCCTTGAAAAACATTTCATCTGCTAAGTTTGGACATTATTATTGTCTGTCCCCCATAAACTGAATGCTGACTCCTTCATCTCCACCACTTGGCTTCCTTCAAATTCCAACAAAAATTCCACCTTTTACAAGAAGGCTTTCCTCATCCCTCTTAATTCCAGTGCTTCCCTCAGTTATTTCTGATTTATACTGCATGTACCTAGTTTACATTGTTCTTTTCATGTTATTTTCCTTAGATTGTGAGCTCAAAAACAGGAACTGTTTTACCTTTTTTTCTCTATATTCAGTACTTAGCCTGACACATAGTAGGTACTTAAATGTTTGACTACCGCAAGCCTAATGAGTCAACAAATCGATGTTCTTCAAGGATCGACTGTCCTCAGTCTTCTACGTCTATAGTCTCTCCTTAAGTCCCAAGGGTTCAATTATGACTTCAATGCACATGACTCTCAAATCAATCAATTAAATTCTCCTAAGCTGAACATAACCTCCTTCAGGGCAGGGATTAATTTAGCTCTCTAGCCCCAGTTCCTTCCACATAGTTGGTGCTTTTACTAAATTGAAAACTGAATTGAGGAAGGAGAAATTGCTACAAAGAGGAAGTGCGTGTACATTTTACTTTTTTTAAGCTTATAGTTTTCCTAATATGAAACCAACTCTGCATTCCTAGTATAGATCATACCTGCTCACAGTATGTAATCTTTTTTTTTTGGCCTCTTTCATATTTTTATTTTTAAATGTTTGCCTCAAAGTTCATTAGAGATACTGGTTTAGTTTTCTTTTTCTGTTTCAACTCTTACTATACCAAGACCATCTCTGAGTAATAGAAGTAATTTGATTACATTTCTCTCCCTTTACCCACTTTTTTCTTCTATTTTTACAAGCAGCTTAATAGAAGAATTGTTTGAATGTTTCACAGAGTGCACTTCTGAATCCATCAGGTCTTGGGGTGTTTCTTTGGAAATTCATTTATTGTTCTTTTCTTGTTCAATTTCTTCCTCTGAGATTGTGCTATTTAGATTCTTTATTTCCTTCTCTGTTAATTTGGATATCCTATATTTTTGTAAATATTTCCTTATGTCATTTAAGTTGTAGATTTTATCAGCATATAGTTGGGCAAAAGTTTCTGATAACATCTTTTATTTCATTTACAGTTAAATCTTTTTAAAATTTTTGATGCTGGTAATCTTTCTAATCAAATTAGCTAATGGTTTATCTATTTTGTTGGGGCCTTTTAAACAAATTTCTGTTTTACTTATTAATTCAATGATTTATTTTCAATTTTATTCACTTCTTTCTTGATTTTCACCATTATATTGGTATTCAATTGGGGTTTTTAATTTCTTGGTTTTCCAGGGGTTTTTTTTAGTTGCATTCCTAAGTCATTGATCTGCTCTTTTTTCTTAATGAAAGTGTTTAGAGATAAAAAAGAAACAAATTTTCCCCTATATATTACACTTTTAAGAAGTTTGATGATGAAAAGAAAGATAAAGGAAAATCATACGAGTCAGGGAAAATTTTTAATTTAAGATAGATGAAATTTGAATGTGTTTACTATAAGGTGCAAGAAATGAGTGGTGAAGGAAATAATGACAATGCAAAGAGTGAGAAAATGGATGAAGAAAATGCCCACAGGTTCAGGAGAATGAACAGAAGCAAAAGTGGTAGGGTTAGCTTTAGCAAAGATGGCAGGGGCAAAAAAGAGCTGAAAAAATTTTTTAAAGAATGAGATAAAGAGAAAATAGGTTGAAGGTGATCATGCAAAACAGTCCACCTACGACACAAGGTTATTCTGTGGAAATAGCTTTGCCAACTGCTATATAAATGAGTTATTAAGACTGTCTTGATCTAACTAAAATATGCAATAAGATCATGTGCAAAGAACAGGGAGGAACAGTTCAGTAGCTGGAAGAGAACGAAGGTGTAAAAGAGACACTCTGGGGAATGTTAATGCCAAAGCCAACTAGAGGTGATTAAAACACTTAAAAACAGCACTGAGGATCAGGATGAGGTTGAAGCATTGTGGACCAAGATAGCATGGTTCCACAACTTTCTCAAGCAACAGTTAAAAGTACTATACTGTATCAGAAAATGTAGACAGTATTGAGTTTACAAGAGAAAGGGGTGAGACTCTAGGCTGACAATGAAACATAACTTGGAATGGCTGGTCCAAGTTGAGTAGTAAGACAAGTGAAGACAAAAGCTAAGTGATGGACAGAGAAAATAAAGGGAAAAGAACTAGAGGTTATAAGGATGAAGACAAACAGTATGAGGGAATTTAAAAAGCAAAAGGCAAGGAGGCTGTGGTCAGAGAGGATTTTGAGAATCCGAGATCTTGCTGTCAGTGCCTTTCCAAGTGATGAAAAGGTCTTAGGTGTGCACATGCAAGCAGGGAGGGAAAAAAAACAAGCATGTACACAGCACTTCTTACGTGCCAAGCACTGTGCTAAATATTTCACAAAGAATATTCCATTTGATCCTCACAGAATCAACCAAAATCAAACTAACTCAAGTCTTCTTGCCTACAGATCCAGCACTCTCTCCACTGCGCTGCCCAGCTGCCCATTAGGTGGGGAGTCGAAGTAGTGGTGAAATGATCCAAACTGAAGAGGTCAAAAGCTGTGATTCAGGGGTACTAGGAGGTCCATTCCACATCAATGTAAAGTTACACAGCATGGGGCTGGGGCAGAAGAGAGAACTGTGGGCCAGTACAGAACCTTCATTTAAGAATTATCTCAATCAGCAGCAGTCAGGGGGCACAGCGGGTGCTGTGTCTGGAGTCGGAAAGACCTGAGCTCAAATCCAGCCTCAGACACTTACTAGCTGTATGACCTTGGGCAAGACACTTATTCTTTGTCTGCTTTAGTGTTCATCATCTGTACAATGAAAATAGCACCTACCTCCAAAGCTGCTTTGGAGGATCAAATGCCCCTAGCACCTGGTAAGCACCGTATAAATGTTAGCTATTATTGACTTTTCACTCACTTCATTAGCCCACTCAAATTACTGAGATTTTACTTACTTTTAGCTTCACTTTTCCACTGTGGTGGTCTCAACTACTGTTATTAAAGGATATATTTATGTGCATGTACACATAAAGGACATTTATATGTGTATACATATGTATGCATACATACACAAATATATATAGTATATATGTATGAATATATACACATACATACCAATTTCAACATGACGTAACAGCCAAAAGGAAGCAAATGCAAACTTAGGATTCAATAAGAGAGAAATACTGTCCCAGAAGAAGGAAGACATAGTACCATTATACTTTACCCAGTCAAACCCTATCTGGAACACTGTCTCCTGACATGAGCACCACATTCTATGTATGCTATTAAGCTAGAAGTCATCCAGATGAGAAAGATAAAGGTGATTAAGGACCTCAAGAATCTGTTGAATAGACTGAGAATGTTTAACTTGGAGTCTTGGAGAAGACACACAAGAGAACTACTTTTAAATATCTTTAGGGCTATTATGTAGAAAAGGATTGATAATTATTTGGGGACTGGGGTTCAGGTGGGGAAGGGGAGGGTTACAAAATTAGAAATAATCATTGGAAATCAGAGCAGGGTTTTAGGTGTGACACAAAGACAACTTCCCAATGGAGTAAATCCCAAGTGGAAAGGGCTGCTTTGGGAAGTGGTAGATATGTTGTGCCTCCCCTTCCATCACTACCACCAAGATATGGAGCACAGGTTGAACATCCTCTGACTTCTTCTGATATCCCTGGCCCAAATGCCCATCTGCATTTCCTGTAGTGTTAGGAAGAGGTGTGATACATATGGATTGGGGAAAATTAGACTTGACTTCAACCAACAGGTGTGAATCCTATTCTACTACTTCTTTCTACCTGGGTTGACAAGTCACAAGGTACCTCAGTTATCTAACCTGGAAAATAAGGGGGTTGGAGTAGATAATCTCTAAGGTCTTTTCTAACTTTCAATGCTATGAACCACATGCAGAAGAAAAATGGAAATCAGAGCTTAACTCTGCAGATAAAAACAGAGTGGGAAGCAAAGGCTTACCTGCAAGAGATCTTGGAAGGTCTTGGATAGCTTCACAATTAAGTCCTCCAAAGTGATCAGAAATATATACATACGATAACAGTATAACCATTATCACCTCTGCAGATAGGTGAAGTTGAGGGAGGACACCTAAAAACACATCCTGAGCCATCATCTCTGGCACAGTTTGGCTTCTGTTCCATGTGTTACCCATCAATTGTCTCAACCGAGATAATCAAACACAGTGTTTCAGGTTTCACTCTAGACCAATAGGAAAGACTGATAGGCCCCAAGATGGCTGTTCCTTAATGAAGAAGCTAAGTGGGTATAAAAAACTTTGAGAGCCTTCAAGATGAGACCGCTATGCAAGTAAAAGAATGTAAAACTATAAATGGGCATAAACCAACCTAAAAGAAAAGCTGACTATCAAAAAGAACCAATTATAAAAGAGCAACTCTTCAGAAGAGCTGCCGAAAGGGTAATAGGGGAGAGTGCCTTTCTTACTGATGCTATATATGTGCCACCAGAGGGCACTAATTCATGTAATAGCTCTTAAAACCTTATTTCATGCATTTTAAACTACTGGAACAGGGAATCAAATATAGACTTGAAAGCATTCAGGTCTTGAATATATAATCTGGACAATCATTTTTAAGTGTTGGCATAACTTTCCATACAAGTTTCCCACCCAGGAACCTTTAAAAGTAAACAAGTGTTTCCAATAAGAATGACCACCATAATCAAATCTTCCAACATAAAACAGGGACATCTAAAATAGTTAAATTAAAAAAAAACCAACTTGGTTTCTGATAACATTGTTTATTCACAAAAGTATTTTGCTTTAGATTAAAATCACCTGTTTAGATGTCTACAAAACATCTTATTCCAATTCCTCCTTTACAATGAAACTGGTTCATAATTCTTATATACATAATGCACACTGCGGGAGGAGAGTAGATGGGGAAAGAAGGTTGACCGATTTGACTTGTGGTATCTCCCAATCCTCATATTTCTTATATTCCTTATAACAGAGTTCTCCTTTAATGACATTTTCAACATCCACTTTCTTGAATAGCAAGTATATTCCTCTGAGTCTGAGGCTGCTATTGACAACTTACTGTCCAAAACCCCATTTGGGAGTTTTCTCCCATTTGGTATTTTCTACAGTTAATATTGAGTTTAGCATCATGCTTCCTAAATACACAGGGGAAAAGAACAGTATAAAACAGATTCATGCCAGAGAATCTTCACTGTGTTCTGAAAAAAAAAAATTCCTTTTATCATGCGTAAGTTCAGAATAAAAAATAATTTTTTAAACTAGTGGGGTGGGAGGATTGTGTTCCCGAGAGTTTTCATGGCATGGGGAAGTCACTGGTTTGCTTCTCAGACTTTATCTGAAATTTCTTGTGGTATCTGGCTTCTGCTGCCCAGAAATGTAGGTTATTTTTATCCATTAAAGAAAATGTGAATATATTTGGAATTTCTTTTCTGGTTTTCATTAACTCATTTAGTGCATAGTAAATAACTGGGCTTTGTGCAAAAATGAAAACTTAGTAATGAAAAGTTATTAAAGCACTGAAAAACGTTAGTCTTCAAGCTCCTTTTCTTAATGCTACATACAATTTTGTTCTGAGTATGCAAGAACAGTCCACATTTAATATGCAATGGGCCATCAGAGTTGTTTTTTGTTGGGAAAAAACAGGCACTTCAAAATGTCTTTAAAAATCCCACTGGTACTCCTAAATATATCGCTGCACACGCAGTTGAATTATAAAATAATTGTGCAGGTAATCTGAACCAAAACCAGCTTCACCTGAAATATCACTAATCTGAAAATCAGTTTTTTGCTTGATTTATCTAGATAACTGTCCCAAATCTCTTATCTTCACTAGCGTGGCCCTGATCTCCGCATGAATTTTGTGAACAAATCCTAGTCACTTGATATTAAATTTAAAAACTATTCCAGGGAGGTGGCTCACATTTCTCTCACGTCTGCTTTTATCTCCAATGAAATGGCTTTTTTTATAGACATGATAAACCATCAGTCACTTCAGGAGACGGATATCATAACGCCGAATAAGTTTGCACTTCATAATTCCAAAGTCCTGTTAGACCCTGGCATCCCTCACCACTCCTGGACTAAAAGAAAGATTCCAGGTCGCGCCTGCCCCCAGTCACCTGCTGACCATTTCAGACACCCTGAGGACTTTAACACTTACCCAAACTTCTTCACTATTTTATCACATGTTTGCTTGAGGTGCCACACATAAAGAACAAAAGAGGGGAAATGTGGGAAAGAACAAAACATGGGTGACCTAATTAAGACTTAAATTTGCTACAAGTGTGGCTCAAGAGATTTTCTTTATATCAATTTGAAATGAAAGGGGTGGGAGGGTCATTCTGGCCTATTTCTTTCCTGACAAAATTTGGTTTAAATCCATTTAGCTTTTTGAGAATTAGTAATTCACTAATAGAATTGTCTTGAGCCAGACACAGAGCTGGCAGGACTGTGAAGATCTCCCCACAAGCCCTGCCAACTTCAATCCCAATTTGCCACCCCCTCACTACTTACTCTAGCTCTGGATCTCTCTGTTCATGCTGAAACCGTGAACAATTGTGCGATAATAGCCTAAAATAAATAAATGTAAAATAGGTCAAGACTATCATATCTATTTCTGTTTGTAACTGAAGAAAATTTGCCCCATTTCCAGAGGCAGAGTCAGGGACATATGAACCTCAAAGTGAACCATAAGAAAAGATACCAAAAAATTGGCTTCGGTCCCCTCTTTTGCCCTCTGTCCCACCCAGAATTTTTACTGAGTTTTGTTATTCCCTCTTTTTTTTATTACTTACACAAAGTGCTTTCACATTGCTTTCAATGTAATTTTTAGTTATTGGTTTATGGGAGGCCACAGATGTGCTCAAAGAAAAAAATGTTAAAAGGTCAAACTGGGAAAAGTCTACATTCAAAGGAAATCAAGGCAGAAATTCAATGACTATTAATTTTGGAAAGATTTTTACTTACTGTGCATATTCAGTAAATGACTTAAGTTTTTGTTTTGTTTTCTCTAACCCTGGGTCCCGAGAGAGTCATTATGGGCAATCATCTCTCTAATTCAGATTAACGTTTCTAAGTACATGTTGATATAATAGAGCACAATGCTTGCAGACGCTCCCCTGCTATGGCCCATTAGCTGAGGCAGGGGACTGGGAAGTGGACTTCCTGGGTCTAATTCCCAGCTCTGCAACTGTTAGCTTCCCAGGGCTCAACTCTCCTGTATTTGAAAAGTAGAGAAATGTGAAGAAAATACTGGGATGTTCAATTAAATAAAAGGCATATAGGAGACAACTTACTGTTATCCTCCATCTAATGTGTAACAGACTTCTAATATGCTACATTTTATGGTAAATAGGACAATTTACACTAATGCTAAATAACCAAATCAGGTATCTATACCAAACTTGTCAGTCATCTCTCCTCGTGGAGGATGGGAGCGGGGGGCAGAGGTGGGGAGAGAGCTCAGGAAGAACTCTTAAGCTTGTTTTGGGGGACGGTGGCTTTGAATGACTTTAATTTGATGGAGGGGAGACTGTGCCTGTGTATGAAGTGAACGTTTCCAAGTGATTTTTTAAAAATTTTATCTATTCTGGCTTGTAAAAGTTCCTCACCACCCTAATAACACAGAAAATCACTTTCAACTCAAATAGACTCATGAAAACACTGCTTTCATTCATGGGTCCGATGCTCATAAGGCTAACACTTCTAACAGTAGCATCAGATAATCAAACAGGTCTTTAGAATAGAAAACTGGGCTTCTCATTTAAATTTGTATAGGGGGAAAAAAACCTATTGGTTCATTCAAGGAAAAGTCCCCTAAATGCATACAGTATAATTCCCTAGGAATTATTTGAAAATTGTTTAATCAATTAAGGAATAGGAACAACAAATGAAGGTTTTGCAGCTATTATATGAAAATCACAACTTTCATTAAAAAAAACATGAAGGTCTCTGTAGGAATCAGACAGCAGCTTCTGACTTGTAATCCATCGTGTTCTACACATCTGCTTTCTGCTACCAAAATTTTAACACCTGTATAAACAAAAACAGGATTTATGCTCTTTCTCAAAAAGCAAATAAAAAAACTCCAGTTACTGAATTTTATCTTTTCTGTGTAAGAAGCCGACTGAGGACACATCACCAATTTCACTTTTTCCTAACCCTGATACCTGGACTCTGCAACAGCAGGCCATTTCACCCACTATTTTGTCAGCAAGGGCAGATTTAGAACGCCCTAGGGAAAAGACAACAGCCCAGGTCCCTATTTCACTTCACTGATGGGCCTCGGCTATGCTGGGGCACCAAGAAGAGAGGTAGGGGCTAGGTCTGTTGTATCCATGTTCCTCTTAGCCATGCTGGTTAAAGCGGAAAAATTAACTTCACCTTTTTTTTTTTTAAAGAAATTAATATTTTTAATGTAATTTTTATTTCTTGAGGGAGATTTATAATGTCTACCATCGAATCATATCTAAGAAAAATGCAACAGGCTAAAACGAGGACTACTCTTCTAACTCCTTTTTAAGCTTCATTAAATAGAAATCTGAATTCAACGTATTTAATAAACACTTACTAAGCACATACTATGTACCAGGGAATACAAAGTTGCTTTTTTTTGTATTCTCTCCCCTCAAGGATCTTACAGTTTACTGGTGATTTAAGACTAACCACAAATTCCAAAAAAAGATTACAAATCATTTTTATTATCGATAGTAAGAAGATATTTTTGATATACACTACACATGCAGAGTTAAGAGTCACACGTACAACTCAATTATAAAATTGCTCTTCTGCTAGGATGCTTTTCAGTCCATTTGTCATAAAGATTTATGTATAAAGGGTGACTTTCTAAGCCTAACTTCATTAAGGGGGGAAAAAACTCTCAAAACAAATTGCAATAAAGCTATTAATGTCATTTTAATTTCTTGCTTAATTTCCAGTTTGTGTTACTCATATGCTTCCCATCAGATGAAAACATTTTAATTAGAATGAAGTGAGCTTAAGAAAACTTCTCTGAAGAGTAAGCTTTCTTTATTATTAAATTTTGTTTATTGGGTTTCATATGAATACAATGGTGCAAAAAAAGCAAAGTATGATATGTAAGCAGAATAACAGAGTTAAAACGCAAGCTTTCAGCAGTGAACTAAGAGGTGATTAACATTTTGGTGCTCACGCAGACCAGGCCTTCCTCCTAACACCAGCTAATTGCTCCATCTACATGAGAATAACACAAGAAAATGATCGCAAACCTGTTTAAACAGCCCCTGCTGGATGACAGTACACACTTTGGGGGGAGGAAGGAAGCGAGACTCAAATGGATTTAAAGTTCATATGAGTTTTCCTGGGGACAAAGTTAGAAGCTTAAAATGACTTTTCTTTAAAAAAAAATTCTAGAAGGGTAGAAAAACCTGGTCACTTGGAGCTCAACTTAGCAGCCCTTATTATCGCTATAAAAAATAATAACAGTATTTGTGCTGACTGAAGTTTCCATGTTCACCTTTAAGAATATTTTACTTTTTTCCCGGAATGGTGGCTAAAAAAGCTTTTCCCAGTTCATTAGTTTTATGATTCTTTAAATACATGGTGTGAATAAAAGCCCAAAGAAACACCAATTTAAACACAACATATGACCTAATGCAGACCTCAGCTCTCCAATCTGAAAGTATGCATCCTTCTCAAGATACTAATAAGTGCCACAGCTTTATACCACTAAACCTGGGCTTCCAGGTTGGATTCAAACCAAAGAAACGATAGACACTTTGGTTATGGAATGGGATGGACCTTGGAGACGATCTGGTAGGTGGCAAAAAGATCCTAAGTATGACAGAGAGATATATCTTGCTAACACAGGCACACCAAATCTCTGCTGTTTCTATATTAGTGAAACCAACAGATGGAATCCACTATCCCTCAAATACAAAACCTTAATTAGATTGAAGGCCCATCCTTATCAAGGTAAAAACATTCAGGGGAAAGGACTGACACGCCTGAAAGGTCCCTGTTAAGACTGCCTCCTTGCCTGAACATCCTTATAGTGGTTGGCCCAGCTGACTGACCAAGAGGGCTTCGAAAGAACACCCTGGGGTTCCTGTAAAAAAAAATAAATAGGTTCTCCTGAGCCATGTGATCCTTAATACATAACAACAAAATGTATTTAAGCAGTTAAGATACATGTATATGGCAGTTTTGTTAGATGCTATGGACACAAAGGAAAAATGCAAACTAGCTTTTGTCCTCAAGCAGCTTACATTTACATGGAGAGTCAGGCCTTGGAGATAAATAAATATGACATTTAACATATGGAAGGAGAGAACACTCAACAACTACAGGGTCCAGAAAAGATTTCTTCCTAGGTATTCATTACCCAGAATCACTGAACTTCCAAAATTCATTTAAAAATGAATGGCGGTTTTTTGAATTTATTTTGGGACAGCCAAGCGCCCTCGCCTTGACGATTTTGAAGGACTGAGGAAGGGGCAAGTCCACATTTCAAAAGGAACTGCAGAGAACAGAGATCAGCGTATGAACCTAGAGAGAACAAGGAGGCAAAAAAGGGATTTTCCCTGAAACTGCATAATAAGATACAAATCCAGAACACCAGTTGCCCGTGAAGATCTTCTACCTACTCAAGGAGAAAATTACTTTAGTACTTTTAATCATAAATATACAAACTTCTGTAAGGACTATAAATCCTTTGGGTTCCATATGTATTTTCATTTCTCTTATAATAAACCTAGTTTTCACATAAGTCTTGTGACATTGTGATTGACTGCTGACAAAACACACTATTCTTTACTATTTTTATCAGTTATGCTACCTACAATGTAACAGGGAAATCTCTTGGAATTCCAGAACATTTACTCAAACCTAACACTGTCAGACTCCTAACATAAATTAAATAACAACTGTGTATACTAAGTCCCACTCAAATGTAACAATATGGGAAGTGGAGTCAAGGTGGAATAAAGGCAGGGACTAGCCTGAGCTAAGCAGCAAAACCCACAAGAAGACGGAGTGAAAAAATTTTCCAGCCCAGACAATTTAGAAGGTTGGCAGGAAAGGTCTGTTGCACCAGGAGAGGAACATTCAGTCCAGCGCAGGCTGTGCTAGCACAGATGTAGCCCAAGAAAATCAGGTGTAGGCCTTGGGGTGACTGAATCAGTGGCAGTTTCCAGAACTATCAGCCAGCCAACAGTAAGAGGATCAGACATCAGGGGTAGGATTCTGTTGCATTGTCTACACTATGATATGGGTCGCAGTCCTGGGTCTTACTCCCAATGTGAGGAACAGGGACCCCAGTTCACAGTTTCAGGGTAGAAAAGAATGCTTGTGATCATTCACAAGCCAGCGTGCAGTACAGGAGATCAGTAAACACACATCTCTCTAGATCATATCCCCTTGGAAGAGTCAAAAATTTACATGTCCCCAGAATTACCTCTAAAACAGCTGCTCAAAAAAACCCGAGGCCTTAGACAGTGACCCCTCTACTTGGGAAACAGAGTCCCACTTAGCATAGAGTTAAAGTCAAGAAATAGACTGGAAAATGAGCAAATAACAGAAAAAATTCTGACCATAGCAAGTTGCTACGGTTACAAGGAAGATCAAAACATACACTCAGAAGAAAACAACAAAGTCAAAATCCCTGCATCTAAAGCCTCAGAGAAAATACGAATTGGTCTCAGATCATGAAGAGCCCCAAAAGTGATTTTAAAAATCAAGTAAGAGAAGTGAAGGAAAAAATGGGAAGAGAAACGAGAGTGATGCAAGAAAATCATGAAAGAAGTCAACAGCTTGATAAAGGAGGCACAAAAAAAATAAAGAAAACAGCACCTTAGAAAACAGAACAAGTCAAATGGGGGGGGGGGGGGGGTGGATAAAAATCCACTGAAGAGAACTTCTTAAAAAGTAGAATCAGCCAAATGGAAAAGGAGGTAACAAAAGTTCACTGAAGAATATAATTTCTTAAAAGCTAGAGTTGGGCAAGTGAAAGCTAACCAGTTTATGACACATCAAGAAACAAACAAAATCAAAACAATGAAAAAATAGAAGAAAATGTGTAATATCTAAATGGAAAAAGAAATGACCTGGACTGACCTGGAAAACAGATTCAGGAGAAATAATTTTAGAATTATTAGACTACCTGAAAGCCATGATAAAAAAAAAAAAAAAGGTTTCACATTATCTTCAAGAAATTATCAAGGAAAACTGCCGATATTGTTGAACCAGATGGTAAAATAGAAATTGCAAGAATCCAACAACCACCTCCTGAAAGAGATCCCAAAATGAAAATTCCCAGGAACATTATAGCCAAATTTCCAGATCAAAGAGAAAATACTGTAAGCAGCCAAGGAGCCACAGTCAGGATAACACAACATTTAGCAACTTCTACGTTAATGAATAAGAAAGTTTACAATATGTTATTTCAGAGGGCAAAAGGACTAGGATTATAACCAAGAATTTTGTACCCAGCAAAACTGAGAATAATCCTCCAGGGTGGGGGGGGAGGGAATGAACATTCAATAAAATAGAGGACTTTCAAGCATTCCTGATGAAAAGACTAGAGCTAAATAGAAAATCTGATTTTCAAATACTAGCTGTAAAAGAAGAATAAAAAAAGCAAACAGGAAAGAGAAATCATAGAGGATTCAATACAATTAAACTTTTTATACTCCTTCATGGAAAAATATAATTCCTAAAAACTTTCTCATTACTAAGACAGTTAGAAGGAGTACACAGGGACAAAAAGCAGAGGTGTGAATCAAATGTGATGGGATGACTATCTAAAAATTAAAATAAAGGGATGAGAAAGGAGAATGCACTGGGAGAAGGGGAAAGGGAGAGACAGAATGGGATAAATATCTGACATAAAAGAGACCCAAAAGTGATTTTACAGTGGTGAGGCAAACAGGAATAGCAGGGAGAGTAGTATATGAACTTTACTCTCATGGGAATTGGTTCAAAAAGGGAATAATACACACATTCAGTTGGGTGGAGAAATCTATTTTACCATACTTGAAAGTAGGAAGGGAAAGAAGAGGATGGGACTGCATGGGGCAAGGGAGAGCTGATAGAAGAGAAGGTAGACTGAGGGAGGTAAAAGTCAGAAGCAAAACACTTTTGAGAATGGAGAGAGTGAAAGAAGAGATAGGATAGAGGATGAATGGGGAAAACAGGATGCAGGGTAATACATAGTTGGTAATCATTACTATGAAAAAATTTACAGTGAGTTTCGGATAAAGACTTCATTTCTCAAACACATAGAAAACTGAATCGAATTTATTGAAATATTGATCAACTGATAATTGATCAAAGGATATCAACAGGCAGTTTTCTGACAAAGTAATTAAAGCTATCTATAATCATATGAAAAAATACTCTAAATAGCTACTGATCAGAGCAACCCAAATTAAAACAGCTCTGAGCTACTACCTCACACGCCTGTCAGACAGGCTAACATGATGACAGAAAAGGAAAATGACCTAATGTTGGAAGGGGTGTGGGATAATTAAAATACTAATGTATTACTGGTGAAGTTGTATAATGATCCAACCATTCTGGAGAGCAATTTGGAACTGTGCCCAAAGGGCTATAAAACCATGCATACCCTCTGACCAAGCAGTACCACTACTAGGTCTGTCTCCCAAAGAGATCATACAAAAAAAGGGGGGAAATGACCCACATGTGCAAAAATATTTATAGCAGCTCTTTTAGGGGTAACAAAGAAATAGAAAATGAGGGGATGTCTGTCAATTGGGGAACTACTGAACAAGTTGTGTGTGATTGTGATACTATTGTACTTTAAGAAATGATGAGCAGGATGCTCTCAGAAAAACATGAACTTTACATGAACTGATGCAGACTCAAATAAGCAGAGCCAGGAGAACATAGTACACAGTACACAGCAATACTGTATGATGATCTACCATGAATAACTTAAGCTATTCTCAGCAATACAATGATCAAAGACAATTCTAAAAGACCCATGATGAAAAATGCTGAGTCCAAAGAGATAACTGGTGAAGCCTGAATGCAGAGAAAGATAACTTTTTTTACTTTCTTTATTTTTCTTGGGTTTTTTGGTCTGTTTTCTTTCACACAACTTACATGGAAATGTGTTCTGCATGACTACACATGTATAACCCAAATCATATTGCTTGTCTGCTCAATGGGGGAGGAAAGGAGAGAGGAAGGAGAAAATCTGGAACTCAAAATCTGAAGAAAAAAGAGTATGTTAAAATTGTTTTTATATATAATTGGGAAAAATAAAATACTAAATAAGTTGTTTTTAACATAACAGTATCATATATCCAACAGCTTTTGACCAAAGAGATTTTTAAAGTCTTTATCCTACAAGTTTACTATTTTCTGGAAACATCTTAAAAGACTGTAAACTGAACTCAGCTTAACTTAGAACTTACCTTTTCTAATGTTCAGAGACCACCACCAAGGGTTGTAAGTCTCCCCCTAAGCCAGAAGGGTCAAAAGTTTTCATCCACTTAAGTAGTGTACAAGTTGCACGTCTAATTCCCTTTGATTTGACACTTGCCCCTTCGCAAGTTTCTCTTAGTTTTTCTTTCATCCTGACTCCCAAATTTTGATTTAATATTATCAGTGTAAACAGAAGTGTGTTTATCTTCTGTCATCAGATGATGACACTATCCTTAGGATGAAAATAATTATGCTTTTCAACAAGTAAACAAAATAAAATGCAATTTCTTCTTAGTGCAATTTTAAAATCCTGGTCTCTTCTAACTTAAATGCATTAAGCTAGGCCACACCTACTGAGCTGCTGCTACGTTACAGCAGACACTATTCTCCTGTTACCACATTAAAACATTTCACTTTGTAATAAGAAATCACCTAACTCCAAGAGGGCCATATCGAAATGCAGTTAAGATGGAAGGATCCAAATAGCCAAAACAGACTTTTTTTTAAACTAGTGTGTGGGTTTCACTTTTGAAAATGATTGCACTGAATTACCTAAAAATAGCCCACAGGCAGACAAATGCATGGCTGGTTGGGAAGAAAATCCCAAAAGGTCAAAGCGAACAGCTTTAGACACTGCAGAGAAGATCCACAGTTATTTTCTCCAGGTAACACCCCAGACTACTACTGTTTTCCTCTCATGGTGGTAGAACTGGAATGAATGGCTCTTGCTCATGGTAAAGTCACTTAATTATTCTGAAGAAGGGATATTATGAGACTGAAGATGGGAATCTTTTTTTTTGTTTGTTTTTCCTTTCTATCCCATGCCTTTAATACTTAAAGCTAAGGAAGGTGTCAAGATATACCAAGTTCTCAGTCAAAGTTAAGAGATGCATAAGTCACATCTTAATTCTGAATGCTAAAGTGCCAAGATCTGAAAATCCATGCTGCTGTAGTGTAATCCAGTATTGTACTTATCTGATGATCCTAAATAATATTTGGTCAGCTCTTGTGATCTAACACAAAATGACATGTTTCATGACATACTGGTTGGGTTATGTTAATACCCTTGACTTATAGCTTAAATGCTTTCATTAGTTCACAGGCTATCTATGCTATTGATACTGATTTTCTTCAATTATGACATCACCCAAAGAATTGTATCAGAATTTGATTATGAACAGCCACAATTTCATATTACCCTTGTGCCTCATGTGGTACCATCACCAAAAACAATGTTTGCTAGGGAACGCTAATAGAATCAAGGCCAATGAGAGTGAGTGTGAGTGGAGAGAGAGAGAGAGAGAGAGACAGAGAGAGAGAGAGACAGACAGAGAGAGAGAGAGACAGAGAGAGAGAGAGAGTGTGTGTGTGAGTGTGTGTGTGTGTGTGTGTGTGTGTGTGTGTGAAAAAGCCCATCTACTATAGTCATGTCTTTTTATATCAAATGTTAAGAATGTATACATGCATAAACACATAGATATACTTTCCCAATCTTAGTTATCTATGTTGATGAGAATGAGTAAACGATAAACCAGACAAAAGAAATTCACAAACAAAAAACTGCATTTGCAAAAATACCTGTAACCTCCTTTTCCACCAACCCTTTGACCAATGCTGCTAACAAATGGCCGAGGAGGATAGGGGCAGGGAGGAGGGTTTGACTTTGGCTTCTCCTTTGTCAAAGTACTGATGCTCAAAAGGAAACCAAGAGGGATTGGGGGGATGGCGAGTAGAGTGAGGAAATGGATAACCAGCTCAGGCAATAGTTGTACAGAACATGTATGCTTTATTAAAAGGGCACTGCAAAATACATTTCTGAACACATTCAGAGACGTCCACAAAAGGCTGGTGGTCAGGTCTACATCCTAAGGTTCTTAGATGCGCCATACCGATGCAGTGTAACTTTCCAGGGAAACAACAGTAATCAGAAGCAAGAACACGTAACGCTGGCTGTTCATCCTGATCGTGCAACAGCTCTGCTCTTATCGCCTCTGCATCATCTCCTCAGGAGTATCTGGTTCACTTGGCCGGGACGGATACTTGCATTCATAAAATCATTTTGGACATTTTAAGCGGTCTGTCTTCTGTACCTATCTCCTTTGTGTCTTAAGGGCCTCAGAAAGCGTCCATTACACTCAGAAATGATGTGTGGAGCAGGCTCTACTCAATGCCTGGACCTGAAAAACACGTCAAAGGCTTCATGAAAAGCCTTCCCAATTGAATAGTGTGATATTAAAATAGGATTTTTTGCAAATCTCAGTGATCTTTTCCCCCTCCAAGTTTCTGTGCGTGTGTGTGTGTGCGTGTGTGTTTCCCCCTTTGTTTAAATATCTGTAGCTTATGCTTTGAGATGGTGGATGTGATCTAACATCTATAATTCAAAACTTAATGAGTACTGTCTCTAAAAGCACAATATAACTGTGTCCACTATATTTATTAAACTCTACGCATTCCCAACCTTCCTTGTTCTTTGTATTTTTAGGTGACCCTGGGTTCCCCAAGGAACAAAACTTAGTGGCTAGTTTTCATGTCAGTATGAAGTTTTTTTGAAGAGAAATATTTCCCCAAGGTAACAAAGAAAGGGACAAGATTGAAGGAAGACCTAAAAGGCAGAAACATAAAGGCTACAAGCAGAGAAAAGGTGCAGAAAGAGGAAGAGAAGAAAAGGGGGGAGTGCCAAGAGAAGTAGGCAGGCATGAGCCTTTGTGTAAACAGGGTAGACCTGGCTTCAGTGTAGTTCTGACAGTCACAAATGTCACGTGGCAAGTCTTGATTAAGCACCTACTAAGTGCCAGGCACTGTGTTATGTGCTGAGAATGCAAAGAAAGGCTAAAAAAAGAAAAATCCCTTACTCTCAAGGAGCTCACAGACAGTTTCATGTTGCAGGGGGAGATTCTAATGTGCAAACAACTATATAAAAACAAGCTATAGATGGGGCAAAATGGAGACAAGCTAAGAGAGCAGGCTTTGGGAAGGGCTTCCTGCAGAAGGTGAGGTGGGAGCCAACCCCTGAAGGCAGAGATTCGTGGAGGCAAAGTATCCCCGGGCATGGGTGACAGACACAGAAAAGGGCTGGAGATGGAGGGTGGCCGCAAGGGCACGGAGATATAACAAGAAGAAGGTCAGGTTATATGAAGAGATTTAGAAGACAACCTAGAAAGAAAATTCATTCCAGAAGTTCACTTCTAAGTTGGCTGTTTGGAAAATTAAATCCCCTTCACCCCCAAACAAGCAATGCTGTAAGCCAGGAGTACTCCACAGGGACACTCCAAGACTCAGGGGGTTCCAATGTCAAAACTATTTTCACCATAATACTAAGACGTTTGAATTTCTGGCCTGAGAAATACTGATAAACATAACACATATAAAACATGAACTCTTGGGGGGATGGGGGACCGCCAGGGTCCACAGTAACTTTTAGGAGTGGGAAGGGGTCCTGAGACCATAGCAGTGAGAAGTGCTGCTATAAATGATGCTCAGGTGTCTAGGCTAATCCACAAACATCTACTTAACCTGTAACCTAATGGAATGCTTGCCCTAGCATGAGTTCTGGGTCCTGGAGGCACAGGACCTGGCAGTAGAAGGGGGGCAGATGATTCCTAGATATAAGACCAGCCAGCAGCTGCTTCTGAAAGAGGCATCAGTAGCTCCAGGCTGCTCTGTTCTTCTCTTCTTACATGTCAGTGGCCAAAAGCCTCCACAATTCTCCCCCTCTCAAACTTTCTCCATTTCAACAAAGTCTGGTCCACTTTAAATCTAACCCATTACTGGCTCTTTCTTTATAAAATAATGCTTAGGTTTCTCTGCTCCTTTAAACAAAAGTGTTCCCCTGACCTTGCTAATCTCTAAGCATTATAACCTCAAATCTCTTCTGTTTCCTACTAAACTTCTGGAAAAAGTATTCTATCTACACTCTCTACCTGGACTCTCATACTCAATCCCTATGAATGAATGAATGAATGAATGAATGAATGAATGAATGGGTGTTTATTAAGTGCTTAGAGTCAGGAATGAAATACAAAAGCAAAGATGGCCCCTTACTCTCAGAGGACTTTGCCAGGGAGGGCCATTTTGGTCAGGAACGTTAAAGGAACAAATGAGGAACTACAGCAGTGTTGATCTGGTCACAGTTCATGATCCAAGAACTGGGAGGGATGGAACCAGAGGAAGTAGGAGACACAAAGACAGGAAGAGTATGCGGTGATGAGGGAGACAGGTAAAACATGGCGGCCTGGTAACACTGACCAAGGCAATGACGAACCACCACTCCAGAGGATGCAGGATGATGGAGAACAGCAGCTTTCTGCCACTCTTCTGTCACCAGCAAAGCCTCAACTCTTGCCCAGGACGCCAGTTTCTGGACCTTTCCACATCTGACAGCGTCTGAACACTGTCTCCTACACACTTTCTTCTCCTGGTCTCTGTGATTCTGCCCTCTCCTGACCTTTCTTGTACCTGCATAACCAACCACGTCTCAATCTTTCTTGGATCCTTTATCTTCCAAACAAACAGCTAGACAGACGAGTGGACAGTGTTGGGCTGAAGAGTCAGGACAACCTGAGCTCAAATCCTGCCTCAACAACTCACTAGGATGTGTAACCCTGGGCCAACCATTAGCCACTCTCCACTCATCGTGAAGATTAAACACACACACACACACACACACACACACACACACACACACACGATGCTTTGCAAACCTCAAAGCCTCTTCTTTTCCCTTCATCTTACTTTTTAGTCTCTATTTTTACGTTTTTCATACCCTCCTCCTTTTTTAGGTCTTTCTCTCATTCTTACCCCTTTTATCTTTGTGAAACATTTAGCTTACAAAGGACTCCATACTAACCGGCAAAACAGCAACTAAGCTTTAATCCTTGGGGAACCAAGGTCGCCCAGAACTAGACCTGAGTTCAAATTCTACCTCAAATGAGTTGCCACAAGCTGGGAAAGTCATTTAACCACTTAGCCTACTGAGAAAATAAAACAAAATAACATAACGCAAGTGTTCTGCAAACCTCAAAGAGCAATATAAATGCTATCCTCTCGTCCACTAAATGTGAGTGCTCTGCAAACCAGTTTCCTCAGCCTTCTCTCCTCTACAACTACCTTCCCCTACAAGTCACTGATTTCCATAGTTCAATTATTATCTCTAAACAAATGGCTACCGATTCTATCCATTCATCAAACTCCCCTTAAATATCTGAATATTCCCAACTGCCTGTTGGACATCTGAATAAAAATCCAGCAACCCAATGTAACTAAAATGGGGCTTATCCTCCATCCTAACTCTCCATTTCAACCAACATTCAACTAACATTCTGGTTTAAAACCAGAGTTATTTTGTCTCCTCCCTCTCCTTCACCACACATTTAGACAGCAGTCATGACCTAAAGAATCAACCTTCAAAATATCTCTCAAATCTATTCCCCTAACCACCACCTTGACTCACGCTCATCACCTTCTAGTTCAGTCTCCATTATCTCACTGGGATTTACCCTATCCCAACTGATCTCCTCTCTCCAAGTCACTCTTCATATAATCAACGGTTTCCTAATGTAAATATCTACATATCATTCAGCTCCTCAAAATCTTCACTAGATTTCCCTGGTCACTAAGATAAAATACAAATTCCATCAACTTCCACAGACTCCTAGGCTTTCCACCAGGACAGAACTTCAATCCCCCTTACTCTCCTTCAATCTCAGTCCCAGTCAAGTCATTCTCCCCTCTCCCCTTTCCTCCTTTCCCTCATTCAGCAAGCAATTAAGGTGCTAGGCTAGGTGCCTGCCATCACAGGCATTTTCCCAAAAGAATACAACATTTAAAAAGATAAATACAGTCTAACAAGTGGAGTGAGAGAATACTAATTAACTACGGGAATGAGGAAAGACTTCTCACAGGAAGTGACATCTAATTCAGTCTTTAAGGAAGCTAAGAATTCTGAGAGGGCAGGGTGAGGTGAGTAGTCATTTTAGTCACAGGAAGAAGTTTGTGAAAAGACAAAAAGCAGAGATGGAATGCTGAATCTGGGAAGCACTGAGGCCAGTCAAGCTGTATCAAGAATGTGTGAAGGGGAATAGGTGAAATAAGTCTGGAGAGGGCAGCTGGACCTAGTCTGAAAGCACTTTTATCCTAGAAGCAACAAGGAAACCCTGAGGGTTCTGAAACACTGATCCCTATGCTTTATGAAAACTGTTTTGAAAGCTGTACCAGGAATGGAATGTGGGAGGAAGAGGCAAAAAGCAGGGAACAGAGTTAGAAGATCATGCAAACAGCCCAAGCCAAAGGAGGTAAGGGCCTGAACCAGGCTGGTGGCCATGTGAATGCAGAAAAGATGGACTGGAAAGATACTGTAGAGGGAGAATGGCCAGGACGAAGTTAACTGATTAGATCAGGGGTAGGGAAGGGAAAGAGGAGGGGGCTTCAGAGCAAAGAGTCAGAGAGGAATCAAGGAATGGCAATCCTGGTTGCCTGGAAGGATGGCGGCACCCTAGGACACACTCCTCACTCAGTTCCCTCTTGGGCCACTTCCTCTACAGTGCCTTCCCTGATCCCAATAAGCTGAAACCCTTACAACATTCTAACTTTTGCCAGATATATTTGCATTCACTTCTAATATTCCCTATTAGATTGACTCTCACTGAGGGCCCAGGTTCCAAAACAATCTGGCAAAGAATAAATGCTTAATAAATGTTTGCTAAACTGAATTCACATAAGAGTGCTAAGATCTCCATAACACAGCAGGGGGCTGGACTAGGGGAGGAGGTTTTGAGGGACAAGGCTGAAGCAGCTGTGACTCTACTAATGGGGAATTGCCTGTACAGGAAGTAGATTTGATGACTGTAAGCTAGAGGTGATTAAAAGTGCTCAAAAGCGCTTTCTTTCAGCTCAGATATAACTAGCATTGTAGTGTTTCTTCACAGCGGCCCAGCCACAGCTGCCATGAGAGGGCCTACTCACCCTATCGGGTTAAGAGTAAAGACTATGAAGTGAGTAGATGGGCTGTATCATCACAATCCCTGTGGAAGTCTGGTGAGCCCTTTTTCAAAATAATGCTATTTTTTTCATTCATAAATTGAAGTAAACGCTAAATGTCAGAAAAAATAAAAATGTAGTTTTTTCCCCCCATCCAAGTTCATGGAATAGTACCCTGAAATATACCCAGCAACCCCTTTGGGATCCATGGACCCAAGGTTAAGTAGCCCTGAACTAGGTGATCCTTAAGGTTCTTTTTGGCTCAAAATTTCCATGATTATGACCACCATTTCTCTAAACATTATTACGGAGGAAAAGGGGAGGTAGGGGAAGAGTGAAACTAAATGTAACCCAAAATGTAATCCAATTCAATTCAACAAGCATTTATTGAGTGTCTACTGTATGTCTCAGGCCCTGTGCTATGTATGCATTCAGGATATGAAGACAAAAACAAAAGAATCTGTTCTTGAGAAGCTTCCATTCTCCTGGAAGGAAACCATATGTATACAGATAAGTATACAGACTGCACTAATACTTATGGGGATCAGGAAAGGCCTCATGTAACTACCTTTGAAGGAAGATGGGAATTCTACTCTGAAGTGGAACAAAGGAAAGTGGCTTGAAGACTATTTGGGGCTGTTTAAAATAAAACTTCTAGGACCCTAAAATTCTTCTATCAAAAGCTAAACACTCTAACTCAAAGAAGATCAATTTGTTGGAAGATCAGGGAGACCGAGAGAGTGCAAGAAGACTGAGAGTTACCTCCTTTTTCTCCCTACACAGAAAGAAAGTGGGGGAGGAGCTATCAATAAAAGCTTATATAGCCTGACCTGAAATTTTTAAGACCCATAATTTAATTTTAAACAACTAGACTAGCAAGCTTACTTAGTTCTTAAAATCACTCCTTACAAGGTCTTTGATGCATATTTTTCCCTTTAAATTGCAGCTAATTAAATCCCAGATCAGAGGCAACTTTTGGACTTCTTTTTGCAGTAATTCACGGTATGGGCAAACCCAAGGAAAAATGCTACTAATAAAAAAAGTTAAACAATAAGCATACATTGGCTAAAAGAGCTTTCTTTAAAAGTGTTTTCAGGGCTTCATTTATTCTCATAATGCCCCCAAGAGGGAAAAGCACACATGACTAAGCACATTTTGAACAAGGAGAAACTAAGACTTCAGCAATGAATCATTTAATCAGTTTCTTGTTTAGAAACAACTTCATGGACTGGTTTGTGTTTTGTTTTTTTTGGGGGGTGGGGGGACTGAGAGGGTGTGGGGTTTACACTTAACAGTAAGGTTTTTTAACTGAAGTAAATGACTCAGCAAGTTGTTTTGGATCTGTGCAGACAGTTTTTAAGACATTTAAAGTACTTGATCAAAGTAATTCAGATAATCAGTGGCATGGCTGGAAGAGAACTTAAACCTCAGGACTCTGAGGTGAGCGCTCCTTTCATTGGCTGTGCTTAAATAAATGATGTCTGGTGTAAGATGTAGCCCACTCTAATTCTTCAAATATACTAAGCAGGAACTAAGGAAGTGTGCCTTGAAATTAAATCAGAAATGTTTCCCTGAACTAGCTCTCATGGAACACCTAGCTATTATCTTAGAACCAATTTACAAAGCAGAAAATTTGGCTTTCAGAAATCAAATTCTTAAAATAAAACACTGCCGTGTAAATATTTTCTTTAATAGCTGTTAATGCTTCCAACATTTGCTTTAAAATACAGAAAAGGGGAAAAGGGCATTTGAAGACATTATCTCAGAAATACTGTGATCTAGTGGGCAGGGCTAAACTGAGTACCCTATCCCACAAGCAGAGTTTGAGGGCTGCCCCATTTCAATTCAACATTTCTGAGAGACACTGTCAGATTTGCCTTCCTTTGGCTTTTCAAACACTCCAGCTTTCTGGGATGGATGAATACAGGATACAACGGGCACAGAGGAAGGCACTCCATGACCACCAAGGGTCCCTTATAGTTAATTCTCCACCTGGGCTTTGTGCAGTCTCTTCTGCTACTGTTGAAAAGATGACAGCTGTGCTGTAGAATCAGAGGAGGACATGGAGGAATGAGAAGAAGCTGAGGAGTGTGGAGGAAGCAATGTCCTTTGGGACCTGGTCAGCATTTCTGCTTTGCTTCTGATCCCTAAGCTGGGATTCAGAAAAACCACTTTAAACAAAGAAAAACAAATTACATGAAGTAAGATTAAACATCGACACCTCTTGTCATTTGACTATTAACCCATGCAATTCCGACTCTTTCTGGTTCTAAGAGCCACCTGCACTCTGGGCTATGATCTCTGCAGCTGGATGAGCAGAACACTAGCTAAGAGCTAAAAGGAACCCCCCAGTCTTCACGCTTCATGGACAAAAACAACAAGCCAGTGAACTCAGAGGAGCTTCTTCGCCAGGGTTCAAATCTCAGATGAACAGCTCTCTCCAACTCTAATTTTAATTTGTGGTTCTAATGAATGATATAAACTTTTATAGGTATCAACAAAGCTCAGAGAGGACCTAAATCCATTTCAGCGCTCATTTAGCAGCTTCAGCTGTGTGCAATTAAAACATCAGCATTAAATGTTAGAGAATAAAATAATGAGACACTTAAAAAATAATCTGTGCTTCACTAGGCCAAGCTCAACAGAGGTTTCATATGATCATTTATAAGAACACAGATTTCTACCAATATCTTCGGTTTATTCCCAGAATTAATACCATCAATTCTCACACTCTTTCTAAAAAATAAGAATTTTTTAAAAGAGTACACAATAGAAAATTTTGTATTGGTAATGTTCATGAAATATCAGAGAGCAGAAATCAATTGCTGAACTAACTGGCCCATGGTATCTGGGCAGCCTACCTAACTGATTAAAAAGATAGCACAGACTGATCAGGGGGCCCCCTACATGAAGCAGCTGCCTCCATAACAATGAAAAAAGAAAGGGAAATTTCAGTCATCTCATAGTGCTACCTAGGCTTGTCCTACAACTTAAATAAAATAGAAATAAAGTGGGGAGGGCACAAAAGGGGAGAGGGCACAAAAGGGGAAAGGAAGAAAGGAAAACAAACTTTAAAAATGGTATGAGCATTTTGTTATCACATATCACTTAAAATGGAACACAGTGCCCGAGTGTTTGCTCCCAATGATATCTGAAACTCAACGAATGTAACAAGTGGCAGCTAAAGAGAGAAATTATTACTGCTACCACTGCAGAGAAAGTAAGCTAAACCTCACAGAGAAGTCCACCTAGAGGAGGCAAGTGAGGCTGAGGGGTATGTTTGCTTGTTTTTTGAATACCAAGCTAGTTTAGCTTACTAAAACATGGAGAGAAAAAGAAGTGTGCTTACAGGGAACATGCACTCTGTTTAACTTAAAGTTTGAAAAGAATGAAAACATAGATTATACTTTATTTTTAAAATTGAAATGAATTTTAATACATAAAATGGAGACAGCATCTTATAAATTTATAGCTCAAAAGAGACATTTCTATTGGGGAAGTCAAAGAGTGTTACATTTTAAGAGAGATGAAATGTTACAGCTTGTACACCAAAATTAAAAAATGAAATTAAATTAAAAAATGAAATGGTTACCAAGGTAATGCAGGTCAAGGGATCAAAGGTGAAGGGTCACACATTATTAAAAAGAAATCCAAAAGGACGTCTGCATCATGATCTCTGCAAAACAAAGGAGCTACAGTAAGTAAAACTAATATCTTTATGAATTTAAAATCAAGTCTCTTGAAAAGAATCCATTCTGACTGAATACGGTACATTTTGCCTATTTTTGTGTAGAGTCATTTGAGGTATAAAATTTCATTTCAACCATTTGACACTGGTGAGATTTTTATTATTTATTTTTTTATTTTATTTTATTATTTACCTGCTCTATCATGTTTCCATCCAAAACATCTTTAATTTGAAATGACTGAAAAGGGTTAGCCTTTCAGATGGACCCTTCTCTCCCCACTTCCACTACATCCTTCTCTGTAAAAATGGCAGTGTCTGATCTAACAGACACAACAAATATATCAGAAATCAAATTTGGCCAAAGCATAGTGGATCTTTTCCTCTCCTCATGGAATGTGTTCCAAAACTGAGGATTTTATTTTCAAATCTGTTTTGTTTGAAGGAGCTGCATAAAGTCCCCATTATTGAAACATTTAGCACAACAGTGTTCTAGAAGTCAGCAATAAAGTAATAAATGATAAAATAAATTTTAACTATATCAATTAAGATCAGTTATCTTATACTCAACTTTCAATGCATGAAGGAAAAACATGTTTCTCAAGTAAAATGATTTTTCAATTCTCTTGGAATTATATAGCATTATTAAAACTTTTAAAATTATCTACAAAGAAAAAATCTCTTAAAAGGTTATACTTCATGAAAAAAATTATAAATTTATTAATGTCAAATTAATAAATTTTCATTTCTTAACACCAACTAGAAAGATCAAAAATTTTAGAATGTGTGAAATCAATAGCAAATATGTAACTAAATTTGCAACAGCAATAATAGAGAATAAAATATTTATTATTAAAAGCTTCAACTACTTATTTTACTACTAAAATCAACCATAAAGTAAATAACACTGTCAAATAAAAAATAATCTACAATTGTCCTCTGAAGATTAAACATAAAGTCAACCAATTTTTTTTTTTATTTCAGAGTGCAGTTTTATTAGACACATTTAAGTACATGATAACTTTTAAAAGACAGATTCTAAGTACATTCTTGAAATAAAGTTCACTTTCCTCCTCCTCCTCCTAAGTTTCCAAGTTTGGGTTCTATCACACATAGATTCTTTGTTTAGGAACATTTCACATTTGAGTTTATTCAGTTAGAATGTACTTCCAAAAGAACTTATACATTAAAATATAGACAAATGTCAAAATATATTTTGCTAAATGGTCTAAAAGGAGATCTGGTAGCTTAGAGCAATCAATAAAGGAACAAACTCTATAAAAATCAAACAGATTTTTTCTGAGATTAGATTTCGTTAAAATAACTTGCAGAATTTCATGCGTTGGTTACAAGTATGTTAGTGCCTTGAAGCTATATTTCTAAAAACATGACTTTTTGCTTTGCATACCTACTGAAAAGTAAACTAGCATTTCATTGCTCTGGAGTGCTCATCTGACAGTGAAGCTGTCATACATGTATTCATTGCTGGGAGGCATGCAAGCAATTCTGAATACCATAGAAGGAATCAATACCCCATCAAAAGCAACACAGACGCTATTTTAGAAGGAACATTATTTAGTCTATTTCAGTGTATTTGTAACAAGAGGCAAGAAATCAGTGATGTAAACAGAGTGAAGTTTCTGATTTCAGTAAAATATTTGTTACTGAAGGGAAAAAACTATAATTCATTTCAGATGAAGTATCTGAACTGTGCATTCCCCCACCAAAAATGAAATTATTTTGCATTCATGCTTTGTGTCTAATTTACACTTCCCAAGGCAAAGACTATTTCCTTTGGTCTTTCTATCCCCAGCACTTAGCCCCCAGCTTGGTCCACCATAGGCAAGTAAGAAGCATTTTGCTGATTAACCAATTTATAGGTTAATTATAACCTTAGGCATCAAACACAAAGTTATTTTATCAATTTATATATAAATTAGAAAAAGGCATCAATTTCTTCTGGACAATAAGATTATAGATACTAGGTACCTAAAACAGTCTCAAAAATGGTTTTTAAAAATATTCACACCAGCTCATAAAAATGTGTACTAGCCCACATTTTCCACCAGCCCAGCTCTGCTTTGTTCCAAAGATAGATGATGCTTACTATATATACCTTTCAAGCCATCTGCAACCTACAAATAAGGATTCGTTCTATCAACAGCTAAAGACCTTACTAAACAAATCCCCACAAAATAATCTATGGAAATAAAGTGATTTGTTTATTTTTTATAAACAAAAACATCACCTTTCTAGCTATGCAAACTGTAGGTGCCCTGGAGCATGCTGCAACTTGCTTGATAAGACTGCACTAAAATGACTACTGAGACAATTCTGTGACTCAAAGTTAAAGAGTGATTTTAGTTGATAAATGCCAACTAAGAGCTATTTTCCAAGTGAACTTTATGTTCACAATACCCCTATTTCATGAAGCCCCTGAGCTTACCTCCCCCAGAAGACTCTGAGATGCTTGAGGTCAAGGGCTGACTGTCTTTGGTTTAATTTTGTGCATCCGATGTCTCCCACAGTACCTATTATATAGCTATTGTCTAATAGAAGTTTCATTTAATTTAACTTAGTTTAAAATGAGAGACCTGGAAGAACACAGGCTCTAATTTAAATTAGAAGGAAGTTAGTAAAAGGATCCAGACCACGATTTATTGATTTATCTGGGAAAGACAGCCGTGGGACAAGTAGAGTCAGGAGATTACTGTTAGTTCACGTTCGGTGTTGATTTGAGGATGGTCAGAGGCCTTCGTGGCTTATTCAGCAGTGAACAAAAGGAGGTCTACTTAGCCATAAATGAAAAGATGTTCACAAGTGCACTACGGCATTTAGCTTGAGCAGATATGGCCCTCTCTGGTCTACACATGGAAAGTTTGCTCAGCACGGCAGGACAGTATCTTTCCTGGTCTTAGACCCTACCCGACAAGAATAAGCCTTCTATGGCCACAGGTGACCAAGAAACCACATCAACTAAGACAGAGGTTATAAGAAAGCTGCTTCAAGAGAGGTATAACTTGAGCCTTATTCTTTCCCCATTAATCATATCCTGGAATAGTTTTGTACTTTGTAGGCTTTCAGAAAAAGCGGGCCTAGCCCACGGTGGGGAGAAGGGAGAAGCAAGTGAAGAGAGGGAGGATCCCTGGGAGACACTTCGTACTATCTATCACAACCTACTTCCCAGGACTACTGTGAGAATCAAATGAGATAAGCATACATGGAAAGCATTTCATAAACCTGAAAGTATAATTATATCACTATACACACATACACAAGTATGCATATATACATGCATGTGTAGCCTGCCACATATGTGTGTAACATAATACACACACGTATGGGCAAATGATCTTTAAAAAGCACTATATAAGTGGGAATTATAATAATATTCCTCTGTTGAAGTCCTACTTCAGTGCCATGTCACGAAGGTAATCCTGAGTTTTTGCAGACTAGGCCACAAGCAAGTCAGAAGCAACTGCTGCACAGGCCAGGTGGTAACAGACTGCATACAGGCAAAACCAAAGGGGCTCCTACCCTGGTGAGAAGTCTGTCCAGCCACAGCAGCTCTCAAGACTACAGGAATACCAAGCCACAGGAATAGCAGTAGGGATCTGGATAGGGGGAAGCAGCTATGGGAGAGGAATCTCTTGTTATTCAGTCCTGTCTGACTCTGCATGGCCCCATCTGGGGTTTTCTTGGCAAAGATACTGCAGTGGTTTGCCATTCCCTTCTCCACCTCACTTTACGGACGAGGAAACTGAGACAAACAGGGTGAAGTGACCTGCCCAGGGCACGCAGCTAGGAAGTGTCTGAGGCCAGATTTTGAATTCAGGAAGAGGAATCTTCCAGACTCCAGACCCAGTGTTCTACCCACTGCTGTATGCCACCTACATGCTTCAGGGAGAGGAATGAGGACCCACAGAAATCACAGATCACTGAACACTGAAATAACAGTTACTCGTATGTAAGTTATATACATATAGATACATAGGTATCTATCTGTACACACACACACACACCTCCCCCCGCTACGGAGCAGCTAAGTGGCACACTGGATAGAGTACCAGACCTGGTGCCAAGAAGACTCATCTTCCCAAGTTAAAATCAAGCCTCCAACACTTACAGCTGTGTCACCCTGGGGAAGTCAATTATTCCTGTTAGCCTCAGTTTCCTCATTGGTCAAATGAGCTGGAGAAGGAAATGGCAAACCATGTCAGCATCTGTGGCAAGAAAACCCCCAAATCAGGCAACAATGAGTTGGACACAACTGAAAACAATTCAACAATGACATATATACTGTGTATTATATTTATTGATATGTTAGTCACTTAGAACAAAAACATAATCTTTTACTGCTATTCTCTGGATGAGAAAATTCAAACCCCACAAACAATGGTTGCCTAACTTTACTTTAAAACAAATAACTAGTTCAACCAACAGGAAATGTTCAAGTGGGTCTCAGGTTCAAATTCATCATAAAACATTCTCCTTAATTGCATGAAGAATGAAAACTATAAGATTACATGAGTTTACTTATGAATCAGCCAACCTAAACATAGGTTTTACTTATATCCCAATCAACCCAAGAGATGCAAAAAATAACTGCTTCTTGGAAATTCTTCTCTGCATAGATGCTTAAAAAGCTTCCCTAAGTTCTACCATTCTTCTCTAAGTTTCTGTTCAATGCCTCATTGCAGTGCAGATAATCCAGGGCTCTGTGTGCCAAGGGGACTTAGATTTTGGCAGATCCAGTCATGCTGGAAAGGCTTCAAGTACAGATCTGGAGACGGCTGTGTATCTGTTATCAGAAGACCAACCGAGCTAAGCTCAGAAAGGTTCATCAACAGATGGCCACCAGATGATGAATTATTTTGCCCACAAAGCTAAGGAAAATCACCTACTAAGGAATGAAGGGATAAGTGATCTGCATTGGAGGATATGTCCATAAAAATAAAATAAGAAATCATTTTCTGGTACCAAAGTACATTTTACAAATATGTTTCTAATTAACTCAATCTGCTAAGGATCAGTATATTACTTGGTTCACTTGTCCAATCAACAGATAACAAACCCAAATTTCTGAGAAATGTGAATCATGATAGAAATCCTGTCATTTTAATTTCAAGTGAAGTACTCTCAAAACTAAATATTTCCTATGCCTAGGACAGGTGAGGGAGAAGGACCAGACTTGTGATTTTATTGGTACGGGAAATTCCCAAGAAAGGAAACTTCCTCTACCAATGCAAGCCAAAACCTTCTCCACATCTTAGTCTTAAGAGTGTTGTCCAGAGAGCCCAGAGAGGTCAAGTGCTGCCCAGAGTCACAGAGCCAGTTTGTGTCAGAAGTAGGACTTGAATCCAAGTCTTCCGGGCTCCAAGGCTGTCTCATTCTCCATTACACTGTAACTCATTTGATATGAAGCAAATAAGAAAAATCTAAAATTAAAATTTCAAGGAATATAAAAGGGGAGTTGGAAGGAGAGAGTTAAAGAAACCAGAGCAGGCAGGTTCTTTCCTATTTTGCTAATTCATTACAAAATGGCCATCAGGTAAAAGTTTTGATCTTGACTTTAGAAAAACTAACTATTACAAGTAAACTCGGAACCTAAACGCAAAAATATCAAGTCAAAGGACATTGCAATGGCAAATATAAACAGATTTCTGTTTTAATCACTAAAAGCATTTTGGACCTACATAGTATTGAAAAGCTGCACTTCACTAAATAAAAAATGCACATTGATTGTATTTTATTTATTAGTGTTTCTGTTTTCAAGCATGTCAAAAGATCTGTCTGTGTATGTTGTTAATGTGCTGCTTCTGAATTACCAAGTTAAAAGAAAGTTTAGTTGAAATGAAAACGTATTTATTAACCACTTTGTGTCAACCATGTTAAGTGAGCCCCGAGGATACTAACAAAATAAAAGCTTTCCCTGCTCTCAAAGAGCTCCTGTTCTAATTAGAAGAGACAACCCATCTAGGAGGGTTCCTGATTATGTTTCATTCAGGACAAATGGACAGATTCCAGATAGAAAGGATCTTGGAGAGTACTACCACAGAAATGAGAAGATGGGAGGTAGCACCCACTGACAGTCAGGAGAACCAGGCACTGTGATGAGGGGTCAGCTGAGAAGCTCTGCTCAGTGGCAGGCAGTGTACGTGGGGCTGGTCTCTCTCTGCCAAACTTGTTATTTTCTTTATATGTGGCTGTTTGCATACTGTCTCCCCATTAGACTGAGGTCCTAAAGGACAAGGGCTGTTTTTATTTTATGTTATATAGGAAACACTTAACAAATGCTTGCTGACTGACTGAATGATTATGGTTTTTCCCCCAAAAATAAAAACTATCTACAAGTACATCTCTACACCTACTTCTCATCCCTTCAAAAACACACTCAGAAATGCGTAAGTATTCATCCATGGTAAAGAATTTAATGTGCTGCAAATTCAATTTACACCCCCCCCCCAAATAGCATTTCATGACTCCTGTTTTTTCCCCAAACAAGGGTTCAAAGATCTCAGTGTCCAAACTCTATGTGAAACAGATTGAAAGTGGACAGAGGACAGAGCATTGGACCATGAGTCTGGAAGAATTGAGCTCAAATCCCACTTTAAACACTTACTAGCTATGTAACCCTGAGCAAGTCACTTAATCTGTCTGCCTCAGTTTCCTGATCTGTAAAATGGGAGTGTTAATAATACCACCTACTTTCCAGGGTTGTTGTGAGGATGAAATGAGATATGTTTGTAAGGCTCTTTGCAAATCTTAAAAGTGCTATATAAACGTTGGGCATCACTGTTACTATGCCCTATATTTCACTGGTTGTTTACCATGCAAGTTAAACTTTGTTTCAGGCTCTATTTGCGATTTTTTCAGCATGGGGAGGTCCCAGACAAAAGAGCAACTACCTGCAACTAACCAGTGTCTCAGGCACTTGTAGTCGTAGAGAATTGCCAGGGGCACCAAGATGGTAATTGATTTATCCAAGGTCACTCAGCCAGCAAAGTAGCAGAAAATCTAAGTCTCCTTGATGGCAAAGTTACTTCTCCATCCATTAGACCACCCTAACCCTCACAGTGATTACTATGATTAATTACATGCAGCAATCAAAAAGATAAATATAACTGAAAAACCATAAATATGGAAATAAATATAATGTAGCTATCATAAAAAGGAGATATGGACTCTAGAAATTCATCTAGTCCAAGCCTTCCTTTCACAGAAAAGAAGATTTGAAGCCCAAAGTGAAGTGATTTGTCCAAAGGTCTCCCATGGAGAATTCACAGTAAGCCTAACCAAAACCCAAGTCTCTTGACTGCCTAATTCCTGGCCATCTCCCACTCAGCACCCAGAAGCAATCTTCTTAAAGCACGGGTTTGACCTCAGCATTTGGCCTACCCCTATTCAACAAAGCCCAGAGGCTCTGTATTGACCCAAAGACCAACTCTAAAATCCTCTCTTGGGCTTTTCACGCCCTTCCCACCCACCTTTACTATCTTTGCAGTCTTCTTCCATTTCATCCTCTCCAGGTACTCCCCTGGCCTCCCTACTGTTCCTCCCAACAACATGCAGCACTCAACTCAACTCCATTTTCAATTGACTATTCCAAAGTCTAGAATTCTCTTCCTTCCTGAATATTCAACCCCTGGCTTCCTTCTGATCTCAGCTAAAATTTCACTTTCTACAAGAAGCTTCTCCTGCAGTCCCCTGTAATGCCAGTCAAATCAAAGGAACAAGCTGAATACTTAAGAGACAAGCACTACACACTGTGTCTGTCAGGCACTACGCTAAGCATTCACCTCACCTCCAAAAGGCTCAGAGATTACCAGCAGACATCCTGTGAGTACACAGGTGTTTATCTGTTGACTCCATTAGATTGTGAGATTTTTGAGATCATGGGCTTTATCTTACTTTGTATGCCCAGTAACTGGCACACACCCAGGCTGGCCTGCTTCCTCTACACCACATTGCCTCATGTTACCCTCAGTGTCTGTTCAAGTGTCCCTCGATTAAGTTTCTAAAATTCCAGGTCCTATGGCTTTCTCATTAATAAGATTTTAATCATAAATCCCTTACAATCTTTAACTCCACAATACTTTTGTCATTTTTAAATATTAAGAACTTATTAAAAATGTTAAATGTACTGTCATTACCTTTATCAACATACTTTACTACTACAATATGATGGGAAACTTCATATTGGGAAGCTACTACAGAGCTACCTTCTACATACAATTAGCCTTTGTTTACCAACATCACTAATTTCCCTAACATTAAGACCATTTTTCAGAAGACCAAGAAAAGCACCTTTAGATTACCATACCATATGAAACAATGAATAAAGACTACAAAGAAGCGCGGGAAGAGACTCAAAAGTGAAAAAAATGAGAGGATGCAAACAATAATTACAGCAATGAGCACAGGGAAGAAGAAACAACAAAAAGGGTTTGCTGTGTAATCATGACCAGATGTGGCCCCACAGAAGAGGGGAGAAAAGGCATCTAGAGGAGGAGCCTCTGGCTGTAACTACAAACTGTCACACTTGACTGGAGGATCGGGCAGTTGCACCTAAACTCCCTTGGATTTTCTCTTTTTCGTTTTTTATTACAAGGGGTGATTCTCTGAGGACCTGATAGGGTATTTATATGTTTGGAGACGAAGGTATTATAAAAATGAAAGATATAAATAATTTTTAAAACATATTCACATTCAGAAAACGACCTCATGACAAGCGTTTTACAAAAACTGACTTACTTTCAAAGTTATACTTTGATATATTCCTTTCAAAGCTTGTTCAAATTTCAGAAAATAAAATACTGTGTACCTCAGTAATTGGATTACTAATTGTCAATATTTATTGTGTGTTTCCTATCAAACATGTAAAAGCAATCTCATATCAGAAAGCAAATGCTATTAAGTCAGAGGGCCTTCTATTAAGTCACTAAGAATCAATTCTCACTTGAACATGAGACTTCCCTTTTAAGGAGAATTTGTATTCAAGTTGAAATTGATGACTGCATTATAAAATTGATCTAATTTTATTTCACTGTAATGATACCAATATCACCCAAGATAAAAATCAATCAACAAGTATTTACTAAACCTATACCAGATTTCCAGCCATACTCTGGGCAAAATACAAAAACATCCCTCAACAAAAGGTAGCTTGGCCTCTAGTAAAAGAGTAAGTGCTAGATTGTACGGGAGAGATTAAAAGGACAACCCAACGTCATAGATGAATAAGACTTCAGGGGGACAGAACTCGCACTCCTGTGCAGCAGCAGAATGCACTATATGGTACACAAAGCAATGCCCAGGATTTAGGAAACCTCTATTCTGTGCCAGGCAGACCCTATGCTAAGTCCTGAGGACATGATGACAAAACAAATAGTCCTCGGCTCCTGGAATCTGACATTCCTTAGGGGAAGACAAATTTGTACTTCTGGCAGTATGCACAGGATACGTACAAAACCAGAACGAAGAGGGTGGGTGCGGGAGAGGAGGTGTTCAATGGCAGCTGAAGAACAGAGCAAATCAGCAGTTTCCCCGGAGAAGATGGCACCTGAGTCGTGTCTTGGAGATGAGTCAATGAGGATCCCAAAAGGTGGAGGTGAGAAGGGACTGCATCCCAGACATGAATGAGTTGATGCAAAGGCACAGAATAGAGGGGGAGGGAATCTTGAAGAGTTCTCAGTGTCAAACAGGGTTTATGACTGATCTTGTAGGGAAGAGGGAACCACTGGAATTTACAGAGTAGTGGGAAATATCAGTTGTCCTTTATGAAGATCACTTTGGCAACTGTATGGAAGATAGATGGGAGTAGGGAGATCTGAAGTGGAAAACAAATAGGAGGCTAATTCAAGAATCTAGGTGAGAGAGGATTATGGCCAGAAAGAAAGTGGGTGGTCATTTAATTGACAAGAGAAAGATGAGTGAGGGGAGGTCAATGCGACAAATGTTGTGGAGAGAGAAATAAGAAAATATGGCAACTGAGTGGGTATGTGGGATGGCAGAGAGCGAGGAGTTAAAGATCACAAACTGAAGTGACTGGGACACATAGGGAAGCACTTTAAGGAAGGAGAGAAGAGTTCTGCTTTGAATATGATGACTCTGAGATGCCTACAGGACATGTAGTCCAAAATGTCTAGTAGGTGCTTCTGAATGTGAATCTGGAGCTCAACAGAGAAAGGAAAGCCAGTTATGCACATCTGCTGATCTTCTATCTGCACCTGATAAATGGACTCATGGAAGCTGATATATCACCAACTAAGAGAGCAAAAGGCTTGTAAGAAGACCCAGGAAGAATAAAACCCTGGGCTACATCCTCCCTCCTGTTCCTCCCCACCCCCACCCTCCATCCCCATTCCCCATTATCGCTATGGACATGATGAAGAAAAGACAACAATTTTGGGACAAGGGAAAAGCCCTGAACTGGTGATTTTCAGGCAGTGGTTTGAATACGACATCTTCCACTTATTACCATTATGATCTTGGGCAAGTAACTTAACCCTTTGTATCTACAAAATGAAAAAGCAGTGAGGAACAAAAGATTGAGCATTAGACTTGGAGTCAAAAAGACCTGAGTTTAAGTCCAGCCTCCATCATTACCTAATTGTGTGATGAGTCATTTAACTCTGCCTCAGTTCCCTCATCTGTAATAGATGTAGTGCTTTCCTTCCAGGGTTATTCTAAGGGTAAAAAGAGATATCTGTCGAGCTCTTTGCAAACCTTAAAGTGCTATGTAAATGTTAGCTATCATAGGCTCTGAAATCCCTGCTGGTTCTAAATCTGTGATCCTATCACTATAATCTGTCAATAAGAGGATGTGCTTAAGGTTTGAGAACAGAACAACACATCAGTCTCCTCTCCAGCCCTAATCTCCCCAATGAGGCTTACATTCTAGTACAGGAGATAAGACATAAGACTAATATTTGAAAAGATAACACAAAAATACAGAGTTTTGGGTGTTTTTTTTTTTAACTCAGAAGAGGGAGAACTATGTTATGTTAGTTAGTTCAGAGGGAAAGAAATCCTTGGCTTCATGGATATAATGGAACTTAAACTGGGTCTTGGAACATTCCAAGCTCAAAATAGTGGTGGAAACATAATGAAAATAAAGCAAAAGCATGAATAAAGAAGCTGCATTAGGAATGAAGGAGGAGTAAACCAGATACAATGAGAAGACAAACCAGTCTGGAGCAAGAGAATTTTTGTTGGTTAAGCAAGAGAAGATAATTACTGATCTGAGCTCTGACATAGGTAGATAGAAGACCCTAAGTAAGTTGTTTGATCTGTGTAGGCCTCATCGGTGAAATGAAAAGAGTTGGACTATAAAGTCTATTCTTTTGTAATATTTTAGGAATCTTGAGGGGATATGGTGAAGGAGGCAGCCAGGTGAACAGTGGATAAAGCTCTGGCCCAGAATCAGGGAGACATGAATTCAAGTTTGACCCCAAAAACATATCAGCCGTCTAACCTCAGCCAAGTTAATCTGTCTGCCTCAACTTCCCCAAACATAAAATGAGGATAATAATAGCACCTACCAAACAGGGTTGTGATGAGGACAGAATGAGGTACTATTTACTATTTAACAAATGTTTGGGTTTTGGTTTTTAAAGAAAAGTGAAAAGAGTACCAATTCGACTACTTCGAATACTGAACCAGTAGGGTATTTGAGTAAGTCACATAAAAAAGGGGAACGTTTCTGGAAAATTAATCTGACCACCATTACTGTACAAGAGGGACAGACTAGAGGCATGTACTTCTACAAATAAGTCTTGAATACATGCATGTAATTTTTTAACATATAAAACAAACTTTTAAATGAAAGTATATCTCCTGGCTACCTACATTTCAGTGAAAAAGAGCTATGTGCCAACAAATTGAGAAAAAATGCATTCAACATCTCAGCTTCTGAGTGCTAAAGACTGCATAAAAATACATAATTTTCTGAAAATTATTTCTTCTATTTTCTAGCTTTCATACATTTGTCTGGAGAACATAGCTATAAACAGGGAAAACCTTATAAAATGTATTTATAAATCTTTCAACACATAAAAATACTTCAGTCAGAAAAAAAACACAAGAACACCCATTACCCTCATTTTATATAAAAGTTACAAAATTTGTTTATAAAGGTTTGACTATGGACTATATTTTGTCAAGATTTTACATACACACACACACACACACACACACATACACACATACATACACACACATATATATATTTTCTAAAATATCAAGAATGACTCAAGAAAATTGATTAAAGATACTCAGATATCATAGTTCTGTAAACTTGCCAAACAGAATTCATGAGACAACATGAAGATCTGATTTAAGATTGGTTTTTACATTTTTAAACTATAGGAGTAATTTGCAAACTTATTTAGAATCAAGTGCTTATCCCTCCAATGGCTAGACTTCTTAGAATATGCCATTCTCAAAACTTCAAACCAAGAAATCCAAAGGTCCCAGCCAAAAGATGAAGAATCAACTGGTTACACATTAGACTGTGACCTCCTGGAGGGCAAAAGACAGCCTCTTTCTGTACTCTCAGCACGTTGTACAGCATCTGGCACATAGTATATGTTGAATCGGTGTTTACTGGAAGACAATCTAATCCCATAAATACACACCAAAGTAGAATGACTGAAGGAATAGAGGTTATGAGCTCTGTTTTTCCTTACATCATTAGTATCTACTCAGAAATCCTTCAAGATCAATAAAAAAAATTTATCTGACACCTATAGAAGGTATAGGGCATTATGCTAGGGACTTGAAGAGGAGGTAAGATACAATCCTAGTCCTTATCACATAAAAGGTAGATAAAATACCAGCAAAGAGAACTATATTTCACAGAAGTGCATGATAAAGTATACTAGTGCAAAAATGCTAACGATGCATAACTGAATCCCACAACATAGTAGTGGTAATTATTGGAAACCAGAATAAAAAATGGAGGAACTGAAAGCTCTGAAGACATAACCCTGACACATACGCATAGTTACTCTGTAGGGAGTGAACAACTAACTGCTGAAAGGGAGATCAAACAAGGTATTCCAAAAGCTTTAGCTCTGGGACCCCCGGGTCCCATGGGGGTTTTAGAAACCATGGAAGGCAAGTTATCAAACGTGTATCTTTTACAAGCTACGTTCCTTAAAAGTTTTTATAAATCAGCTCTATTCCCATTTTACAGTACTATTTCCCTAAGTATTTCATCTTCAATTCTCATTCATTTCCACCTGATTGTGGCTCCTATCACTTTACTTCAAGTCTCTTTTATCATTCACAAACATGTAACCATTCAAACAAAGCCTGGAGAATTCTATGTACTATGAATAATCTTCCAAATTTTCTATTTTGTAAGAGGCAGATATCATTCAATTACATATAGCTGTAGATTTCCTTATATTTCCAATTTTGTCCAAACTGATACAGAAAAGCTAAGATAATTTTCACAATTATCACAAAATTATTTTATGAAAACTGATAAGCAACATGTGACATCCATTCACATACAAACTTATAAGGCATTTTTATTTAGAAACTAAACTTACATTTCTAACTTTTAAAGTACAATTAAGTAATAAATTCAAAGGAAAAATAAATTACAGTCTGCCTTTTTTTCTTAACCTGTATCCCTTTAAAAGATATCGTTTACATATTAATTCAGTTCTGATTATCAATTGTCATAAAGATGAATCAAGCTAAGGACTTATTTATATACTTGCTAAATCAAGAAGAGTGATTTGTTCCTCTTCTGCAGCTCAGCATTCATGTTAAATTCAAATTTTAAAAGATTAAATGACTCTTCTTCTTAGAAAATTAAGCACAAAAAAGTCAGATTATGAGGGCCTATCACAAAGGTTAGAGTAGTCGAGGCTCTTTAGCTTGGTGAAATGAAGGTTAAGGGTTTACTTCATAATTGTCTTCAATTATAATAAGAACTACTTTGATTAGTTTTCTCCATCTCCATTCAAAGTCTGAAAAGATTAAATATGAACTCAGCTTATAGCAAGAGAGTTTGGTCAGACATAAAGAAGAATTTTTCTATTAAAAACCGTTGGTATTCTCCATTCCTGGAGATTTCTTTTCAAACTGTAGAAACAAGTTTCACCATTAGCTAGGTTAGGCAAATACTAGGGCAAGACTGTACCAGATGACCTCTTGTGGTCCTTTACTGCTCTAACAGGTTCAGATTTTCAAATACCAAATCAACTCCCAGTTCTTCTGGTCAGCAGTCAGAAATCAGGAATGAGTAGGATCATCTTTACTTAAGGATGTCAGCAGGCTAAGTTAAAGAGGTGCAATGACAACACCAGATCTTGCAAGTAAGAGCTGCAGATATGAGCTAAAGAATTGTCTTTCCCTATGCTAGTGAGAAGGGAATCACTGCTCCTTTTGGCTGGTGTTTTTTTCACAGGGAGATCACCATCAGTATTATCATTTTCGCAGGTACAAAATCATACTACAATACCTATCAAACATCCTTATATAAAATTATATTTAACTATGCGAAGATATCATAGTGTAGAATTTATCTTTATCACATAACTTTTAGCCAGAACTTCACTAAATTGGGCTTTTTAATTTTTGTATAATTAAATATTCAATATTCAAGCAGATGCATAATTTCATCAATTTCGATGTTCCTTCTAGAAGCAATGAAGCTCATCAGTCACTACCTTCCCTGTCCAACTCTTGTCTATAACCTCTCAGGAGTTTATCACAAGGGCTCCACTGAGCATGACAGAAACCTTCCTCTTTTGTTCCTGACATTGCAGGGATGTTCATGAAACAGCGAATCTGTCCACATATCACCCCTTACCTTGCTCTTCTTTGTATGCACAGCATTTAACATGTTGCCTAACTTAATAAATACCTTTAACTGACCAGTTCCTCTTCTTTTTCTATCCTATGTTTAAAAAAAAAAAAAAGACATCTTTTACTCTACTCCGCCTTCAAAGTTCCTTATTCGTTACGTGTTGTGACCTAATCCTTCTGATTGATAATTCTTTTCAATCTTTTGCAGAACGTGGTATTGCATCTATCTACCATGAGAATATAAGCATTAAAAAAAAGGGCCTTCCCTCATTTCTAAAATATAAGAGAACTGAGCCAAATGTACAAGAATACAAGTCATTCTCCAATTGATAAATAGTCAAAGGATATGAACAGGCAGTTTTCAGAGAAAGAAATTAAAGCTATCTATAGTCACATGAAAAAATGCTGTAAATCACTATTGATTAGAGAGATGCAAATCAAAACAACTCTGAGGTATCACATTACACATATCAGATTGGCTAACATGACAAAACAGGAAGATGATAAATGTTGGAGAAGATGTGGGAGAGTTGGAACACTAACTCATTGTTGGTGGAGCTGTGAGCTAGCTAATCCAACCATTCTGGAGAGCAATTTGGAACCATGCCCAAAGGGCTACCAAAATGTGCACACCCTTTGACCCAGCAATATCACTTCTGGGACTGTATCCCAAAGAGATCATAAAAATGGGAAAGGGTCCCACATGTACAAAAATATTTATAGCAGCTCTCTTTGTGGTGGCCAAAAACTGGAAATCAAGGGGATGCCCTTCAATTGGGGAATGTCTGAACAAGCTGTGGTATATGAAAATAATGGAATACTGTTATGCTATGAGAAACAATGAACAGGAAGACTTCAGAGAAGCCTGGAAAGACTTATATGATCTGATGGTGAGTGAAAAGAGCAGAACCAGGAGAACTTCGTACACAGCAACAACCATAGTGTGTGAGGAATTCTTCTCATAGACTTAACCCTTCACAGCAATGCAAGGACTTAAAAAATTCCCAATGGACTCTTGAGGCAAAATGCCTTCCACATCCAAAGAAAGAACTATGGACTTGGACTGCAGAATGAAGCAGACCATTTTCTTCTGTATTGTGTTGTTTTGTTTTATGGTTTCTCTCATTCATTTTAATTCTTCTACACAACACGACTAAAGTGAAAATGTACTTAATAGAAATGTATGTATATATAAGATTTTATGCCGTCTCAGGGAGAGAGGGGGAAAAAATCTAAGATATATAAAAGCGATTGTAGAACACTGAAAACAAAATAATTTAATTTTTAAAATAAGTAAATAAGATGGCATTGAATCCATTATCATTTTAAAAAGGGAGGGGGTGCCTTCCAAGAGGCAGCAATGGCAGAGGAGGAAATGTAGCAGGACCCAGTCACCAGGCATGCTGACTTGGATTCCAGTCCAGCCTTTGACATAGCCTGGTGTGTGACCCTTGACAACTGATTCAGCCTCTCAGGGTCACAGGCCACCTTGATAAGGTTCTCATCTGCACAGATGCCATCTGAGTGGGAAAGGACTTTTCTCATTCAGGACCCTCCTCAACAAAACAAATAAAAAAGCTGGGTCTTTTTTCCCAGAAGTTTGGGGTCATTCAATATGTCAACAAGTATGTCAATCAATAACAGTAATTGATCGTATCAGCCAGTGTGCTGAAGACACAAAGAGGGGCAAGAGACGTTCCTACCCTCAAAGAGCAGGGGTCAAACAGGGAAACAACACGCAAACAGGTAGATACAAAGCAAAGAAATAATTAACAGAGGGAAGGCACTGGAATTAGGAGAGGCTGGGGAAGACTTCCTGTAGAAGGTGAGATTTTAGTTCAGGCTTTAAGAAAGCCAGAAGGAAGGCAGACAAAGAAAATGCTCAAAGCTGAGAGATGGAGAGTCTCGTTGGTGGCACAGCCGAGAAACCAACGTCACCAGATGGAATAGTACATGGTGGGGAGTGAGGTATGAGAAGACCGGAAAGGGAGGAGGGGGCTAGGAAATGAAGGGCTCTGAATGCCCCACAGAGAACTTTGTATTTGATTCTGGAGCTTACTGAAGGAGAAAGGGAGGAGGTATGGCATGGTTGTCTAGGAAAAATCGCTGTAGTGTCTGAATAGAGGATGGACTGTAATGGGGAGAGACTTAAGGCAGGGAGAGCCACCGGCAGGCTATTATAGCAATCAAGGTGTGAGGTGATTTCGTCTGCACTAGACAAGTAGCACTGTATGAGGAGAGAATGCATATTCAAGACATGCTGCAAAAATGAAAAAACAGACCTTGGCAACTGTGTGCTAAGAGTGAGGGATTAAAAAAAAAGGCAAAAGTCATTAAAGGAGGTTTGAAATTTCCTGAAGACAATCTTATTAGTTGTTCTATTTATTTTTGTACTTGGGAAGCTATCCATTTGCACTAGATAAATAAACAGATATGGAGAAAGAGCCTAGATATAAATGTAGGCAGAGATGAATAAATGTATATACAGACACAAATAGACATGTATAAACATGACACATGTCACAATCTGAGCAAACAGATGCTCTTCATCCACTTGTTTTTTCTCATGAGGATGGTCAAACCAAACTCTTTTAAATGGTTATACATCTCTTCCAGGAGCCTCTGAAATGTTTTGGCCTTGATGCAACCAGCAGAATGCCATCTGCTAACACAAGCATCTGAAGGATCTCACCATCCATAAGGAATAATCTTGCAATTCAATTCTCACACCAAATCTCCATTATAGTAGCAAAAAACATAGTTACTTATTTTATGCCTCATCTGAGATTTATTATGTTTATCAATGTAAAACATCAAATGCTCAACAACAATGCCAAGGAATATTTAGCAATATCAATTACTAATATACCTATTCGATTTGTAAAAAGCTTAATACGTTTAAGAGAAGTAACACCTCAAACCAGCTATCCTCATCCTTCACATAGAAAGTGGTCAGACCATGTTACTCTCCTGTTCAACAATCTTTGATGGCTCCCTGTTGCCTCGAGGACAGAATAAGTTCCCTGACCTGACAATTAGCACCTTCCACAATCAGGCTCCTCTCATCCCCCTGTATTCACACTTTCATTTCATACTACTCTCAACAAAATCAAACAGACCATTCTGACCCCCATGCCTCTGCAAGGCCTGTCCCCAATGCCACAAAAAGCCTTTCTCTTGCTTGGGCCTCTTCCAATTCTTCCCCTCCACTCAGATCGCATCTCCTGCAGCAAGGGCAGCTTTTCTGAACCTGGGCTAGGTAATGGTGGATTCTCCTAGCTTCTAAAATCACCTACCATATGCATGCATCCCTCAGTAAAGTGTAAGCTCCTTCCAGGCAGGAGCTGTTTTGTTTTCTATCTTTATATTCCCTGCCACATAGCGCAGGGCTCTGAACATTTAATAAATGCTGGATTTGAATTAAAGACTGTTGTTTCAGATTTTTCACTTCTCAATTCCTTCACACCCACCCACCATCAGCAGTGACCCATATCTCCAGAAATATATATATATCACTGAGGTAAAGTATGCAGCCAAGAAAGGGGAAAAAAAACAATTGCTAGCTTCCCTTTCTCCCTTAACTTCCCCACTCCCAAAAAGAAAAAAAAAACCTCTTAGTAACAAAAAGTAGGGAAAAACAAAACAAACTCAAAGATTCTCCATGTCACAATCCATGTGTGTCATTCTGCCTCCTGCTCTACGTCATCACTGGTCCTCTGGAGGAATATCTGTTTATTATGTGGATCACTGGAGTCTTTCAAAGCTGTTTGTCTTTACAGTCTCACTGCTACTATATAAACTGTTCTTCTGGTTCTTCCCGCCCTAACCATTCTGAATCAATTCATACAATACTTCCAAAGTTTCTCTGAAACTATCTTTCACCCTTTTTTATAGTGTAATATTCTATTAACTTCAAATACCACAATTTGTTCCAGCATCTAACAACATAAACTTGTTTCACCAATAGTAACACCAGGATAAGGGTAAAGCCAGTGTTTAGGGTTAGACCAGGGCCCTGGTCACAGGCAGCAAATGCCAAGTCATGTATACTCTTACAGATCATCAAAAGGACTTTTTTTATATAAGAAATTTTAGAATGAAGTTTCTGAAACAAAGGACAAACTATTATATGTAAATACATATAAATATTTCTAGTTTTGTCAAGATTTTAAGAACCATATTCGATAAATATTTCAGAAGCAAAGTAATATTTATGACGATCCGTTCCCTTCAAGAGTTACAAGAACTCAAAATTGTAAAAATGCAGAAACGGATTGCATAGGTTAGGCTACTCTGGCAACAAAATTTAAGTCCATCTAAATGATGGAAACTACCAATTGTTTTTGAAGTTTGGTATAAACTTCCATTTTCAAGTTATTTCCAAACTATGGTACAACTACAGCTATAGGCAGAAAAGCCTTCATTTCCCACTATATTTGGACAACTGCTTCTGCCAAACTATTATGTTCCTTTTTATCATTATTAAAGAGTTAAAAAAAAATAAAGCCAGAAGAAACATTCAAATGTAAAGTAGCTACTTGCACATGGAAAGCTAACAATGACATCTTTTCCAGGAAGTTTCAGATGATGAAACCGTTTTGAGGATCTACAAGCATCACGACGGATTTGCTAAAGCCTGAACACAAGAGTTAGTCTATAATATGGAAATGTTTTGCATGATTGCACATGTATAACCTATATCAAGTTGCTTAACTGCCTCAGGGAGGGTGGAGGAGAATAAAGGAGGAAGAGAATTTGGAACTCAAAATTTTAAAAAACAAATGTTAAAAAAACTGTCTTCACATGAAATGGGGTGGGGGTGGGGGGAATCAAGTACTACTCAAAAAAAAAAAAATCTAAGAAATAAAGCTACCTTGAAAAAAAGTACACGTATACTATATTACACTAGTATCAACTTTCGCTGACCTGATCAAAACTCCTTTCTTTGTCAGTATTCCACGATCAGTAAACTTCTATCAATAAAGAGTTTATATAAAGGATATGAACAAACTGCCACAAAATGATTAATTAACATCCTCCTAATCAAGCACAGTGCTTTCTACATTTAGTAGGTGTGGACGCAATGCCGAACTGAATCATTGCTGAGATAAGATATGATCCCCAAAAGAAGGGTCCTATTGGTTGTGATGTCCTGAATGTGTATTAGGAATCAAAACCTGAAACCATTACCAATACCACTTGATCTTGAAAATATTGCAAATATGTAAAGGGAATGGTGAGAGTACAATGGGAAAAGAACAAGAGAAAGGCCAAAACAACCAGCAAACAGCCTCAGGAACCATTTAACATTCAGAGCTAACATTCTGTCCCCCATTTACAATAACCAATTCAATAAAACTCAGCCTAGCATTTCTAGGCTAAAGTTACAGAGATTAAAAAATAATAATCTGAATAAAGATTATCAAACTTTGTTTCAGAATGCTTTAACGATTTTCTCAACCTGGTCTCAAAAGACAAACGTAACAGCAAAAGTCACAAAAGACACAGTGACTCTGGATAGCCACACATCTAAGCTTCATAAGCCAAAGATTATTCAACCTCTTACAAAGAAAGTTGTAATCATACCAGGCCTAAACTCTTACATGACTAATATCAGTCTGACAAATAATGAAAAGTAATAGTCAATGGAAGGAAGAAATACACAAAGGATAATGTTGCACAAGATCAAAGGTGAGAAGAGCCGATTTGAAATTGTGTTTATAGTAAGTTGTTGCTGCTGGTGCTATCCAACTCTTCTTGACCTCATTTCAGGTTTTCTTGGCAAAGATAACACAGTAGTTTGCCACTTCCTTCTCTCTGGCTCATCTGATTGATGAGGAAACTGAAACAGAAATGACTTGCCCAAGGTCACACAGCTAGAACGTGTCAGAGGATTTGAACTCAGGAAATTGAGTCTTCCTGACTCCAGGCCTGGAGTTGCCCTATAGTAAATATTACTTTAGTATAAATTTAGAAAGGTCAAATCAAATCAACTACCATTTATTAAGTACCTAATATGTGCCAAGAAAACCCCAAACCCACAGTCAGACATTACTTAAACGACTGACCAAGAACAACGTGCCAGACAATGCATTTAGTGCTAGATACAAAAAAAGGCAAGAGACAATCTCCTGCCCTCAGGGAACTCCCAGTACAATGAGGGAGACAACATGCAAATAACTAGACACAAGCAAGACAGAGGGCAAATCTGGGATAGTCTCAGAGAAAAGCAAGGTCGAACTGAATCACTGCTGAGACAGAGAAGCAGAGAGAAGATAGAGGACTGAGAAAGACTTCTTGTAGCAGGTGGGAATGCATACCTTCTAGAGAACAGAAGGAAACCAGAAGACAGTGGTGAGGAGGGAGAGTTCCAGCCAACAAAAATGTCCCAAGAACAACATGAAGGAGGTCACTGTCACTGGATCACAAAGTATAGGAAGGGGAACAAGATATAAGAAAGCAGGATCAGATTAGGAAGAGCTGTAAAGGACAGAAATTTTATGTTTGATTCTGGAAGTAAGAGGGAGTCACTGGAGTTTACTGCACAGAAGGGTAACATGCTCAGATCTGCCCTGTAGGCAGATCACTTTGACAGTTGAGAGAGGACAGACTGGAGTGGAGTGAGACTGGAGGAGGGGAGACCAACACAAGAGGTCCTGAAGCTGGATGGTGGCAGAGTAAGAGAAGAGAAAGGGGCTGTTATGAAAAGTAGAAACGCCAACACTTGGCAACTGACTGGATATGGAGGAGTAGGAGAACAAAGACACAAAGATGACACCTAAATTGCAAGCCTGGGTGACTGGGAGGATGGTGGTGCCCTTGACAGCAACTGAAAAATTAGGATGAGGTCAGGATTTGGGGGAAATATGAGTTCAGTTTTAGGTAAGTTTGAAATATCCATGAGATATTCAGATCAATTATGCCTAAGAGGCAGTAGACAGAGAACCTGGCAGTCAGGAAGACAAGGAGAGTCAAGAAGACCTGAGTTCAAAATTCATCTCAAATTTCACACTAGCTGTGTACCTTAAGGAAGTCACTTAACCTCTGGTTGACACATTTTCTTCAGCTGTAAAATGGAGATAATAACATTTCCCTCCCAAGGTTATTGGGATGATCAAATGGGATAAATATTTGGGAAAAGAACTTAGCACAGTGCCTAGCACATAGTAGGAACTATATAAATTTTCATTTCCTTCCCCGTCTCTTTTCTTCCCCTTGACATTCGCTAGCTGTGACCTGCAAGTCACTTAACCCCAATTGTCTCATCCTGGGTCATCTCCAGTCACCCTGATGAATATGTGGTCACTGGATTCAGATGGCTCTGGAAGAGAAGTGAGACTGATGACCTGCACAGCCCTCCTTCACTCAAAACAAAGTCAAGGGCAAATCATGTCATCATTTCTCTGATGGCATGGTCTTCTTCAGCAACAAAGGACGAACACACATCTTCCTCATTAGAAATGTGGATAGAGGGTTAGGTCTAGAAGTAGATCTGAGTGATCTACATAAAGATGACAACTGAAACCATGGAAGCTAATAAAATGATCAAGTGAAAAAGTTTAAAGGGAGAAGAGGGTCCAGGAACATACTCTAGATCTATAATTGTGTGAAATCTATGTCTCTCTTATCACCATTTAAGATAATTAAATATTCCTTAATGAAAAGTCTTCACTTTTTTAATCTTTACTCAATGAAACCAGAAGAAAAACAGTAGTTTCCCCCCTTATCCCTAAAAATAATTTGAGTTCTCCTGCACTTGAATTATACTTAGTATCATGGTTGTTCAAGTAAATGCTGTATCCTCTACCAGACTAGAAGCTTCATGAGAACAGGGATCCTATCTTATTTCATCTTTCTATATCCTCTAGTTCTTAACAATGGGCTATACTGAGGAGGTACTTCATAAATTTGTTGAATTAAATAAAGTTTATTCCAACAGCTTTCCACACACATGAAAAATAAAATCTCCAGGACCCTTTTTTCTCAATTGCACACATAAAAAGTTATTTGTACATAAAAGGCCCTTAAGAAATATTAAATTAGTTAAACTGAATAAAATTTGACCCATCACCCTAAAGCTACATTACTTGAATAACACAGGTTTGTTTTTTTATCTGAGTTTTATCTACATCAGAAACAAATGGATATTATTTCTTTTAAAGATAAGCACCAAGATTCATTTAAGGACCAAAAGATACAAGTTTGATCCACTAGGTAACATGCTATATTAGTTTTGTATCCTTTCCAGGGTACCTTTCCAGAAGGCAGCTACCACTCTTACGTTCCAAGAATAACCTCAAGGAGTTGTACTCCTATGCTGTTCATCCTTCATGACTTGCAAGTGAATCTGATTTGAGTGAGGCATTCCTAACATTATGGATAACCTTGTGAAGCTAGTAGAAGTTCGTGAGCCTCCACTAGTGCATTTCCAATTAATATTCAGCTCAAAAAAATGGTTTATTCAAATAACATAAAAAAGAACAGCATTTACAAAACATTGCCCTCATACACCTGGGGCATACTCTTCTCCCAAAATATGCAGCATCCATGGTTCAAAGGTTAAAAGTTCAAAGGTTCAAAGTTAAAGTGAGTCACATGTGTAGGATATAGATGTGTTAAAGGCAACTCAAAACTGAAGTACTAGGAGGCTGGAAGTTCTGTTTCCTCTCCCTCTCTTTCTCTTTCCTCAGGTGGGCTTCCAGGGTCTGCTCCTAAACATAGCTCTTTTCTCTGCTGTCAAGGAGTCCTCTTCTTCATAGATGTTTCATTTCTCAAGTAACTATTTCTCTCCATTTCTCTAAAATGTATTTTTGCTTCCCCGTATACAATGGTATACTGGTACAGCAGCTCTTCTTCCTGGCACAACTAATGAAAAGTAGGAAAAAATTCCCTCCTCCATCAGTCCTTCACAGGGATCTCCATCAAAAGTAGCTTCTGATTTTTGACTCTTATTCTCAAACTGCTAATGTTCTACTAGAGATTAGCCATTTAAAACAATTTCAGTCCGCCAACTCCCACAATAGCTAACTTGTTTGCTCAGCCAATCAGCTGTTCCCTCCTTGACTCTATCAGAGAAGTATCAGTATTTTATAAATGGGCTGGAGCATAGAAAAACCTTTATAATTAAACACCTAACACCTTGTTGTTCTGGACCTTCTATGATTATATCAGCTAGGGGGATAGATGGAGGAACGGGGCATGAAACAAATAATATCTTGTTACCAATCAAAGTAACAAAGTACTCTGCCTACTCTAACCTGTGAAGAAAGGGAAAGGGGATAATGAACCAACTTCTACAGATTCAACAATCAGAAATTTTTACATAACCCTAAGAATATACCCAGTGATTCTAGATATATCAAAGCATAAATTTTCTTAAGTCTTTCTTTAAAATACTCAGATGGATTTGTGATCATACCAGTGAGGCAGTTCCCTCCAGAAAGAGCACAGTCCAACTCCTCCTGCCCATCCTGTGCACTTCTGTCCAGTCCCACCATAATTCATCAGAGGGGATCTACCCAAACGTGCTGACGGTTTTCTTCCATTTCTCCTAACACTGCACTCTAGCTGACCTCTTGGCACCTGTCATCTTGCCCCAGGACCAGCCAATCTTCTCTTCTGATTCTGGAGTTCTAGGGTGTCATCTTTTACTACCTAGAGTTCCTCATTGGTTGTATGGTAAAGCCTGTTCATACCCACAATGTACATCTTCCTCTCCCCTGCCTTCTGTGTGATACTAAATTTTAATTCTTGGAAAGCAGCTGTATTCCATGTATCTCAGCTACAGTCACCTGATATTAATTTTAAAACTATGAATGATTTACATGAATTTATATGTTCACAAGAACTTTGATATTTCTAACAAAAATGCAGCATGAGCTAAGCACATGGCTATATGAGAGCTTTAATTCTACCTCTGCTCTTGGATCACTGTAATTCCAAGTAATTTAACCTCTTTATGTCTCAACATCTTCATTTATAAAACTGAAAATAGATAGCTAGTCTACCACACAGCTGGGGTTCTGTAGATTACTCTAGGAATGACTATTAAAAATTATTGGAAACCACTTAAAATATAACAAGTTATGTGATTACTAATAATGACCAAAGCATTAACCAAAAATGACTAAGACGATTTAAAATAATTAAGGTATGAATTCCATATTTGGTAAATTAGTACAAAAATTAAATTAAATTACCTTTAAAAATAGAGGGCACCTACCAGTCTATCAGGAAATAACTATATTCTGATCTTGACTTTGCTGGGCCTGCTGCTGACTTTCATACTTAATGACACCATTTTCTCAGAAGAAAGCACTCCTCATTTTCTTTGTTTTACTGATTATATTCTAAATTGAAAATATTTTTAGAGCTTTTTCTTTTATATGTTAAGAAATATTGGCCTTTTCCACCTTGACTTTTGTCTTACACTGGACGTCAATGACAACTTTGTGCAACGTTGCCTCATTTAAACCCAGTTCTGGCACAAGTGTAGACACCATCCTGTGATGTCACTGCTGCTCTTCGAAAATGCAAGGATGAAAAACCTAAGTGCCATAGTCAATCTCTAATGGGTCTCTAGGCTTCTCCACTGTACTCTTCCACCGACTAAAGATAATAAAAGAAGTATAAGCACAATAACAACAATTTCTAACATTTACATTGCACTTTGAGAGCTTATCATAGAGTTCTACAAAATTATCTAATTCTATCCTCACACAAATCCAAAAGACAAGATGAGAAAACTGAGATTGCAAGAGGTTAAGTAACTTGTCCAGGGCCACAAAGCTAGTAAATGTCAGCCTGGAGCTCCAGTCTTCCCAAATTCAAGTCCTTCATGCTATACACTGTTGACATCTGGCTGTCAACTTCTTCAGAGATCACTCCCCCAGGTGTTCCTTTTATCTCCCTGCTCCACAGAAATAAACAGCATACACAGCCTCTGTCTTCAAAGATACACTGTTTTACTCCACAAAAAGGAGTAAACTCCTCAAGAATCTCAAAATATAGACAATATACAGAATGAACAGGTACTCAAGTCTCAAATTAACAAATTAGTAGTATGTGAGTTTAAAGCATCAAAATAATTCCTTTTGAGGACCCCTCATTCACCACTCTCTTTTCCAGGCAGCTGGCAACTCTAAGATCCCAGTGCTCTTGGAGTCATATCCTAATCACTGTGCCTTTGCAATGGCCATCCCTCAGCACTTCCCTATACCACACCTAAATCAACCTCACTTCAAATTACTACTCTTATGTTCTGCCTTCAGAGACCAAACAATACAATCATGATTCCTATTCCATATGATAACCCTTCAAATGTTGTTTATCATTCTCCCTTCCCCCAATTAAATGGCAGTTTTCCAAGGACATGCATTAAGACATAGAAAGAATGTTTTTCAAATTTGCAAATGACACAAAAGCTAGGATAGAGAACAGACTGGATATCCAAATTCAAAAACATCTAACAGATTATAATATGTAACTAAACATAGGTTCAAAATAAACAACCTTACAAGATATGGGAGCCATGGCAAGAGAATAATCTGTCTGAAAAAGATCTGGATACTTTAATGGATTACAGGCTTCTGAATAAACAACAGGATAAGTTGTTTCAATCTTGATCGTCACTTAAAGGGACAGAGCTCTCAGGAATAAGGAGATGACAGTCCCACTGGACTCATCATACCACCTCTGAAGTCCCATGTTCAGGTCTCAGAATCATATTTTTAAAATGCTTTTGGTAAGGTGGAAGGCATCAAGAGGACAACCAGAAAGTCTATGCCATATGATATTCAACTGAGGGAACTGGGAATGTTTATTTAGCCTAAAAAGAAAATTTAGGGTGGGCATGATAGCTACTTTCAAGCACTTACATGGCAAGACTTACATTGTTCTTACATGGAAAAAGGTCTAGAATGACTCTACCTGGTCCCAGAAGGTAAAAAATCAGGAGCAATGGAAGGTGACAAGTTGACACTTAATGGCAAGAAAAACCTCTTGAAAACTGTCCCAAAGTGGCAAAGGCCTTCCCAGGACACACTGGGCTTCCCCTCACTGGAAGCTTCCAAGCAGAAGTGCTGGCCACTTATCATGACTATGGTACAAAGGGCTCTTTTCCAGGTTTCTGGATTGTAGTCCCATTGAGCTCCCTTCCATGCTAATGATATGGTTGTGCAATCAAGATTTCCAGACAGAGGTTGAAAGAATTTTGCTGATACTAAATAAAACTGGTTACACACTATAGAGATACTGAATAGAAGTAATAAAAATCATTGATGACTGTAGCAGCAATGGATCACTACAACCTACAGGAACCAGAAGCTACTTCAAACTTCAAATTCTTTCCCATATATACATTCAACCCTATATGCCAGGCAGAAAAAGGAGGCTAGGTGTTCAGGATGATCCAGATACCTTAATCTATGTGGGGAGAAATGGAAAGCTGATTTATTGTTATGAATAATAACTATAGCTAACATACAAGAATTGTAGAGAATTTTACATATATTATCACATTTGATCAATAAGCTAAGCCAACAAAATAATTCAACAAACATTTACTAAATGCCTACTGTGTGTATGGCATAGTGTTAGGATCTAAGGATAAACCTATTCTTCTCCCACCCCCAAATCAAATATTTGGGTGAAATGTGGAGAATATGAATAGCAAGCTATTCCTTCAAAAAAGCTATGTCCCTTACACATTCTTACCCGCCCCCCCTTTCCATTCCAACAAGTCTTTTAATTTGTCTATAATGAGTATCTCTATTTTCTTTGCTCTCACTCTCTACTTAAAACTCTACAGTATGGCTGCTGACTTCATCATTCAACTAAAACTCTTCTCTCTAGAGTTACCAATGATTTCTTAAATGCCAACTTCAATGGCCTTTTCTCAATCCTCATTCTTTCTGCAGCCTCTGACACCATCAAATCTCCATCTTTCTCCTTAATACACCCTTTTCTCTCAATCCCAGCTCTTCTCCTACCTAATCTGACCATTCATTATCAGTCTCCTCTGCTAGATCTTAATCCTGGTCACACCAAGCTATCTCTGGGTTATCCCCCAAGCCTCTATCCTGTGTCTTCTTCCCTTTTCCACCTACACAACTTGTCACCTGGTAACCCCATTAGGTCCAATGGATTCAATTATCACCTTTATGCGAATGATTGTCAAATGTACTTATACATCCCGAATTTCTCTGCTGACCTCCAGTCTCATACCTCCAACTGCCTATTATTAAACATCTCAAACTGGACATCCTGTAAGCATCTTAAACTCAATATGGTCAAAACTGAGTTTATTATCTTTTCCTAAAAAAGCCTCCCTATTACTGTCAAGGGTATCACCATCCTTCCGTCACCAGGCTCCCAGCCTAGATGTCATTCTCAGTGACTCACTTTCTCATCTCTACTTCCAATCTGCTGCCAAAATCTGCTAACTTCACTTTTGCAATATCTCTCCCATACATCTTCCCTCTTCTAATGCTAGCACCAAACCTGTTTCAGGCTCTCATCATTCCATGCCTGGACTACTGCAACCGCTTACTGGGGACTCTGCCTGCCACAGGTTTCTCCCCACAACAGTCCATCCTCCCTCTAGTCGCCAAAGTAATTTTCCTAAAGTACAGGTCCAATCACATCACACCCCTACTCAATAAAGTACAATACTTTAATTTCACCTCCAGGACCAAATATAAAATCTTCCATTTGGTGTACCCAGCTTTTCATCACTTCCCACACACACACCTACCATCTCTCCAGTCTCTTAACACCTCACACCACTATCACCACTATCAGGTACTCTGATCCAGTGACTTTGGCCCTGCTATTCGTCAAACAAGAAATTCTCTATCTCCTGACTTGGCATTTTCATTGGCTGCCCCCCATACTTGGAATATTCACTCCTCATCTACACATCCTAATTTCTCTTTCTTCATTTAAGTCCCAGTTATAATCACTTCCTACAGGAAGCTTTTCCTAATCCCTCTTAACTCTAGTGCATTCCCTGCTAATTATTTCCTATATTTCCTAAGCCTACAGAGTTTTCTCCTTATAGTCTCTCCATCAGATTGGAAGATCCTCTGATGATACAAAGAAATGCATTTTGGGAAAAAAATTTTACAGAAGTAGCATAAGATTTTGAGCTGAAAATGATTTTAAAGGTTGTCTATGGAAGGCATGCCCAAGGTCAAGATTAAAACTCAGAACCTCTAACTCAAAATCTGGCCAATGCTCCTTTCACAATGTCATACCTTTACCTAAGAAGTAGCTGTGATTAAACAGAGGTTGAGCTAAGGTTGTTCAAAGAACAATTAAAGAATACAGCCACATCTTACATACCTAAACAGGTCCATTCAAGCACTGAAAATATGTATTTATTAATGGTTTTTGTAACACTGTACATATTATTCCTACCACACTGGGATTTTTTTTTTAATTCACAGACCATTTTAGCAGGTTTCCAGTGCACTCAGATTTTAACTCATAGGACTAGTATTATGACTGTTAGTGTGATATGTTCCTATCTTTTTCCTTTTAACAAGGAAAAGAACTAAACACAAATTATAAGTCCCTAAAGACAGCTAATACATCTTTTTTCTTCAATGTGCCATTTATCCCAACCAGGAAAACATCCTTGCTTCTGACTTTTCAAGGCTTTTACATACTCATTTCATTTAATCCTTAAAACTCCATTAATAATTTATCATTTTAACATACCCAGCCTATTCCTACTATCTGAATGACATATAAATTTTATTTTCTAATTTTTAAAATCACTTTACCATTCCCAATGCAGTAAAAAAAGAAAAAAAAATCCCTGAATAGAAGAAGAATATCTAACTCATACCACATGAATCCTCTTAACACCTAAATCTATACCATGTACCTAATGGTCTCTCTAGATATCATACCCATGATGCAAACAAGAGTAAAAACTCTCTCTTGTAGACACTTATACCAAGCAAGTACACAGAAGTACTACAATCACAAAATTAACTGTCCTCCTTATAGCATGTTAAAATATAGTTCAAAATCAGCCCTAAAAGTCCTCCACCACCTGACTTCATTTTGTCCTTCCATTCTTACCTCAAACTAATCCCTTTCACATTCTCTAAGTTCTGTTCAAGTTCAATCTGCTAAGTTTCCCAAACATAATCCTTTCTCTCGGCATTGCATATCTGCTCACACTGTTCCCATGATCTGAAATTCAACTCAAAAAGCATTTGTTGACCCTGTCTGATAAGCAATAACCCAAGTTCTAGACAAAAAGGAAAAAAAAACTCTAAATCACTACTGATTACAGAAATGCAAATCAAAACAACTCTGAGGTACCATACCACACCTGTCAGATTGGCTAACATGACAAAACAGGAAAATAATAAATGCTGGAGAAGATGTGGGAAAAGTGGAACACTAATGCATTGCTGGTGGAGTTGTGAACTGATTCAATCATTTTGAAGAGCAATATGGAACTATGCCCAAAGGGCTATAAACATGTGCATGCCCTATGACCCAACAATACCACTTCTAAGGCTATATTCCAAAAAGATCATGCAAATGAGAAAAGGACCCACATGTACAAAAATATTGATAGCTGCTCTTTTGGGGGTGGCCAAGAAGCAGAAATTGGGGATACGCCCATCAATTAGGGAACGACTTAAATAAGTTGCAATATATGAATGTAATGGAATACTATTGTGCTGTAAGAAATGATGAGCAGGTATGTTTATAGTGGCTCTTTGTGGAGGCCAAACACTGGAAATAGAGGGAATGCCCATCAACTGGAGAACGGCTTAACAAGTTGTGGTATTTGAATGTAATGGAGTACTATTGTGCTATAAGAAGTGATGAATAGGAAGACTTCAGGGAGGCCTGGAAGGACTTATATGAACTGATGCTGAGTGAAAGGAGCAGAACCAGAAGAACTTTGTGCACAGCAATGACCACAGTGTGCGAGAGTTTTTCTGGTAGACTCAGCACTACACTGCAAAGCAAGGACTTAAGAAAATTCCCAATGGTCTTTTAAGGCAAAATGCCTTCCACATCCAGACAAAGAACTATGGAATTCAATCACAGAATGTAGCAGATCATTTCCTTTTGCATTGTATTTTTGGTTTGTTTTATGATTTCTCCCATTCATTTTAATTCTTCTACAAAGCATGACTATAGTGAAAATGTATTTAATAGGAATGTATTTGTAGAACCTATATAAAATTGTATGCCATCTAGGGGAAGGAGAAGGAAGGGAGGAGGGAGAGAAGAGAAAAAAAATCTAAGTTATATGGTAGTGATCGTAGAACACGGAAAATAAATGAAATTAATAAAATTTTAAAAAAGAAGAAATGATAAGCAGGAAAATTTCAGAAAAACCTGAAAAGACTTACATGAACTGATGCTGAGTGAGGGAGGCAGAATCAGGAGAACACTGTACACAATTACAACCACATTGTGCAATGACTAACTTTCACAGACTTGGCTCTTCTCAGCAATGCAAGGTTCTAAGACAACTCCAAAAGGCTCATGATGGAAAATGCTATCCACATCCAGAGAAAGAATTATGGAACCTGAATGCAAATCAAAGCATACTATCTGCTCTCTTTTTTGTTTTTTGGGGTTTTTTTTGCTTTGCTTCTTCTTTCTCATGGTTCATTCCATTGGTTATAATTCCTCTTTACAACATGACTAATGTTAAATATGTTTAATGTAAATATATATGTATATATATATAGAGAGAGAGAGAGAGACAGAGAGAGAGAGAGTCTATATCAGATTGCATGCCATCTTGGGGGGGAGGGAAGGGGAGGGGGAGAAAATGTAAAACTCAAAAGCTTGTGGAACTGAATGGTGTAAGCTAAAAATAAATAAATATTTAAAAAAAAAAAAATAGTTCCTGCCCTTAAGGGCCTCACATTCTTTACATGACATTTATCCTAAGATCATACAAAGACTTAGATGTTAAAGGGAATTAATGTCAACTATTTGTCTAGTTCAATCTCCTTACATATGAGGAAACCAAAACCAAGAAAGGTTAGATGATTTTCCAAAGGATAGCTGCGAAGGTAATAATTAAGCCCAACAGACACATACCAAGTCCAGGTCCTCTGCTTCCAAGTCCACTGATCTCTCTACTCCAACAAGACCCCTTTACTCCCTCCCCTTTATCTGCTAAAATCCTGTACATCTTCTATGATTTCTCTCCTCTGAATTCTCACATTTCTCAAATAAGTGAATGTGTGTACAGCACTCTGCAGTTTAAAGCACTATATAAATGCTAGCTATTGTTATTGTTACTACTATTGTTTCTGCTCTTTTACAATGATTGCATTTTATGTTGTGTTCTGTCTAGTTAGGTTTTAAGTCCCCTATTAGATTTTAAGAGTCATGAGAACAATGAGAATGACTTCTTATCTCTTTATGTTTCCCACAATTCCTTTCACATAGCAACTACTCAAATGCTCAAAGGAAATGAAAATCATCAAGAGCCACCATGGCTTCATCAAAAATAGGTCATGCAGATTAACCTTATTTCTTTTGTTTGACAGATTTACTAGAATAGTCAATCAGGAATGCTGAAGCTCTGGCTCATCCAGATTTTAATAAATCACTATAAAGCCGTTCATGCTAGCCTTGGAGAAAATATGGAAACATAGGCTAGATGATAACACAATTCTAGTGATTCTGAACTAGTTAAATGAGAAGATCCAAAGTGAAGTAATAATTAATTGTTCAACATCAATTGAGGAGATCCCTAGAGGAGTGACTCTGGACTCTATGTCTGACTTTGTGCTGTTTAACATTTTCATCAGTTACTTGGATAGATGTAAAGAGAGCATGCCTATGTAAAGACATGAAGCAGAGAGAGACAGCTAACACACTGGATATGTTGAGTTTAAGATGTGTTCAATGGTCAAAGGTTGAAAAGTAGCTTTTGAATCAGCCATTAGATTTAGCAATTATGAGATTATTGGCAATTTTGGAGAGAGTCTGACAAAGTCAAGATCCAAAATGATAGTGACAGATTAGAACAGTGAACTGAATCCAAAGACATGAAATGTAACACAGATGAAAGTAAATATACTTATATACTTATATTTAGATCCAAAAAATCAACTGTCTAAACACAAGATTAGTAAGTCATAGTTAGATACCAGTTTATCTTAAAAAGATCTGGAGACTTAAGTGGATTACAAGCTCAGTGAGTCCAAAGTGTAGTGTGGAAGCCAGGAGAGGCAGCACATCCTTGAGTAATACGAAGAGACACAACATCCTGAAATTAGGAGACTAAGTCATGTGGATCTGTACCCAGATGTCATATCACATCTCAAGTATCTGTGCTCTGTTTGGGACCCCAGAGTACAGTAACAAAAACATTCTCCAAAATTACCAATGATCTCAAATTCTAAATCTACTGGATGATTCAAAAGTTTCTCTGCAGCCTCTGACCCAACATGTCTAAAATGTAACTCATTATCTCTCCCCAAAACCCTGACTTCCTAACTTTCCTATTACTGTCAAGGACAACACCATCCTTACAATCACTCAGGCTTCAAAACCTTGGTGGCATCCTCACCTTCTCATTCCCCCCGTATCCAACCTCTTTCCAAGTCTTGTTGACTCCATCTTCATAACATCACCTGAATATGGCTCTTTCTCTCCTCCAACACTACCACACTCTGATATAGGTCCTCACCACCACACACTCGGACTATTCCAGTAGGCTGCTGGTGGGTCCGCCTGCCTCAACTACCTCCTCACTCCTCAGGTCACCCTCCACACCGCTGTCAAACTGATCTTCCTAAAGAGCAAGTGTGACTGATTAGATCATCCTCCTATTGAAAAAATCCCAGCGGTACCCTCAATTTCTCCATTTGGCATTCAGAGTCCTTCGGAATCTTCCCTATCCTCCTTTTCCAGTCTTCTTACCTTCTTCTCCTCCTTACACTCTACCATCCATCTCTTAAGTAGACATTTTCACTGGCAGATTCCCATACTTGAAATTCCCTTCCTCCTCATCTCTGGTTCTTCTAGCTTCCTTTAAGTCCCAGATAAATCCTACCTTCTGTAAGAAGTCTTTTCCAATCTCCCTCAAGGACAGGGTCTTCCTTCAAATGACCATCTCCACTTATCCTGTAAACATCTTTTTTGTACACAGATGTTTGGCTCCCCAGTTAGATTGTGAATTCCTTGCATGAAGGAACTGTCTTTTTCTTTGTATCCCCCAGCACTCAGCACAATACTGGGCATATAGTAAGTACTTAATAAATGCTGATTTCACTTGATCTGATTTTACATTACAGCTTATTGAGCCAGGGAGGGGTGTAAACAAGGCAGACTAGAGTTTCAGGAGTATCCATATGGCAGCACATCCATATGGATAAGATTGGGAAAACTTGAGGCAAAAAGACCCAACAGTGCACTCCTGAAAAAGTCCAGGAAACATGTGATGAGGTCCTGAATTAGGGTGTGAGTACAGAGAAGGAAAAATAAACAAGAGATGTGACAGTAATAAAATGAGTGAGACTTGGCAATTAACTGGAAAGGGTTTGAGAGAAAGAGCTGAGAATGACTAAGGCTATAAACCCTGAGTAACTAAAAGGCTCCGGTTCCAGCTCCACATTGACTGTGTGTCTGGTCTCTTGTACTACAGCCTTCAAGGCATCCACAGCACCAAGACTGGTACTCAGGTCCCTTCCATTTCTCTTCCTCCACTCTGAAGCCTGGAAGCCTCCACCATTTTCTTATTCTTTGAGATTAGGTAACAGCCACATGTGGCCAATGCATTTGACTAGGGTCTAACTAAAGAACTAGCTGACTCATCATCCATTAGAAGGAAATTTTTGTGGTAGCTAGTATTCTCTTCTATAGGCAACTATAGCTGACGGTGCTTTGTGGCCCACCATGAAGGCAGCAAGGAAATCTTCAAACCTGAAATACGTTCCAACCATCTTATCCTTAAGGTTCACTTCTCAACTTTACTCTCATGAGAGAAAGCATGCCTCAAGAGCAGTGGAGAACTGAAACATTTCCGTGGTACTCCATGACCCAGGGAATGAAGATCTTGTAGTGTATCTATATGAAATGGCCCGTCTCCCTAGGAGACAAGTTTGACTCAAGTAACTCAATGGAGGATACTGTCAGTGGCCAGGCTAGACGCAACGTTGTATAAAAAATCTGCATCTCCTCTTCCATTAACACTATGGCAAAACTATGACCCCTGACAATACCACCATACCTAGAAGAAGCTATTATTCTAGTTCAGAATCTCTACTTCCATACCAAAACATTATATGAAACATTTCCATCTTCCCTTCAAAGGTCTTCCCCTCCTGAGGGGAAAACATGGCACTTCTAGACCCAGAAGAAGCTAGAACAACTTGTTCTGTTTGAGAATCTCTATTTGTTCTGACATCTCCCTAATCCTTACTGAGGAGAAACCTGCCACAGGAGCTAACTAGGGAAAGGTTGGACTTTGATAGCCCAAGACCCGGAAGAAGCCACTGAAATTCAATCTGACTGAGAATCCCTACTTGCTCCGGTGTCTCATGGCCATACCACATTGCCTTTTGTCCATTCCTCTGCCCCTGTGAAGATCCCTGCCATAGGAACAGACTATGAGAAGGCTGGCCTTCTACCAACAGCACTCCTAGAAGTAAAAGTAACTAGAACAGCTCATTCTGATTGTGAATCCCCATTTATTACAGTGATTCATGGCTACACATTATCAGAGATTCATGACTATATAAGACTGGCCACCCGTTACAACTACTTGAGAAGAAGTGAAAGCAACTTATCCTGATTGAGAATCACTGGTTTTCTGGACTCACACCCATATATTACATGCAATATCCACCTCACCCTTTCCTCAAGCTCTTCTTCTCCTTCTCTCCTCCTCTCCTGATGAAAAATCTGCCACAGGAGCAGAATATGGCAAGGCTGGCCCCTGAGAGTATTACTAGACCTCAAAGATGCTTTCCTTAACCCTATTTAGTTGAAAGACCTATCTTCCATAGTAAGAGAAACCCTATTATTGGGCTATGGAAGAGGGAATTTTTCAGGATAAACTTTCAGGTTTTGATGACCACTTATTTCATCAGACTGAGATGCTGTGACAATCCAGTAAAGGAAAACTTATCAGTTATGCAGAGATCACTTCTAAGAGGAAGATATGGACACCACTGTTTGAAAAACATAACCTTATGGCTCAAATACTTTCAGTTATTGCTGAGTTCTGAGGAGTACTTGAGATGCAACCATAGATCCAACCTAAAAATTGTGCTAATAAAAGCTTCTTAAAATTTATTTTTAAATTTATTTTTATATGTATTTATAATCAGTCCCTCCCATTACATAATGCAACTCCCAACTGAACAAAAATAAAACCTTCATCATAAATATGCATAGTCCCACAAAACAAATCACCACATTGTCCATTTCCAAAAACTTTTTTCTCTGCATTTTAAGTTCCTCACCTCTCTGGCAGGAAGTAGTGTTTCATCTTCAGTCTTCCAGTCTTATAATTTATTATGGAACTGATCTAAGTTCTAAAGTTTTACAAAAACTTTTTCTGCATAATGCTGTCATTATATAAACTGTTCTCCCAGCTTTGTCCACTTCACTCTATATCGGTTAAATAAAAGTCTTCCTTGCTTCCTCTGAAACTATCCATTTCCTCGTTTCTTTTACAGCACAATATTATTTCACTGTATTCACGTTACCATAATTTGTTTGGCCATTCCCCAAGAGGAGGACAGCTAAAAGAACTGCTAGCACTATGTTTGCACATACAGGCCCTTTTACTTACTTTGATTTCTTTAGGGTAGAGTCTGGTAGTGGTATTCTTGGGCCAAAGAGTATGCACAGTTCAGTGACTTTTTGGGTGTATCTTCCAAATTGCTTTCCTGAATAGCTGAGCCAATTCACAATTCCATCAATGGTGCATTAGTGCACTCTTTTCCCAAAGTCCCTCCAACACTTGTCATCTTTACCAGTCTGGGTTTGAGGTGGAATTTCAAAGTTGCTTTAATTTACTTTTCTCTAATTATTAGAGAATGTTTTCCATGACTGTGCATAGTTTGGATTTCTTCCTTTGCACACTGCCTGTTCATAATCCTTCAACCATTTACCTATCGGGGAATGGCTCTTGGCTTTATAAATTTGAATCAGTTCCTTATATAATCTGAATAAAAGACCTTTATCAGAAAAACTTGCCGCATAGACTTTGCCCAATTGTATTTCCCTTCTAATTTTAACTACATTAGATGTATGCAAAAACTTTCTATATATAATTAAAGTTGTCTGTTTTGTTTTGTGTGATACTTTCTATTGCTTATTTAATCACGAACTCAACAGAGGTTGGTTTGGGATTTTTTTTAAGAGACAAAGGAAACTTAAGGAGATGAGAAAGATAATGAGTTCTATTCTGGAAACATTACATTTAGGATACCACCAGGACATTTTGTTGGGACCATCCAAAGGAAACCATCATGACACCTTGTTCAAAATATTCAATAAGCAATTGGCCATGTTTAACTGGAGCTCAGGAAAAGAAGCTAGAACTAGCTACACACATGAAGAAACCATTTGCACAAAAAGACAGCTGAACAAATGGGAGTTAATGGCATCACTAAGAGAGGGTATAGAGGAAAAAAGCAAAGAAGATCCAGGTTAAAGCCCTGCAGTATAGCCTTACATAGTGGATGAGTTACGGATGATGAGCATACCTCAGCATATATCAGCAAAAGAGACTAAGAGTAGCAACATGCGGGAGAATCAGAAGAGATCAGTGTCATAGAAACCTAGGGAAGAGAGTATGTATGAGGAAGGGGTAGTCAAAATGTCACATGCTGCAGAAAGGGAAAGGATAAGAAAAAGATCATCCAGTTTGGGAATCAAGGAATAATTGCTAAAAACTGAAAAGAGCAGCTTTAGCTGAGGGAGGAGTTGGAAAAGCCACAATGCTAAGTGAGTGAGATGAATGAGAGGAAGTAGAGGCAACAAGTTGCTCATTCTAGGTTCTTGCATTCCTGGAAATATCCATGCAAAAGCTGGGCAAACACATATTCGGCACATTACAAAAAAGATTCTTTTTCAAGTGTACATTTAATTAGATAGCTACTAAAGTTCCTTCAATCTCCGCAATTGTTCTGAGTCTCAGCTGCACAAGTTCAAAAATGAAATGGAGCATTTCCTTAAAATCTTCATCACGGCACAGCAGAAAGAAATTCAGCGTGAAGTCAAAGAGAGACCTGGATTCAATCCCACTAGTTGCATGACAACAGGTTAGTCACTTAACCATGTTGAGCTTCAGTCTCCTGATCTGTCAAGTAGGGATAGTAACACCTGTTTTACCTACCTCACACAGTTGTTGTGAAGCTAAAAAGAGAAAATTATCACTCACAAAGAAATTGTATATAAAGTTCTTCATTAACCTTAAAGCACTATGTAAACTTTAATTACTTTAACTGAAGAAACACTGGATTTGAGATCCAATGACCCAAGATCAAATATTTCCTGACTGCCCTTGTTCATCTCAATTTGTAAACTGAAGGGGTTAGACTGAGTGGCTTCTAAGGCCCCTCCCAGTTCTCAGTCCTGTGAGTCTATAATTCATTACAGCTTATGTGCACACACTTGACCACTTGTACCTTGGCTAAATAGCCCCTGTCCAAGTCCAGAGGACCATTTTCAGAATAACAAGAATGAAAGGGGACCTCAGAGGCCACCTAGACTGGTCCATACCTGAAAAAGATCCCCTCTCTGCTTCCCAACAAGTGAGCATGTGAAGGAGAACTCCTCCCCACCTCCCCAGCAGTTCTTCTACTTCTGCAGAGCTCTGGTGTGGGGCAGGGCAGCGGAAACATCATTGGTCTGTCCATTACCATCATTACGATCTTATCATAATAATGCTGCCCACAGGGTCAACATTTTTAACAGGTGCCATACAAAAGAGTTCTATCTACATGCAATGAAATGGTTTTAAAACACAGAGACTGAGCAGCAAATATCAAAACCACATGGGAACAGAGTGAGGTCACTATTTCCTCACTGAACTGCATGCTACTGAAGTTGTTGTGGAGATATTTCCATTCAGTGAGGTTACAACAGTGAGCCTGCATCCTAATACTTTTATTAAGTAATAAAAAGCTAGTATTTTATCCATGTGTCTGCAGAGCATTAACTATAAAAGAATATGAGGTTATATTATTTCTACCTGAACTCTATGAAAAAAGATGAGAACAATAGCTGAGATCTATACAGTACTTTCAAGTCTGCAAAACACTTTACATGTTATCTCATATTAATCTCACAATAATCCTGGTAGATACTACAGAGATAATTACCCCCATTTTATTGATGAAGAAAGTAAGAGTTCAAAAGATGAAGTGATTAGCCCATAGTCACAGAGCTAGTAATCATCAAAGGCTGTATATAAAACAAGGTCTCTGGCTGTAAGGGGTACAAAGTGCAACAAAACACCTGCCTGAGTGGGAACTCACTCACCTGCCTTGAGAAGTCATTCAAGCCAAATTCCCTGAGTCTCAGTAGAGCTTTTCAAAAGTTCATCACTTTGGAAGCCCAAGAAGTACTTGTTTTGCATAGCTCAAGTCAGAGAAAACTTGACATCTGCATTTTTTTCAGAGTACTGAGAGCATATTTCCTTTTGTCTAACCCTGGACCTGTTTTCCAAGAGGAAGTTTTCCACATGCTCTAATGTATAATATTTTGTAAAACTCAGCTAGCTATCAAGGAAAAGTTACTTGAGTGGTTTGCATCAACCTAAACCTCTTTCCTCACTCTCAGTGACATATAGACACAATAAAAAACATTTTCAGATATCCTTTTTTGTTTCAGAGCTACATAGTTCATTCCTTCCATCTCTGAACAAATATTAACTGAGTGCCTACTTTTGAAGCCAATACTTCCATAAAAAAAATTAACACGTTTTAACGACCTATTTCTTACACAGAACATAATGAGTTACAAAAAATCAAAACTATCTTTCCAGCAATCTGAATCTACAACAGTAATTTTCCCTCACGTAAAATGGATATTTCTCAAAGTTCTCCTAAGATCTTTAGCACAATCCAGAATCTTATCACTCAATAGTTACACTGTTACCATAATCCTGCATCATTTTTTCACATGACTTTTTAAAATTAAACAACTAATAAGGAAAAGAGCTGAAATTATTCCTACAAGAAGTTTCTGACATAATTTTTCTATCGGTCTGCAGAAGCAAGATGAAAAATGCCATTGGTATCTATTTCCTCAAGAGAAACTTTCTAGCAGAAAATAACCACAAAATAAGAGATATTAAGCACTTCAAAAATAATAGCACCAAAAAGTGATTTGAAGATACCTGGGGAAAACAATTTCATTATGAAAGGTTTATGCTTCTGCATTAGTCTGGCTTTGAAAGAATGCTATGTGTGTGTATGGGGGGGTGGATTATATTGATATGGAGACTGTGAAATATACTAGTTATATCTTAAGTCAGGTAGCCAAAGTTAATTAACGTCTAAACAAAAAGAAGTCTGGACACCATATATGAACAACTATTCTGAACTAGTCATTTGTGCAATCAAAAAGTTGCATTAGCATAATTATTTCTGGCTTTGGGCCTCAAAAATATTAACTTAAAATGCAGAAACCTTATAACGGCTCAACTAATGAAGACGTGAACACCAAGCTGACTCTGAAACAGAGCTGGCTTTTTAACCCAGTACATTTGCTCTCCCTCGCCCCAGAAATGAAAATTAAGCCTCATACTTCAGTAATGCATAAGATGCTAACATAGTTATGATTTTGTAAAACTTCCACTTGTAGTACCTTGAGGTAACATTTTCTTTTTAAAAATACACCAAATCTTGTGTAGCACTTATGTTCTTCCTTTTATATTACACATCAAAAATACTCATCTAAAAACCAAGCCTTTGCTCTCTGAGAGCTATACTCACTGCCAAGTCACTGCACACAAAGTACATAAATTTGGGCCTGAAACTCAAAAGAATGCAAAAATGGAAGTCAAATTACCCAACAAAAATGACTGCCCCCATGTGTGCCTGGGAGTCAGGGTGTAGGGTTTTAGGCCTCTTTTAATCAGCGAAGTCTTTGGGCAAATGACTTCACACCTCAGAGCCTCATGTTCCAAAAGTGGGGGTTGAGGGGAGCACCCATAGACAAGATAATCTCTAAAGCTTCTCTGAACTCTTAAATGGTAAATTTTATGCATTTCCAGCTTCTGTCAAGCTCCTGAAAGGCAGCTTCGCATAACAGATAAAAGGCTGGGTTTAGAGACAGAAGAACTGGATTCAAATTCTGCTTCCAGAACCTACTGGATATGTGACCACATGCAAGTCACTCTCCATGATCCCTGACAACTCCCTCTGTCTATAAATTATAAAGGTGCTTATGATCTGCATTAGTTGATGGCATTCCACACTGGGAGTTCCCAACACTAATGAAATAACACAAGTGGAGCCAATACCAAGCAGAGAGATAAATTCAGAGCAAATCCATCACCAAACAGCAACGTGTGAGTACTAATAAAAATCTAAACCCAAGGCCCAAAATATCACCCCAAAAACCTAACATCATCCGGCTAGATTTATAAGAGTTTTTACAATACTCTAAAGAGTACAAGAACCAAAAGAGAATGAAAGTTACAAAAATATCACATCTTTTCCACTGGAATGTCTTAAAGTAAGTTTTCCTAAAAAGCCCACTTGATGTGTGACCTGAACAGAGGCTTTTCTCAGAGTACAACACAAAGAACGACTGTATTAAATGTTTGAGGCTGCCAAGACTCAGTAAAATCATCGAAAGCTACACAGCAGGTGAAATAACAAGATACTAAGTAAAAAATTAGGAGTAGATCATAACAAAACAGACAAGCGTCCATCAAAGGATACTTTTTAAAATCACTTTTGTAAATGTTTCCTATATGAAAAAATTCCAGGGTCCTTAAATAAAAATGTTCCAACTTTAGAAAGTTCCAACCTTGGAATTCCACCCTCCTATTAGAACTGCCCCAATGGAGCTGATGAGTGAGTGGTCCAATTTAACAGAAAAAGGAACACCAAGACCCTCTTGGACAAGCAACACTTCTGATGCTTCACCGCTCATCAGTGGCACATATACTTTGGGTTGCCAATTTTTTTTACTTTCAAGGATGGTTTGTAAAAAGCCATTTACATTCTCTTTCCTGCTTTTCCTTGTGACCAAATGGCACTGGAGGGGTGGGGGGCCTTGGAATACAGGGTGTGTTCACAGATTATGGTACATCTGGTCAGGGAGTGGCAAGCAATATGGAGAAGGATTTTCCTTACTGGCAATCTAAACAGATTTCCTAACTCCAATCCTAGCCTCATTAGCATTATGAACTATACAACTGGCAAGAAGAAATAGCTATTTAAAACGTCCTTCCAAATTCCTAGTACAACTTGGTATCAGTTTAAAATACCAATTCTTTAAAATCATTATTTTTGTAATCTGTGAGTGACACCTAGTACAGAATATAAAAATCATCCTGCCTAGTAAAAGATGAAACTGCATTTTAAAATACACAAATGGTGTATCCATATAGTTAAAGAATTATTCTAATGCCTTGTCACAACGTGGAGGTGACCCTAATTTCTAAAAGGCTTTGCCGAGAGTATAAGTTCTGCACAGACTGTACCATCTGGAAAGGCATTGATTACAGCCCCAACAACAGGTTGAGCCTGCCATCCATAGAACAGCCTAGTTTAAAACAGAGAAGGTCATCATCAATAAGCTGGCCACTGTGAACTCCTTGGCCATGGCAAACTATAAAACAAATAAAATTATAAAGGGTTCTCAGTCCTATCTGGTGCCCTTTAACTGCCACAGTGACAGAAAACTATCTGAGAATAACAGATTTCTGACTATTTATAAACATTAACCTCACTGTGCAAATCTAGATATGAGACTATTGCCCAATGACTAATGAACTGACCAACTATTGGGAGAAGTAAAGCATATCAATACTGAAATTTGCAGGATAAACAAAACCAGAAGACAAACTAGGAGGGCAGTGCTCAGGTTCCCCTTGCAGCCTCTGCCCTATCAAAAGGAGCAATGCATGGAATACACGGTCATCTCCTGATGGACATAAGCAAGAGCTGGCACAAAACTAAGGAGACTCAGAATTAGACAGAGGCTAAGAGGCATAAAAAAACCTGACAGAATTCTCCAAACAAGAGGGAACATGACGCAGTGCAAAGAGAACTAGATTTCAAGTCAGGGGCCTGTGGTTCAAATCCTGATTCAGGTGACTGCCTGTGTAGCTTCCTAATATCTTTAGGCCTCATTTACCCCAGGACTAGATAATCCCAACATCATTCCCAGCTCTTGACCTATAATCCTATGATCCAAACTTAACATATACTCTAAGTGAGTGACGAATGTTTACTGAGCTAACTATGAGATGCATTACTAGCAATGAGTCGGTATACTAAAACATGTATTTGGGGGACAAGTATTGCAAATGAACCATCAACTGGACCCAAAAATTAAATGAGAGGAAAAAAGTGACTGGATTATGTCTGGGAAATCACATAGTGCTTTTAAGTATTACAAAAGGGCTTACTGGCCCCCTCTTAACTCCCTCACACAAAGACCTATGTGCAGCATATTCCAAGGATGGCCTTTTGCCAAAGAAGTTACACAAGACAGATTACTGAGAAATATGTGATTGGAAAAGATGGGCCAGTTGTGTGATGAGACTGTATGATAGGCAGGCCAAGATATAACTATAAAATTTTTAAAAAAAACCTAAAGAAAGGCCCCCAGTATACCACACAGACCCTATGTGGACAACTAAATAGAACGTGGAAATTAACTACGCAGGATGAGAAAGCATGGATGGGCTAAACCAATCAAGGGGAGTTCCACAATGATAAGATCACTAATCCATTCACGTAATGAAGTAAAGAAATGAAACATTTGGCCATAGCAGCAAATAAGCTACAAATGATTTCTATTTCAGTAGCAAATTAATATTTTAGTAAAAACAGAAAAAGGAATGTGGTCCTGGGGATAGGACACTCCATAGGATATGGAGTTAAAGGACTTCAACTCTCACAATGGCTCCACTGCAAACTCTCTGTAGGATCCTAATATCACAAATGTAGAATTAAAACATACCCTATTTATCATCTAAACCAACTTTCTCATTTTACAGATGAAGAATTTGAGCCCTAGAGATGGCAAGTGACCTGTCCAATATTGCAGGGAAGGGGTTGCAAGTGGAAAAAGTTTAATTTTTTATTTATATTTATCTTATTATTAAGAAGCCTTAATATCTCATATTAAATGTCAGTCAGCATTTGAACTCAAGTGCTGTAACTCTCAGGGAAGCTAGGTGGCGCCACAGCACACGGAGCACGGGCTGTAATCAAGAAGACCTGAGTTCTAATTTTGCCTCAGAAACTTGTTAGCTGTGTGACCCTGGACAGATCACTTCAAACTATTAGCCTCAGTTTCCTCATCTGTAAAATGACCTGGAGGAAGGACTGGCAAATCATCCCAGTATCTCTGCCAAGAAAACTCCAAATAGCATCACAAAGAGTGAGACACAACTGAAATGACTCATTCCCACTTAACTTCCCTGGCCCCAGTTTCTTCATCTGTAAAATGGCCATTGAATAAAATGATCTCTCTAAGATACCTTCTGATCCAAAATGAGTTCTTTTAAACAGCTCACAATCTGGTCACATGAACTAAGCTACATCAATAGTTGCCAAAGGGCATTTGTCTGGGGGAAGGAATCCAGGCACTAGTTACTGAGAATAACTTTTAGTGCATTTTAATTTCATTTTCACATTTAGAACTGAGAAGATGAAATTGATTCTCTATCATCTTTTATTGATCCTATTTACAATTAATTGCTTCTGTCCTGTAACTGCCTAAGTCATGGCTCTTTGTCTCTGAACTTAGTGCAGAAATTCAGTTGGCCTGCAACAAGTTAAGTTCAGAAATACAGCTCTAATTGCTAAGCACTGTTTTATTCCTGCCTCGAAGAATTCTGCTGTCCTTGGGGACAAAGTGGAAACCAGGGAGTGAGGTCGAGGATCGTATCAGCAAGCTCTTCTGCAAGGATGTCTGGCTTGCTACCCAAAGAAGTCTGAGTCACTGTCTTTTAACCCTGCAGGATTCAAACAAGGAACAGGTCTTAATCACAGAAAGGAAATAGGGGATTGTTGCTAGCCCCTGGAATCCCAACTTCCAACTAATCACGATTCCTCTCGACTCAGTCATGTGACCAATCATGTTGTCTTCAACCACATGATGTCATCTGCGCTGCTCTGCTCTTCGTTCTAACCTTGTAAAAACGAGCTAAGTCTTCAACTCAGGGTCTTTGGCTTAAAACGGAGGCAGAACCAATGACCTATTCTTACTGGCAGGTTTGCACCCTGTTAATGTTATCTTACTCAGAAAAAATGTGCTTCATTCTACCTTTGCTGAATTTCAATCACAACGGAACTTTTAAAATCATTTGTAACTGATTATAATGATATGGCTTTAAACAAACTAAGGTTTCTGTAACAGGAGAACTAATTCCATTTGGGGGGAAACGGCCTAATTTCCACAAAGAACTAAAAAGTTTCCTTCTCACTTCAAAGATACTGAAAATGAGGTGGCTATAATGGATACGAAACCACCATGCACAATTTTTCATCTATATAAGCACATGTAGTAATGTTAAGACAAAGTCTACAAGGAAAGCAAGAGCAAGGGGACCTTAAAAAAGTGACAGTAGAAAAGGAGTATATTGTCCCAATATAATTATTAAACATAACAGGGCACCCAACAAGATGTTAAGTGTCACATGAACATAGAATTAAATGGGGAACCACCTCAGTTTTAGACCAATCTTGGCAGAATTCTATCTTTAAGTCAACTGAATATTACGGACAGATTCTCATGTTGACGTACGTATCTCCCACTACTTCATACCCACTAAAGCAGGGTTACTCTGAAGATCCTAAAACCCAGATTTCTAAAATGAAAAGGATGACCCAGGTTCTGACACATTCACAGCATTAAGACCCATAATCTAACCTTTCCCTGAGAAGAAGGGCTATTATTTCAAAAGACAAGCTTTTATTAATCAACTTTAGAATTATATATCAAATTTGAAAGACCTCATCCAGTGAGCATACACTATTGTTAATAAAAATGCCTTTTAATTAAGCTAAACTTATTAATTCTCCAAGAGAAATTTTTTTCATCTAAAAGGTAAGTACTATGTTTACTAATAAGTACTCTATTATTACTGTTTTTAACAGTAAGACCCTGCACTGTTTCATATTACACAGAAGCTGTGTCTTCATTAATTCGTGCCAACAGTAAGAACTAATGTTTAACTCAGATACATGCAGAGTTTAAACCACACCTCTGAGACACCAAAATACAAGAAAATACAAATAAAGGCTCATGCTACGTTAGTGAGTCGGTATGCACGTTTTGTCTTTCCCAAAAAAACCAAGCATGTAAGAAAGAACAATTTTGATTTAAATAACAAACTCCAGAAACATTTTGGCTGCTATGAAATCCAGGTGTAATGTTCTTTTTCAATCCCATTTTCAATTTCAACATTTTGATTTCCAAGCCCCCACAAAATAGGGATCTAAATCGAGACCTAAAAATTACAACCTAAAAAATGGTACTGTATCTACCTCATTAGTGTTCCAGCGGTGCCTCTCTTTGGGTAAACTTGAACATTTCGGTAGACATTCAAGCAGCTTTTTCGGTAAAAAGATTTTTACATGACTGCCATTGCTGTTCCCATGATCATCTAGAGAGAAGAGAGAAGAACATTCAGCTGCAAAGAACATGGAGGCTTGATTGTGAAGTGCTCCATTATAATACTTTCTTCCCTGGGTTGGGCTGTCTGCCACCCACTACCCCAATCCTTCCACCCTCGCAAGGGATCCTGCCTACCTCACAGTGTTCTGAGGTGTTTAAAGGGGAAGGAGTACCTTCTTCCCCTAGGGCAGGGGGACCCAGATTGCAAGAACCACTGTTCTTGGGGTGAAAGCTGTACCATTCACCAGCACCCCAGTGACGGCCTTCTCTGAATTTATCTTATCTACTCTTTGAGCAACAGACTCACATCAAGTCACTGGGACCACACTCCAAGGTTTCTCAGCTTGGGAACATTTGCCAGCACTGGTACTCTATTTGCCCAGCCTTGAAGAACATATGATACTACATGCAGGGACAACCAAAGCTGGGGTTCCAATTATATCATCTTTGAACTTAGGAAGAACAAGTACGATGCTATGGTCAGCACGGCAAGAAAGAAGGACCTTTAGTCGTTTTTCTAGGCTCATGATACTCATTTTCACTACTAGTAGGTATACTGGCAGCACTAATCTTATCGGGAGGTCCTGGAACACAAAAAAGCAAGCATCTCCCCCATGTTAAGAAACTGAAGATGATAGTTCATGGACAGTTCACAGAGAGCAGAGCAAGGACTCAGGAAGCCCTGAGTTTGTCCTCAGTTGAAGAAGTTCTTATATCAATGAAATCAAAGCCTTCATGCATTTGCTTTAAAGATAGCTTTTAAAAGCCTATGATTCTAAGATAAAAAGTCAAATTGAGTCACATTCCCCACCCCCTTAAAAACTCATTAATGCAGAAATTTTATTATTTGAAAAAATACTTCAGATCACAACATGGTTTTGTTTCTAGACCATACAAAGTGTAAGATAACCAGAATGATGAACTCTTAGCTAAGGATGAAACATATCTCAAAAAAACTGGAAAGATCCTATCTAGCCACAGGCTTGCGGATTTGATCAAGAGGGCTTTTAAACCAAAACTGGAGTGAGAAAGGGAAAAAAAACAGATAAAACTATAAATTCTGATAATATGGAAGACATCAAGCACAATATAGAAGGAACAAAAGTAGGGGAAATGTCCAGTAATTCACAGGAGAAAATAACTGAGAAGAGTAGGAACGATACTTATGTACTCAGATGTCCATATACCAATGCACAAAGAACAGTAAACAAAGTGAACTTAAGATTTTAATGCCAAAAGATAAAACTCATTGGTTACTATCAAGGTCTGGTGGTATGAGACTCACAAGTAGAATAAAGCAATCAAAGGGTATATCTTGTTCAAAAGAAAAAGAACTAAGAGAAAACACAAGAGAGTAAGTACTATAAGTCAAAATAACCACAGTATATATTACGTACCAAAGGGAAACCCACAAATCTGGGAGGAGAATGGATAGAGAAGCACAGCTGAGCATGAGCAAGGTTAAAAAGAGAGAAAAAACAGAAGTGACATTGTTATGGGAGTATACAGAATTCTCAGGGTGACTTTTTTTAATAGATTAACTCCTGATATACCTCAGAAGCTGGTACAGAGGAGAAATACAGCAGTAATTAGGAAAGACTTCAACCACCTGTACATGTGCTGAAAGACTCACTGTGCTAACAAATTCTTGATTTGATTTGCTGATAATTTTATCTCTTCGAGTGAAGATGGGAACTGCTACTTTTAACCTAATTTTGCCCAACATGGAGACATAGTTGGTAAAAAGGAAATAAAAGACACTGGGAGAGAAAATGATCCTGTCATCTTAGGAGTTTATGATAGCCCACAATGGAAACAAGCATATCTGACAATATACACTGTCCAACATGTATCTTAGATTTTTAAGAAATGAGACCTGAGAAAATTCAGAGAACAATCTCATTCCTATCAATGATTCTAAAAAGGAAGGCAGCTCCTGGATGAGAGGCTCTCAAAAAGGCATTCAAACCACTCAACTACAAATGGTCCCGATGAGGAAAAGAAAAGGGAAGCATCTAAAGGGGCTGAATGTGTTACAGCCAGCTCTGAAGAGCTCCAATCGTAAAAGGGTATATAACCAAGAAAGACTACAAGAGATTAGTATCTGTCAATGAGGAAAAGAAAAGGGAAGCATCTAAAGGGGCTGAATGTGTTACAGCCAGCTCTGAAGAGCTCCAATCGTAAAAGGGTATATAACCAAGAAAGACTACAAGAGATTAGTATCTGTCAAGATTATTTTAGGAAAGATAAAAGCCAAAATGAAATAAAAGTTGCTAAACATCCTAAGGACAACAAAAAGAGCTTTTATAGCCACGTCCAGGGAAAGATCAAGAAAAGGAGAAGGCCATAATAAGAGGTTGCAGGTACGATTACTGAACAACTGCTGAATGATTCCTGAGCATTTAGGAAGATAAGCAGTGATTACTAGGAGAGTAAACACTAGTTTCAATAACACACACACACACGTACATACACACACATGTATATATACATACACACACACATATTTCTGAACAGATTAACCTTCAGGTTTTTTTAAACAAAATTACTGAACTGGTAGACAGGAAGAAAGACACAGACACAGACAGTCTATCTGGATTTCAAAAAAGCTCTCTACTATAATGTTCTCATGGATAAGCTACAGACACAAGACAGATGACAGTACAATCAAGCAATCAATAAACATTTATTAAGCACCCAGTACATGCCAGGCAGTGTGCTAAGTACCGATAAGATTTTATAGATGATTAAATGACCATAATAAGTAACATTAATATAGAAGATCCCAAAAGTCTTAGTGCGTTTTTACGTTATGAAAACTTAAAACCATACCAAGACTACTGGGACATCCTATATAATACTTCAAGGTTTTTGAAGCCCTTCACATGCATTATCTTGCTGAAGTCTCACAACAACCCACTGAAGGAGGCAGAGTACTACTGGTATTATAATCCCCATTTTACAGATGAGGAAACTGAAGTTTGTAGAAGTTAAGTGACTTTCCCATGGTTGGTGGCAGATTAATTAAATTTTATCGGAGACAGAATTTAAACCCAGGTCTTCCTGACTCTGAACACCAAACTCTATCCACTAAGCCATGCTCCTCTCCCAAAGATTGTTGATTATCATAGATTGACACCAACCTGAAGGTGGGTCTTTAGTGGCCAGCTCAGGGCTCTCTGTCTTTGACACTGTTCTCTTCAACAATTTGATCAATAACTCGGATGAAGGCATTCTTGGCATATCTGAGAATATGAGAATAAGAGAGCTAAACCCAAAAAGACAGTCTGGAACAATTGGCGGTTTCTAACAAGATGGAATTCAGTAATGATGAATGGAAAGTACTTCAGAAATCAAAAGCACACAGACAAGATTCAATTTAGCAAACAAGAATTAAGTATCCACTGGGTGCAAGGCACTATACTAGCACTGGGAATGCAAAAGGGGAAAATGGCATAATCTCTGCCTTTGTGGACCCTAAAATCTTAGGACACAAGAAATGTGCACAAATAACTATTAGACAAGTTACAGATAAATAGGCAATAACCAAGTAGCTTAAGAAATTCCAGGAGGGAAGAATCACCTCTAGTAGAAGAATCAGAAAAAAAAAAAAATCACATGGTAGAAGAGGAGCAACCAAGCTAGGCCTTCCAGAAAACCTTGAACAGCTAGCGCTAGAAGTGGGGAACCACTGCAGACAAGTGTAAAGCGCACACAGACACTGAAGCGCATGAAGAACAGGGAGTCAGTCTATCCCATCTGGTTGGCCCACTGAGTAGCAGAAAATAAGGCTGCAAGGAAAGTAGGCACCTGACTAAGGAGAGCTCTTCCTACAAAGAAAGGACGTTACCCTTTGGCAGCAACGGGGAACCACTGAAGCTTTTTAAGTAGAAGAATACTATAATCAAATAAACGCATTTGAAATATTTCTTTGGCAACTGTGGAAGAGAATGACTGGCTATTATAACAATCCAAAAGGGCAGAAGTACTCAATCAACAAGCACTTACTAACTGCCTACTATGTTGCAGGCAGCACAAGATCTAGAATGGTGCCAATGTGAATGTCAAGGAAAGGACAGATGTGGGAGAGCCAACAGGCCAGTGACTGGCAACTGACTGGGTGTGGAAGGAGGAGGCTGGGTCAGGAAAAACATGGCTACTGTACAACAACCAACTGAGAAAGATTTGCAGTATTCATTAACTACAATTACAATATGGGTCAACAGTATGATGTCACTGCCAAAAAAAAGTTAACGCAATATTAGGTTGCATTATTAATATATGTATAGTGTCCACAATCAGGGACCTCATTTAAGTTCCATTATTGCTCTTTATTAGATAGACCCACTTTGCGTACCATGTTTAATTCTATGTCTCGCATTTTAAGACAAACCCTGACAAACTAAGTGCACATTCAGAGAAAAGCAGGCAAGACAGTGAGGAAATTCAACTGAGTTACATATGAAGAATATCTGAAAGAACGGCGGACGTTTAGTCTGGAGAAGATTGAGGGAATCTCTCTTCAAATAGCAATGATACAGAAGAACTGATATAATAATATATAGATCTAGTGAGGAGAATAAGAACTAACATATGGAAATTACAAAAAGGCAAACTTCAGCTTAAAAACTGCCAAATAACTACAGCTACTCATCAACAAAAAGAGGTTTCTCAAGTTTCAAACAAAGAGAAAGAATGACCACTTTTCTGAGACACTAACAAGGAGACAGAGATATTAGGGCTAGGACTGAGCTAAATGATCTCTGAGGTGTGTTTCAATGCTAATATTCTATGACTCTGTAAATGTTTTTCAAATTATCTAAGAGAAGTATCTAAAATTAAAATAAAAAATATATTAACCAATCCTATATGTACCATGACACCAAAAAAAAAAAACAAAAAAAAAAACTTGCCTTTTCAAAAGAGGGGTAGAGAACATATAAAGGAGAATTGTAATGGGGAGGAGGGACAAAAGGGGGTGACAAGACTGGAGAAGCATAGGAAGTACTATAGACCTCGAAGTAACAGACAGGACCAATTGTGACCGGGAAAAGCCCAGGGTAGATCCAAATGAGGACACCTCTGTGTGGGACCAAGCTTCCTCATCAAGTGAAACGAGTTGGACTAGATTAAGTGTAAGGTCCTTTCTAGCTACAATATTTGATAAAAATCAAATTTGCTTTTTCTTAAATTTCATATTTTTGAAACTTTAAAACTGTGTTCTATAAATGATGTACTCAAATTATCCTGTGATTAAGTAACTATAGTTAGGTATTCATTGTTCAGATCCAAAGGCCTCAAATAAAAATTTTCCTTTTATTTTTACAGTACAAAGATAAAAGATGGCAGTCATTAAAAGTTTCACTTTGTTAAAGTTACTGCTTATAAAATAGGAGATGTCAAATCAATAAGCATTTATTAAGCACCTACTGTGCCAAGCACTGAGCAAAGTGCTCCCTAGGGATACAAAAAGAGGCAACAATTGTGCCTGCCCTCCAGGAGCTCTCAATCCCACAGGGTGAGATGACACTCCAGTAAGAGTGTAAAACAAAATCGGGTCAAGGTAACATGGGAGCTGAGCTCACAGGGAAGTTACCGATGTTAAAGAGGCTGGGAAAGGGTTCTTGGAGAAGGCACGACTGTAACTGAGAGTCGAAGGAAACCAGCAAAGGTTGGAGGCTGAGAAGTGCAAGAACAGGCAACACCCATGAAAATGGAACAGCAAGGATGTGAGGATGTGAGTGATGGGATAGTAGAGTCCTTGGGAAAGTAGGAAAGTGTAAGATTAGAAAGGCAGGAAGGGGCCAGGAAATGAAGGGCTTTAAACGTCAAACAGAGGAATCTATATTTAATTTTGCAGACTAGAAGGGAGGGGAGAATCACTTTGGCAGCTAAGAGAAAAAAATAAAAACTAACCTCTCCCCAATATTTCCTCAAGTGGCTAAGGTAATCAAGACATTTTCAAAGGATCAGTTCTAAAGAAGTTTCCCTTATTGAGAAATGATTGACAGAAAGATAGTTAAGTTCTAAAATTCTAAATGCATCCAATGAAATGTGTGTGTGTGTGTGTGTGTGTTTGTGTGTATTTTAGTTCTACGACCCACAAAACTATCCTGGCAGTCACTTCTGTCCCTCCACACACACTCAGTGATCTCATCAAATCCTAATCAGTAAAACTATTATCTTTTTTGCAGATGGCTCCCAGATTTATATACCCAAGTCTAGTCTCTCTCCTGAGGCCTGGTCCTGTTTTATCACCCGACTACCAGACATTTTCAAATGAATGTCCTACTGGCATCTTAAACTCAGTATGTCCAAAACAAAACTCACTCTCCATCCCCTCTGAACTCCTCTGTCTCTACTGAGAGCACTGCCATCCTTCTGTCACCCCAGGTTTGCAACCCTTGGAGTAACTCCTAACTTGTCTCTCCTTCCTCACCTCCCCACAGCCAGTAAGGTACCAAGCCTTATCAATTCTATCTCCATCACACCTCTTGCATACTTTTCTTTTCATGTGACCACCAGTCTAGATCAGGCCCTCGACATCTCCTACTGAGACGATGACAATACCCTCCAATTTGGGTTCCCTGCCCCTAGACTCCTCCTTCTCCAAGCCACATTCCACAGCTGCCAAACTGATATTCCTAAAGGAAAGTCTGACTACATCATTCCCCTGCTCAATAAGCTCCAGTGGCTTCCAATTACCCTGGAACCAAATTTTGATTAATCGTTTTTTAGTCATGTCTGACTCTTCATGATCCCATCCGGGATTTTCTTGGCAAATGCTGGAGTGATTTGCCATTTCCTTCTCTAGCTCATTTTACAGATGAGGCAACTGAGTCAAACAGGATTAAATGACTTGCCCAGGGTCACCCAGCCAGATGTGAACTCAGGAAAATGAGTCTTCTTAACTCCAGGCCCAGCATTCTACCCAGCCAGCTAGCTGCCCTGGAATCAACTACAAATTCCTTTATTTATTATTTAATGCACTTTACAATCTGGATCCTTTGTAAAGTCTGTCTAGGATAATGGCACGTTATTCTTCTTTATACAAGCTAGAAATCATAACCACACCAGTCACCTTGTTTTTCCCCAGTCAGTCAACAATCAGTAAACACGTACTAAGTGCCTACTGCATGCCAGGCACTATGCTAAGCACTAGGGATACAAAGAGAAGCATACCACAACCCTTTGCTCTCAAAGGGCTCACAATCGAATGATACACATACACTGCATCATCTCTCTGGCCTTTGTCTAGGCAAAGACTGTCTTCCAGGCCTTCGATGCAGTCCTCTAACCCTCTTTGTCTTCAGGATCCCTATCTTCCTTCAGGTCATTCATCAAGCCACCTCCTGCAGAAGGCCCATCTTAATCCCCTCACTTATCAGCTGTCAGGGTCCTATCACTACTTATCCCCCAACAGAATATTAGCTCCTTGCAGTTAAGAAATATTTCATTTCTGCCTTTGCATTCCACAGTAGAGTTGGGCACACAGGAGGCACTTAATATGTGTTGCTGAATGAATGAGTGGACCAACAACCTACTGCTTCCTAAGGTGTCTGGTCATTTGACAACTGAATAAGGGGACAGGCTCAAGCATGTGGGAGTTGGGTTAGGCTTAAAAACTGTCTTATTATTAGTAAAGGAATAAAGAATGCCAGAATATGTTAAGAGTTTATCATTCACAGATCCAACCATTCTGGAGGGCCATTTGGAACTGTGCCTAAAGGGCTGTAATACATGGTGCAGACCCTTTGACCAACAATGCTACTACTAGCTCCGTATCCCAAAGAAATCAAAGAAAGCAGAAAAGACTGTTGTGTACAAAAATGTGTGTAGTAGCTCTTTTTGTGAGGATGAAGAACTGGAAATTGAGGGGAGGTTCATCAATCAAGAAATGGCTTAACAAGTTGTGACATATAACTGCAATGGAATACCCCTGTGCTGTAAAAAACGATGAGCAGAATGGTTTCCAAAAAACCTGGGAAGTCTTATATAAACTGATGCAAAATGAAAAGGAACAGTGCATACAGTAATACACATTGTATGATGATCCACTGTGAATGACTTAGCTATTCTGATGAACACAATGATCTAAGGTAATCCTGAAGGGCTTATGATAATAAGTGATCCACCTTCACAGAAAGAACTGATGGAACCTAAATGCAAATTGAAGCATAATTTTTTCACTTTATTTTTCTTACTTTTTTTGCAACATGGCTAATCTGCAAATGTGTTTTGCATGATCTCACATACATAACCAATATCACATTTTTATCTTCACAATGGGTGAGGAAGGAGTAGAACTCAAAAAAATTTTTAAATCAATGTTAAATATATTTGGGGGGAAAAAAGACTGTCTCTCTTCGGTAAAGGGCAAAGTCTGGTTAGTGACAAGGGTCTAGATGGGTCCTCTGAAGGGACTTTCTGACTTGAACACTTTGTGAGAGTCTGAGCACGACACTATCCAAAAGCCTGCTCTAGCAGTAGGCTCAGCTGATCTCTGACCCTGGGATAAAAACAGAGAGAAGTGAAAGAACAGGACTGGGAACAGAGAGAAATGAGAAGATGGAAAAACCACCATCTCAGGGGTTTCAGTAAATCACAAGCTCAATGTACATCAGCGACAGAACATAGCAGGAATGAAATGGACACGTTAGACTGCAGGAACAGCCACTCGACAACGTCCAAGGTAAGAGGGAGGCAGATCTTTCCTAGTCTGACCACACCTGAAACACATGCTTAATAATAACAACGGAGTATTTAGACAATGCTTTAAGGTTTGCAAAGCTGCTCAAAATCCTGGTAGGCAGATGAGAAGCCTCAGACAGAAGTCACCCAGCTAATAAGTGTGTAAGGTCATATTTGAACTCAGGTCCTTCCTGACGCCAGGTCAAGCACTCTAAACATCATGCCACATGGTTCGGCTCTAGACATGATACAGTATTTTAGAAAGGACTCCTGACAAAATGGGGAAGCTCTGAATAAGATTTCTTAGAGAAGGTTGGATGAGCACTTCTCAGGGACGCCAGGAAAGGATTCCTATTCAAGCAGGGGATGGTTGGTGTACGTGGTCCCTTCCAAATCTGATATTCTCTGATTCTGATCTTTTAGAAGTTTTCCCCCAACATCCATTCCAAATTTGACTCCTTGAAATATATATCCATTGTTCCCACTTGTTCCCCCAGGGACCAAAGAGAACAAGTTTAACATGTGACAGTCGTGTTAACTGCTTGGGTCCCACAATTCCTCTCCAGGCTAAACATACCAATTCTTTCAATAAGTCTTCATATGGTCCAGATTCTAGTTCCTCACCATTCTGAAGGCCCTCCTCTATACCTCTCTAGCTAATATTTTTTATTTGCTTTTCTGGGTACATGTTGTTTCCTGTTCCTTCTGGACGGAGGTTTTGACCTTGTATTCCCAGAGTCTCACACAGTGCCTGGAACTACTCGGTAAATACTTGCTGAATAAACGGACTCATGGAATTTTAGAACTGAAAGAAACCTCAGAGATAAGCTGTCCAATCTCCTACAGAAAGTGCCAATATCAGGATAAGTGATCATCCTGCCTTCCCCTAAAGACCTCCAGTGACAGCGAACTCAAAGACACTAACATCTTCCTCCTTGCCCTTCCCCACATGCGGTCCCCCTCAATTTTTGGACATCCCTAATTGGTAAGTTTTTCTTATATTGGGCAAAAGATAAGCATCGGTAATTTTCACCCATTTGCCCTAGTTCTGCCCTCAGGACTAAGTAGAACAAATCAAACCCTTCTCCAATATGAGAATCTTTTGGTTGCCATGCCTCACCTTCCATTTACTAATTTTTTTTTTTTACCTAAGCTAAATACCCCTAGGTTCTTTCAATATATCCTCTTATAGGATGATTTTCACTCATTTCATCCTGTTGGCCCATCTCTGAAATTAACTCCAGTTTGTCAAAGCTGCTAATAAAATGTGGCAGAAGAAACTTAAGACACAATAATCCAGATGTGATCCAACCATGGTATAGTATAATGGGATTTCCATCTTCACTCTAAACACAATATTAAATTAAAATCTGAAGTTAAACTTAACTTTCATAGGATTAAAAGCAGGAAGCAGATTCAGAAATTATATAGTGTACCCTCAACCCCCAATTTTACCTACACATGAGAAAATGGAGGCCCAGAGAAGTAAAGTGACTTGCCCAAGGCCACAGAAAGCCAGTAGAAAAGTCAAGAATTAAGCTCATGTTTTATGTGTCCAAATTATTCACTTCTCTTTTTCTGACACCACAAAATGGTGTCAAAAATTGAAATTTATATGTTAAACCCTGCCTAGGCTAAATAACACACCTAAGAACAGCTTTCTCATTAAATCAAACTTTTTTTAATTTTTTAAATTAATTTAATGTAATTAATTTATTTTAATTTTAACTGTAATAGATTACTTACATGAGATTTCCAAACCACTCCCCCAATTCTCCCTGTCCCCCCATGACCCCCCAAAAAACTCAATAAGGCTATAGCAAAAGTTAAAGGAAAAAGTTTAACTAATAGAAAGTTCATACAAAGTTCTGTATTAATTATATACTATAAACCCTTTGTAATTTTATGCGCTTGTTCATGCTCCCTGCACTCCATCCTCCCAAGGGAGGCAACACGGGCCATCAAACTTTAAAGCCCAGAATACCAAGTCACATGGGCCTTTACTTCCTTTCTCCCTTAGACTAAAGGATTTTTCCTTTTTTTATTTTAAAAAAAAACAAACACTAGCTTGTGAGATCAAGGTAGAGGTGAAACACTAAATTCCCTATATGACAGTAATCATGATTTTTACTAAGCTATATATCAACAATAGTTATCTCTCTGAATAAGGTGTTTGTCTATAAATATAACTGAAAAATTGTAAGTACCATGAAAGAAGAATTTAACAGATGACTTATTTCTATTTTTGCTATCACAACCAAAACTTTAATTTCCTGACCTTTTAAATTGCTTGTGGAAGCCAGCAGCTGTATGGCACCATATAGAACCAGTACACACCACTTTTTCAATAGCACAACAATGTAGTGCTATTGAAAATGCTTCAATCTTCCACATTGATACCAAAGCAAGGAGTGGTGAATCTGTCTGAAAGGCTTTTTAAAAAAGGAGAAGTGGAATGGCTGTGTAAGCACTGCCTCAATAAAGTTTCTAAATATAGAGTTTTATTGGAGATGTGCAGCCATGGGCTCAAAGGGAATGAGAGTATGACAGGCCAATGGGTTCCCCTTAATCAGTTTTTAACTGTGCCATTTCTAGAGTTTTATGTTTATGCAGAAAATAAATTAAACATTTTTTAAAACATAACAATGACTTATGTTTCCTCCTGTGCATTATGAAGATGGCATACTCAAAAATGATATATGGGAAAAGAATATTGAGAATTCAGGTCAGCAAGAGCCTAACCACTTCTCACTTTCAATGTTAAGTTTTCCTAGTTTAAAGACTGGCAAATAATCACTTCTCTTCTGGAAGAAAAAATTTTTTAAAATTATTAATCACTTAAATAATTAACACTTCATAATTCAATGATGTTCACCATAACAAATAAAAATTTAAGTCGATAAATGCACTTAACAGTTTTAAAAATCTTTATGTAGCAATTGCAACTAAAAAAACATAAGGTACATATTAGTTTCTAAATTGTACCTTAACATTTAATTCTAGTAGTTACACTCTGACACTGTAAAAAGGGCAATTTCAACCAAATTATAGTTGTATCTTTAATTATCATTATCTGGGAAAATGTGAATATGATGTATGTCTTTACAAAATAATTATCTACAATACTTTGCAATAAAAATAACTGGTAAAGCTTCTGAAATAGACAGGTGATTTGCATAGTTGACAGCTATAATTCCAAGGAATGAGTTATCCTTTCTAGTCAACCTTCAAATATTTTCCAAATGATTTTTAAACATGAGTATAAATGAAGTAAAAAAAAAATTCTAAAATGTTGATAAATTTTTATTCATTTAAAGTTAAGAATTATACAAAATCATATTTCTCATATTAATGTTTTCTTTAAACTGAAATTCATGTGTCATTTCACTTATTTAAAATCCAAGAATTTATCAGACCTTCCTTGAAATAACCTACTACTTTTTTACTTCTCTAAGGTAAGCTGTAACACTAAAATTAACCACTAAACTCTAACCTGGAAATAACTACTGTATTTTATTTTGACTCATAATCAAAAATTAAAATAACTTTAGCCCTCTGAATAATTCTGAACACTGTTATTCAATCAAGTTGATTACGATTAATTTCTCAGCCTCCAGACTGAACTCTTCAAAACAAGCTGGTATAACAGTGTATCAAATTGCAAAATCTTACTGGTAACATTTGATCAACGACTGGCAGCAGTAAAATTAAAAGGACACTCTACAACTTTCTGCTTAGCTACTCTAATTGTGTGCTTAAATTTAATTAGGAACATACAAAATGAGTTAGGAAAAACCTAAGCTCGTATTGTTGCATACAAGTAGAAGTTACAGCAGCAAGTCTGACAAAGAACTGATTTAATTTTTGCACATTTTTTTCTTTAGAAAGTCCCTTAAAAGAATTAAGCCCCAATTATAATTTTGAAAAGCAGAATTTTCAGGAACGAAAACAAAGACTCCCCCCCTGCAAAAAAAACCTAGTTTTGCTAATCAATAATCCCTAAAATTATTTTTGTTTTCTGTAACTTGATAAAAAAAAATTTCAAACCTTTGGTTCCCCTACATTTTAATTCACATTTAGTCAGTCAATAAACATTTATTGGAAACCTACTACGCGTCCAGCAACTATGCCCCCTTCACCAGATGAGCAGAACTCAAATTTAACATAAAGTTTAAAGTCAAGAAATAGTCTGAAAAATGAGTAAAGAGTAAGAAAATAACCTAACCATAGAAAGTTACTATGGTGACAGAAGATCAAAACACAAACTCAGAAGAAAACAAGAAATTCAAAACTGCTACACAGAAAGCCTCAAAGAAAAATGTGAATTGATCTCAGACCCAAAAAGAATTCCTGGGAGAGTTCCAAAAAAAAAGGCAGGGGGAGGTCTAAAAGAAAAATAAGAGAGATAAAGGAAAAACTGGGAAAAGAAATGAGAGTGATGCAAGAAAATCATGAAAAAAGAGCCAACAGCTTGGTAAAGGAGTCACAAAAGCCTACTGAAGAACATAACACCTTAAAAAACAATAGGCCAAATGATAAAAGAGGCGCAAAAATTCAATGAAGAGAACTCTCTAAAAAGTAGAATTGGCAAAATAAAAAGGAAGTACAAAAGTTCACTGAAGTAATAATTCTTTAAAAATCAGAACTGGGTAAGTAGAAGTTAATGACTCCATGAGACATTAAAAAACAACAAAACAAAGTCAAAAGAATGAAAAATAGAAATATCAAATACTTCATCAGGCAAAAAAATTGGAGATAATTATAAGAATTATTGAACTACCTGAAAGCCATGATCAAAAAGAGTTGAGGCATCATCTTTCAGGAAATTAACAAGGAGAGATGGGACACAAAGGTGAGAATAGAATAAAGGGGGGACAGGAGAGGATGGAGGGAAATATAGTTAGTCTTTCACAACATGACTTACGGAAGTGTTCTGCATGACTACACATGTGTAACGACATCAAACTGCTTGCCTTCTCAATAAGGGGGGTTGAGGTGGCAGGAAGGGAGAGAATGTGGAACTCAAAAGTTTTAAAAACAAATGTTAAAAATTGTTTTTACATGAAATTGGGAAATAAGATACACAGACAATAGGGGATAGAAACTTATCTTGCCCTAAAGGAAAATAGAAGGGAAGGAGATAAGAGAAGGAAGGGAAGGTGATAGAAGGAAGGGCAGATTGGGAGAAGAAGTAATTAGAATGTATGTTGTTGTGGGGTGGGGGGAGGGGAGAGATGAGAAGAAAATATGGAACTCAAAATCTTGTGGAAGTAAATGTTGAAAACTAGAAACAAATTAATTTTTTTTAAAAAAAGGAATTAACAAGGAACACTGCCCTGATATTCTAGAATCAGAGGACAAAACAGAAATTGAAAGAATCCATCAATCACCTCCTGAAAGAGAATATGATAGCCAAATTCCAGAGTTCCTAGTTCAAGGAGAAATATTACAAGCATCCAGGAAGAAATAATTCCAATATCATGGAGCCACGGTCAGGATAACACAAGACTTAGCAGCTTCCACATTAAAAGACTGGAAGGCTTGGAATATGATATTCTAGAGCATAAAGGCACTAAGATTACAACTAAGAATCACCTACCCAGGAAAACTAAGTATAATCCTTTGAGGGAAAAAATGGATATTCAATGAAATAGACAACTTTCAAGTATTCCTAATGAAAACACCAGAGTTGAATAGAAAATATGACTTTCAAATACATAAGACCCAAGAAAAACATAAAATGGTAAGTAAACAAGAAAGAGAAATAAAAGATTCAATAAGGTTAAACTTTTTACATTCCTGTATGGGAAGATGATACATGTAACTCATAAAAACTTTGTCATTATTAGGGCATTTAGGAGAAATATACATAGACAGAGGACATGAGTATGGGTTGAATATCACGGAATGGTATCTTATAAAATTAAGGAGTGAGAAAGAGAAATGCACTGGGAAAAGGGGGAAAGAAAGAGGTATACATCAAAGAGGTATAAAACAGTTTTTACAGCAGAGGGAAAACAGGGGGAAAGGAGTACATCTGAACCTTACTCTCATCAGAATTGCCACAAAGAGAGAATAATATACACACTTGGTTGTAGAAATCTATTTTACCCTACAGTAAGACAGACAGGAAAGGAATGGCAGTAGAGGCTGACAGAAGGGAGAGTGGATGGAGCAGGGAGGGGGGCAATAATAGCAAAACACTTTTGAGGATAGATAGGATGAAAGGAGGGAATAGGACAAACAGGGTGAAAATAAAATAGAGGCAAATATATGGTAATCATGACTATGAAAAAAATTGTGCCAAGTTTCTCTGATAAAGGCCTCATTTCACAAATATATAGAGAACTGGATAAAACATAAAAATAAAAGCTATTTTCCAAATGATAAATGGTCAAAAGATATGAAACAAGCAGTTTTCAAAGTAATAAAAGCTATCTACAGTAATATGAAAAAATTCTCTAAATCATTACTGATTTAAAAAATACCAATTAAGCTAATATGACAGAAAAGGAAAATGACAAATGTAGGAGGGAATATGGGAAAATTGAGACACTAATGAAATGTTGGTGAAGTTGTGAACTAATTCAACCATTCTGGAGAGTAATTTGGAACTAAGGCCAAAGGGCTATAAATCCATGCATACCCTCTGACCTAGAAATATCACTACTAGGTCTGTATCCCAAAGAGATCAAAAAACAAAAAGGAAAAGGACCCATATATTCAAAAATATTTAAAGCAACTCTTTCTGTGGTGACAAAAAAATTGGAAATTGAGGGATACCTCATCAAATGGGTAATGACTGAACAAGGTACAGTATATGAGACTGTGATGAAATACAATTGTATTATAAGAAATGACAAACAGGATACTCTCAGAAAAACCTGGAAAGCCTTACACAAATTACAAAGTGAAATGAGCAGAATCAGAACATTGTACACAATAACAGCAATACTGTGCTATGACCAATTGTGAATAACTTTGCTATTTTCAGCAATACAATGATCCAAGACAATTCCTATGGACTTAACAATGAAATATTCATCTCCAGAGAAAGAACAAATGGAGTTTGAATGCAGATTGAAACATACTACTTTATTTTTCTTGGGGGTTTTTTGTCTGTGTTTTCTTTTCACAACATGACTAATATGGAAATACGTTATGCATGACTATATACAAAATTGCTTGCCTTCTTAATAAGGGGGGAAGAGAGGGAAGGAGAGAATTTGGAACTCAAAATTTTCAAAACTGAATGTTAAAAATTGGCTTTCTACATGTAACTAAGAAAAAATAAAAAGGGTCTTTGATGATGTCAACTCCAATCTTAAAACTTTTAATAGTTCTCTATAAGCCTTCATATCAGTCATTTTACTTCAGATATCAAAAAGCTGTCGACAATCCTCTATCTATATGACTGTCTCATATTAATATCTATATTACTACCCTCATTTGTCCTTACCCTCCAGCCTGATCTCTTATGAGTCAAATACATCTTCAAGAATGTATTTATTAGAAAATGCAAATTAAAACTGAGGTACCACTTATCAGATTGGCTAACAGAAAAGGAAAATGACAAATGTTGGAGGAAATGTGGGAAAACTGGGAGACTAATGCACTGCTAGTGCAGTTGTGAACTGAACTACCATTTTGAAGAGCAGTATGGAAGTATGGCCAAAGGGTTATAAAACCATGCATATCCTTTGACCCTGCTACTAGGTTTGCACCCCAAAGAAATGCAAAAATATAAAAAGGAAAAAGGAAAAGAACCTATATGTACAAAAATATTTAGAGCAGATCTCTTTCTGTGCTGGAAAAAAATTGGAAATTGAGGGGGCTATCCATCAACTGAGGAAAAGCTGAACAAGTTGTGGCATACGATTATGATGGAATATTATTGTGCTATAAGAAATGATAAGCAGGATGCTTTCAGAAAAACCTGGAAAGACTTATATGAACTGATGCAAACTGAAATGAGCAGAACCTAATTAATGTTATACATAGTTAACAGCAATACTGTACAAAGATCAATTGTGAATGACTTAGCTATTTTCAGCAATACAAGTGATCTAAGACAATTCCAAAGAACTCATGATTCATGAAAAACGCTATCCACCTCCAGAGAAATAACCGATGGTATCTGAATGTGAATCAAAGCATATTTTTTTAACCTTTATTTTTCTTGAGTTTTTATCCCTTTCTTTCACAACATGATAATACAAAAATACATTTTGCATAACTGCACGTATATAATCTACAGAAAATTGCTTGCCTTCTCAGTGAGGGGGAAAGGAGAGAGGGAAGGAAAGAATTTGGAAACCAAAATTTTAAACACTGAATGTCAAAAACTTTTTTATATGTAATTAGAAAAAAAACTTGAAAAAAAAGAATGTATTTACCAAATAACCAGTCAATCAATAACCATTATTAAGTGCCCACTATTAAGTTCAAGCCACTGCACTCAGTGCTAAAGACAAAAATAAAACCATTCCTGCCCTCAATACGTAGTTTCCAGTGACTTCACAACCATGAATGCTGTTGATCCTCACAACACTCTTGTGAGTTAAAGCAGACACATTACTTTCTCCATTTTATGGATGAGGAAGAACTGAGGCCTAAAAATGTTCAAGGAACTTGAATACAATCACAAACCAGAAAAGCAGAAGAATCAAGCTACAGTCAAACCTAGTGCTGTTTTCACTAAACTGTTCTCTAAAATGAATCTGCCTGCCAAGTCCACACTCTTTAATCATAACTTAAGAGTTTCTTCAAATCCTGCTTCCTACAGGTGACACAACACTAAGGACTTAGGGCACTTGATACTCTTGCCTGATTAATGCAAGTAGCTGTCCAAGATTAGAAATGAGGTCTAACACTAGTTTTCTTAAAAATTTGTCAAATGCCCATTCCCGTGACATTCACTCTGAAGTACAGGAATTTTTTAAATGCAGATACATAAGAACGAATTAAAATATTAAACTCTGAAAATAGTCTGGCAGAAATTAAGCTTAGATCAAAATCTTACACCACATTCCATGATACATCCTAAATGGGATACATGGCCTTAACATTAATAATGACTATGTTATTTTAAAATGCAAGAGAAATAGATCATACACCTCTCACTGCTATGAGAAGATGTATTCTCAACCAAACAAATGGAGGCAATTACAAAAGACAAAATGGATAACTGATTACTTGAAACTGAAAAGCTTGTGCACAGACAATAATGCATCTAAAATAAAAAGAGAAGTAGTCGAATGGAAAAAAAAAAAAAAACCTTTGCATCAAATTTCTCTGATAACAATTAACAAATATAAAAAAAACTAATAACCAATCCCCAACAGATACATGGTCAAACGATTCTCGAAAGAGCTGTGAAGTACTCCACAGCAACAACCGGAGTGGGGAAGAGCTGTTCTGGTAGGCAGCCCTTGCGCAAGGACCTAAAAAATCCCCAATGGACTTGAGGCAAAATCCCTTCCACATCCAGAGAAAGAACTGTGGAACCGGACTGTATAATGAAGCAGATCATTTTCTCTTGTGTTGTTTTGATGGTTTCTCCCATTCATTGCAATTCTTCTATGCAACATGACTAAGAGGAAAATGTATTTAGCAAGAATGTATGTGTAGAACTATATAACACTGCATGTCGTCTCGGGGAAGGGAATAAGGGGGAGGCAGGGGGAAAAAAATCCAAGATATATGGAAGTGATTGTAGAAAACTAAAGACACATAAATTAATTGTAAAGTACTCACAACCACATAAATGAATTATCCAAGTCACTAATAATGAGATGCAAATCAAAACAAACACTGAGGTTTGTCTTCACACCCTACAAATTGCAAAAAAAAAAAAAAAAAAACCAAAACCAAAAATGGCAAGTCAATGCAGAGGAGGTTGCAGGAAGACAGGCACACTGATACGTTGTTGCTAAGGGTAAGAAATGGTATGACCACTGTGGAAAGCAATCATTGTAAATAAAGAGACCAAAATGTCCACAGCTTTTGAACCACAGACTCCACTACTGGCCTTAAACCTCTAGGACCTGGTCAGCAATAAGAAAAAAGCTCCTATATGCTCCAAAATATTTATAGCAGTACTTTTTTGTGATAAATAAAAATTGAAACAAATACGGTCCCCTCAATTAGGGAACGGCCAAACAAACTGGGGAACATGAATGTAACTATATATTACCATACTGTAAGAAATTGTGTGTGATGACTACAAAGAAACATGGAAAGAGCTCAATTAAGTGACACAGAGTGAAGCAAAGTCAAGGAAACAATATACACAATAGCTGTAGAAATGTAAATGGAAAGGACAATATATCAAAAAATCAAAAGTAAACTTTAAAAAATTATAACAAACAGAACTCAAAAAAAAGATATAAAAAGACATGCCCAACCTAGCCCTTCATAAATAGAGGTAAGAGGTCCGCAAGTGTTATGTATTGCACACATTTTTATACTTTCTCAACATATCAATCAGTTATAACAACTTTTTTTTCCACTCTCTAAAAAACATTATTTGTGATACAGGATGGCTGTCTTGGAGGGGGTAATTAGATATTTACATAAGAAACTGAAAATATTAATGAAAACTTAATTTTAAAAAGTTTCATGTGGAAGTTACAAACTTAAAAGGAAAAGAAAGTAGTACTTAAGATATGAAATTTCATGTAAAATTCCCTCTCTTCCTACATCATTATATGTTCATTTATATGTTGCTATATTTATGATTTATATCATACAATTTCAAATACAAATTTCTTTTAATACCTGGGACTTAAGTCTTGTTTTTTCTCTGCAATACTCATGAGCATATTAATGTAGAATGCAACATTAAAAACAATATCCCTAAAAATACAAGAAACTAATTCAAATTCATTATGAATCATTCCCCAATTGATAAGTGACCAAAGGATATATAAAAAGGCAGTTTTCAGAGAAAGAAGGCCAAGATATCAATAAGTATATGAAAAAATGCTCCAAATCACTAATAATTAAAGGAACGAAAATTAAAGCAACTCTACTTCATAAAGAAGGAAAATGACAAATGTTGGTAGGCCAGGAGAAAACAGTCACATTAATACATTGTTAGTGCAGCTGTAAATTGCTCCACTCATTCTGGAAAGTATTTTGGAACTATGTCCAAAAAGTTAATGAACTGTGCCCATATGCCAAAGGAGATTCAAGAAAGAGGAAAAGGACCCATATATACAAAAATATGCAAAATGGTTCTTTTTGCAGTGAAAGAGCAGGAAACCAAAAGGGTTCTGATCAATTAGGAAATAGCTAAACAAATGATGCTATGTAAATGTAACAGGATACTATTTTGCCAGAATAACAGAAGGGACAGTTTCAGAGAAACCTAGAAAACACTTGCATGAACTGATACAGAGTCAAATAAGCAGAATTAGAAGAAAGACTTACGTTACAATCTATCCAGTCTGTCCTCCACTCAGCTGTAAAAATAACCTTCCTAAAGCACAGGTCACAACCCTAAATCAATACATTCCTATGACTTCTACTGCCTGCAGGACCAGGCCTTTGCAGCCCTTCATTACTGGGCCCCTCCCCCATCCTCACGCACTTCTCCACACACCCCAAGCACACACTTGGTGATTGCTGTTCCTTGAACAACAAACTCCCATCTTCCAACTCCAGACATTTATACCAACTGTCCCCCAAGCCTAGAATGCTCTCCCTCCTCATCTCTGTCTCTCTCAGCTGGCTTCCTTCAAGTAAGTCCTAGATAAAATCTCACCTTTTACAAGAAATTTTTCTGATTCCCCTTTATTCTACTGCCTTCCCTCTGTTATTCCCAATTTATCTTGTATAGAGCTTGTCTACATATAGTCAATAATTTTGCCTTTATAGTAGGCACTCAGTAACGTTTGTTGACTGACTGGATGGATGATAATAATATAAACACTGCAAAGACAATGTTGAAGGAACTCTTGTGAACACCATGGTTCTGAAGGACCAGTGATGAACCAAACCATCCACACGTGCTGAGAGAAGTGATGAACCCCAAGTAGAGAAGAAGATGCATATTTTTGAACATGGCCAATTCAGGAATCTGTTTTGCTTGACTATACATATATCTATTACAGGGTTTTAGTTTCTTTTTTCCTCAGTAGAGAAAAGGTGAGATGGTGAGAAAACAGATTTTTGTTACTTGAAGAAAATAAAATTTCAAAAATCTCTTTTAAATTAAAAAAATTAGAAAGAATATTCCTGATGCTTGGATAGAAATGAAATTTTAAAGCTTCTTCATACAAATAACCGTAAGTCCACTATCCCCATCAAAAACATTTTGTGAGCATTCTAAGACTGTAGTAAGCGCTTTGGAAGTTAAAGAAGTAAAAAAATCTCTGCTCTCAAGTGACCTAGTGCAGATTCTAAAATTCAGCTACCACTAAACTTCATTTAAATGAAATTAAACATTCACAAATTCCCATGGAAACCTGAAAAAATAACAACAGAAAAATACTAAAATTATTACACTTCTTTGAATCTTGCTGCCTGATTACCTTTAAGTCCTAAGAACATGCTAATTAGTTTGCTTAACTTACTCTAAATACATGAATAAAAACTTTAGGTTTTTCCTCAATATCTCACACTCTTTATAAACCACACATTTAGAATCATTCACGGATATTTCCTATGTTTAAATTAATTGTAATCCACTAACTTATGATCTTATTAATGTTTGCAAATTTAATGTTTCCTTAACTGTACCTAATAATATTATGAATTAATCAAATGACTACTAAATATGACTAAGCTCCACAGACCTCTCCTTTCTATTCTGATTCCTTTCCTTAGGTCGACCAACCAAATTCTTTACAAGCTTTAAAACAGTGCCCTGGGCACCACTAATAACTTCCCCACCTTCATGATATGCCTGCTACCATAATGACTACTACTTCTTACTATCACCTTATCCCCTCACGTTCCTACCCCTTGTACCCTTCCTCCATAACAGCATTTTCTGGGCCTGAGGAAATATTACCATGAACTAGGGAATAAACCTTGACCTTCCTTTTTAGGAAATGCTGTTTTACAGGAAACAAGCATTTATAAACACCTACTATGTGCCAGTCACTGTACAAAAGTGCTTTACAATGTAACATTTAATCCTTACGGCAATTCTGAAAAGTAAGTGCTATGCTCATTTTACAATCGAGGAAACTCAGGCAGATATAAGTTCAGTTATTTGCTTGGGATCATACAGCTAGTAAGGAGCAGAGGCCAGAACTGAACTCAGGCCCAACAATCCATTCACTGGGCCAGCTAGGTGTGAGGAAAAAGGGGAATGGGTCAAGTTGCACAGAGTTTTAAGTACCAAACAGAAGTTTATATTTGATCCTAGAGATAACTGAGAACCACTGGATTTTACTGTATATGTGAGTGACATGCTGAGACATGAACTTTGGAAAAATCACTCTGCAGGCTGGAAGATGAATTGCAGCAGAGAGAGACTAAAGGTTTTGTTCATTCTTTTTTTTCAGTTGTATCCAACTCTTCATGACTCCACTTAGGATTTTCTTGACAAAGACACTGGCATGATCTGCCATTTCCTTCTCCAGCTCATTTTACGGAAGTAGAAACTGAGGCAAACAGGGTTAAGTGACTTACCCAGGATCACACAGTAAGCGTCTGAAGCCTGATTCAAACTCACAAAGATGAGTCTTCCTGACTCCTGGCCTAGCATTCTATCCAATGCAACACTTAGCTGCTGAGACTAAAGGTTAAGGTCACCAATCAGAAAGCTCTCCAACAGTCTAAGTGGGAGATGACCTGAGTGAATCAGTGTGTAATGTGCTCTTTGTTATAGATGCTGCCACGGGAAGTTTCTCAGAAAGGAAAGGGTTATTCCTTGATGGAGAGAAGTGAGTAAGTTTTATTTGATGTTCTAACATCAAAGACTTCTATCATTATCTTTTTAATAAAGTTTTACAATGACCAAGCCAAGAAGAAAGAAAAATAAACACTGTTTTACCTTCTTCAAGAGACAATGACAGTTACAAATACGGGGTCTCCCAACTCTTAGAACCAGGACATTACAGAGAGGTCCTAGAACTAGAACCTGGACACAAAAGGTGGCTGAAATCAAGTCAGCAATATTCTGACTTTCTTATAAATTAGTGATAGTTGCCAGTACAACAGTCTACTTACTTACCACATTAACGGAGCATCTTAATGTAATGTGGTTTCTGAATTGAAACCTGAAATTTTATGATGCAAAAGAGCTGCACATATTCAAAGCTTAACATTTTCTAGCTATTTTATCACCCTGAACCCACAAGACCAATATTTATCCCTCCCACATTATTCAGATGCCTTCTGCCATTCTCTCCATCTTTATCCCTACCTCATGTAATAAGGCGGCTTTTTTCCTTGGCCAAGGCCAACAACAGAACGAATGATCCCGTTCCATCTTGTCTCCTCTAACAGACTGGCCTCTCTATCTTTCCCACTCTTTATTATCTTCTGTCTCTCCCTGTCTACTGACTCCTTCTCTCCCACCTACACACAGGACCATATCTCCTCCATCCTCAAAAAATTCCCCCTTGAACCTTCAATCCCCTCTGTTGTCCAGCAGCTCTCCTTCCTTCTGTGGACGTCTCCTCAATAAAGTGCCTCCTCTTCCCATCCTCTCACTCTCTTCTGAACACCTTACAGTCTATCTTCTCATCTCCTCCTTCAACCCAAAATGCTCTCTCTAGTCACCTGTGATCTCTTCAATGCTAAGTCTTTTCTCAATCCTCAGCCTTCTTGACCTGTCTGCAGCCTCTGACACTATTGCCCTTTTCTCCTTGATACTATTCTCTCTGGGTTTTCAGAACACAACTCTACTGATTCTCCTACCCATCTGACTGAGCCTTCAGTCTTTAACTGGTTAGTCAATAACCATGAGTCTTACAAAGGCCCTGTACTGGACCCTCTTCTCTTTTCCCTCTATACCATTTCACCTGGTGATCTCATTCGCTCGCATAGATTCAATTACATCACGATGCTGAAGATTCTCAAATCTATTTATCCAGCCCTAACCTCTCTGCTGACCTCATGTCTCTTTATCTCCAACCAACCATTAGACAATTCAAACTGGATGTCCTACAGAAATCTTAAAATTCACTCTGTCCCAAAGTGAACTCATCATCTTCTCTCCACGCCCTGCCCCCCCGCTCCAAACTTCCCTGTTACTGTCAAGGGTACCACCATTCCCCTAGTCCCCCAGGCTTGGAATCTAGGCCTCACCCTCAATTCCTCACTCATGCTTCCTTCCCTCCTCTGACACTGCCACCTCCTGCTACAGGCTCTTACTTCTTCATGTCTGGACTATGACAAGAGCCTGATGGTTGGTCTCCCTGTCACAAGCCTCTCCCATCAGCTGCTAGTAATTTCTCTCAGGAGCAAATATAAAATCCTCTGTCTGGCATTCAAAGCCTTTTATAACCTAGCTCCCTCCTACTTTTCCACTCTCTCAGGCCTTGTAGCCCTCTACATCCTCTTTGATCCAGGGCCAGCAGACTTCTGGCTGTTCTTCAAACCAGACACCCCATCTCCTGAACCCAGACATTTTCTCTGTCTGTTATGCACATAACGCTCTCCCTCTTCATCTCTGCCTCCCAACTTTCCTGACTTCCTTCAAGTTCCAGCTAAAATCTTCCTGATCCCCCTCAATTCCAGTGCCTTCCCTCAGTTGGTTATGTCCTATTTATCCTACACAGAGTCTGTTTGTACCTCTCTGTTTGTTTGCTGTCTCCCCCATTAGACTATAAGTGCTGTGAGGGCAGGACTGTCTTTTTTCCTTTCTTTGTATCTCCATAGCTTAGCACAGTGTTTGGCACATAGTAGGTGCTTAATTAATGTTTACAATCTGACTTATGTCACAGTGGTCCTATATCAGAAGCTTTACTGATCACAACTGTACAATGGAGAGTTTTGGTATACGACTTACAAAAAAGAAACTTTGATACTTCCTCCCCTGAAGTCTGATTAAGTTGGTAAAACAATAGTGAAAGACTCCAGGCAGCAAAACTGAAAATCTAAAAGCTACCACAGCTCATTGGCAACACTCATCCAACATTTTTCCTTCTACTACTGAACCTGAGAACTGAATGGCATAAGAAATTATGCAAGTGTTTTAGCCCATGGAAATAAAACACTACAATCACTGTATGAAACACGAAATTCTTCAAAGATTAGGCTAGTAAAGAGTCCATTTTAAATACACCAGAAGAGATCACTCAGCATGAGAAAAGTCACTACTTGCCCCCACCCCGCAAAAAAAAATTCTCATGGCACTCATCAGCAATGCAATAATGTTTATTTGCCACATCATACTTCAAAAATACTTCCTTAACTGTCAATCTAATATTGAAGTTAAATTCTAAAAATCAACAAGATAGATGTAATGCATTTGTGCTCAGGCAGTGGGGGATAAAAGAAGTTTGGGCCAAAAAGAATTTCTTGAGTTCCAGTGTTATCACAGGGGCTGGGGGTCATTCACTTCTCTCCCAAGCTGGAGATTTCTCATGTATTAAATGAGCAAATGAGATGAGATGACCTCTAAACACTGTTCTTGCTCTAAAATGTTATGATTTTGTGATTCTGTGAATCAACCTGGTCACATAAAGCCTTCAATCAATAACACATTCTGATTTTTCACACGACCCAGGAAAGAAACACAATCAAGACACTGATTAAGCACTTACTATAAGGAGCGTTCTGGATTCAGACAAAGTGCTCCAGGACTATCTGAAGAGGAAAAGAATACTTTTTTCTGTGTTTTGTTTTGAGGGGGAGGGGAATAGGTGCTGCAAGACTCACATATCAGCTGACCATTTAGTAAACACTTGCATGTACCCAACACAATGCTAGAAATAGAGAATAAATGAAAAGGTAATATAAAGACCCTCAAGGCCAACAGTAGCTGGGAAGAGAGAAAAAACCCACATAAAACAATTAGAGTGAACTGCAGAGAATAAAGGCTCAAATTGTATACCACACATTCCACTGCTAAAGAAGCTCAGAATCAGACATCACACTAAACGAGAATAATCTAAGAAGACTTCATGGAAAGGCTGGCCCTTGGAGGATGTACCAACAAATCATTTAATAAAAAAAAGTATACATTTAATCCCCTTTTGTATAGACACCTGACCCTTACAAAATAAGACAGTTACATAAAAGATTCTCTGCTTTTCCGCCATATTCACCTAACTTTTAAAAGTATCATATCACAGTCTAAGAGGGAGCCAGCCTACCAGGTGGAGAGTATGGTGCCAAAAACATGTGGCTGACCCTGAGGCGATAAGCAAAGTCATCCGGCAGACAAACATAAAGCATTTCCTTGGAACATTTTCAGAAGTGCTGAAAAAGTGGCATGAGAAGTTTGGGTCAGAGAGGAGAGAGCCTCGAAAGCCAATTCCACTCATATCCATCCTCTAAGTATGGGTCCATTTTAAGTATGAGCATTTTTAGGCTTCTTTTTCATTTCATCACCACCTACTCCATGATGCCTTACCTAAAACTCCCAGTCTAAAGAGTTCCCTCCTCTGAATTCTCACAAAAGTTTTCACTCTTAGATCACTAATTAGATTCTACCTCATATTTGAGTTATATATGGTCTTGTTTCACTTCCCCAACCAGAATGCAAACTTAGTGAGGGCAGAGAACATTTTTACTCATTTTATATCCCTCAAAACTTCAATTAATCGATATTTATCAAGTGACAACCATGTTATAGACACAATGACCAGTCCCTAGGAAGGTATTCAACAAATATATAAAAGAAGAAATAATGTGGTAGGCAAGAAGAAGACACTACAGATTATTTTGAAGAGCAGGAACATGACAAAAGTGACCTATAGTGTTCCTTTGAACAATGATGAAAACCTAACTTTCTTTATATTAACCTTTTAAAGTCAATTGAAGATCCACATTTTTTGTTAAATAAAGGTCAAAAGAGGTTACAATGAATTGCAAAGGACTCATTTTACCAATTAGAAGTAATACATTTGAAGAATTTCTATGACATGATATTTTGTGTCAACAGTTAAATTACTTCCTTGAAATCCATTAGTCATCCATGACACATAACATAACTAATCAAAACTTAGAACATAACTCAGAATTCATAGTACTTCTACTGTACCAGCTTTGACTAGAATATATCATTGTCCCTTTTACAAATTTTAAAAAACAAATTATAAAACTAAATCTTCTTTTCTAAAGTAATCTGCCTCATTTACTTATAATTCTTCTAATGGCTGCCCACAAGGCTATCTTTAGGGAAATACAAAATTCAAACCAAGCAGGGAAAGAGGGGCCTACATGGGGAGAAAAGACATGGATGAAAATAATGTTTCTGTAACTTCAAAGTTTATTATCTGCTTTCTTCTCAACCTTAGGAATTCAGTGGTACAAGTATATCATCTCTATTTTAAAGATGTGGCAATGAAGAGTGAGTAACTGACAGGGTCATCATCTGAATTTGGATCTTTCCTGGTCCCCAAGTCAGGCCTCCTTCCTATCATCACACCCTATTGCATCCCATGTATCCATCCCAACAGATAGAGGGACAGGGGTAAGGGCTGACTCTGTAATTTCAGGGACATAGGGAACTCCTTGGTGAGGTAACTCTCTCTACTGACATCAACCAGTCAGCCTTTATCTAAATCTAAGTGTTCTAAGGGGCAGCTAGGTAGCGCAGTAGATAATGCTGGGTCTGGAGCCGGGAAGACTAATCTTCCGAGTCCAAATCTGGCCTCAGACATCTAGTAGCTGTGTGACCCTGGGCAAGTCACTGAACCCTGTTTCCCTTAGTTCTTCATCTGTACAATGTGCTTAAGAGGAAATGGCAAACCACTCCAGCGTCTCTGCCAAGAAAACCCCAAAGGGGGTTTCAGTTGGATCCAACTTGAAAGAAGGTGATGAAGCACTCTAGGGTTAAGTGACTTGCCTGGCTGGGGTCATGCAGTCTGTAAGTCGGAGACTGGGCTTGAATCTAGTTCTCTCAAGCCAGAGTTGCCTGACCCTCCTCCACATAAAACAAAATATAAATTGTTATTTCCTTCAAGGGAAAAAGAAGTCCAAAAAGGCAACATAAAGGAGAAGGAAGAATGGTCCCACACCATTTGTCTTGATCTAAACAGTAGGACTGACAAGATGAATTTCAGAATTTTTTTTTTCAATCTCAGTTAACAGACTCCTCCCCCATCTTCGACTCCTGCTGCTTCTCTGAGTCACTGTCCAGCCAAACCATCCAGGTCCAAATCAAGGATCAAGGGCAGTGCTTGTGCTCCAGGGACGTTTGGGCCACATCAGACATAGGGAACTAAAGTCTAAACAGGAGGAAAAACTAGAAAAGTAGATTACAGCAACCTTCAGTACAGTTTTGTGAGAAAGGAAAAAAAGTTCTCCATTCAGATGCAAAGACATAAAACAAGAGCTACTACATACCCATCAAGACGTGCTGGGATGAGAATGCAGTGACTATTTTTCCAATGACAACAGCAGATCTAACACTCCAGTCTTCTGCTAGAACCCGCACCCGTGGGGCAGGCAAACAGCACGGGGCTTGTCTTAGGCTGTGCTGCAGGAACACACCTGGCAAAGGAGGAGCATTAGGAGCACTCCAAAAAGAATTACCCTAAACATAGCTCTCTATTCTTTTTTAAGTATACAAACTGTCAACCAAAGCAATGTGAAAAGGTACACTGGAAATAAAAAGTGTTTTCACAAAGTGCCTCTTTAATCTAAGAAACTTAAATGTTACTCCAATAACACTGAGAAACATAGAAAATTAAAGCATCTATACCAAGTCAAAGAAAATGAGGTATACACCTGAACCCTTCCCATCAGGATAGCTACACCAAAAAGGAAAATGGCAACCTTTAGGATAATTGGAGCACAAATAAGACTGCCAGCCAGATGGTATTTGACCTGCTTGGCAGGTATTTTGTCTTAAAAGCCAGGTGCTTTTTACTGGTGTCATGCTATGACCAATTGTTTGTTTTGGTTTTGGTAATCCTAGGCACAAACTATTTGAGACTTACAGATTGAGTTCAACACCTGGAACTGAACTCAAAATTCAAAGAGTAGCCAGTGCAGAGCCCAGAACAGCTTATAATATGTTCTAAAATGCCTACACAAAAAGTAATTGTATATTAAATCACTTATCACCTAGGAAGTAATGTTTAATTAATTCACTAAGGGAGTACTCTAAAGTGAATTTAAAATGATTTGTTTTAATGATGAAAAATACTACCCCCTTCTAGATATTAATCACAATATCATCAATGGTCTGGGACTTTTGCACATTTATAACAAAGATTCATATTTCGATAACTATTTACAAAGTGTCTATATTTGCAAGGAAGATGCAGCAAGGCTAGGCAAGAGCTAGCTGGGTCTTAGTCTGTTAGAGAACATAAACATTTCATATTTGCCTTCTTATTTCGAAACTTCAGGACCTAGTCTTTTTTAACTGTTTACCAACACAAATCTCAACTCCTGACATAACAGACCATACTCAAGAGCTATCAAGGCTGAAAGCATCGTCACCCCAAGATAGTCTGATGGTAAGTTAAAAACCTGAAGAAGACTTCTCTTTCCATGAAGGCACATGCTAACAAGTTTCTTCAAGTATTTGAAGGGATGTTGCATAGGAGAGACTTACTCAGCTTGGCCTCAAAGGACAGAAGTAGAAACACTGGGTATTAGTTGCAAAAAGTGAAATTTAGGTTCAAATTAAGGAACAAGGTAATTAGAGCTACTGAAAGTAGGCAGGTCTCCTATCACTGCTGGCCTTCCAGGGAAGGCTAGAAAAGATTCCTAGCTCAGATAGAGGCTAGTTCATATATACTCGGCATTACCTTCTAAATCTGAGATTCTGCGACTATTACTGCTTAATATGACTATGCACACACCCATCCAACACCCCAGAACATCAAGCTTTAATAATTCTTATGACTGGACTTTATAGGTATCCATCGACAGTCATCATTTTCAGGTTCTAACTACTGCTACAAGTCCTGACCTTCAGCCCCTAGAGCAATATTGCTCTCTAGTAAATGTTTGCTGAATGAATAAATCTCTTGATAGGAATCACTGTTAAAATAAAAATGAAGTCAAAATAACATCCTATTCTCTATAACTTGAACTCTGAAATTCAACATTAAAGAAACCATGCCTAGGTCAGACCTAGACAAAACCTAGCAGGTTTTTTCCCCTCACTGTTCACTATTTTATCTAGTAAATATGAGATTACTTTTAAAATATACTTGAATTCCATATTACAGTTAAATACTACACTAAGACTATACTCCAATGCTTCATCCTGGTGTGAAAGGGGGAAAAAAACAAACAAACTGTCAAAAAAAAAAACCCTGTCACCTCAGAAGAGTAGAAGCTCTGAAAGAAGCAGCCCACCTAGAAAGATCTGGAGCAGAGGTGGGGAACCTTCAGCCTCAAGGCCACATGTCTTGAGTTGAAGACCTCTAGGTCTTCAACTTCATTGTTTGGATTCAATCAAAGGACTGCACTTGAGGACCTAGAGGGCCACAGGCTACCCACCCCTGGTTTGAAGTTTAGACACAGTGAGAGACTATATGTCTACTGTTCAAGAACCAGCATATTTAAGTTAAGACATATATTCATCACAAGGTTATCTACAGCACAGGGGCACCCAGGTGGTACAGTGGATAGAGTACCAGTGCAGGAGTCAGGAGGACCTGAGTTCAAACCTCACCTCAGACACTTGACACTCACTAACTGTGTGACCTTGGGCAAGTCACTTAACCCCAACTGCCTCATCCTGGGTCATCTCCAATCATCCTGATGAATATGTGGTCACTGGATGCAGATAGCTCTAGAGGAGAAGTGAGGCTGGTGACCTGCACAGCCCTCCCTCACTCAAAACAAAGTCAAGTGCAAGTTGTGTCATTATTTCTCTGATGGCATGGTCTTCTTCGGCAACAAAGAATGAATACACACATCTACAGCACGAGGTGATGAAGTTTTTGATCAGAGCATTTCAAAGGTCATCTATTCATTCACAAAGCCCTTAGGGTCAGCATTGGCAGAAGTAATCCATGTCAATGAAAATGAACTACTGAAATATTATGGTCAAATGATAATTCTTTTAAAACTGATGACACTGATAACCATAACAACTCTTTAGCTGCCCATTTCTCAGCACTTAACAGTTTACCAAGGGCTTTCCTTACCAACTACCAAGTATTCTCTTTCAGACGGACCAAATATTCATTTCTACTGAAAGGCATAGCTATCTTCCACCTGCAAAGTATCCTCATTTTCCTTAGTAACCCATTAAGAAGCCCATGCTCTACTGAATGAATGTGTCAAGGTATCTAAAAAGCATATCAAAATATTTACAGTATTTTTTAAAATACTTTTTACAATTCATTAGTATAAACTTGAAAGTATGACTATCAAAATGTATTAAGCTGATTCAAAAGGTGTTTTGTAAGTTCTTTTCTTTAAGAAAAAGCATCATTCTCTAATCTTTCATCACTTGCTGAGGGCAATGATCCCAACTCCAGCTAATGTAGGAGTATTACAAAAAGAAAGGCTATCTAAACCATATGGGAGATGAAACACAACTACCTACTTAGTATCTCCAGAAATGTCAACAGGACCAAAGATAAGGTATCAGGAGATATGTTCAAAGCTTATAAATTATAAAATTCACTTTAGACAAGGCAATACTCACATTTATATGAAAAGTCAAAAAGTTCATTTAAAATAAACAGATCCAGTTTGGGAGATCTTCAAAGAAAATCTCCACAAAGTCAGCTAGCTGTTCCCCTACATGGCATTCCTTCTCATGCCTGCACGAATCTGAAATGTATTCTCTCCTTATATCTTCCCTGTATAATACACAGCTCAAGTGTTCACTCCTACTAGAAGTCTTCTGATTCCTCTCCCCAAAGTTGTTAGTTCTCTCCCTCTTGAAACTGCTTTGAATTACTTTACCTTTACTTATCTGCATGCATGCTATATTCTTTCCCAAAGAGAATGTAAGTTCCCTAAAAATAAAAATATAGGTTTTGTCTTTGTATCTGATGCATCCAGCACAGTGCATCTTGTACACAGTAAGTATTTAACAAATATTTGCTGAATTTAATTGAATTATGAATTTTGTTATCTACTTGTACTACTAGGTCCTCTAAAAAGGGATATAGTATTTGATAAAATTAATTACTCACTTTTGGCCTTTCTCCCTACAACTTACTTTTGAAATGACTTTACATTTCCTTTTCTTACTTAGGTATATGGACAACCCCTCATGCCCATTGAATATAATATCCTAGAGGACAAGAAATGTTTCAATTTTTGTCTTTCTATCCCCAGAGCTTTACATATTGTAGGCCCTTAGTAAATACTAGGTGAAGGTGAAACACAATCATTTCCATCACAACATAAACAAAGGAAGGAAAAACCTCTATCACCAGCTTTATGGAATTCTGCCAAGTTCTTTAGCACTAGCAGTGACCACAAAGCAGTACCGGAGAGAATGCATTGGAGGAGGACCTACTTTACCAACTTACTCCTTGGCACCACACAGAATATAACTTAACAACACCTGCTGAGTTTTACAAAGGCCTCCTCTGGCCACAAGGAACGTTGGTGCCACAGGGAGCCCAAAGGGTGAGTTCTGACACAAATCACCATATGCAAATTAGAACATCAGGAATTCAAAGCCAGGATATCACAGAAGACCAAGAAGACAAGGAAGAGTTAATACCTGATATTTACTTAGCACTACAAGGTTTGCAAAGCTTTGCAAAGATGAGATGCTATCTCATCTGCAACTCACAACAATTCTGTGAGGTAAGTACCACAAACTATTAGACCCATTTTACAGCTAAGGAAGGTCTCAGAGAGGTTAACAAACTTGCCTGCGATCACAATTCAATAAAGCATCTGAGGCAGGATTCAGATCAAAGTCTTCTTGCCTCTGAGTTCAGGATTCTATCCAATACACTATACTACCTTGAAATCTAAAAGTTTAGCTCATTGGACCCAAATAAATTCTCCAACGTGTTTCCAAATAAGAAAAGGATCTCTTAAAAACTACGTATAACCAATACATTTTAATAATTATTATGCTAATCAATTCTAAATAGTTCAACTATACAAACCTGAAAAAGAACCTTCATTTTGGAAATGAGGATGCCTGATGTGCCCCTAAAACTGTCATTTTTTTCCTCTAGGAAAGCATTTTTCTGTCTTTTCTAGTTTACCTAACTTTACCAAACATTAAGAACTTTCCTCTTTCAAACCAAGTAAACAGAATGCTTGTTTGCTTCTGAATTTCCTTAAACAATATTTAACAAATTGAGGTTTAAAAAAAAAACTAAATTAATTTAGCACTAGAGAATGATGATATACCAACAGATCAGGAAAATTAAGCTTTATGTTTATCACTCAGAATAGGGACACAACTGCATCAATAGCTGAAGTTCCTCTCCCAGAATCCTAGCCAGCATTTTTTAGTCCTGACCTGAAGTAAAGTGTCTAAAAGGAAACAATAAAGTTATTCAGAATAGCTGCATTTTTGCTAAGCTGACTCTGAGGTAAAAACACATATATTAAGCCCCATTTTCCCACTAATTTTTAAGATGGAAGAGAGGTTCTGAAAGGAACAAGGTCAGAGGGTTACAGGAGTATTTATGAGACGAATGAGAAAAGGAAGAGAGCAGTCAGCTACAGGCAAGCATTCAGCAAAATATACTGAGCACCTACTATGTGCAATGCAACATACTGAGTAACAAAGTCCAGGGGCAGCAAGAGAAAAAGCAGGGCCTACGTATCCGCTGTGCACCTTACTTTCACAATTCTAAACAAAACCCTTGTATTCTCTGTCCAGAAATGCCAACAACAAAATTGAACAAATAGCACTTGCGGGCTTCTTATGTGCTCCACATTGCAAGATGCCTTCAGTCAAGCCTTCAGTCAAGTCAGTGAACTGCCCTCTCACCATTACAGCAGAGTACCAAGTCACAAGGTCAATGTGATGCTCTGCCTGACCTCTACCTGGCCACTGGGCCTAGATGTCTCCTAGGAGAAAGCAAGGCTGGGACTTGGCAGAGTCTTCCTTCCCTTCAATCCAATTCACTTGCAAGTCAGGATATCACCTCCCGGGTGTGTCAAGGTTTTCAGAAAAGGCCTAACCACAACACGAAAGTCAAACAAGAACAACCACACCAATCCAGTACTGAGCCCACCTTGTTTTTCTAAGTCCTAGCCTAGTTTACACTCCTTACATTTGGACAGCTTTTCCGAAGGGAAGGCCTCTCTTCCGATCAGCATTATTACTAACACCACTTACCTAGTTACTGAGGAAATGGCTTACTTCTGGAAATAAAGTATTTTTAAAATTTTAAATTTTAAAAAGCAATTTCAAAAGCTCAAGTACTGAAATTTTTATACCATGACTTCTTTTAAAAATCTGTAAATAAAGAAATGGATTGCCTAAATGAACTTTATTAAGTATAAATGTTTTAAAAGACAGAATACCATCTCATTTGCCTCAGCTTTCTGAACTAATCAATTGAACATAAATCAACAGAGACATTAATGCGGTCTTAATTGTGTAAAAAAAAATTAAAACTAGCCATGTCATATATGAGATATAGAATATCAGAAGTCCTATAGAATTCTTATGGATAATATCTGAGTTGTAATAACTTTATTAAAGCAAAACAAACAAAAAAATCATCATAGGAACAAAAGTGGGCATCAGTCAAAATGGCTACACTATGAATCATCATCTATCTAATCAGAAATAATGATGTCACTAAAATGATGAAACTGATTCCTAAATACAACATATTTTGTGAGAAGGGAAATAAATGTCTAGAAAGTCAACATACCCCCAAGAAGGCAGAGAAAATGAAGCTTGAGAAAGCTCACCACCATCCATCAACTATAAGCCGTTCACAAGATGCTGTACACCAGAGGTTCAGCCTCCAACTTGGCCCCGCAGAGGAAAACTCTGAAGGTAAATTCTTCCAGGGGCTGTTCTGACAGCCTAAATTATAAGAAGCAATGACCTCACTGAAAGAGAGATTTGAGGCAGCAGCTGCTTGGGTGAACAATCAGAGATATGAAACCAGAAGCAAACACAAGAGACAAAGCTAGATAACACCCAAATTTTGAAATAAAAGGTATGGAAACATTGTTACTGAAATTATCTTCAAACTTGGCAGAATACCTTAAAAAATTCAGATTTATTCCAAAAACATTAACTACCCAAGCCTAACCTCTCTTAAATAAAGTTGTACCATCCAGTCTAATGGAATTTAAGAAGCCAGTTTCTATGGGAAAAGAGATGCCACCGAGCACACTGATGCACTGCAGAGAATTTAGTAGTAAAATAGTCACAACACAGCTCAATCCATAGAATAAGGAGAGTAGCAGCAACAATTTCCATTTATCAAGAGCTTTGTGATGTCCTTCACAACTACTCTGGGAGGCAGGTATTACAGCCAGGATGTCCATTTTCCAGACCGAGAAAACTGAAGTTCCAAAAACTTACGATGGTTTGCCTGACTTCCATCTAGCACGTCTGTCCTGGCCAGGATTGCAACCCAGGCTTCCTGATTCCAAGTCCAGCCCTTTCTCCTATATATCAGAAATTCTGAGATAATTAAACAACTGACTTTCTAAAATCCTCTTTGGACAGGAATCATATCCAAATTATACCTGTGCAAACTCTCATCATGTGCAATGACAGTCCTAAATAAAAATGTCAAGATCTTTTCTTTTGTTTTACCTTTTATAATTAATGTATGTATGGGCTTACTGATGTTCAAACGAGGTGTTCCTATACCAAATCTTAGCTCAAGAATACAGGATTAAAAAGCGATTTAGGAATATCAAACAAGAATTCATGAATGAAAGAGCTGACGTCATAGTCCTGCTCCCAACAGAGCTCAGAGAAGTCTATAAGAAAAACAGTCTATCTTCTGGGATATTAAATCACCAAAGTCATTTACTAAAAGAGATGAAAGAGAAGAGCTTTGCCCAAGAATAAAGAAGGGGGGGAAAGGTCTCTGGGCAAAAGCCGCATTTGCTACTTTTCCTCTCATGGAAGGACTAACCAGAACATACAAAATAATTTTCTGGCTAAACCCCGCCCTCAAAGCAACTGAATTTGCAATCCATGATGTTTTAACAATTGACACAATTTCCTAATAATATAAAATACATCCAAGGTTAATTCCTCTAAATAAGCAACACATGTGTTCACTGTGAAATGCTGTTCCTACTCCCCCACCCCAAAAACCAACCAGGGGCTAGACATCTCAGGTACTTTTGCTGGCCCAGCTTACTCCCACACCTGACAGCCCCACCTGCCTGCTCTATCTCCCCCCATTCCCCTCAAAAATACCAGGCTTTCTGGTTACATGCAAACACTGAGACAATTCTGAAGTCATATGCACTTAAACAGGTAGTACTCGGGGACCAAGGGGATCTGTAGAAAAAAAAAAATACCTTTAATGAATCATGTAAATAAAGAAAAGATTGTAAAAAATGTAATTTACTAATTAAAGTCTTTCTGGGGAGCAAGTCACTTTGAATTGCTTGGTCAAACTGATAACTTCTGCAAGGTCCTGATGAAAATTTCCTAAAATAATTTTCCCTAGGACCCAGGAAGCTTACCCTAAATCTCTAAGTCCAAACTTTTTTAAAAGTATTTCATTTCCAAAAAGAAAAAGAAATCCCCATGAGTTGGCTTCCCCTTAAGCCACTAACATCTCAAATGTGCAAAAACTGTGAGAATGTTTTTTAACCACTCTAAGAAGAAAAATGGCTACTTATCAAAAATGGGGGGGAAAGGAGTGGGGGGGGGAGAAACCCTAGGAGATGAGTTAAGAAATAAACAGTTTTGTTCATGAACATTTTTAAAAGAAGATCTTATTAAGTTAAAATGCAAATATGCCAGTTTTATCTGTAAATCTAAAATGTTTAAAAGAGATCATCTAACACTTCCACCACAAATACCTTTGATAGTACATCACTACCCCCTTGTGGATTTGCAATAAAAATTCCTATCTTGAATCTTCAGTTTTTTAAACAATGGTTTAGACTATGGAACTTTCATCAAAGTTTGCACTTAAGTCCTTACTTAAAGTTATTTTATAAAAATTACTTTTAAAATAACCAAACATGTTAAAATAATAATCCTGTCCATTTTAAACTATCTTCCCAAAGCCACCACCACCATCTTTTTGGGAGTGTTTTTTTATGTAAAAACAATCTATAGCTTAAAAAAGGCGCAAAAGTCTTAAAACATCTTAGACAATTCTATTTTTCTTCAGGATGATTTTATTTTATATTTCCTATCACTATGCTAAGACATTTCTGTAATAAATCAATTTTTCCCCACTATACCTAATATTTTTCTTTTTAAAAAAATATAATTTCACAGTGGTCTGAGATCACAAGAAGCTCCAAAATACCAACAGGGCATGTTCTTACTAAATCTGCAGAAGGTACAAGTCAAGCCAAGATCTGTGATTTCCTTGATGTGGAAATTCCCTCCACCAAAGCAGATGTAACCCATCTCTAAATTTAATAGATGAGCCTAAAAAAGTCAACAGATTCCCAGAGCAGCTAAGCCACTAACCTGTCTATGGTGACCCACCTAAATCACCCTCAGAAGAGGGCTGGGGGTAGGTATTTGGACCCAAGGTCAATGCCCCACCACCATAAGATACTGCCTTACACAATACTCAGGGGTCTATTTCAAAAGTAGTTTTAAGAAATATTAAGAAGTCTGAATAAGGCTATTATTAAAAACAACTGATGATGCTGATGTCACTTTAACATCTTAATAATCTTAATTTGCACTGAAATAGGAATGGAGATAGCATCTTTTATAAAAGAGGAAGGAATTTACCTTTTTGAGCTGAAAATTACCCTAGTCATGTCTGTTGATTTTTTTGGAGTTTGATGTGTACATATCTTGTTACACATGAACTTTGGAAGGTGAAATGAATTTGCATAACTGGCTTCTAATTTCTATACAAACTAGATTCGGTTAAGAATATAAACTCCCTCTCAGCAACTCGTATGCTATACTGGAGAATGCTACTTTCATGACTCATAATGGAATCATCTTAGGGATATGATAACTGATTCTCCAGTCTCACACATCCTCCTTAGGAATGTTGTAGGGGCTGGACTAAATGACCTCCAAGGGCCCTTCTCAGCTTCAGAGGTACTGGGCTTGTGAGGGGGGATATATCTATCCACTGTTATTACTATAAGGAGACATGAGGATAGATAATGCTATGGTGAGGGAGAAAGAAAGGAGGAGGAAAGACACAGCAGGTGGTTTTATCAATAGATTTTTAAGCAAATGAATGCAGTATCACCTTGTGGTAGTACGTGGGGAAATCTGGGAAAGGTACATCTATCTATCAACATTGGCCTTTTGCCCATATCAACTAAAATGAGAGAATCTGTGCCCAACAAGTGACAGGTGCCCAAGGGGACTGACTACCTCCTGTGTACCCTGAACTGAGAGGCAAGAAAGAGCAGAACTATCTATCCCTTGTTCATTTGAGTTCCAGAAAGGTTTTAGAGTTTTGGGGTTTTTTTTTTTTTGTTTATATAGGAGGGAGACGGGTAAAGAGGTTAATGGCACTTAGCAACCCCTCTCTCACCACACACCTAATAAACTGGAGAAATGTGTCTTTGCAAACATTTCCTGCAAGGCAAGAAGAAACATACACATGCAGTATGTGTGTATGCATATACATACATGTATGTGTGTACATGTTTGTGCATGCTCATACATACACATATATAGCTTTATACATAACTAGAACTCATGGTACAGTGGAAAGAGTATCCAGTTTGGAGCCAGAGAACCTAAGAGCATGTGCTGGTTCTGGCCCTCACTACTGTGACCTTGGGGAAATAGCTTAATCTCTGTGGGCCTCTATTTCCTCATCTGTAAAAACAAAAGGGTAGAATGTGAAAACCACTTGGATCCCCTTCTATCCCTCCATTTATGATCCTTATGAACTGTCAGAAACCAAAGTGACCAACAAGCAAATCGACCTCACAACTTCCCATCCCCAGGTATAACGTAGTTGTATGGCAACTCATTGCTTCAGGAAAGTAAAGGGTCAAGTCTTTCCCAACCATGTAGCAAACTTCACCCTTTTCCTACTGAGCAACAGATTAGACATTACCAGAACATGTAAATACATGTACTCATTGGCATGAGCACATAAGTTTGAAATGGATGTGAAAGACACAATAGAATGATAGATCTTTTACAGTAAGGCATATATGATTGTTTGAAAGTGGGCAGTCCTTAAAATGGATAGTGAAACAGGATGTAATTTGGACATCCCTTGATCTCTCACTGCAGTGGGGTGCATAATCTATTTTAGCTTGGGGAAATTAACTAAAAAAATAAAAAAAGCCAGGATGTATAACAATCAGGAGTAGGGGGAATAATATATTGACAACCTTTCCCCAAGAAGAACTATAGCTTCTCTCTACAAACAATGGAGTGTGAAGCAGGGAATGCAGGGAAGAAGCCCTCTGGCTGGCATACAGACAGCAGAGACAACTCTCCACCTGGCTTATCATGTACAAGAATTCGGGGGTTGTCTGTCCATTGTCAATACTCAGGAAGAAACACTTAGCCTGCCTTCCTTGGCAAATGTCACAATAGAAGAGATAGCACCTGTATTTCACTCCCTCCTCTAGTAACTGATATGGAGAAAGAAGTTTCTGACATGTTCCTGATGAGTATTACTTTCTCTCAGGCTTGCAGCTGATTAACATGGATTTGGAAAAGTACACAAGGCTATATGATAAGCCTGTGTCCTGAGCTGATTAGTGAGAAAAAAAGGTAAGGAAGTGTTGTCTACACAACAAGTAATTTGGGGTGGGGAAACAGATGACTATGTACTTCCTACTTAAGGTGGTCAAACAAGGATGGCAATGCTTCTGTTCTCTTTCCTTTCTCTTCATCCCCAGACCTCCAAACCAAGCCACTAACCAAAAGACCTGAAAGGAGTACTGAAATCTACAAAGTCAGAAGAAAGGACCCCATGCTCTTACATGAATGATAACAGAAAGTAAATCAAAGGGGGTTCATGGATTGAACAGGGGAGATAAGATTGGATTTCTAAAATCTTTCTGATTCTGTCATTCTAAGAATCTGTGCCCTACGATTAATAAGCATCATCAGTGTCCACTGTCTACCCTCATCAAGACAGCAACACAAGAGGTAGGTTGCCTAAACTGCAGTAAATAAACTTCCTAGGTCCCAATCAAAGAGATCCAGAGAAGACTGATCAGGACACAAATTCTACTTTATGTTCCATGCCTGATAAGTTGATGGAATAAGATGTAAACTATCTTTAGGGAACAGAAGAGAAGTAACATTGTCCTGCACAGCAGTAGCAATGAATGGCAGAAAGGCTATGATAAAAACAGACTCAATAGTTTCTGGCAATAATTATAATGATGAGGGGCAACAATGTGAATCCTTTCCGAGCTTTCTGAAATCTTTCCTACCGCCTTTTAAGACATACAAAAAGTGGAAAGCAGCTTTCTCACTCCCAGTAGGTACAGGAAGAAAACACAGGAGAAGTAGAAGACTGAGAAAAAGAGGAAGGTGAGTTCACTCAGGAAATGAAGAATGGAGGTGAATGAAAATTTCACTACCACAAAGGCAAATCACCCTGAAAGGGGAGGGACATCTCACAGAATTAGCTATGTGATAGAAATGACAAGCATTTCACTATCTACCACTTTAAAAAGAAAAATGGTCAAGTAACACATTACATGGAGAAAGGACACAGTCTCACTTCACCAAGGAAACAGATAAGTGTGAGGAGAATACTACTACTCTCCTAAAGCTACCACAGAAAGAGTTACTCTTAAGAGAGAGAAAGAAGCAGAGGAAATTGTTTCCTATATTCTGGAGGAAAATATCTGACTTAGCAACAAAGAAAAGGTTAAGAGGTGCTCACCATGTCTAGTTTTGTGTTCTGTATAATACCTAACACGCTGCTGATACTCAGAATGTTAATAACTATGCCTTCCAGACAGGCACTTGCCTAAATGCCCCAAAATGTATGCCCAAGCACTTAGAAAGAAGGTTAATTTTATTTTTTTCCTTCCTACACATTCTAGACTACAGGGAACAACAACAAAAACCCAGCCTATTTTCTGTATAATGTTACAAGGCTAAATGATAAAATATCAGAATAGGAGAAACCAGTCCTAATAAGAAGTGGAAAGGACAAGGCCCAGGGATGTCATCCATACCAAAAGAACAGCAAGACCCAATCAGGTCTCTGAACAAAACCACATGACCCCAGCAATGGGAGCATGAAGGGCAAGTGCATTCTACTCTGTATAAAAAGATCTACCTACCCTCAAAGAAGGGAGCCCAAAGACAATTTGGGAAGAGTCAAAGGAGGGAAAGGGATAGATGAACCAAAAAAAAGAGGGAGAGGAGATCATTTTACCTATTTCAATCAATCAACATTTATTAGGCACCTGATATGCACCAGGCTAATGGACCCAGAAAAGAACAGACATGCAGAAGGAAACTTCCAGAGACAGACGAAGCATATCTAGATACAAGGGGGCATAAGAAACAGCTTCCCCATCAGTCTTCGGGTAATAGGGAATAAACTATGGTTATGAAACTAGAATTAGGCCATTCTCTCCTAGTCCAACAGAAAAGAAAGGCAGAACAATTTCAGTCCCAGTTTGGGCAGATAAAACTACAATACAAACTCAAGAAAAGGTTTAACCCCACCAGCACAAGTAATAGTCTATACACAACTAAAAAAATTAGAAACCAAAATGCCAGTTGGCCCAAATGTTTAGAATTTTAGAAATGTGAACTAGAAGAGACCTAAGAAATCAACTAATCCAAATGCTTCTTTTTACTAATGAAAAATGAAGTTATCCAAGGTCATAAAGCAAAGTTAGTAGCAGAAAGAGGTCTAGAACTCAGGGTTTCCTGACAGTCCATATGTAAGCAGACTGTCATACCAAAAAGGGTGAACAGTTTCAGGGAAAGAAAGCCTCCATAATATAAAAGAAAACTGAAGAGATTGTCTCCTTGGCCATGGACAGGAAGTACAGAGTTGACAAATCTGTCTCAAAGACGGCATACAGAAGAGTGCCACCACACTCATTCTGTAAAGGAAAACTTGATCCCATCTGACCTTGAGAAGAGGTTTCTATATGTAAATGAACCATCTCATCTACTGAGCAGTGGGGTGGGGAGATTCATTATCTCCCAGAAGTGGGAAAAATAGGTTCATCAAGCAGAAGAAGGAAGGCATATCCTTTAGGTCACAAGCCCACCCCTCAAAAAAATAAAAGCATTAGAAAAGAGACCGAGAGTAGAAAGGAAAGAATCTTCCACCACAAAACAAAACAGATTAAAGAACTGAGAATCCTACATTGTTTTTGTAGAAGAGGACTACCATATCTGGGGGTGTGAAAGGAAACAAGCTAATGCTATATTACATGTGATAATGGGCAACAGACAAAGTACAACCACGTGCCACCCACCAAAACCAAAACTTTAGACAAGAACTTCAACTTCCTGGTCATAGTAACCTTTTACGTGGCCCACAAAAGAGGAGTAAAATTAACTGACTTAGTTTCAAATCTTTTCCCTTTCCCTTCCCACCCTCTGGTGGATATGTTAATAAGCAATAAATTATCCAAAAGGAAATCTGTGGAATGGATAATTAAAGGATCTGAATAATCCACCAATGGAAATGCATTCACTTTTGGCACATAAGCTCCCCATAATACAACATATATATGAAGAGTATCTGGTTGTACCAAGAGTTATAACATCACGTCAAAGGAGAAAAAAACATAACTCCATCCTACTGATTCTAGGTACAAAGAGGAAAATACAACCATTGTTGTCCAAAAAGAAAAAGCAATCCAGTTCTAATCTTTCTGGCAAGTAGGTGTGATTGATTAAACATCAATGGTAAGATGGACTCCAGAGCCCACAGTCTAATGTTAACTAAACATTCAACTCAAAACCTCTCTCACTGACATACCAAAGGTCAGAAGAGTTCACCTTGCCAGAGAAGTGCCAAAGAGGGCCAAAGCTCAGGGTCTGCCCAGCAGATGCTTGCAGACAGTGTGGGTCTGATCAACACAACTGGTCGAAACAGAAAGGCTTTCCCACTAAATGAGAGCTGGTGGAATCCACATCAGTTTTTGTGGCTACAACTGGAGAAGAAGACGGGTTCAGGCAAAATACATGAATGTGACAAAGTTATGACTCATTCTGCCCAAGACTAGAAGGTACCTCTTACTTGTCAATGCAAAGAAGAGGGGTCTTGTTGATAATACCGACTCCACAGTTTCCTAGAGTTACAGGTGTTTCCAGATACCCAAGGGCACTGGCAAAGAACACCATAATAGAAACTGCAAGGCCTCTCAATTATCCAAACAGGTGGGACTGTCAACTCTTTCTGAGGTCAGTCAGTACTTGTCCTAAGAGTAAATTAACCCTACTAACTTCCCACCTAGAAAACACAAGAATTCCCTCCACCTTGATCACAGCAGGTAAAGACATCAAGGTAGGCCGGTTTCTTCCTATAGGACACCAAGGAGAGAAGGCCAAACCCCCATATTCAGAATGCAACAAAGGGGGAAGGGAGTACAACTCAAGACTCAGGAGATTCAGAGACTGTGCTTTGTTGAATATTCACCCCTCTGCTGGCTCAACACAACATGATGGGGGGATCCAAGAGTGGGGAAGATTATAGACAAGTTAAGTAGCACTATGGCTAAGAGGTAAAGATGATTCTTCTACTACTGATTAGATATAATGCACACACATCAGCACATGTCCAAATTTATGATTCCATGCACACATCTATATTGTCACTTCACACCTCTAACTTACATTACCTAAGTGCATTTGTATGTACGCAGTACTTACATACAAAATGCAAACTTTCCCGGCCTAGATACCCAATATGACTGCAAAGGACCAGTATTGTACTTATCCCAAATATGGGATAATGGGATATGGAAGGATTCAGTCTTGCCCACTGACTGACAGCTACAGAATCAAAAGTGGAAACACAAGGCCCAAGGGAAGAGATGAGGACAAGGACTGGTAAATAGGAAGCCCCTTTCCCCAGAGGTAACATGGAAGTGTGTGTTCTATTTCCTAGCTGAAAGCAGACGTAAGGCCTCCTTTCATCCAAGCCATAAAGGCAATTCAGATGTGGAGCAGAAAAGTCTGGGGAATGTGGGGTTCACAAGACATGGCTTAGAAGAGAGCAGGCACCATAAGAAGCCTAGAAGAGCCTCCTTCCAAAAGAAAAAAGTTAGCAGTGTCATCAGCCTGGGCTTCAGGGTTCAAGAACATGAGGGTATACAAGGGTGCTTCCCATGTCGAAGAAAGCAGGAGACCCTGTAGCCAAAGGAAAGCAGAGTCAGTTGGTGAATGCTGCCCCTGGCTAGGATTCAAGGGTAAACAGGAAGAGCGTATGTCCCTTTTTGCTTCAGACACAAAAGTAATGATGTGGTCCCTTGTTGCTCAAGTAGTAGGCACAATGAGGAGGGCACTGGCAAATCCTGACGGGAGGGAGCAGGGGAGGGACCCCATACCCCGGGGGAGGGAGGAAAAGGGGACATGGGGAAATCAAAGGATGCCTGGGGCAGAGAAGAAAAGGGGCGCAGGAATACTCTGAGTTGCTGTCATTTCCAAAAAAAACCCCAAACCCCGGGTAACCCAAAGGGCTGCCAGCCAAAGGGCTCACCTTCACCCAGGGGGTGGTGGAGGGCAGGAGCGTCTACACGGCCAGCCAACAAAGTGTCTGCTTCCCCTCCGAGAAAGGACTTGGGGGGTGCACAGGCCCCTGGGGTCCGCGGCGGGGGGCGGGGGGCCGCTCCACTGCCCCTGTCCTGGCAAGGAGGACCGGTCACTCGAGAGTTGTGCCCGGGGCCCAGCGAGGGGAAGGCTCGCGATCGGGGTCACGGCGGGGAGAGGAGGCGAAGGAGGGGGCGAGGCTCCGGCTCGTCCCTCGCCATGGAAACCGGAACCCCACCCTGCTGCCCGAGGGGGGCCGGGGCCGCTGCCCGGGGGCGGGGAGGCGGGAGGCGGAGCCCGCCGGGGCCCTGCCGGGGCCGGGGCTGGGGGGCCCCGGGGCGGGCGCGGCGGGGGGCCTCGCGCACATAAACTTTCCGCCCGCGGGCCCCCCCACCCCCGGGCCGGGGCAGGAGCCGGGACCGGAGCCCGGGCCGGGGAGAGGGATGCCCGGGCGGGCGGCGGGGCCCTGGGCCGGCCCCCGCCCCGCGCGCCCCGCTCCGGCCCCGGCTCCGGCCCCTGCCCGCCCCCGGCGGAGGAGGAGGGGGGTGTCGCTGTCGCCGCCGCTATCGCGGTCGCGGTCCGTGTCGCCGGCCCCAGGTCCCCTCAGGACCCGGCCCCGCTCCGCCTCCCCCCCGCCCCCGGGCCGGGGGCGCCCGCCCGCCGCGCCCCCGCGCCGCCTCCCGAGCCTGCCGCCGCTGCCCGGGATGCCCGGCGGGGCCGGGGGCCGGCCGCCCCACGCGCCGCCTCCCGCTCCCTCCGCCGGCCCCCCTCACGCTCCGGCTCTTACCTTCCGGCTTGTTTTCGGCAGCCATTTCCCCTCCGCGCGCCACATCCTCCTCCTCCTCCTCGCGACCGGGACCCCGAGCGCGCGCCTCGTACCGCCGCCGCCGGCCCAGCCACCCCGCCGCCGCCGCGCACCCGGCCTGGCCCCGCCCCGCGGCCCACGCACCGCTCCCATTGGCGCGTCGGCCCGCCAGTCATCGCTGCCGCCGCCAATCGCCCAGCACCAGGGGCCTCACTACTCTCCGGGAGGAGCGGCCTATCCTCCCGGCCCATTGGCTGCTCTCCGCCCGACGGCATGGAGGGATTGGCCAAGCTTCGACGCCCCCTCCCCACCCACTCCCAGAAAAGCCCGCCTTCCAGACCTAAACAAAGCTTCTCAGTGGCTCGAGTCCCAGACAGCCGACCAATAGATGCGGCGCCGACACGGAATATTTCCTCGAGGCCGGGACGTAGCTTTTGGATTGGGCGTTGCTACAGTGTTTCCCAAGCCTCCCAGGCCAATCAAAGGGGGTTCCCGGAGCTCGGGAACGGCGAAGGGAAACCCCGCCCCTTAGCGTGACCGTCACGGGGAAGGCGCGCGCTCATTGGCTGGCCGGGGCTTTTCCCGCGTGCTCCCGGGGCTGAAGGACGTTCCCGGGGAAACCACTCTGGGCGCGTGGGGGTCCCGACGGTAGCGGCAGCGCCGCGCCGCGCCGCGCCGGGGCGGGGTTCTCCGGGATCCCACAGCGTGTCGGAGCCGGGCCGCCGAGGGCGCAGGCGCGGGAGCAGCCGAGGCGCGAGCTCCGGCCTTAGCCCAGCGGGACGTCGTGGGCCCGTGGGCCTGTGGGCTAGTGGGCTCGGCTGGCCGCCAGGAGGCGCTGCGGCGCCACCCTCCTCCGTCCCCTTCTTCCCTTCTCCAGTGGCGCTCGTAGAGCGTAAGCATCTGGAGGGCAGGCGCTCCTCCGTCCCGGTGCCTAGCCCTTCAGCCCCACCCTGTGCCCTCTGCTCTCCGCCGAGCACCCTCTCTTTGTGGTGACTGGAGACCCTTTCACCTGCCACCCAACCCAGCAGTTCTCGTGCCCCATTCCTCGCTCCTCATCTCGGACCTCGCCCAGACCCTCCCGTGCGCAGCCTGCGCGCCTTTGCACCTCACCCCAAAGTCCGCCAGGCAATTCCAAGGCAATTGCCATTCAGGCTTTCCATGTGACCCGACAAACAGACGACTCATCAGCTCCTAACTTAAGATGATGCATGAAAATAAAGTAATATATGAAAAAATTAAACGTCCTACACTTAATTTTAAGAATGTTAAGAAAAAATGTGGGCATTTACTTTTCAAAAGGAAAAAAACTCAAAATTTTCAAAGCCCACAGCGTCCACTAGATCCCTTGCAAACGTTTTGATGAAAAATGAATGGCCGAACTCTATGGGGAGCTTTAATTGTTTTTCCTTTATTGCTTTATTATATGGGAGGGTTCAGTCAGAAAAATGAGAGAAGCCTCTTCCCGGAAGTGATTGTAATATAAAGACAAAAGGCATCGATAAAAGATTTTTTTTAATGAAGTAGCAAGCTAGAAAGATTCAATTTCAATTGCACAGAAGAAAAAATGAAAACCGTCACAGACCCTATCTGAAAATTCTTGCCACCTCAAGTAAAACAGTCAACAGAGCAAACGTAGAGAATCCTAACAGCAAGAGGAGATGCCAACATAGGGCACCTAAAATCAAAAGACCTACCACCTTTAGAGACAGTCAAACATAATGCAGGTGGGCAGGTAATGGAGGAAAGAGAAATGAGGCTGCTGACTCTGAGAGAGTTAGAAAAGGAGGGGAAATTGAAGGAGTTTTCCATCCCCAACTATGTGAATGTATTTCTTCTCTTGTAACAATGTTACAATGTACAGCTTCTTGTACTGTATACATCGTTAGCGGGAGTTAGCTGAATCAGTGAAAGAAAAGTCCCCTTCTAGACATTTTGGTGGTAGGGCTATACTGTCAATGTGTATTTAACTTGAAGCGATAAAAACAGCCTCCTTTATAAGAGCAGATCATCTTTGTTTTTTTCCCTAGTCTCTACAAGTAGAAATTTCTCAAGTTTTCCAGAAATAAAGATGTTCCCCAAAATACTACATAAACTGCCGCCCACAAAGCTCTTGTTTTTAGCCTTAATGTTCTTTGAAGAATGAAAGAGATCGTCCAGAAGCCATCGCGTGGAGGTGAATAGTAGTAATGGCTGGATGAAATAATGTTACATTAATCTGCTAAAGAGATTTTTTTAGTTCTCTCCCAGTGATCTCTACATTATCAGTATTATCACTGTTGATGAAGAGAATAATAAAGTTCTCACTGGATTTATTGCCATAAATTGCAAGTTGTCTGAATCAGTCTAACTGAATTGGAAGAAAAGGAAAATGTGAACCGAGCTGATTTCAAACACTAAGAATCCCGAAAAAGAGGTTTGTGATGAATTTTAAGTACACATTGTTCTTATGCTCTCACCTAAGACATCATGGCCGAGGACAAAGTAGGTCCTATTAATACTGTTTTGGTTCAGTTTGGTTTTTTGGTTGGTTTTTTCTGGGAGCTGTATTATAAAAAGATAATGGCCCTCAACTGTGTTCCAGGCACTATGCTAGGTACTTAAGGAACTAAAAGAAAAACTCCCTTCCCTGATGGGGAATGATCTAATAGAAGAGATAATATTTACATAATATAATAATGCATAATAATAACATTTATATAATGTTTTAAGGTTTGCAGAGTGCTTTACAAATATTATCTCATTTGATCTCTACAACAACCTTGGAAGGTAGGGGCTATTATTATCCACATTTTAGAGATGAGGAAACTGAGAGAGGTTCACTCGCTTGCCTACAGACACACAGCTCCTTTGTGGTTGAAACGGAGTTTAAATTTAGGTGACTTAAATTCAACTGACTCCTAATCCATTGCTCGTGCATTATAGCACCCCCTAGCCGCCTGTAACTCAAATAACAAAAGTACAGTATTTTTCTCTTTCTAAATTTAATAACACCTCTAGGCCTGGTGAGTAATCTATGGGACCTACTTCAGATCAAAGATTTCGAACTGGAAGGAAGCTTGGCAATAAAACTCCCTCATTTTGATGGAGAATAAAATTAAGAACAGAGCTGGAAACTGACCCTAGGTCAAGTGGGGCAGTGGAAGAGTGCAGAGACTGAAATCAGGAAGACTCATCTTCTCGAGTTTGAATCTGGCTTCAGACACTATCTTTGTGACCCTGGGCAAGTTATTTAACCCTGTTTGCCTCAGCTTCCTCATTTGTCAAATGAGCTGGAGAAGGAAATGGTGAACCACACCAGTATCTCTGCCAAGAAAACCTCAAATGGAGTCACAAAGACTGAACAATGACCACCTCTGACTACAAGTCCAAATCATTTACCACTGCCTCTTGATAGCCAAAACTTTAGGTGATGACCCTCTCTGAATCTAGAGACTCAGGACTTCAGAGGACAGGTACTGTCTGTTGCTTATTAGAATCCACCTAATTTGGTTTCTGAATGACACAGTTTAAAAAAGATATTGGTAAATGTAGAGTGTCCAGAGAGCAGATTGTGTTTGTCCTTTGTTCTTGAAGAGGACCATGACATTCAGATGATGACACGACTTGCAGTTGACTTTGATTTGATTGAGGGAGGGCTGTGCAAGGTCACCAACCTCACTTTCTCCTCCTGAGCCATCTGGGCCCGGTGACCTGGTATACCTCAGGACAACTGGAGATGGCCCTCCAGTGAGACCCTCGAAAAGGCAAGCAGGATAGTGAAGGACCTTGAATCCGTGTTATCTGAGCAAACATTGGGAACGTTGATCTGGGAGAAGAGATGATGCAGGGAGTGACAGAGTAACCATCTTCATCTATTCCAAGAGCTTCCAGGCTGAAGAAGATTTGTTCAGTTAAGTCCCAGAGTATAATGGCTAGAAGGTGCAAAAAATACTAATCTAGGCTTGATGTCAGGAAAAACTTCCTGTTAAAAGCTGTCCAAAAGTGAAAAGGTTTGCCTCCCCATTGGAGGTCTTTGGGCAGAGTCTGGAAGACCATTTCCCAGGTATATCATAATAGAGAGTTCCTTGCAGGTACATATTGGACTTGTAACCATGGAGGTCCTTTCCAACTCTGTGGTTCTGTGACCTAGAAAAGCCTTCAGCTATCTAGGATCACCTACAAGATCTCATCTGAGGTCATAAGTCATCTGAGGAAGACAAATATAAAACATGAAATAATAAAAATAATTGCTATTGAAAAAATTTTATGGGGTTTTAGAAGAAAGAGAGATAACATTAGTTAGAGGTATCAGAGAAGATTTAATGAAGCAGATGATAGGTGAGTTTTCTTTAATCTTCCCTAATTGTTTTCCTTTATTATAAGGGAGGGTTCAATTAGAAGGAAGATGGGTAGGAGCTGGGAAGGTGAAAATGAGGAAGCGGGACCTGGTAGACCAAAGGAAAGCAATGAGTAAAGACTTGGAGGTAAAAGTATGCTTAGAAAATGGTCCAGTTCAGGGGAACACTTACAAAAATAACTTCTGTAACAGGAAATAAGGATTTTCTTTAAAAAGTCTCCTGGTATCAGACCATGGAAAAGAACTTGGGATTCCTCTCCAGCCTGTACCCCTGACATCTCCACAGGACTTTCTCTATCATGCCATAGAAATCTCCACCCTGGAAGCTCACTCTACCCCAGACTCCATACCATCCACCCCCATGATGGGTCCCTCTGACTGGTTGATTCCTCCCAGCCAGATCTCTTACACGCACACACACACTTTTATGTTTTGACTTCCCCCATTACAATGTCACCTGGCACACAGAAAGCTTGCTGATTTGACTTATTTTTAAAGGGCACATTCTGGGCCTCTATCTACCTCTGGCTTTTGGTTTTGTGATGTTGGAGGTTGTGAGGTGGGGGAGCATAGAGGAAGGATATCTCCAGCTTTCTTAAAACAAACCATTATGAACCCTTTCTATTTGTTTTATTAACATTTGCTAGATATTCATTGTTATCTCTATCACTGCTTCTTACAAACCTTAATTTACTATCTAATCTACCCTCCTCTTGACTCCCTCCATTTACCACTTTAGCATAATGTTATAACTGCTCTTGGCAAGAAACAGTCTTTAATTTTGTAAAGACCTATCAGGTCAAGGTAAATATAAACGGAAGATATTTGGGACTAATGTCCTTGCTCAGCTCAGTTGGAATAGAATTCCTCCTATCCCAGAGGCTAAATTTTCTGAGCCAGGAAACTGTTGCTGATATGAAGTCAGTCAACAGCTCTGTTTGCTCAGCATTCACTCTACCTGCTCCTCCTGTAAAATAGGTCTAAAGACAATGTCTTTTGCTTGCCTCTCAGTTGTGTCAACACACTCAACACCGTCCCCATAATAGAAGTTGCAGAGGTTGTTGTTTAAATCATAGTTAAAATCTTTTTTCTTTTTTTTTTTTAAAACCTTTCAGGGTAATCCAGCAGTTACCTAAAATGTAATAGAGTGCATTTGTTCTCTAGGGATTGTGGCCAGATGCTCCATCTATAAACTTACTCCAATCATTTCCTGACTTTCCCTTTAAAATTAGCTTCTTTCTCCTTCAAGATGTGGTTGCTCTAAATAAAGGCATTTAGGTAGATAGAGCAAGGCCTAGAGCCAGGAATACCTGAATTCAAAGTCAACCTCAGACCCTGACTAGCGGTGTGATCCCGGATAAGTCATCACTTCCCTCAGCCTTGGTTTCCTCAACTATAAAATGGGAACCAAAATAGTACTTACTTCAAAGGGTTGTTGTGAGGATCAATCACATAATATTTATGAAGCACTTAGCATAATACTTGGTATATAGTAGGCACTTATTAAATGCTTGTTCCTTTATCTCTTCGTAGGGATGTGCTGGAACCAGATCAAACTGGCTTTCAAGAGTGCCTTGTTGATTTTCAGTATAAACATTTATACTTCAGACATTGGCAAACTACGAATCAGGGATTGATTTATTATACTGTTCATCGTCTAGACTTGAGAAAATGATGGAGAAAATATTATCAATACAGATTAAATTTTAAAACGTGTCTTGACAGTGGGTCAATAAACATTTAGTAAGGGCCTACTATGAGCCAGGTGCTATGCTAAGCACCAGACAATTGATTATTTTGTTTGTTTTTTGGGGGGTGAGGGTGAAGCTGGATGTTAAATATTTACCAGCACACCCTTGTCTATAATTTAAAGTATTCCTTCCCTACAACAATGAGATCTTAGATAGTTTGCCAGGATCAGCATGTGTCCAGGACTTGAACCCACTTCTCCCAGATTTCCATGTTAAATTACCTATGAGTGGAATACCTGAATCCACTGAAAGCTGCCTGCTACATTTTCAGCAACTCTGGGTTGTGGAGGGAGTGTGGAGGCTGAAGACAGACCTCTGTGATCTGTAAGGGAAGGAAGAAAGAATAGCTCTTGAGCCATTCCATTGCCCCTCTTCCCAAAGTGGGGTGGGCGATTTCTTTTTCTAATCCAAATTCAAGCACAATTTGAACTGTCGAATGGAGCAAAACAATATGTTTGCATGCCTTTTCCACGGTCTCTACCATGCACATTGTGGGTGCTGTATAAATGCTAAGTCATAAGAATAATGTTAACAATAATAATTTCCCCCCTTTGGGAACGAAGCTTGGCCTTCCTTTCTTATTAGAGAGAAGCCCATCTACCTCCATGTTTCACCCTGAGGGAATTAGATTGGGTGCATCACCACACTTAGAATGAGAACTCATTTTTAGAAGTAAATAGTGTAATCAAATATGGAGTCTTTGAAAGGGATTTCCCTCATTTTTTATGAAAAGACTTGGAGTTCTTATTAAAGGTCTTATTACTTACTTTTAAAAATTGTTGCTATGGTTTTATTATTTCTGTTTATTACTACTATCATTTTATTATTCCTATTTAATAAATGCTTGAAAATAAAGCTTTACTGAGTGCCTGTCCTTTCTGGGATTTCATCTATTTAAGTTCATTCTCTGAAAAGTTGAACCGGAAGAGAGATGAACCCAAAGATTTCTCAAAGGGCAGTCCTCTTCAGTGACAGTGGAATTCTTTCTTTTTCATCTTGTCAAACATAATCACTCACAGATAAAGTCAATTTACTCTTTTGCCTTACTACTGGGCTATTTCCTTTTGCTGGCTGACTAACGTTTTCTAGGGCAGGTTGAAATTAATCATTCAGCACCCTGAGATTTTTCAGGCGAACAAAAAACTGAAGCTTGGAAGCAACCAAATCCACAGTTTGAGCTGTAACTGAAGACCTCACATTTAAAAAGAATCATGGAACTAACTTAGAATAATTTTGGGAATTTCTCTGAATAGCCCAAGATCTCAAGTGTTTCCATTCCTAACATTAGGAGGCTTATTCACTTCTTACCTACATAGAAGCTTTGGGTATTAATTATTCCTGAACTGGCAGCAGGTTAGACCCAATGAATGCCACTCAATGTCAAGGAAATCCACACTATTCACCATCTTATCTCTGGATTCTCCCTGCTCCCTTTGGGGGCCCCCAATGAAATATTCCAGGCCTTCTACTTGAATTTTCTAGCTAGGCAGTTTTAAGGACCCTAAAACTCTTCCCTTATTTTGGTGTTTGAATTTTTATCCTCCTGGACAAGGTTTTACGGTCCATCTTCTAAGCCTAAAAACCCACATACTCTTCCCTCCAGAGCCTGGCATCAAAAATTCTCAATTGGCCAGACATTTCCCCTTCTCCAAAGAGAATCCCACTTCTGGATCCTCAAGACCAGAAGGCAGGATTGGCTTTTCCCGTGCACAACTCAGCATGCCCAGCAATGTAAACTGGGCTCCTTCAGATGAGCAAAGCAGGCCAAGGCCCAGTGCTTGGGCCAGCCAGCCAGCGTACAAGAACAGATGTCAAGGGATATTGGCTGCAAAGAGTATCCAGAAATAAAGTAAAATTGCCCTGTCCTTTTAAAAATGGAAAATGCCTTGGCAGGGTGATATATTATTTGCCTGGCTGCATTTTCTCTCTGTCTCCGTCAAGGCTTGAAAAGTACTGGCACTTCTGCCTTCTCAAGCGGAGCTCGGTGTAACTGGACCACATCTAATGCCTGCACGATGCAAATGAAGATTGAGACTGTTGTTTCCTTTGATGTGTGTGACTAAATGCACAGAGGGGATATTTTCCTTTGGAGCCTCAGGACGATGAAGCTTCTTTAAAAATACCTGTTGGCTTCCTGTTTTCATTGACAACTAAAGTCATTCCTGAGCTTGAGACTAAAGCTAGGACAGTCATGATGGATGTCTTCCTCTGAGAAAGAGAACAGAGAAAAATACTTTAGCTGTGCTTGCAATGATTGTTAGAGTTCTTCAGGGAATTAGGAAACATAAAGGGCACATTAATGATGAGCATTTTGCAATGGCCATCTCAGGCTTGCCTTCCAAAAGTCCAACAGCCACATCTGAGATTTTTATGTGGTTTTTTTTCTTTAGTGAAATGGAAAAATCGGGGGCCAAGATTGGGACTTACTTTCTTTGAAATCAAGAGGTTTGAGCTTAGGAAACTGGTGGAGTTCACCTATTATGGAATGATAGAGATACAAATTTTATCGATTGGCACAGCCAACTTAGCTGTTGACCATTCAGTTCTTCCACTTAATCTTTCCTGCCAAGAATTCATGAGATTTTAACGTTGGCAGAGAATTGTGCATCTACCCTGGTGCTACCAGAATCTGAGATCCTCTCTGTGTCAAGAATGCCTCTGAAGTCAGGATCATATACTTACCAAATCAGCTGAACTGAGAGATGCCGAAAGTATTTAGCACCTCCAGATAATAGTTATTTATGGTGGGCACTTTATAATAACAATCAGAATCATTATAATCATCTTCAGTTAATATTTCTTAAATGCCTGATTTAAGTTAGGTACTATCCAAAATGAGAAAGAAAAGGAAAACAAAAATAGCACTTTTTATAGTACTTAGTGTCAACTTCATTCATTTTTAGTTACTATAGTAAATATGGATGGTACAGATTGTAACCTATCCACATCTTTTCATCCCCTTTGACTATTGTCTGTGTCCTCCAGGAAAGCCTCCACAGTGGGTTCACCCAAAATGCTGGTGACTTTCATTTAGATCACATGATTCATGCATTGGATCATCCATCAATTATCCTTCACTCACCGCAACCAATACAAATCCTTTTTATCTTCAATGATATCCTTTATGATATCCTTTTATCCTGCAGAATTCTTCCTCCGTAATATGCTACTCATATTTTAAAATACTTTTAAAGTATTTAAAGTCTTTAAACTTTAAAGTCTTTGGAGACCGTAGATTTTTTTCCTCTTCTTTGAAGAGAATATTTGTGCATGGTAAGTCATTCTGTTTCTAGGGATATTGAACAGACGATCATTACAAAGAGTCACTATGGTATAGTTGAAAGAGAATTAGATTAGAAATCAGGAGTTCAGGATAATTAATAATAATCATTATAATTTTATAGTTAATAATAGCTTTACAAATATTATCTCATTTGATCCCCCACAACACTAGAAGGTAGGTGCTATAATTGTCTCCATCGTACAGACGAGAAAACTGGGGCAGAGGTTAAGTGATTTGCCCAAGGTCACATAGACATTAAGTGTCTAATGCTAAATTTTTACTCAGGTCTTCCTGACTCCAGATCCAGCTATGTAAGTCATTCTGACCTCCCTTTCTGTTTTTACCTCCTAATAATACTTTAAACAGGGCAGCTAGGAGGCACAGTAGCCATGGCAAAAATACTGGAGTGGTTAACCATTTCCTTTTTCAGATGAGGACACTGAGGCAAAAAGGGTTAAGTGACTTGCTCAGAGTCACTCAAAAAGTGGCAGAGGCTGGAATTAAACTCAGGAAGATGAGTCTTCCTGACTCCAGGCCCAGCCCTCTATCCACTGTCCCACCTAGCTGCCCACAATCCCTCTGTGATTATCTCCACTTTATCCTGTATATATCTTCTTTGTACATAGTTGTTTACATATCGTCTCCCCGATTCGATTTTGAACTCCTTGAGGGCAGAGATTGTTTTTGTCTTTCTTTGAATCCCCAATACTTGGCACAGTGCCTGGCATATAATAGGCCCTTAAAAAATGCTTTTTGACTTGACAATCCTGCAAATACCTCAACTATGATTTTATAAGCATGTAAATTCACTCCAGGAGCAGCTCAGTGGAGCACTGGGTTCTCTCAAGAGGACCTGACTTCAAATCCAACCTCAGACTCTTACTAGATGGGTAACCCTGGACAAGTCTGTCTGCCTCACTTAGTTTCTTCATCTATAAAATGAACTGGAGAAGGAAATGGCATCTCCATTTCCAGCATCTTTACCAAGAAAACCCCAAATGGGATCACAAAGAGTCAGATATGACTTAGCAACGGCAAATTTCCTCCACCAATGGAGATCAAAACTCCTCTGGTCCTTAGTCACTGTCTCCAAGCGTTATTGTGGCTTAAAACTCTCAGTGGCCAACCTGGTGACCTCAGCTCTCAGTCAACCTTTCTGAACCTCTTTTTCTTTATCTATAGATGAGTAACTTGGAATAGATGACCCTTTCAACTCTGAATCTTTGATACTATGAATTTTAACTAGGCTGACTCTTGAATGAGATACCAACCATGGATCCCCAACTCCTTACCTGAAACCTTTCAGATTGATGCAGCCTACTAGATCTTGTGCCCCTTTGGGTTAGCCTGAAATAACCTAGAGCAACCACAAGACAGCATCAGAACAGGATTTTGGTGGAGGTTTGAAAGTTAATCATTAGACGTACATTGAATACTGAGTTTACATTTCTCTAGCCTGGCTATCCATACCCAACCAAAACCAGAATCTAATTTCTGGCAAAGTTCCTTGTGCAAATATAGTCATGGATGTTCCCTGGATGGAGGAGTCATCAACATCTGAGTAAAACCTAATTTTATACCTTATGTAAACCATATACCAATATGATATGGCAAAGTAGGATAATGGGATAGTGTCACACTTTACTGTGCCTCTATTTTCAGAATAGATACTTCACTTTATTTTTCCAAATAAAGTCCTAGATTTAATTACAAATGGAGAAAAGATATACATTAACTTTCAATTCAAATCAACAAGCATTCACAGCAATAAGCATTAATCGTTTATTATGTGCTGGATAGAAAAGCAATAAGTAGAAATAATAATCTTTCCTCCTGGGATCCTTTTATTCTTCTGGGGAGACACTGTAGATATAGATATATACATACACACATATATGCATACATATACACATACACATATGTGTGTATACATATAGATATACATGTAGTAACATACATGTAAATAAAAATAATCTGAGGACAAAGAACAAAGAACTAAAAGGAGAAGATTTATTAGAAAAGAACATCTGAGATGACCTTGAAAGAAAACAACGGGTGGCAGTTTACCATTTCCAATATCACTGAACTTGAGATCCAGGATCCCTAAAGGGTCCATGGATAGATTTTAAAAGATCTTTGAATTTAGTTTTTTAAAATATGTTTATAACTATATTTCAACATGATTTCCTTTATAATCCTATGTATTATATTTTGTGCCTTTAGAAAAACTAGTCTACAAAGGGCTCCATAGGTTTCCTCAAATTGCCAAAGGGGTCCAGGACACAAAGAAGTTTAAAAAAAAAACCCTGCCTTAGAGGACAGGAAAAAAGATGCTAAAAGGTTCACAAATCTAGAGCTAAATTTAATTCAGCTGTTTCAGAGAAGTTAGCCCAGAACCATACAGTTATTGAGTATCTAAGGCAGGATTAGAATTCAGCTCTTCCTGAGTTCCAGTCTAGAACTTTCTCTACTATACCAGAGTGCCCTCATTTCATGACTTTCTTCAAGGCCTATGAATCCTTCCTCCATAGTGTTTTTTACAGTGGTCATCACCTATTCATCCTCTCTCCCACTACCCAAGCTCATTGCTTCTCGTCTTTTCTGATTTACTGAAAGTGCCCTTACTTTCTCCATAGCTCCAAGTACTCCTCACCACCACCAGTGTCTACACAACCAAGTCAGTCTTCCTATACCACAGTAACATGCAATACAGCTCAAAAACTCTCAGTGGCTCCCTATTATTTTCTGAATTCAGTCCAGATTCCTTAACTTGGATTTCAAGCCTTCTATGATTTCATCCCAATCTAATTCTGTTTTAATCTTCTAGTAATCTTTTATATGGGCAACTTGGTGAAATCAGGAAGATGTGAGTTCAATCACAGCCTTGGGCATTTGCTAGTTGTGTTACCCTGGGCAAGTCACTTCACCCTGTTTGCCTCAGTTTCCTCATCTATAAAATGAGCTGGAGAAGGGAATGGTAAACCACTCCAGGATCTTTGCCAAGAAAACCTCAAACCCCTCGGGGAGAGTCAGACATGACTGACAACATTTCATACAGACCTTCAGCTGTAACCAAAGTGACTAAGATGTGCCTTTGAAAATACTTTTTCTGCAGTCTGGAGTGCCTCCTCTTCCATCTCCACCTGTCCAATTCCCACCCATCTATCAGACCTGAGCAAAGATGCTCTCTGCTTCATGAGTCTTTCTCTGAGCCCTTCAATCACTTGCAGTTATATCCAACCTTGCATTCCCTATGTGCATGCCTATCTGTCCTCTTTTACTACTAATAATTACTGACATTTACACAACACTTTCAGTTTTGCAAAGCACTTTACTGACTCTCATCTGATCCTCACAACAGCCCTGTGAAGTGAGTGCTACAATATATATTAATATAATCTCCATTTTTCAGACCATAGCTCTAGAGCCAAAAGGGACCTCAGAGGACATCAGTCCAGCCTCTCACTTTACAGGCGCTGAGAAGTTCAATGACTCCATCATTCCCCAATAAAAAAATAATCCAAAGATGAACAAACAGTTCTCTAAAGAACTGCAAACTTTTGACAACCACATAAAAGAATGTTCCCAAGCATTAATAACAAGAAAGATTCAAATCAGAATAATACTGAGGTTTCACTTCACATTCAGCAAATTGGCAACAATAACAAAAGATGAGAATATTCAATATTGGAGGGGTTTTGAAACTATAGGTCCACTCATGCATTGTTGGTGAACCTGTGAATCCCATACAACCATTCTGGAAAACAATTTGGAATGGTATAAATGAAGTGACAGAAATGTCCAGAGATTCCATTGCTAGGCGTATATCCTAAGGAAGTCACTGACAAAAAGAGAGGCTCCGTGTATACCCAAATATTTATAACAACACTTTCTGTGGTAGCAAACAACTAGAGACAAAGTAGTTGCCTCTTGTTTAGGGAATGGCTAAATAAATTGTGGTAGAGGAATGGAATGGAATGCTGCTGAGCTTCTAGAAATAATGAATTCAATGGATAAAGAGAATCATGGAAAAACTTATGGAAATCATGGAAAAAATAAATGTTATTCAATTCATTGCATGTCCAGTATTCATTCATCTAGTATTAGGAAAGAATAAACATGACAAAGAAAAGTGTCATGTGTTCATGGACATATGGTGGCTGAGTTGGAGAGAGGTTCCACCACCAAACAGCTCATAGCATTTCTTCCTCCTTGAAAGCCATCAGGGAGAAGACAGGAAGTGTTGATCCAATTTAAAGCCTTTGTATACATCCCTAGTTCTAGTGCAGAAGCCAATTAAAAGGCTTTTCCTCACCATACAGTGAACTGATAAAAAACAGTACATTCTCTGAAGTGATCAGGGAAAAAGACTCTCATATCAAAATTATGAAGAAAGTTTACCAAACCTCCATGTAGATTAGCAGGAGGCAGGGTATAGTATGCATACTCTAAAGACTGGATACTCCTTGGCCAGTCTCCCATTACATTTGTAAAATGAATGACTTAGTAAATATAAGTCATTATTTGGGATTTTTTTTTCTTTAATCAAGAGAACTAAATAGAAGTTTAGTAGAGAAAAAAACTTCCTTAATTCCTATTACATTGTAGATATTTTGTAATCTGGAACTCTTTTTAATGTGTTAATTTTCTATTCTTATTTAATAATAGTATTGGTTACATAATTATCATAAATAATATCTAACATTTATGTAGCACTTTAAGATGTACAAAACCCTTTCTTCATAAGAACCCAGTGAAGCAGACAATACAAGTATAGTGGTTCCCATTTTACAAGAAAAGGAAGTAGGCTCAGAAAATTAAATAATTTACTCAAGGTTATACAGCCAGTAACACAAGAACCACAGCTAGAAGTAGGTCTTCTGCTTTCTAAACCATACTTCTTTCAAATATACAATGTCCTTAGGTCCTATGACTTACTATCCTAATATAGACTCATTTCAATTTATAATTGTATTCCTCACTTCAGATTATGACAAGCTTTCTACCACTTCACTGTCGTTACCAAAGCCTGGCTTCCATTTTCTTGAATGACCTTTGATATGGACCTCCTTTTTCTTTGTCCTTCCTCTGCGCACACCCATGGGACCTCTCATCCTTAGGTAGCCAGTATTCCCATATTCCCTTTTGTCCCCTTGAGAAACCTCCTTTTAGGCAAAGAACTGACAAACTCATACTTTGCCTTTCTCCCCATCAAGATATACTTCCTAAGAAATATATGTAGTCACCTGGAACCAAGTTTCTCTCTAGGGCAGCTGATTCCCTCTCTGCAGCTGGCTCTCCCTTCCATTGGTGCTGTCTAACTGGAACCTTTCCATCATGGCACCAGCAAACTGTCACCACACTATCTAATGTTTACTTTTAATTTGCTCTGAAACTAGTAGAGATGAGAACAGCTACCAGATGAATTTTAATAATTTGGTAGCCAGTGACTTTTATCAGAGAACTGGAAACCAGCCAAATGACTGTCCCATTATTTCTTGATTATTGCATTCTTAATTCAAATTCAGTGCATGTGCTGGAGGGAAAAAGGGAAGGGCTGATTTAGGTTTCTCTTTACTGTACGTAGGCAGCCTTACCTACAGCTGCTGAGTATTCAGAACACAGATGTGTCAGAAGCTAGAACTGTCACTAAGTGAGTAATACAAACTCTTTTGCAGTGAAAGATACTGCTGGATTATCCATTGCTTTCTAATTTCCAGTCCAAGTTACAGTAGAGGAAGAGAGGTGGTAGACGAGGTTAAATACTAAAAAGTTTGAGGGGAAAATTTTTTCATTATTGTTCCCTTGTAGACATCCTAAAGAGCTTCCCAAATATGATGATTTGCCCTGTTTAATCAACATGTACAAATGTAAACTGTGCCCCATGCATCCAGTTATGGGATAGTCAACACATTACATATATACAGTTGCCATGGCAAACATCAGAAAGCCAGATGACTTACATATTTCCGAATGGTTATAATGACAATGTGGGATCCCCCTCATTTTTATGTCAGTCGCAAAGTTTCGTGGCAGACAAAACAGGAGGAAAGATACCAAGTGGTTGTTGAGGGGAGGGGTGATTTAATATGTACTCAGAGGAGAAATAAATGGGCTGAGCTGTTTTATATACTTGAAAAGAAAAGCAAGAGCTGTATATAATGGAGACCTGTAGTTTCGTGTACAGTCTTCTGTGATCTACCATGTGTATGGGAATGCCCATTCTATTTTGTATTTAAGTTCAGAATAAAAGGAAAAAATTTTTAAATGATAAAGGAGCCTTTGGGGTTGTTTCTGTGGCTAGCACCATTTCTGACTTTTTTGGTCTTAATAAATATTTGCTGGCTGATTGATTGTAACAAAACAGCAACAAACTGCACAGTTGTCTCGGTGTAGTGGAAAGAACTGAATTTGGAGTCAAAGATCTGAGTTGCATCTCAGCTCTGTACCATTTCCTGAGCTTCAGTTTCTTGATCTGTAAAATGGAGGGAAATTTACCTGCCTCACAAGTCAGGGAGAAACCACTATGTGCTTTCTGTAGAAACTGAGACTTGAAGGAAGCCAGGAGTCAGAGATGAGGAGAAAGAGCACCCCAGGGATTCAGGACAGCCAGAAAAAATAGCCCAGAATCTGGATGCAAGGAACTGCAAAGAAGGCAAATACCAGCAGATCACTCAGTATGTGGTGGGGAGCAAGGTGTAGCACTGGAAAAGTATGAGGGACCAAGTTATGAAGGACTGTGAAGGAGTGATAGAGTATCTTATATTTGATCCTGAAATAATAGGGAGGCACAGATTACTGAGCGGCAAGGGTGGAGGGAGAGCCATGGTCAAACCCAAGCTGTAGGAAAATGAATCTGACAGTTGAGTCAAAAATGGGCAGGAAGCAGGAAGATCTATCAGAAGGCTGTTGCAATGGTCCAGAAATGGGGTGATAAGGACCCACACCAGTGCGATGGAAGTGTCAAATTAAAAGGATTAGATGAGACCATTTAACTTTATAAAGCTCTCTGTAAACTTTAACATACTATATAGATATTAGATTACTGTGTTAACTGCCCTTTTGGCTTAGTGACCCTTAATGTGTCAGTAAGGGTTCTTTCTGCTAGGAAATAAGAAAACCCCCATGCAATTAACCCAATTTACAGTTTCACATGCGTAATTACATAACTTTTTTGTTGAATGAAAGTTAGCAATAAAATCCACAATGTTTAAAGCCATAGTGTCAATCAAATATATCAGACTTGATCATTTGTTCAGAGATACAAAGGTTCTTTCAGGGGTCACAATCTACTTCTCCCTGCACTCCCCCATCCAAATAGGTTGAATGTATACCACAGCTTGGAAGATACATTCTTAGAATTTAAAGAAAAGCAGCGATGGTCTGGAATTTTAAGTAGGCTATGAGTGCTGAGTCAGCATTTATGTAACAGATCATATTTTCTTCATATCAGCCCTCAGAGGCAAGCCACAGTGCAGTTCTCCTCCAGGTACAGAGAGGGAAATAATTTGCCCAGGATAACCCAGTGACTCAGCGGCAGAGACACTAATAGAATTCCTTCCATTTACACTCCATTGCTCAGGCCCTACTTTCTGCAGGTAAAAATCACTTCCGGTTACAATGAAGAGCCTAGGCAAGGGAATGCCTTTCTTCTGAGAGAGCCCTGCCCCCCAGAATATAAAGGAAGCAGTGATAAGGCCACATTCTGCATTCTGGTGGGGACTGCCTGAATTCCAATAAATGTCAGACAAGGGACTCTGAGAAACAGCATATTGTCTATAAGACCAATATTCTTCCCCTAGCCACACCATCTCCTACGCTTCCATGACAATCTAGTTTCCAGCTGACAATTAAGTTGTACTGAGAAATATGTAATAAGAATCTATTGGAAGAAGGGAAGGATGAGATTTTGATCAGGGTAGTTCCTGACTCTTTCAAGGAGACCCCACAAACAGCAGGATGTGATTACAGGGCAAAAACCTTTATTTGGAGGGATGATTTCCCATAGACAGTGTGGGTGTGTCCATTGGCCCCTAACTGAGCAGACCCAGAACTCCTGTGGCTTCTGGTGACTCAGGATGCCTCCAGGATGATTGCCTGACTAGGTCTCAGGAGGACAACATCCTGTCTGGGCAAGGGCTTTTCCATACAAGCTGATGAACCATTCTGTCATTCTTTGGATTTTGTTTTCATTTCTTCTTATTCAAAAGCTAAACCTGCCCAAAACAGAGTAGAGCAGGTGTGTGTGTGTGTGTGTGTGTGTGTGTGTGTGTGTGTGTTTTAAAGGAGTGATATAAAGGGAGGGAGAGAAAATCCATTCAATTATATACTCTTTTCCCCTTGGGGGACTGGAAATGGATGCTTGGGGTAGAAGCATGTGGGTATCTCTTTGCAGGTGCTTGCAGGTGGACTGAGAGGAGAAATCCTGAGACTATACTTTCCCCGCCAAAGAGATAGCAGCACCTGGGGCCCTGATGGATTTCCCACAGAAATATTCCATGGCAGAGGCAGGCACATGTGTGCCCATTTAGCCTGAAAGAGAAATTTTTAGATGATGTGAACAAACCCCAGACTCCCATGTAGGAGATGGAATACTATAAATTCCCCAGGTCATGTCATTCTGGAATCTAACCTTCTAGCCAGAGAAGGAAGTTTTCCTGGTCAGTGCTAGCTTTGGGGGGTGGCTCAGAAGTAAGCCCAAATTGGAGAGCTCCTGAGTTTGAATGTTAGGGGTATGGATTTCTAGAGAAAGGAAGGAAATGTCCTAAGGCAGCATACTGCTCGGAGGAAAAAAATGATCGTCTGTATATTTTCTGACTTGGAGAGCAAAAACGTTGAGTTATTTAATCAGGGCAGCCCCAAAACATCTGTTTGCCTTCTGAGGGCAATCTAAACCACAGGGGATTGCTACATTTGAGGGTGGGGTGTAGTAGCCTATAGGAGGGACTGGGATCCACAAAAATGCCTAAGGAATGCCCTAAGTGCAAGCCCAAATTCAGTTCCCTCCTGACTGGAAATGATATGGTAGATGATGTGAGTGTTTTATGTGTTTCTTATCTGTTTACCAGCTCCTCTGAGTCCTTTAATTCTTCTCCTTTTTCTTTGGGGTAAAATAAAAGTCATCCTTCTCATTTATTTGCCTTGCTACTTTGAGTGACTATACAGCAGCTGGGATCCTGTTTCCCACATTTGGGGAAACCTAGACATCATCCAGTGCTAGGCAGCAGAGTAGGTAGAGTACTGCTCTGAAATTAGGAAGAATCAGCTTTCTGAATTCAAATCCAGCCTCAGACACTTTCTAGCTTGGTGACCCTGGGCAAGTCACTGATAACTGCCTGTTTGCCTCAGTTTCCTCATCTATAAAATGAGCTGGAGAAGGAAATGTCAAACTACTGTAGGATCTTTGCCAAGAAAACCCCAAATGGGGGTCACAGATTTGAACATGACTGAATAACAACAGACATGAGCCAAAGATAATCTATATTTAGAGATTTTTTTTTTCCTAAAGTAACTCCAAGAGGAGGCAGAGTCAAAGAGGGAAAATGGACCTTATTTTTCAAAAGGCCTTGGAAGGAAAGAAAAAGCACTAAGTACCTACTACATGCTAAGTATTTTACAAAATATTATTTCGTTTGACCTTTACAACAACCCAGAAGTAGTTAGTATTACTATCCCTGTTTTATAGGAAACTGAGGCAGATTCAGGTTAAGTGACTTGCCCAGGGTCATGCAAGTAGACCATGACTGAGGTTAGAGTTGAAATTAGGTCTTCCTCACTCCAGATCCAATGTTCTGTGCACTAACTGCCCTGGACCACAGGTCACATCACTATTTGTATGATGCTATTGCCCTTCTTTGAGGAAAAAGGACAATTCTTGAGCATTTCTCTGAATCAGGGCATAGGCAAGATGGATAACCTATACATATCTTAGTTTTGCTAAAGCATGAGGTTAACAGAGTCAGAAAACACCAAATGGCTTTTCATGTTCTTTGTTCTTTTTCTCTTAAGGCATTTGGTTAATTACTTTAATTTCCTTCCTCACTTGTGGGACAATTACCACCTTACTTTCTCCCTCTTGATATTAGCAGCCTCTGCAGCCCTAGCTAGCCTAGTGGACAAATGCACAGTCGCACCTGCCCATCTTAGTAGGACCTGTCACAGCTAGTGTTTCCCTGGCCAAATCATTGAGAAGTTCAGGTTATCTCATCATCAGACATCTAGCAAGATTTGGAGGTTCAATATTAGGAGCTAACTGAAGCAATTAGCCAGTGAGAGAAGTGCTGCACAATTTCTCATTAGGAATGGCAGAATACTAAAGCAAAGCACAGGCCAATCTGGACCTACAAGTAAGCATTTAGAAACCACCACATGTACCAACTTCTCTGAAGGTCCCTCAAACCAACCCCTCCCAACTGGAGCCCCTGCTGCTGCTACCTTGGGAACCATCGCAAAACAAAGAAACAAAAACGTGGGAGTTTTGAGAGAATTGTTGAGTTCCTATTGAAGCTGTGAAAAGCAGGGAAGGAAGGAAGGAAGGAAGGAAGGAAGGAAGGAAGGAAGGAAGGAAGGAAGGAAGGAAGGAAGGAAGGAAGGAAGGAAGGAAGGAAGGAAGGAAGGAAGGAAGGAAGGAAGGAAGGAAGGAAGGAAGGAAGGAAGGAAGGGAGGGAGGGAAGAGAAGGGAAGGGAAGGGAAGGAAAAGGAAGGGAAAGGAAGGGAAGGGAAGAGAGGCAGAAGCAGAAATGTGCCAGACACTGTGCTAAGCACTGGAGATACAAATACAGTTGAAAAGGAAGACAGTCCCTGCCTTCAAGAGGCTTAGATTCTAAAGTGGGAAACAATACACAGAAGGTGCTGAAAAGCAAGCAGGGAGGAGGGATGGCATAGACTCCTAGTCCAGGCTGGCCCTCATAAAAATCCTCTTCTCACAAAATATACTAAATTTCCATTTTGCTGCCCCAAATTCTAGCTATTCTATGTTCATTTGAGTTAATAATCATTCTCTTTTAAAAATGTAAATGTTGGACCATTCATCATTTACACCTTAATACGAATTAGTTTAATCAGCTTGCTCTACCACCTGAGAATGAAGGTCCACTGCCCTGAAATGAGTCTCAGGGAAGCATCATATGGAGGCTGAGTACTTGACATCCTCAAGAGGGGGAAAAGGGATGTAGAAAGGGAAGTGGTAGGAGGTCAAAAGCAAAACCACCTAGTTCAAAACATTGCCCAAAGACAGCCCTTTGCCTATAAACAAGGGAAGAAATTTCTTTTAACCTTTTTTCTCCACTTTGCTTGACATCCTGTCTTAAGACAAGCTAGTTCTCTTACCTGCACTTGTAAATTAAGTACATTTTTATGGTCTGGTCTGGAAAGCTTAACCACTACTCATAACATTATTTCAATAAACAAAAAGGTTACACATTCCAAATAATAAACTTGAAAATAAACTTTGGAAATGCAGTGTTTCTCCCAGTGGAGGATTGCTTTTTTTGTCCTCTAGATCACACAGGTACTTAGAAGGGTTATTGCGAGGATACAATGAGATAATATATGTAAAAAGGCGCATGATAGGTGCTTAATGAATGTATGCTTCCTTCCATCCCTAAACACACACACACACACACACACTTGCCAATGATAGGGATCAGTTTCTTAAACATTAAACAGTTTTCTAAACTCACCTTTTTTAAGATAGTGCCAGACTTCTACTAGTTCCAGCAGATAACTGTCAACAACACTGCTTTTACAACACATTGTAAAGATTTTCTCAGGTAAGTCTCCAAACTAGGAAACTCCACCTCCAAGGGCTATAATGGTCTTAAAAGCCACCTGTATTTTTCTTGTCTGTTTCTGAACAGGAGAGTGAGAGCTAACTTTCCCCTCCCTCCAGCCCCATCCCTCCCTTCATCCCCACCCTCCAGCCGCTTCTCAGTCACCAAGTGAAAATGAACAGGTAACATAAAAAGTTAAGAAGGGGAGAGAACATTACTCTTGTCAACAATAAAATCTGCTGCTGATCTTCAGTTGTGAAGACAGGCACATCAATTATTTATAGAATACAGATTGTTAAATATTAAATACTTGAGCCTGGGACAGTGTGAGGGTAAAACTCCAGAGTGTGAACTTGTCAAAATCGTAAAAATGGTATCTCTGCACAAAGGTGGAATGCACCTACATTTATTGCTTCTTTTATTGCACTATAAATTAAGGGGAAAACTTATGGTGTGTCATTTTCAAGTTTTAAGTGATATGCATTATCTTAGTGACAGCATCTGTCTATATTTAACTCTGCTTAGCAAATAGCTACTGGTCCACTCATCTAGAACTATTAACTATTTATGCTGGGCAAGTAGAGAAATATAATGAATTCATTTATTTTACTCCCCATGTACCACTTAGGGAATAGGTGGGCTAGTTTTTTAAAAAATAGATATATATATATATATATATATATACATATATGTGTGTACATATATATATATTTATGGGCTAGTAAATTTTTGTAGTTACTTGCAAGTCTGGTTTAACCTTTACCTAAAGATTTATTTTCATGAAGGCAACAAAGCTTCTTAAAAGGCTCCTAAAAGTCTTATTGAGCAGCAACTGATTTTAATATTTACATGATACTGACATCCTTCAGCTCATCCTTGTTTGCCACTGGGCTAAATTTTTCATGCAGATTTTAAAATTTGAATGACCAGCTCTTGTCCCTGAGGGCTCATAGTCTCAGGGACTTGGTTTATCTCCCATAATAAAAAGGGGTATCTTTGGTTTCTCTTCTTACACAGCATATTTATTCATCTAATGCAGTTTCTCCTTCAAATATAAAAAAGTGAAATCTTGAACTAAGGCCAGTGACATCTTGAGTCTGGGACCACTAGTCCCTGCTCCAAATACAAACTCTGCCGGCTAGGCAAGGTGGTCTCCTGCTCGAGGATATAAATTATTCATGAAATTAGCTCTTTTTCAAATTGCTGCTAGAATTATGAATGTTTGTATTAGCTTTAAGATTTGGGAATGAATTCTGTAAAAATCTCCACTTTGGTTAGGAGGCAAACTTGTGACTTCATCTTATAACAATTTAAACTTTGATTGCATCCTTTTCTACTCAGGGACTCCACAGAGATATTAAACACAGAAGTTAATCTGACCTGCAGGATGAATAATTAGTCAAAATCATGGAAAAGCCATTGGAACATAGCAATGAAATCAATATATTGTTTTTATAGTTCGCTTTCCCTCTGGGCAGTTCATAGTATTTCTACCAACATGAATTCATTGCTTTGCCTGTCAGGCCCTACTGAAATTGAATTCTGGGTGGAATTATTCTGTTCATTTTAAAGATAGGAAAACTGAGGTCACAAGATCATAGGTTTAGAGCTGTAAGGAACCATAGAGATCACAGAGTCTAATTCTCTCGATATTTTTTTTAACAGATGAGGAAACCAAAGCATAGAGAGGTTAAGTGACTTGTACATGATCACACAGCTAGTGGGATATGAACTCCAAGCCCAGAGTTCTGTCAATTATTGCTCAGAGGGGTCAGGTAATCACTGGAGAAAAAGGAGGAAATTTTAAAGAAGGAAAAGCAGTATTGAGATGGAGAAAAGCAAGAATACAGAAGAAGCTGAAATGGTATCCCTTAGAAACATTTAGAAGAATGAAATTTACTAGGGGATTGATGATGATGATGATGGTAGTGGTGATAATGATGATGATGGTGGTGGTGATGATGATGATGGTGGTGGTGATAATGATGATGATGATGATAGTGGTGGTGATAATGATGATGATGGTGGTGGTGATGATGATGATGATGGTGGTGGTGATAATGATGATGATGATGATAGTGGTGGTGGTGATGATGATGATGGTGGTGGTGATAATGATGATGATAGTGGTGGTGGTGATGATGATGATGGTGGTGGTGATGATGATGATGATGGTGGTGGTGATGATGATGATGATGGTGGTGGTGATAATGATGATGATGATGATGGTGGTGGTGATAATGATGATGATGATGATGATAGTGGTGGTGGTGATGATGATGATGGTGGTGGTGATAATGATGATGATGATGATGGTGGTGGTGATAATGATGATGATGATGATGGTGGTGGTGGTGATGATGATGATGGTGGTGGTGATAATGATGATGATGATGATAGTGGTGATGATGATGATGGTGGTGGTGATAATGATGATGGTGGTGGTGATAATGATGATGATGATGGTGGTGATAATGATGATGATGATGATAGTGGTGGTGGTGATGATGATGATGGTGGTGGTGATAATGATGATGATGATGATGATGGTGGTGGTGATAATGATGATGATGATGGTGGTGGTGGTGATAATGATGATGATGATGATAGTGGTGGTGATAATGATGATGATGATGATGGTGGTGGTGATGATGATGATGGTGGTGGTGATGATGATGATGATGGTGGTGGTGATGATGATGATGATGATGGTGATGGTGATGATGATGATGACGATAGTGGTGGTGGTGATGATGATGATGGTGGTGGTGATAATGATGATGATGGTAGTGGTGATGATAATGATGATGGTGGTGGTGGTGATGATGATGATGGTGGTGGTGATAATGATGATGATGATGATAGTGGTGGTGGTGATGATGATGATGGTGGTGGTGATAATGATGATGGTGGTGGTGATAATGATGATGATGATGGTGGTGGTGATAATGATGATGATGATGATAGTGGTGGTGGTGATGATGATGATGGTGGTGGTGATAATGATGATGATGATGATGGTGGTGGTGATAATGATGATGATGATGGTGGTGGTGGTGATAATGATGATGATGATGATAGTGGTGGTGATAATGATGATGATGATGGTGGTGGTGATGATGATGATGGTGGTGGTGATGATGATGATGATGAGTGGTGGTGATGATGATGATGATGGTGATGGTGATGATGATGATGACGATAGTGGTGGTGGTGCATGATGATGATGGTGGTGGTGATAATGACTGATGATGGTAGTGGTGATGCATACATGATGATGGTGGTGGTGGCTGCATGATGATGATGATGATGGTGATCGGTCGATGATGATGATGATGGCTGGCTGGTGATGATGTATGATGGCTGGTGGTGGCGGGCTGGTGATGCATGGCTGATGCATGATAGTTTGCATTCATAGAGTGTCTATTATGTGCCAGACACTGTGCTAAGCACTTTGCAAATATTATCTCACTTGATCCTCAAAACAACCACGGGAGGAAGGCGCTATTATTATGCCCATTTTATAAATGAAGAAACTGAGGTATACAGAGGATAAGTGACTTACCCAGGTCACACAGCTAGGAAGTACCTGACAATTTACCCAAGAAGTTGGTGGAGTTGGTGGTTAGGGAAAGGGAAAAACCCAAGAAAGTAATGATGGAGAGTATTGATCCTTGATTTTTTTTTTTTGAACTTGTGGGGCCCTTGGTGCATTCATTGTGCATTCATTGAAAATTATCTCTGTTTCCTAGTTGCTGTTGCTGCTACTGTGGCTACCAGCCAACCTATTCACTGCCACAGGTGGTGGCTACTTGGGTTTTCTTGAGACAGTGGAGAGAGAAGTTTGTTTTTTTGTAATTGGAATGGGGAAAGAAATTACCTTTAAAATGATTTTTTCAAAATGTTTTACACAACTATTTATGAATAGCCTTTTGTTCCCCAAGGCAGAGAACACACTTGGGAGCAGACAGGAAAATGCACAGAAAATGCAAGAAAACAGATTTCCCTAGGTCTGAGGCTCAAATATCCAATATTAATAATCCTCACTTCTCTAAAGCGGAGGAAGGAAGGAAAGGAAGGAAAGAAGGGAGGGAGGGAGGAAAAGAAAGGAAAGGAAAGGAAAGGAAAGGAAAGGAAAGGAAAGGAAAGGAAAGGAAAAGGAAAGGAAAGGAAAGGAAAGGAAAGGAAAGGAAAGGAAAGGAAAGGAAAGGAAAGGAAAGGAAAGGAAAGGAAAGGAAAAGGAAAGGAAAGGAAAGGAAAGGAAAGGAAAGGAAAGGAAAGGAAAGGAGAGGAAAGTGTGTAGGGTAATTTTGTCCCAGATCTTTCCCTCCAAGTCATGAACATAATAGATTTGACTTTTTACGTTGTGTGCCCCCCTAAGAAGCATAAAAGAAAGGTTACACTGGCATGCAGCTAAAAAAGAGTTTAATTAATCCCAAAGTGTGTGCTTCATTTGGAAAGTGCATCACAAAAGAATCCTGTGTTTACTGAACTAGATTCTTAGGGCCATTATGTCTCCACCAGTGACAAGATTTTTCTGAGGGAGCGTCCTCCCTTGTGGTCAGGAAGGCACTGCCATTAAAAATAAGATCTACACAGGGAACAATGATGAAAGATGCTGAAGAGGCAGCCACTCTCCCCTTGGCAGAAGTAATTGGTGCCCTGGCATTTGTGGAAAGATGCCTAACTTTTCATCCTTCTAAGTTCTCCTGTGCTGCCTTTGCCAAACCTGTTATTCCCTGGACAACTAACAGGAATGGACCAGGGGGTGCTCAGAGACTGGCACGTTCAGAATTCAGTGGCTGAGTAACAGCCCTTTGACCACCCTTGGTTTGAAAGCAACTGCCCCACCCCATGGCAACAGATATGAATCGTGGTCAGTCAGAAGCTGGCTTCCTCCTATAATGACAGACTTCAAATTAAGTGACTGATTAATTCAATTAACCGATTGATTAATTCAATCCAAAAAGCAGATATTAAGACCAGGCTCAAGAAATGGTACAAGATGTTGGGGAACAAAGACAAAAATGGAACCAATTCTGCTTTCAAAGGCCTTACATTCTGTTGAGGGGAAATAACATGAATACAGATAAGTAAACACAAAATAAATCAACATGCTTTTTTCTTTTAAGGAAGAACACTTATAGCTGGGAGGATCATGCAGGAGAAAGGAGCTATAGTTTTCAGAAGGTTAGGAGAGAGAACATCCCAGGAATGGAAGACACTGTATATGCAAAGACCTTGGAGGTGAGAAATAAAATCTGATATTGATGGCAACTTCAAATGGCTTATTGAGCTAGAAAGAAGAGCATGATGGACTGGTGTTTCTGTTGCTAATACCTTACATTAGAATTTCATTCTCACTGATATTTGCTTTATTCTGGTTATACAGAAACAGCTTAGAAGCCTATAGCAGGGATTCATCCACGGGCATTTGAGGACAAGCCCCCAGTTTTTCTAGTGACTGACCCTGCCCATGAGCAATGACTGTGAGTTTCTGGCCAACACAAAAGAGGAAAAAACTAAAAATACTTATTGGTCACCCTGCCAAAGCTCTACTGTTCTCGGAATGTACCAGACCAACATGATAGAGGATTTACTGAGAGTAAGAGGAATTTAATTAAATGTTAAAACCTAAGACCTTGCACTCCTTCAATTTCTTCTTCACTGTGGGGTATCAAGAAAAAGGATGCTACAAGAGATACTTCTCTAACTCTTCTGTATATCCCGTTACATGTCCCACCCCCACAATTAAGACTGTTGTACTATAGAGAAGTGAGATGGAAGCCACAAGAAGCCACAAACTGTTAGTCCAACACTGAGTGAGGCTTCTCTTCTCTGCCCCCACTATGCCCCATCAGCCCTAGGACTGGCTTATTCTCCTGAAAGCTTGAGGATGCTAAAACAGAGGAAGAGTCACATCCTTGATACTTCTTTCTAAACTATAAGAACTAAAGTCCAAGACACAAGGAAGTGGATGGGAGGGAATGAGAAATAGAGGGGAAAGGAAAGGTAGGCACAGATGAGATGGAATAGTCTGTGAAAGTGAAAAGACGACGAGGTGGGCAACCCAGTCAGTCAGATGGCATGTGGTAGAGACACTTCTGCGTAGATGGGACTCAGTTTGCGCCATAGCATAAAGTACTTACTTCAGTGTACTGGGTGGTAGTGTGGAGGTGGGAATATATAAAGGATATACAGAAGAATGATTTATGATCATAGTTTGACCAGGGTTCTTTTGCTCCCTCTCTCTGACATGGCCCATGGCTCCTTTTCTTTTCTAGTCAGGATTAAGTGACTTGCCCAGGATCACTCAGTTACTAAGCATCCGAATCTGGATTTGAGGTCCTTCTCACTCCAGGGCTGGTGCTCTATCCCCTGCACCACCTAACTGCCTTGACCATGGCTTCTTGTTGGCATTTGCAGAATGGGTGGTAAAGCATGGCAGCAAGATCCAAGGGTTTTCTTATTCTTTATGTGGCAATAATAATAATAAAAAGTCCCCTAAATACTGAATAATGGAATGAATGGCCCATGGACACTTAAATAATGAACCATGAATCTCCCTGTTCTCAGATTGGTTGGTCTGGTACTGAAAAATAGCAGGAGATTCCACTTGATCGGAGGTAGTCCAAATTAAGGTACATATTAGCGCAATAAATAAAAATAAGTCTGTGACATGTGCCCACATTATTTCTGCTACAATCTCACTAGTACTATATTGGTACTCTACTTCTCTGAAAATTAAAATTCACTGAATTCACTTAAAAAAGCTTTAAACCTCAGTGATAACTTAATGGATTTATGCCAGGTTGTTAGAATGGGAGTAGGGGAGTAGAAGAAAGGAGGCATCAAAGCTGGATAATATGTATCCATAGTTTCCTATGGAGACAAGATGCAATAGACAAATCATCAGCCCCCCAAATAAGGGCTGATAATAGAAACTGTTGCCAATTCAATCTTAACTATGGCCGTAATCTCAGCTCCACTATTATCAAATCTGGAATGGTGCCAGTGCATAATGTATTATAACTATACAGTAAGTTATTCAAATTATGATCATTTCAGTAACCATTTTTTATGAGAAAATAAATTTTAAATAATAGCATTTTAAACTTTTTATGGTTACATTTGTCATGTGACCTGGGACAAGGTATATTTTTGCACTAAAATGGGGCACGTTAATTATCTCCAAAGTAACACTCAGTAACTTAACATAACTAGGATGAAAGGACAGGATGTATAGAGAAGATACTTTTTCTTTTCCATAAATGCATAGAGATTAACAGTCAGGGACAAAAATATAAAGATAAAATAGTTTTGACAGTCAAGGATTGGTCCCTGGGGAGAGCAGGCAGTGAACTATGTGCGTGACATTGGTCAAGTTGTCCAGCCTTTCTGGGCTTCAGTCTCCTTATCTGTAAAATGAAGGAGTGGATTAGATCTCTTCTGAGATCCCTTCCAGCCTTAGATCTACAAACCCATGACCTTAAGTTGTCTTACACCCTGAGGTTTTCACCCTATTGTCCTCTCAAGAATCATTTGCTCTCCAGAGCAAATAGAGTATTTTTAGATGATAGATAGATAGATAGATAGATAGATAGATAGATAGATAGATAGATAGATCCCTTTGACCTCTGCAAAAAAGGAAAAAGATAACACCACTTTATGGTAATGAAGCCTCTACATTTTGGACTAGCTATTCATATTATAATGCAGAACACCTTAAAATCTAGTCCCAAATGGTTTCAGAGACACCTGGAGAAGTACAAACTGATACAAAGAGAAGTGAGTACACCCAGATTAGCTTTTACAATAACAATGTGAGAAACAGCAAAAGTTAAGTTTCCACAGTAAATTATTGTCAACTGATGAAGTCATTGAGAATAAGTTAGATAATAAGAAGGCCAGCAGATTGCAGGTAGACTCAACCAATCAAAAGGCAGACAGTGGCTTTCAGAAAACTACAAAGTTTTGATAAAGGAACCAAATCTACAACTAGCTGGAACTAGCCAAGAAAAATGACCTAGAGTTACCTGGAGAAGGCTTTTGTTCACTGTGCCTGCTTAATGAACTTTGTGCTTATAAGCAGACACACCTCGCATAAAATTATACCTCCATTTTCTGATCATGGGTCCCATGTTAAAGCATGTTTGGGAGGGGGAATCACACTAAGGTGGGGGTGTTACATAATAGGCATGTAGAGAAGATGGTGACCTAATGGAGAATGGATCTATCCATCTCCTGGTGAGAGGATCTGTCTTGACCCTCCTCCTGAAAAGAGGGTGGGGATCCACTTTGGCCAAAGTGTTGAATTTCTCTGAACTCTGCTGTAATAAATTTTCTCTGATACTTTTTTAGTGTCAAGAGTATTTCTAACAACAACATTTGTAAAGACAAGCAACTTTGAAAGACTTAAGAACTCTGGTCAACGCAGTGATTCAGCACAAGTCCAAAGGACTCATGATGAAGCATTCTATCTCCTGACAGAAAGTTGATAGACTTCAGCGTGGGGACTGAAAAATATATTTTGAGCTTTGGCTAATGGAATTTATTTGCTTGACTATAGTTATTTGTCACAAATATTTTGGTTTTTTTTCTCCCTTTTTCAATGGGGAAGATTGGGGTGCGGGTAAGAGAAATAGATTTTGGTAATTTAAAATGTTTTTAATTTTTCTAAGGAAGAAAATATGTGGTCATTAGTATAATATGAATCAATGGAAGTGTTGCTAAGACTTCGGGGCATGGATAGGGCTTCTTCCAGCAGACTTAGGATAGGCTGCTATCCCAGAGAGGAACTAAATGATCAGAAAACCAGTAACTATAGCACTGCATAACACTTTTTGCACCTGTTTAAGGGGAAAGAGGAAAAATAGATATCAGGATTTAGCCTATGCTCATCTACCACAATTAAAAATTTGAAGTTTGAAGAATTTTAACTTAATCATTTAAACTTAATCATTTTAAACTTAATGCATTCCCAGTATGGGAAAAGATACACAAGAAGAGACTACACTAAGGAAAAAATAAAAAATCACCAACAACACCTGGAACCTCAGAAGGGACTATCCCCAGCGCCTATAACCAGTTGAAGTTCATGCTTTGTGTAAAGATCAAATATAATTGTTGTTTAATGAGCAAAGGGTGTATTTATTGCACATCACCTCCCTCCAATGTCTTCTTCCATCTATCCCTTCTTCCTCTCACCAAAGGAAAGGTTTATCCAGGAAGCTTTATACAGACTAGTTTAATAGGGGGAAAATCCAAAGTGCAGTTATTACACACTGAGAATTATAATAGCAAAAGCAATATCTATGGCAACTGATCAAAAATGTAGGAAATCTATAGAGAATCTCTGATGAAACACAGTCATTGAAGTAGATGATCCTGGCTTACGAAACGATATGGAAGGAGTCTCATATGAAGTAGAATTATACATACTGAAAGAAAAATGAAATGTATATTTTAGCACAAAACTCATCTCTACCAGGATAGATGAGTCCACCTCAATTCCAGAAGAATTCACACTTATTTTCTAAAAAGGTTCAGGGATCTAAGATCTAGAAAAAAAGATGGGAAAGAAAAGACTTGGGTGTTTACTCTAGGGAGCCTTTGGCATCAAATACCTAGAAGAGCTCTCTGTTATGTACTTAACTGAGTATCTACTGGTTTCCTGATACTCTAAGTCTTTTATGAAGATGTAATGAGTATAATAAGAGGTCACCCTCCTCCCTTCCTTGTGACCTCTTGCTAGAGATTACACTCATTACAAAAGAATAGTTAAAGCTGGAGTAGAACGGGATGGGAGAGGTATGCAATGAAGAGGGAATGAACACAGAGAGACCAGAGAGCAGACTGTGGCAGTAACTGAAGTGTGATAAGAGCCTGTACTAGAATTGGGGCAGCAGGGATGGGAAAAAGCAGAGGGATGTAAATTACGCTCAAGTATAAGCAACAGAACCTAAAAAGTGATTGGATAAGTAACATTCCCTGGCATTCCCTGGACAACTAGCAGGAGTGGATTGGAGGTGGTCAGAGTCTGGCACATTCAGAATTTAGTGGCTGAGTAACAGCACTCTTGTCACCCTTGGTTTGAAAGCAACTGCTGCCCCTGCCCCCCATGTCAAAAGAAACGAATTGTGGCCAGTCAGAAGCTGGCTTACTCCCATAATGACAGTTAGACTTGGAGTAGAAGTAGAAGACATCAGGAAGGGAAGACTTTGAGCCTTAGGAGACTAACTGAAGTAATAATGTCATTAGCAGATATTGGGAAATCAGTGGGGTTTAGGGGAAAGATGATGGGTTTGATAGGGGCATACTGAGTTAAAGGTGTTGGCCAGTAGAGACTTATAACAGGCAGCTGGCAGTTTGGATCTAGAACTCTAAGGAGAGGCTAACTAGAGTCTAGACTAGACCTCTGTGTGCCATCTTCATAGAGATAAGGATTGACTGACACTATGGGGATGGATGAGATTTTCAAGGGAGAGAGTCTATAGAGGAGACAATCAAGGACAGAGAAACTTTAAAAAAAAAGTTTGCATTTAGACAGTGGGAGGAAGAAGTAGAGGAAGCAAGGGAAGTAAAAAATGCAATAATCAGAGTCAGAGATTTGACATGACTATTATAACAAAGAGAACAACTGAGAGGATAACTTTGAGGTTAGAAAGGACTGGAAATGATCTCTTGATAAATTCACGGATTTCAAAACTCCTGGCCATATCTAAGATGGCAAGTGTCCATAATTGTATCACATATGAAAACAAACTACAATTCCTTTGTACTTAGAAGCAAGATAAATATTGTAAAAAGAAACTTTACAGAGGCATTGTAAGAGTTGCATCTGATGAATTGGGAGATGCAGTGTGTGTGTGTATATATATATATATATACACACACACACATGTATATATGTATGCGTATATGTATACGTGCATATGTATATATTTACATATGTGATATGTGTACATGCGTGCAAATACATATATACACTGTGTATATATGTATATATTACATTTTAGAAGTCTCATTTTTTAAAATTGAGTTTTTTCTTGGGAATTATTGCAGTTTTAGGAAACAGATAAAATTAATACAAGGTTTGTTTACTTGACTGTTTCTTGAACAAAGTCATTTCATTTTTCTTTAGTTTTTATACATTTCAAAATAGTCAGTCACTTTTTCTTTCTGAGATGCTGCTCTTGTTGACATAACTAACAGCTATCCAGCAGAGTAAGAATTCTTAACCTCAACTGTATTCCGGAGCCCTCTGGCAGTATGGACCCCTAGGGATCCTTCCTACACACCCTTTTTAAGGATGTCTTTAAATGTATACAAAAAACCTTAACTTAGATTATAAAGAAATCAATTTTATTGAAATAAAGATGCCAATATTTTCCCCATGCAAGTTCACTGATCCTTTGAAATCTTTCCATATATACCTTGGGCTAAGAACCTCTGCTATAGAGCGTGGAAAGTTGTGTATCTTTCCTCCCAGTGACCAGGATTTCAGTAAGATTCATGAAAGTGTTAAGACATGAGCTCAGCTTTGAAGGACAGGTAGCCTGTGGACAGGTGAAGAATGGAGGTGCATTTGTAGAATTACAGAAGTGATTTCAGTGACTGTCTAATCCAAACTGGATACAATGAACAATCTCTTCTCCAACATCTCTGAGAAGTCATCATCCAGTCTCCACTTGAAAATCCATAGTGAGGAGCTACCTAAGGCAATCATTCTCCTTTTTTGACAATTCTCTTGAATGTTTCTCCTCCCCATGATATTATTGGTATAGGCTATTTCCATTGAGAAAGCTTAATGGAAATGAAGATTGGCAGCAGCTCTATAAATTAATTTCTACAACTGGTAGTGTTAGAGTTACCTGGAATAATGTAAGCATAGGAGACTTGAGCAGGGTCACAAAACCAGTATGTATTGGACAGAAGTCTTTCTAACTCAGAGACTAGCCCTCTACTACATCTGCTTCCTGTCTCCTTTTCCTTTACACCAAGCAAAATATGCCTCTTTGTTATTTCTGCCCTTTAGGGCTAAGCAGAACAAATCCAAACCCATTTGTAGCCATTTAAATGACTGGAGACAGCTATCCCATTTCCTTCATAGGGATCCTTCTCTCCTCCATTTCCTGGCAATCTCCAAGTCACGCTATCTCCTCCCCCCATCCCCATTTTCCTCTGCATGTGTTGTTTTACCGTATTAGAATGTTCTATGAGGGGAAAGACTTGCATTGCTTGCATTTATATCTTTAGTATATTGGCATTTGTACATGTCCTCTGATAGAATATAAGCTTCCTGAAGGCAAAACTATTTCATTTTTGTCATTTCATCCTCAAGGTCTCACATGTTGCCTGACACATAATAGATGCTTAATAAAGGTTTTTTCCTTCTTTCATTCTCTTTGCTGAATCCCTCTATTTACTTCAATAGTGTGAGCAAAGGGTTAGGATCAAAGGTGTGCAAGGCATGTTTGGGAGCCTTAAACAAATTGCCTCATTGGAGGGTTTACACTCAGGAGTACTGAGAGGTAGTTTAGGACCAGATGGAGAAGGGCTTTGAATATCAAGTTAAGGAATCGGGAATTTATCCCATAGACAATGGAGATTTGAGTGTCAGGTATTGAGGGCAGTACAGTGTAATGAAAGCTGTGTTTTATAAAGATGAGCCTGCCAATGATATGTGGACTAAAATGGGGGAAATCTAGGGGTAGGGAGACCCGTTTGGAAGCTATTGTAAATTATCTAATTAGGAAAACAAGACTAATATACATCTGACAATTAGAAAACAATATAAGGCATTACATAGTTAAGTATAAATTGTGTGGTGCAAATTCTAATTTTATTTTCAGAGGAGGGAGTTTTCTGGGTAGGAAGGAGTAGGGAAGGCTTCTACTAATCAACAAACATTCATTAAGCACTGATTATTTGCAGGAGATGAAGGCAAAGGTATTGAGGAGATGAAGACAAAAATGAACACACGTGCCCTCAACGAACTTACTTTCTATTGGGGGAGACATGAACAAATATAAATATATAGAAAATAAATACAAAGTAATCTGGAGGGGAAGCAGAAGAAGCTGAGGGGCTCAGGAAAGTCTTCATATGGAAGATGGCATCTGAGCTTACTTGGGAAGGGATTGCAAGAGACAGAGGTGAAGAGTGAGTTCATTCCAGGCATGAGAGATAGTGATTGCAAAGACACGAACATGGGAAATGAAATTCCATGACGAGAGGCAACAAAAGAACATTATGACTGGACCACAGAGAGGAAGAAGAGGAGGTAAAAAAGTAGGTTGGAAGCCTACAGTTGCAAAGGACTTTAAAAGTCAGAGGATTTCTATAATGCTATAAGTAATAGTGAGTCATTGGAGGGGAGTCATTGAGTAGGGAAGTTATAAACGAACAGACCTGTCCTTTAGGCAAACCACTTTTGCAGTTGTACAAAGAATGGATTGAAGTGGGGGGAAACTTGAGGCAGAGAGAATGATTAGAAGGCCAAAGTAAGAGGTGATAAAGGCCAATAGTAGGATACTAATCATGTGAATAGAGAGAAGGGAAATAAGAAACATAGATGGCAAGATTTAGAAATTGATTGGATGGATGGGGGCAAGGAAGAGTGTGAAATCCAAGCTAATGCTAATGAGGAAAACCAGAGTGACTGGAGGGATGGTCATGCTAAAAATAAAAGGAAAGTTCAGAGTTCAGAGGAGTGGTGGGTTTAGAGGGAAAGATTATGATTTCTGTTTTGCAATGTTGAGTATAAAATACCTATAAGACATCATGTCCCATATAAAGTTAGAAGTTCTTGCCCCCCCAAGATGGTGCCAAAGAAGGCAGTTGCCATCTCCAAGACAGAAGCCAAGTCAAGGCCTTGAAAGCTACAAAAGAAGTGTTAAAGGCCACCAAAAAAAAGGAAAGAAAAGAAAAGAAAATCCAAACATCTTCCACCTTTTGTCTATCCAAGACATTTCAACTTCCTAAACATCCCAAGTACCCTTAGAAAAGTACCCTTAGGAGAAATAAGATCCATCACCATGCCATTAAGTTTCCCTGAAGTCTGCCCACCATGGTCTTTATTATGAACCTGAAGACCAACAAACATCAGATCAAGTAGGCTGGAAGGAAACTGTATGACATCCAATATCAACATATTGATCAGGCTTGAGAGAGGGCCCACAGCCAACATGGCTCCTTTGGATGTTGCTAACAAAACTGGAATTGTCTAAAGTGTGTCTAACTAGCTATTCTATATACAATAATATTTTATGATATACCTGCAAAAAAAAATGCAGACATGCATGACTGGAGCTCAGGAGGGAGACTAGAGCTAAATATGTAGCTCTGGAAATTGTTTGCATAGAGAGGTTCAATGGGGTTTTGTATATCTCACTAAAAATGGAAAACACCCATGTGGGAGATCCCAGGGACCTGAGTTTGGAAGAAGGTATTCTGTGTTGGCCTACCACCTGATTGGGAACTGCCTCTACCCATTGACTACACAGCCAAAATTGTGTGCAACTTAAGTCTAGTTGACTGAGGAATAATCATTCTCTCTTTTTGGTGGCATTCAGGGGTGAAGGACTATTTATGTGTTTTTGTTTTTGGTAGGCATTCCATGCCATCAGCTGGGTAGGGAAGGGCTACCTTCTCATCCTCTTAGGCCCTTTGATGCCAAGAAATGGCCTTAGAGTTGTGGTCTTGTTTTGTTTATCTTTTTGAGTTCTAGGTTCATGGAGTAGAATCTAAGGCCATAGAGACCTTGGAATCCAAAATTCCAGACTGGGTGTGGCAGCCAACCCAAGGGAAGATGGAGCTGGGCATGGTGGGGATTGGATTTGGACCTTGGTGAGACTTGTTAAGTAGAAACTGAGCTAAATTGCTAACCTGGTCCTAAGGGACTAAGATGTTGTAGGAGGATTTTGCCCCACCAGGTATTGGGGTCAGAGAAATGTTTTTTTGTTCTTGCTATCTCTTTGAAGTAAGTATTCTTTTATAAAAGTTAATTTGACTGTGAAATAGTTAAATGGAACTGGGTTGTGTGGACCCCTGAAATTGGGGGGACACAACTGTGATAAGAGACCCCCTGAAAGGACACTGTAGACCTTGAGAAAGAGGTAGAAGTGACCATGACAGCCAAAAAAGGAATTGAGGAAATCACCAAGTGAGAAAGACTTGAGAGCGGGGAAGGGAAAAGGAGGAGAAGGGAAGGAAAAGGTGCCTAAGACAGAAGAAGGTAGGCTTTTAATATTGAGAAGAATGTGGTTGTCAGCAGAATTGGGAAAAACAGCAGTCACAAACCTCAGGGACTATCCAGAACAACTCGTGCCTAAACAAGAATCCCACTGCAACATATTTGACAAATAGCCATTGCTTGAATACCTCTAGTGAGCAGCCCCCTCCACTTTTGGAGAGCTCTGATTTTTTTTTCATATCAAGCTTCTATCTCTTTCTTTAGCACTTCTACTAGCTACTCCCACCTAATTCCATTTGAAAAGTCATACATTTATTGGGAGACAGAAGGACAGTAATTACCACTCTAGCTAGCAAACCCAAGACAAATCCCCAAAAGTAAGCTTCAGACAGTACTGGGTTCTTTTTTAGCAAAACCTTCCAGCTTGGATAACAACTCTATCAGCAGTATTATCTTTGAACAGGGTAGATTGAGCTACAAATAAATTGATCCTGAAGAACTGCCTGAACAGAATGCTGGGAAACTAAATGGCATGGAGAATATTTCTGATGATTAACTTTTGAGATCGGAGACTCGTTCCTTGCATCTCATGACTGTGGCAACAAGGACATCCAATTGAATAGCCTCTGAGTAGCTCTAACGTGCTTCTGGGTACTTACCTTAAATATTTCTAGTCATTCACCTACCTAGGAAAAATAGAGGAAAAGCTCAGGGCTATAGTAGCATAAGAAAATGACATCTTCTGTCATAGAAATAATAGTATGTTTTAATATTCCAGATATTTAAGACTTTGCATTTTTAGATGAACCCAAATAAAAACTCAGAAAACTCAGACACTGCAGAATAATGGGAAGATGTAAAAAAGCCAAATAAAAAAATACTGGCAAACAAAGCAAGAATGAACATGAAAAATCAATCTACTCCCACAGATTACACAGGAAATTCCCAAGGGGTCTGGCAGATTTTGGAAGAGAAAAAGAGATTATATTTTATGGGACTAGATACAATAACCATTCTCTTCCCATAAAGCAAGTGATGGAAGATTGTCTCTGCTCCATAGACACACACTGCACATTTTCGGGATAATGGTAACAGGAAATCAATAGGATCTTTTATATGTGGAAAGACATTATCTGTATGGACTCCCAGCATTAACAAAAAGGACCACAGAAGACCTTTACTAAAAGTACCACTCACCATTAATCTTGGTGCAAGATTAGGGCAAGGACAGCAGGCAGCTTTTATATCCAAATCTTTGCTTATTTTCGAATTATCATCAATATTTTATTTATTTAGAGAAATAATCTGTTCAAATTCTCACTTTCCATTAGAGCCAAAGAGCCTGTAGGTAATTCTCCATTAGAAGTGTCACCATGTCCAAGCCGGCCATCACCTATGAATGTCTTCCTCTCTCCATTGCTGTTTTGATTGATGTCTATGATAACTGAGGACCTGAAGCTTTAACATGTAGCAGTTTAACTGTATTGACAAGCTCAGTGGGATTTATGAGATCTTCTGGTCTTTTCACCCATTGATTTGGTATAGAAACAAAATTAAGATTAGCAAAACAATAGCAAAATTTTTGTGTCATATAATTTTTCCATGTAGAGCTTTGGTTCCTTGTAGCTTCAAGGACAAGGGCTCTGGGCGGATTTGGGGTCATATCCAGGAGAACAATCACTCTGGCCTTCCAACCCTACTCTGCTTATTTAACAAAAGGAAAGTTGCTGGGTAGAATGAAAAGGAAAAGGAGGTGAAGCTCTTTTAATTTCGATAGAAACGGGACCAGTTTGTAGACCCTATTACAGTTTTCACATTGACTATTGTGTATACCTATGACTGTAGACGGAACAGTTTGTCATAGAGAGATAAGCTAGATATAGATAGGTTTAGTCGGAACAGAAGATCATAGATTTCATGTCGGAAGGGACTCAGAAGTCATCTGGTCCAACCTCCTACGAGTTGAGGGTACACAGAATGACCAATAATAAGCATGAAGGAAAGAGCTTAGGACAGTTGGCATGGAATGAATGTAGTTTTGGGGTCTATCATTCAATGAATTAAAATTTCCTTAGGTGGGCTCTGAAAAGGACTTTAAGGGACTGGATGCATCCACATCTCTATATTTAAAAGCTGAAAAAATCCTGAAATGAAACCTGATGTTGGACAATTTCATGGCATCTTCTATAAGGTAATAACTCAAAAAAAAAGATCATAACTCAGACCACTCCCTTCCCAACATGGCATTTCTATCCATAACTTTGCCCTTGAAATTGGCAGGGAACACACATAATCTCTATGCTTACTTTTCACATTGTAATAGGGATAAGAGGGCAGCCTTGGGCCTATTCTCAACATGGAGCCTTTCAAGTGGGCTGATAAACTAAGCCAGTGATTGGTTCAGACTGATAAAGTCTCTGGATGTGATCTTTCCCCCTGGAAGTTCCTTCTCACCCACAGTCCTACCCCATGGGTGCCATCTGCTTATTTACACCAAATCTTACCTCACCTGTTGACATTTACAAGCATATACCAAAACCAAGAAGGAGCCTGGAGAGTGAGGGAAGTGAAGACCCAAGGTATTTTCAAATCACTCAGACCTTCATTAGCTGAGCACGCAGAAAGGAAGTAGAAAATTGATCATAGTGTCTTGCACATATGGCATTCTATAAATATTTGTTGAATTGGATGGAACTGAAGTTGGGGGACCACGTGTATACATAGGAGTATGGGTATAACCACTGCCATCTGCCCCCCTCCCCCAACCAAAGCCTTCAGTGTGGGCAAAACTCCATGGCAGACTATAGCAATAGTATTCTTTTAATTATAAAGTTTACATGCATTGTACAAACTGGCACCAGAAGAGACAAGCCTTTCATTTCCATGGAAACCTGCTGTTATACCACAAGGAGAGAATTTTGACCCAGGTGAGGATAGAGTAGTAACTGCAGCCAATGAATATGGAGCAGTGATCTGACTTTTAAGTAAGCTCCTCTAGGGGTAGAGAAGGATGGGAAAAGACAGCAAAGAGATCAAGCTTTCCCAGAGAGTTATTGCTAGACAAAGGGGTTCTTGGTGAGACCTATGAAAACTCTAGGCTTATAAATCAAGTGAGATGTGTACTGTTATATTCATGGAAAGAGACAACAGGGTCAGGAACCAACTATGAAGCAGCCAGAGTATAAGCCCTTGAGAAAGCAAGAATTAGTATCATAAGCATTTCATGGACAACCCTGTGGGTCTGTGGCTTTGGCCAACTTAAGAGGCATGGAATGACCGTTACTATCACTACAAGACCAGGCATAGTGAGGAATCTGGGGCGTTGCCATGGAGATTGCAAACCTTGAAACTTTCATCCTTTTGTATTTTTTGCAAAGAGCCAGTCGCTCTAATAACACAGGAGAAAAATGAGCCCAATAGGTGGGCTGATTTGAGAGAAAGAGGTTGCTCAGAAGGAAGACTATCCTGTTTCTTCTCCACTGAAGGAATGATTAATGTCATTCTTGGAAGTTTTCTCCAACTACCTCTACATTAGACACAACTGTTACTTCCACTCTAGTGCCTTCTTGGCCAGCACATGTGATCGTGTTCATCCTTCCTTTTCTAGGGAACCATGCCATCAGAGAAATGATGACATGCCTTGTACTTGACTTTGTTTTGAGTGAGTAAGGGCTGTGCAAGGTCACCAGACTCACCTTCTCCTTCTGAGCTATCTGGATCCAGTGACCAGATATTCATTAGGATAACTAGAGATGGCCCAGGATACAATGGGAGACTTTGACCTTTTAGATAGTGATACAGGTAATGCCCATTCAGTGAATAGGCCTCTTTAAAAGTAGTCAGAGGATGGTCCCTTTAAGTAAAAAAGAAAAAAATAAATATATCAATCTGGGAGGGGCAGGAGCCTTGTTGTTTTAAATAGAAATAGTTACTATTGACATTCACTCTAAACCAGGAGGGTCCAAAGGTTTAGACCAGTTAGACCACTAGGTTTTAGGGAAGAGAAGGAAGGAAGGGAGGAAGCAAAGGAACGAAGGAAGGAATATGTGATAGAAAAGGAAGAGGGAAGAGTATTGGGAGGGAAAGGAATTCTCTTCCATTCTCCTCTTTCTTCTTGTACCAACCCTGATCAAGTCTTTGGAGGGAGGGAGAAGAAACTTCCATGATATTTTTATCAAAATTAATTTTCCCCCATTTACAACAGTTCAGCTATGCTGAACCAGATAGAAAGCTGGCCAAGATCTCTTTCTCCGGGTGACTAAATAAACGTAAAGGACTTTTTGCCTTTGTTTTCCTTTCCTAAGTTCTCTGCATATGGAAGCTTGTGAAAGTGATAGTTTGTTGCTGTTCATCTGGGGTTTTCTTGGCAGAGATACTGGAGTGATTTGCCATGTCCTTCTCCAGCTCATTTTACAGATGAGGAAATAGAGGCAAACAAGGTTAAAGTGACTTGCCCAAAATCATACAGTTGGTAAGTGTATGAGGCTGTATTCAAACTCAGGCCTTCTTGACTCCAGGCCCAGCATCCTATCTACTGTGCCACCTATAAACCAGAGTTTCAGCTTGGGACTAGATTTCATTTTGGATGAAAATTTAGTTCATATTTTTCATTCATTGTACAATAAATAGCTCTGAAATTTTTCTCTCATTAATGAGATTCATTGGCTAGATTCAGCATCAATGCCTCATGCAACACACTGAGTCTTTTCATTAGTGCCTGGGCATTTTATATGACTTTATAGTTGCTGCATGAAATGCTTATGTGACACCAAAAATCAATTTCAAAAAAGGATTTAAAAGAATACCACTTTTCTATTGTATTTGATGACAAAAGCCTCCTTCCCTTGATATCACTTATAGATGAGAAGCAGCTTATGCAAAGTGGGGTAAATAAAAGCCAAGCCCACTCAGTATATATTTCCTTTCAACTCACACTATTTATGGAAGGAAACACTCATGCATGTTACCACACCTCAAATAAAATCAAATGAATTCTACCATCTATAAAGAACCACCTATTGCTGAATGACCGAGACAAGAACCATATTTACGAAGCTTTTACACCTATGTATTCTACACCTTGAAGTTTTCTTTGTCCATTTCTCTGTTGGTTGGGACCACATGCCTGCCCTCTGCTGGCTAATGGACAGCCTGAGCGTTGGATTTGCTGTTTATGGGTCTCAAACATTGAGACCACTTAACCAGCTCACCTCTTCCCTGTGGATGAGGTACTTATCTGTTCTGTACCTCATCAAGATTGTTTCATGCCGTGAAAGCTTTTGGCCAGACAGTATAACATTTTGAGCTCCCATGGGTCCCTGAAATTGCCTTTGTAAACCACACATCTAAAAGAAGAAGAAGCTGGAAATATCATACTCGGGGTGTTGAAATGAAAACCCATCATAGAGATAAGTCCAATATCCCAATATTACAAAGGCTCTGTTATCTCATCAATGAGAGTCCTCCTTTCCAATGATTATAAGTGGTCATCCAATAGAATAATAAAATTAATTTTTGGCTAACTTGAATGCTGTCATTTGTCATTGACTTATCTAATGCCTATCATATGCATGGAACATACTGTACAAAGCTCTACTAGACCTAATCTCTTCTCAAGGAGCTTACAGTCCAAAGGAGGCTGGGCAAGATGAACTTATGAGACTGGTAGTGCCTGGGGGAAAGCATTACTGGTCTGTGATAGGGAAAGCAGATGATGAAGGTGGCCCAGCTTGGGGAAGTCGGTGGGTAATTGAAGGGTAGCAGAGTTCTAGAGGGCCATATGGTCAGTATTGAAATGACCTGGGAAGGCAAATGAGGGCAGGAGAGGCGCTGGGGACTTGAAAATTGGAGAAGGACCAAAGGATTCAGAGTAAGGAGAAGTGAAAAGTACAATTTCAGTTGGTGTCAGGGAGAAAATTAGATGGGCAGGAGGTTGTACTTAGAGAAAATTCCTCCTAAAACCTTGGAGGGGAGGAGTCTCAAGTGATGAAAAGACTTAAGATGAACCTTGTGACTGGCTGAAATGAAACAGAAATGAAGGTCATAGAGTTGAGGATGTTGAAGAACTTTGAGTTGGAATTAGGAGACATAAGGAGGAAGTAGAAAGAGATAATCAGAGTCAGTAGGATGAGGGATGAACCGTTGTTCAGTTGTTTCAGTCTTTTGACTCTTCATGACCCCATTTGTGATTTTCTTGGCAAAGATACTGGAGTGGTTTGCATTTCTTTTTCCGGCTCATTTTACAGATGAGGAAATTGAGGCAAACAGGGTTAAGTGACCTGCTAAGGATCACAGAGCTAGTAAGTGACTGAGGTTGGATTTGCATTCAGGTCTTCCTGACTCCAGGTATGGCATTCTATCACACTTAGCTACCCTGAGGGATGGGGAAGATATTCCATTTTTTCATTGGTTTTTTTGGGGGGAGGGGTTTGATCCTCCACAAGTTCCAGCAGAATTGGTTTATTCTTCATAATAATGGGGTGGAAGAATCATTGCTATTATTTGTAAATCCACATCTCATAGATAGGGAAGTATGGCTGCTCTTAAAAGAAATCCACTCTAGGCTAGGAGTCACTTACCATGGACAGACCTAGATATGTCAAAAGCCACTTTCAAAAAGTAAGAGCAGTTTTAGCACTCTACCTGACCTCAAATTAAGTGGAAATTCTCTATAAACGTGAGGTCACAGAGAACTGCCTCTTCCTCGGAAAAATGAAGCCTTAAGCACCAGTGAAGCTTGAGACCTTCTAAAGAAGTTGTCTAAAAAACCAAAGGTCTCCCCAAGGAAATCAAGAACAGAGAAAAAGGGCCCGTATAGCACAAAAAATTTATAGCTGTGTGTGTGTGTGTGTGTGTGTGTGTGTGTGTGTTTACTTGGGAGAAACAGGAGAGAGATGCCCATTTGTTGGGGAATGCCAGAAACAGCTGTAGTGAATGAATGTGATGGATTGTTGGGCCACCATGCCTCAGCTGCCTCTTCACTGTGGGCCCATTTTCTGCAGAGCCTCCATTCTGGGGAAGGACCCAGACTAAGGGTGGGGAACCTGTGGCCTTGAGGCCACATGTAGCCTCCTAGCTCCTCAACTGCAGCCTTTTGACTGAATCCAAACATCACAGAACAAATCCCCTTAATAAAAGGATTTGCTCTGTAAACCTTGACCTCTCTCAAAAGGCAGCACTTGAGTACCTAGAAGGTCACAAGTGGCCACAGGTTCCCTACCCCTAGGCCCAGACCAACCAGATTTAGCCACTATTTGCCCTAGTAAGTACTTCCTCCCTTTGCTGTGTTTTCTTCCTCTATTAGCTCTTTGAGGGCAGGAGCTGTCTTTTTTTTCACTTGTTTTTGTATTTACCTGACCTGTAGAAAGAGCTTGATCTTTACTTTTGGGCTGATTGACTCAAACAACATGGGGCAACAATTCAAAGAAACGTGATGCGTGCATAAAGAGGAGCTCAGAATCAAGAGAACAGTATGTTCGATGATCACAGTTATAAAAAAGAAAATAATAGTAGAAAGTATTAGGTCTCATTTTGACTTTGGACAGGTGATGGTGAATCTGATCCCTCCCCTCCTGATGGAGAGGTGAAGGACAATGAAGGTGGAACGAAGAACGTGCTGTCAGACATGATCTGGGTCTCAGCCTGTTTTTGCTTGACTCTATTTCTTTATTACAAGAAAGGGTTCATTCTGTGGAGGTGGGGGTGGGGTGGAGGTATTAGGAAGTTGCAGCAATATAGATAAAGGCATCAATAAAACATTAAAAAAAAAAACACTATGGTCTGGGAAATGCATGGCTGTTTATAAACCACATATATCCTCTGGCTTATTTTCAGTCTGAATCAGCCTTAGATAATGCTGTTGTCATCTGGGTTAAACTTGCTAAAGATATGAAGCAAAAAGCCAAGACCAACCCAGAAATGCTAACGGTTCAGATCACTTCAGACAGAATTGAACACCAAGATATCTACAGCTAAGGATTTTTTTCCACCGAACCTTTCTTTAAAGGGTTATCATAGCTCATGAGGGGATGGAAGGAGACTAAGCAGTGAATGGTAAGTGTGTACTAAATCCCATTCTGGACAAGAGAATAATAAAAAAGATTATAGGTAATTTCTCCTCCTGAATTATAGAGGAAGTGCATGGAATCAGTGCTGACACAGAAGGGGCCAGGACAGGCTGCTCACTTCTTTTCTCAGTATTGCTGCTATCACTCAGAAGAAGGGGATGAAATGGATGACCTCCAACGTGCCCGATGAGGGCACCAGCGCTGGGCTGAGCTGTCATTAACTGCTGGCAGCTTCCTGAGCCACTGAACACAGTGGCTATCCTGGGAGACCAAATGTTTGGGGGTCATTTTGAATATGAACAGTGGAGATAAATTTTGTTATATATACTGTTTAAAGATAAGTGAATTCCGTAATAGATTATTTTTTAGATTGAGCGTTACTGCTAGGGTACAAATGACTTTTATGACTTCACCCAATGGGAAGACAGAAAATACTCAGGGCAGGAGGTTAAAATATACGGCTGAGATCTTTCAGCAGCTCTGCTATGAGAGGTTTGGGGTGTGTGTGTGTGTGTGTGTGTGTGTGTGTGTGTGTGTATTTAACTTATTTATTATATTTCTCTTTTATTTTCATTATTTCTCCCAATATAGAATAAAATTCTCAGGAATAGAACCAGAGATCAAAGTACATAAGAAACATATTTTCAGGTCTGCGATGTGGCTGTCATGTTTTCCATTTGCCACAACCATATTCCAAGTAACCATAATATAAAACATCATGGACTCCAAGAAGACAAATGGAGAGAACCCTTGAGTTTCTACACATTTTATTCCAGTGACGATAAAAAACAGATCATTCTCCATCACAGAAATTTAGTCCTAGGTTTACTTGAAATAGGTTGTTTTATTTAGGTAGTAATACCTAACGTTTGTACAGCACTTATGTTTAGAAAGTATTTTTGCACACATTATTTCATTTGATTCACCGAGCATTCCTCTGAGGGACATGTTATGACTTCCACTTTATTGATGAATAAACCAAGGTCGTAATTTGACCAAGGTCACAAAGTATATGTGAGACTAGAACCCAAGTCTTCCTCCATTCAACAATTCCCAGAGTCAGCTTGGCCTAAAATAGAGAAGGAAATTACAAAGCAGTCTTTTATAAGAGGAGGTTGTTGAGTTGTGGTTGACCCTTCATGACCGCATGGACTATATAGCACACCAATACTGTCCTTGGGGTTTCCTTGGCAAAGATACCGAAGGAGTTTGCCATTTCCTTCTTTGGTGCACTGTTGCAAAGAGAGGTTAAGTGACTTACCCACAGTCACACAATTAATAAATCTGATGTCACATTTTGAATTTAGGTCTTCCTAATTCGAGGCCCAGAGCTCTCTCCACTGAGCTGCCTTAGCTTCCTCCATCTGAGCATGAACTACAGCCTAATTAATATTCTTAAATCCAAGGGAAAAGGGAATCCATTTCAAAATTATGGATTTTTTGGTATAAATTTTTTTCACTACATAAAAGATTCACAAAAAAAGTAGAAAATTCCATCAAGTAGTTCAGTCCTTGAATCTAATATCATTTTGAGGAGGAGAAAAGAGAAAATTCTTATAAGACACCACCAGAATGGGGAATGTCCGGGGAGGGCTCTCGAATCTAAAGAAACTATCACTTTCGTCATTAGACTAGAATAGTGGTCTGTTCAGAATTGACTTAATTCCTAGAAACCCTGTCCCAAATGTACTCAGATGTCTCATGCTAAAGGATCCTAAGAGGTCTGGATTACTGGAGGGGTTGTCACATAGGCCCATATGGTGCACATCTGGACAAAAATTAGGAAATGAAAGAAAATCAACTTCTCAAATCCGTAGGCAGGTGGTTGAAGCTTCCCAGGAGGCCTACTTGTGAAGGGCAAAGGGAATGGTCGGGAAGCGATGGTTAGTTAGGAACAACAAGCTTTCTTGCAAAACACTGCGGTGGTAGACCAGGTCAGGATGTACCAAATGGGTCTCCAGGGCAGGGCGGTAAGACCTGTCCACCTTTCTCTTGATAATTGTGTAATTTCTAAGATACTTGAATAATTCAGATGATTGTAACCAAGACATTTTTAATAATTCACCAAAACGACAGGCACCAGGTTTAAATTAATTAGGCTCCACAGCCAAATTACGAGGTAGAAATTTACATGAAAATGACTCTTTGGAATACAGGGCTGTAGGTAGGGAAAGGCTGCCAGGGACAATTATTGCTGGGGAACCAAATGGGCACTACCTCAGCATGCAGGCAGCAAGATAATGAGAAGGTGTTCATAAAAATCTATGGCAGCAATGAAAAATCAAGGCGAGAGGGTCCTTGCTGCCCATGCACGGAGGAAGAGCCAAGAGACCCAGGGGAAAGGAGCCCATCAGGCAGGTGGGGGTCAAAGCCTGGGGCGTCTCTCTCCAGGTTTCCAGGGGAGCAGCAGCCCAGGGAGGTCAGCAGGTGGGGGAGCCAAAGAAGCCCCTTGTTGGGGGTGGGGGATAATTTGGGGCTTTGGGTGAGTTCCACAAAAGATGGGGGCTGCGGAGAAAAGGGGTTCATTTCTCTCTCCCCGCCTGGTGTAAGAATCAGCCAGCTCTCCGCCCTGGGGGCAAAGGGAGGTCCTGGAGAGCTGCCCGTGCCCCCTGTTCCCTGTGTGACCTTGGGCCGGTCCTTTCCCCTCTCTGGGCCTCGGTTTCCCCCTCCGTGAATTGAAGGGAGGGGGCTGACCTTGGAAGCCCCTCCCTGCGCTCACTTTCCCTTCTGTAAAATGGGGGGTGACTTTTGGGGTCCCCTCCTTCTCTGGATCCGGGCCTCAGCCTTCCGCACGGTAAAGGAGGAACGGGCACTGGACGGCCATGGGGGGCCTGGGGGGGGCATCTCTGACCCCCGGGGTGGGGGGCTGTTTATTAAGTTTCGGGGTGGAGGGGGGCAGGTAACGGCTGATGGGTTAATCAAGGACGGAGAGCACCGCCCGGCCCTCCCGAGCGGTCCGGTCGGTGGGTCAGCCGGTCCGAGGGGCGCAGGCCACGAGCCCGCCCCCTTCCCCGCGGCTCCTCCTCCCTTCCGCGGCCGCCAGACGCGAGCGCAATGACGCATGCGCGCCGCTAGGTTGGGTTTGACGGGCAGCGGAATGTGGCCGGGGAAGCCGCGAGGCCCGCGCGCCTGCGCCTGCGCTGCGGCTCCGAGCCGCCAGGGGCCGCTGTGGGGAGCCGCGCGCAGTCCCTCCGCGTAGCCCGGGCCCCTCGGGTTCCGGGGGGGGAGGAAGAGGAGGTGTCACGCCTCCCTCCGGTGAGCGGACCTTCCCGTCCGCCGGGGTGAAAGGTCGGGAAGATGGCGACGGCCTTGGTAGAGGAGGAGCTGGACAACGAAGACTATTACTCGCTGCTGAACGTGCGCCGGGAGGTGAGGCCCGCGGGCCGCCGAGCCCTCCAGGGGGGCGAGCGGGAGACGCTGCCCCGGCCGAGGGCCCCGCCGCCCCCGCCGGGCGCCCGGGAGCCGCCAGGACGCGGAGGCCGCGTGCGGGCCCCCCCACCCCACGCCGGCCCTGCCGGGCGTCCGCGCGGGCTGCCGGTGGTCAAGCGCCCCTGGCCCGGCCGCCCGAGGAGAGCCCCGAGTGTCCCACCTGGGAGCCCCACCTGGGGAGGGGCCTGCAGTGGCCCACCTGGGGCACCGAGTGTCCCACCTGGGGAGCGGCATGAAGGTCATTCATGTCTCACCTGGAGAGGTACCCGAGAGTGTTCAATGCCCCATGTGGGGAGGGCCTTGAAAGCCATGAGTGTCACCTGAGAGCACTGACCGTCTCACCTGGGGAGGGACCTGAGCGCATTATAAATGTCAGACCTGGAAGGGGTCTTAGAGCCTGGGCTTCCAGAGCCCAGAAAGCCTGAGGATCCAGAACTCCCAGAGCTGAAGGGACTTTAGAGACCCTGTGGTCCAGCACTCTCATGTTTACAGGGGAGGACACAAAGCCCGTAGAAGGAAAGTGGTTTGCACAGGATAAGCTGCCAGAGCCAGCATGAGGTAGGAAATACAAGTGTGATTATCCCCATTTTACAAATGAGAAAATTGGTGCTTAAAAAATACCTAACCAAGGTCACATAGGAAGTAAATGTTGGAACAGGGACATTGAACCCTGGTTTTGTGACTTCAGGATCAGTGTTTTCTTTTTTTCTTTTCCCCCTCTAAAGGCTGTTAATAAACATTCCTCAGAAGGACCTGATTGGTAGTCGGGAGACCTTGGTTTGAATCTGGTTGGCTCCTCCATTTGCTTCTCCACCTGTTTGACCTTGGACAAGTCACTTCTCTGGGCCTCAATTTCCTAACCTCAATCATAGAGTCTGGGCAAATCTAGATCCAGAAGGGACTTCAGAGGCCATCAAGTCTGACCCCCTTATTTTTCAGATGAGAAAACAGACCCAGGGAGATGGGTCAGCTTGCTCAAGGTCACCCATATAGTAAGCATCAGAAGAGGAAACTGAATCTAGGTCTGTTGACTCTGGAACCCAGTGTTCTTTCCTCTGTAGATCTGCCTCCACCATCCCATTAGTCTTAGTACAGTACTTTTGTACTGATCAGGGAGAACATCCTCAGCCAATGGCATGAGAGGGAACAAGGGTATTATGACTTCTTGTTCTCAATTTTGTCATGTATTGCTTGGCCTTGCTTCTCTGCAATCACCTTAGTTCTGTATTTCATGTTTTCTGGGCAGTGAAATGAAATCTTGCCCATGTTGAGGAGTACCAGACTACAGACTGAAGCCTGTTGCTTCTACATCCTGGTTCTGACATTCAGACTCTGACCTTGGGCACATCAATTTCCTCATTTGTAAAAGAACACTGGACTGGACTCGAGTCTTTAAGTTGATAGTGTCAATAGTCTGCAGACTCTTAAGGCTGTTTCAGCTCTGACACTCTGATTCTCATTTACATCAGTACTAAAAATGTCCATACCACTAAAACATTTTCTCAACCGCTCTTCTTTTTTAGTAAGCACACAACTGGTGAAATAAGTGAATTCAACGTCAGTTACTCTTCGCTGGAGAAAAATCTGCTCTTGTTCAGGACAAGTAGTTACTTGTAAGGATAGTAGTAGCAAAAACAAGCAGCTAAAAAGACATGATTAAACAGTTTACAAATGCAGACACATCACTTTAGAGTGTAAAGAAACCTTGGAGATCATCTGGTTCAAATCCATCATGGTACAGTTGAAGAAACTGAGGCCTGGAGAGGTGCATTCAGACCCAGGCCCTCTGGCTACGAATCTATCACTCTTCACTGTACCATATGTAGAACTATTGATATTAGTTTAGAAATCTGGTTTAGTTGACAGAAAAGTGGTATTGACATCTCTGGCTTTCTGGGCTGTTCAGTCTTGTCTTCTCCAGTTTGATACTTGGATAAAACTGTGGGAGAAGGGATTCATTCACATCAGTGCAGTTTAGTTATGTAATTTTCAGAGTTCTTTTTGAAACATCTCATGTGGAAGTAGTTTGAGAGATGAAATGTACAGAAATCACATTTCATTTTAATCCATTTTTCACATTTAAGGTGTTCTCTCAAGTTTATAGTCTGGTGAATGAAACAGGAGACCATCAGACAACCAACCAAATTGTATTTTGATCACTAGGTGCTTATCCTATAGTCTGTAATGAACCTTCGTTTCTTTACTTCTCAGATGAGCACAAGATCCATAGTCTCTGCCCTATAGGATTGTTGTGAGACTCAAATGAGAAAATGTGTGGAAAGCGCTTTGCATATTGTAAGGCATGACAAGCTTGTCAGTTATTATTAACGACTCACTTTCCCTAGGTATCTTAGACTTCCCCTTTTTGGAGTGGAATATTCATCAGTGCATCTTCCATTGGGAATGTGATTTATGACTCTCTGGGCATTTCTTATTGAGTGTGTCAGATGCTTAGTGGAGGTGCTCAAGATCTGAGTGATTCTGTGCCTGTACCTTCATGAAATAATTCCCTCATAGTCAGTCACTATGTTGTTGATCTATACAGTTTTATTAAAATTAAAAGTCGTAATACTTTGCTTCTATACAAATTCCCCAGTAGTCTCAATGTCTGAAAATCACTTTAGCATAAACTGCAAAAAACAAACTGGATTTTTTGTTTTATGTCATACTTATGTATTACAGATGTGAAATGTTTAAAAAGACAGGTCAGTAAATCATAGGCAGTTTGGATTTGCCATTAGTTTATCATAGTTTTATTCAATGGTAATTCTTTTCTTCTGGGCAAAAAGAAGTTGCCAATAAAAGTGAATGGATGTGATTTCATTTTTCCAAATTAGTACAAGAACAGAGTACATACTAATGACCACAATATAAAAAGAATGAATGGACAAAGAATCATGATTAAGATTTAGAGTGATATACGTGGAGATTATGGCTCTGTTTGGTACTGAAAGGGGCCTCAGGCTAGCCAGTCCAACCCCCTTGTTTTACAACTTGCCCTGGGTTGCGCAGTTAATAAGCGCTCTGAAGTAGTATTAAAAAAACTCCTATCTTCTGAGCTCCAGACCAGCACATTACCCACTGTGCTATCGAATTGCTGCTTATTAAGACATTTCATGGGTGTTGTTTGCTCAGTCAGTCATGCCTGACTTTTCATGACCTGTGGGTTCATAGCATGCCAAACCCTTCTGTCTTCCACTACCTCCCAAAGTCTGTCCTAGCTCATGGTCATTGCTTCCATGGCACTGTCTGTCCATCTCATCCTCTGCTGTCCCCTTTTCCTTTTGCCTTCATTCTTTCCCAGCATCAGGGTCTCTTGCAGACAGTCCCATCTTTCTCATTTTGTGGCCAAAATATTTAAACTTGAGCTTTAGTATTTGACCTTCCAGTTAGTAGTTTGAATTAATTTCTTTAAATATTGACTAATTTGATCTCTGCCTAAGGGAATCTCAAAAGTTGTCTCCAGCACCAGAGTTCAAGAGCATTGATTCTGCGATGCTCAGTTTTCATTAGAGGCCAACTCTAGCCATATGTTACTACTAGAAAAACCATGGCTTGACTATTTGGACCTTTGTTGGCATGGTAATGTCTGTGTTTTTGGTATGCTGTCCAGATTTGCCAGAACTTGCCTTCTAAGGATTTCCTGGCTGCAGTCACCATCTGCAATGGTCTTTGAGCACGTGAATATAAAATTCCATTTCTTCTCCTTCTTTTCACCAGGAGGTGATGGACTGGTTGCCCAGATCTTAGGGGTTTTTTTATGTTAAGCTTTAAGCCAGTTTTTTCAGCCTCCTCTTTCACTCTTCTTAAGAAACTTCTTAATTCCTCTTCACATTCTGCCGTCACAGTAGTATCGTCTGCATTATCTGAGACTGTTGTTATTTCTCCTGACAACCTTAATTCTGGTTTTTGATTCTTTCAGCCTGGCATTTCATATGATATACTCTGCATACAAGTTAAATAAACGAAGTGACAGTATATAGCCCTGTTGTACTCCTTTTCCAATCTTAAACCGAGCAATTGTTCCATGTTTGGTTCTGACTGTTGTTTCTTGGTCTATATATAGGTTCCTTAGGAGACTAGTAAAGTGATTCTCCTCTCTTTAAGGACTTGCCATATTTTCTTGGGATCCACATAGTCAAAGACTTTAGTGTAGTCAATGAAGCAGAAGTAGATATTTTTCTAGAATGCCTTTGCTTTCTCCGTAATCCAGTGAATGTTGGCAATTTGGTCTCTGGTTCTTCTGCCTCTCAGAAAACCAGCCAGCTCCTCTGGTTCACAGGTTACTGAAGCCTCACTTGCAGAATCTTAAGCATAATCTTGCCGGCCTGTGAAATAAGCACAATTTGGGGGTAATTTAAACATTCTTTGGCATGTCCCTTCTTTAGGATTGGGATGTAAACTGATTTTTTCAAATTCAGTGAACACTGTAGAGTTTTCCAAATTTGCTGGCATGTTGAGTGCAGCACTTGAACAGCATCACCTTTTAGGATTTTAAATAGCTCAGCTGAAATTCCTTCACTTTCACTAGCCTTATTGTTAGCAGTGCTTCCTAGGACCCACTTGATTTGATTCTCCAGGATGTCTGGCTCTATATCAGTAACCACACCATGGTGGTTGTCAGTGATGTTAAATTCTGCTATGTGTTCTTGCAGCCTCTTAATCTCTTCTGCTTCTGTTAAGTTCCTGCCATTTTTGTCTTTTATTATGTCCCATTTTTGGGGAATGAAACATTCCCTTGATAACTCTAGTTTTCTTAAAGAGACCTTGTCTTTCCCATTCTATTTTTTTATTTCTTTGCATTGTTCATTTAAAAAAACTTTATTACTCTTTCCTCTTCTCTAGAATTCTGCATTCAATTGGATATATATTTCCCTTTCTCCTTTCCCTTTTCTTTTTTCCTTGCTGTTTTTAAAGCCTCATCAGATAGCCATCTTGCTCTTCTTTTTCTCTGGAATGTTTTTTGTTCCTACCTCCTGTACAGTATTGCAAACCTCTGTCCATAGTTCTTCAGGTACTGTACCAGATCTAATCCCTTAAATCTGTTTATCACTTCCACTTCATATTCATAAGGGACATTATTTAGGTCATACCTATATTATGGTCCGATGGTTTTCCTACCATCTTCAATTTAAGTCTGAATTTTGCAGTCAGAAGCTTATGGTCTAAGCAGTAGTCAGCCATAGGTCTTGTTTTAATTGATTCTATAGAGCTTTTTCACCTTTGGCTGCAAATTATGTTATGGTCTGGTGTCAGTATTGACCTTCTGGTGGTGTTCATGTGTAGAGTCACCTTTTGGGTTGTTGAAAAGGAGTTAGCTATGATCAATCAGTTATCTTGATAAAACTCCATTTTTGCTCTGCTTCATTTTGTACTCCAAAGCCAAACTTGCATGTTATTTCCAGTTGTGGTGAATGTGACATCTTTTTTGGTGTTATTTCTATAAGATGTTTTAGGTCTTCTTAGAACTGATCAACTTTGACCTCTTCATTGTCAGTGTTTGAAGGATAGACTTGTATTTCTGTGATAGTGAATGGTTTGCCTTGGATTCAAACAGATACCATTTGGTCATTTTTGAGATTATGCCTCAGTATTGCTTTTCTCCCCCTTTTATTGACTATGAGGGCTACTCCATTTCTTCCAAAGGATTCTTGCCCACAGTAGTATATGTAATGAATTAAATTCACCTGTTCCTGTCCATTTGAGTTCACTGGTATCCAAGATGTTAATGTTTAACCTGTCTATCTCCTGTTCGACCGCATCCAGCTTACCTTGGTTCATAGATCTTACATTCCAGGTTCCTATGTGATACTGATCTTTTACAGCATTGAACTCTCTTTTCATCATCACCAGACACCTTTTGCCCATCTTCTGGTGTCATCTCTTTTATCATTTTAATACTGTTGATGGGGTTTTCTTGGAAAAGATGACTGGAGTGGCTTGCCATTTCCTTCTCCAGTGGATCATCTTTTGTCAGAACTGTCTACTATAACCTGTCTGTCTATCATGGGTAACCCCTCGTGGCACAACCTAGAGTTTCATTGAGCTACACAAGTCCCTCTACCACAACAAAGCAGTGATCCAAGAGGGGAATTTTAAACAGTTGCAAAGTAAGTTTAATTGTGTTGATGTTCAGTATTATTTATAGTAAATCATTAAGAGAAGAAAAGAACAGGAAGAGAATCACCCCTCAGTAAGCCAGTATTTTGAGGAAAAGCCCAGATTCCTTTATTCCCTAGGTCATAGGTCTCTGCCCTTATTTAAATAGCATATTATTTAAAAAGCTATTTCTGTCAAGTTATTAAAATTTACCCCCTGTATTCCCCATATTAGGAAGCTCTTAGATAGTTCTGCCTTCTAGAATTCTCACAGTTGCCCATTAATACCAATAAGATCTTCCTTCTTGCTGCCCATTAATATAAAAGCTAATTTGTATAATTGTTTTATTTTTCTTTTGAAATAGTTGATGCTTCAAAAAGGACCCTCCCAGACTAAGTCTTTCTCCTGCCTCTTCCTGGTGAGGAGTTCCTCAGATTTTTAAGTCACATGTCTCAGCAGGTAGCCCCACTGGTCTCAAAGATGAAGACTTAGAGTAGACTTGGTGTCAGGAAGACCTGAATTTTAATCCTGTCACCAACATTTAGTACCTGTGGGATCCCAGGGAGTCATTTAACTCCTTAGGGCCACATCTGTCTGGGGAGGGTACTGGATTCTGGACCTAAAGGCCTTTCCAGATCTTATCCTATGATTCTGTGACTTTTAGGGTGGGAGGATGTAGGATCAGAAGTGGAACTTGTTCATTTTAGCAGTGAAGAAACTGAGATCCAGAGGAGTCAAGTGACTTGGCCAATATAATTTAAGACACCCAGCCTGACCTTAAACCAAGGCCTTTTGATTTTAAATTCATTTCTCTTCCCATTATACAACAGTATTGTCTCCCCTTGTAGGATGGATTCATGTATGGGGGGGAGAGGTGGGGTGGGGTTTGAACTACAAGATTGCTAAGGTTAGATCCAGTGAAGATAATGTTACAAAAACCTTCTGAGTCCAGTTACATAGCTGGGGAAAAGATGATGAGACAAAAAGCATCATGCTTTACTTAATTCTAGAGTATGTCTGGTGGCGTAGTGGATAGAGCGATGGGCCTGGAGTCAGGAAGACTCGTCTTCCTTAGTTCAGATCCAGCCTCAAACACTTCCTTGCTGTGTGACCCTGGGCAAGTCACTTAGTCTTTTTTGCCTCAGTTTCCTCATCTGTAAAATGAGCAGGAGAAGGAAACGGCAAATCACTTCAGTGTCTCTGCTAAGAAAATCTCATATGGGATCACAGAGAGTCAGACATGACTGAGCCAGCTGAACCAGCAAAAAAGTGTGTGTACTGTTAGGAGTTGGATTAATTTGTTCCTATTTTTCAGACAAGGATAACACTCAGTCTCTATAGACTTGGAGAATTTACAAGTTGGGCAGGATCTCTTCTTCTTAAAGTTTTGTTGATATACTTTGTGTTTTCTTTTCCCTGGTGTTCTCCCTCCCCCCATTTAACCCTCCCTTATAACAAAGGAAAGCATCTCAGTAAAGTCACCAGCTGTCTGGCAGTGCATGACCATTCTGCCGCTGTCATCTCCCACTTCTTAGAGGGACGAGCGCAGGTTCGCCATCTGTCCTGGGGACCAGGCTGGTTGTTGCAGCTCAGCTGAGAAGGATCTTTTATGACGTGACAACATCATCTCTGTTGTTGCTTGATGCATTTGCTGAGTCAAGACAATGTTTGCATGTGAGGAGTACATAATGACATCTCTTGAGTTCGGAGCACTTCGTTAAGTAATAAAATTCCAAATCAAACAGGGGTATGTTATAAGAAGGTCAAGAGAGTAACATAAGATTTGGTGTGACCAAGTACTCTTCTCTTCCAGCGTGCCCTCTGAACCCCCAGCCTATTGTTAGTAAACTGCCCCTTATATTAGACTTTGTCTTCTTGTGCACCTTCTGTTTTCTTACTGTTGTAAAAGCCTGGCTCCTCCCACAAAACCCTGTATCCCTCGCCACCCTCTCCAGTACTGGATGTATCTTCTCTTAACCCTCCCTCACTGAGCCAGGAGGAGGGCTAGACCTGCTTCTTGGTCCTCACCACCTCTTCTGGACTCTCCCCCTCACATTTTTACTCATCTTTGGAAGTTCAGTGCCTCCAAATGTTAACCCTATTAATATCTCAATATTGCCCTCTTTCAACTCCCTGTATTAAACTTATTTCTGCATAAGTTATTTGCATGTTATCTTCCACTTTGGATTGTGCATTTCTATTTTTTGCCTTTCTTTGTATCCCCAGTGTTTAGCTTGACTCATAATAGGCACTTAATAAATGTTTATCGACCGACTGACTGACCTTCCTAGGTCATTCATTCTCCCTCCATTCTCAAAGAGTTCATTGTCTGGATCACAGTCTTGTTTTCTACTCCAATTTTTTCTTTATGCTCAGGGACTTCAATCTGCATGTTAATGTCCCCTCAGATGCCTTCTACTTCTCAGTTCTTCCACCTCCTCAGCTCTCACGATTTGTACCTTCCGTCTCACTCACTTACACGTTGTTCAGTTGCAGCTGTTCATGACTGCATGGACCATGACATGCCAGGCCCTTCTGCCCTCCACAAGTTCCCAAAGTCTGTCCAAGCTCTTTTTCATTGCTTCCGTGACACTGCCTATCCATCTCATCCTCTGCTGTCCCCTTTAACTTTTTCCTTCATTCTTTCCCAATATTAGGGTCTCTTCCAGAGAGTCCCTTCTTCTCATTATGTGGCTAAAGTATTTGAGCTTCAGCTTAAATTAAATTAAATTTGATCTCCCAGAAGATGGTGGAGTAGAAGGACGCAGGTTTACGAGCTCCGAAACCACAGCCCATAGAATTAACGTGAAAAGAGACCCCCATAACTTCTGGACCACTGAAAGGTGTACAGAAACAGAGTGGAAGAGATTTCCGTTCCAGAGAGCCCTGGAGAGCCGTCCCCAGGGTCTGTCGCGCCCCGGAAAGCAGACTCCACCCCAGCACTGCCCTGGCCGCGGCCCCAGAGAAGCTGACCCGAGCAGGCTTCAGGGACAGAGGCTCCGGCAGCCGGGAAGGTCCCTCCGCCCACAGAAGCTACAGGTCAGTGAGAGAGAAGGCTGGGCTGGAGGAGGGGAGCGGAGTGTCTCCGTGACTCGGGCCCCCTTGGGAGGAAGCGGCGGCGGCAGAGATGGGGGCAGGAAGCGGCAGAGGTGTGGGCAGCAGCAGCGGCGGCGGCCTGGGACTCCCCCAGCAGCAGGCAGGATCTTCATTACTGAAAGTTTCTGCATAAACAACCTGAGGGAGCTGAGCCTGGGAGATGGCCCTGTCCCACCCGCTTCTTTTCTGAAGGTCTCTGCATAAAGCCCCTGAGGGAGCTGAGCCTGGGAGGCGGCCCTGCCCCCACCCCAGCGCCAGAACTAAAGCTCACATTGATTAGCTCGGAGAGCACATTTGAATCTCAGACCCCCAAGCACTAGCTGGGCGGATCTAGGCGGGGGTGGACAGGAATCTCAGAAGTCAAGTAACTGGCTGGGAAAATGCCTAGAAAAGGGAAGAAAAATAAGACTATAGAGAGTTTTTTCCAACAAATGCAAATGATCCCGACTTTCGAATCTGATGACAAGGACATATTCTTGCCATCAGGGAAAGACGTGGAGGGCGGGGCCTCAGCACCCCAGACACCCCAGGGGGATGTCGGGTGGGCTCAGGCCTTGGAAGAGCTCAAAAAGGATTTTGAAAAGCAAGTTAGGTGGAGGAAAAACTGGGAAGAGAAATGAGAGAGATGCAAGAAAAGTATGAAAAACGGGTCAGTACCTTGGTTAAGGAGACCCAAAAAAATGCTGAAGAAAATAACACCTTGAAGAATAGGCTCACTCAATTGGCAAAAGAGGTTCAAAAAGCCAATGAGGAGAAGAATGCTTTCAAAAGCAGAATTAGCCAAATGGAAAAAGAGGTTCAAAAGCTCACTGAATTTAATAGTTCTCTCAAAATTAGAATGGAACAGATGGAGTCTAATGACTTTACGAGAAACCAAGAAATCACCAAACAAAACCAAAAGAATGAAAAAATGGAAGAGAATGTGAAATATCTCATGGGAAAAAACAACTGACCTGGAAAATAGATCCAGGAGAGACAATTTAAAAATTATGGGACTTCAGGGTCCGGCGCGCCCGGAAAGTAAACCCGACCCCCAGCGCTGCCCTGGCCGAGGCCTCAGAGAAGCGGATCCGAGCAGGCTTCAGAGACGGAAGCTGAAGCAGCCGGGAAAGCCCCTCTGCCCACAGAAGCGACAGGTCAGTGAGAGAGGCCGGGCTGAAGGAGAGGGGAAGCGGGGCGTCTCCGTGACTCGGGCCCCCTCGGGAGGAAGTGGCGGCGGCAGGGACGGGGGCAGGAAGCGGCGGAGGCAGAGGTGTGGGCTGGGGATGAGGTGGCAGCGGCCCAAGACTCAGGAATCCCCCAACAGCAGGCAGGATCTTCATTACGGAAGATTCCCGCATAAAACCTGACGGAGCTGAGCCTGGGAGACGGCCCTGCCCCAACCCCGCTCTGTTGCTGAAGGCTTCTGCTCGGGACCCCCAGGGGAGCTGAGATTGGGAGGCGGGGCCCCCCACCCCGCCCCAACCCGCTCCATTCCTGAAAGTCTCTGCATAAAGCCCCCCAAGGGATCAGAGTCTCAGAGGCAGCCCTGGCCCCACCCCAGCACCTGAACTAAAGCTCACTGATTGACAGCCGGCAGGAGGAAAGCCCATTTAAATCTCAGAGGCCAAGCACTAGCTGGGCGGATCCAGGCGGGGGTGGAAAGGAATCTCAGAAGTCAAGTAACTGGCTGGGAAAATGCCTAGAAAAGGGAAGAAAAATAAGACTTTAGAGAGTTTTTTCCAACAAATGCAAATGATCCCGACCTTCGGATCTGACGAAGATGAGGACGTATTCTTGCCATCAGGGAAAGACGTGGAGGGCGGGGCCTCAGTACCCCAGACACCCCAGGGGGGTGGTGGGTGGGCTCAGGCCCTGGAAGAGCTCAAAAAGGATTTTGAAAAGCAAGTTAGACAGGTGGAGGAAAAACTGGGAAGAGAAATGTCAGAGATACAACAAAAGTTTGAAAAACAGGTCAATACCTTGGTAAAGGAGACCCAAAAAAATGCTGAGGAAATTAACACCTTGAAAAATAGGCTCACCCAATTGGCAAAGGAGGTTCAAAAAGCCAATGAGGAGAAGAACGCTTTCAAAAGCAGAATGAACCAAATGGAAAAAGAGGCTCAAAAGCTCACTGAATTTAATAGCTGTCTCAAAATTAGAATGGAACAGATGGAGTCTAATGACTTTATGAGAAACCAAGAAATCACCAAACAAAACCAAAAGAACGAAAAAATGGAAGAGAGTGTGAAATATCTCATGGGAAAAACAACTGACCTGGAAAATAGATCCAGGAGAGACAATTTAAAAATTATGGGACTACCTGAAAGTCATGATCAAAAAAAGAGCCTAGACATCATCTTCCATGAAATTATCAAGGAAAACTGCCCTGACATTCTAGAACCAGAGGGCAAAATAAGTATTGAAAGAATCCATCGATCACCACCTGAAAGAGATCCAAAAAGAGAAACTCCTAGGAACATTGTGGCCAAATTCCAGAACTCCCAGCTCAAGGAAAAAATCTTACAAGCAGCTAGAAAGAAACAATTCCAGTACTGTGGAAATACAATCAGGATAACCCAAGATCTAGCAGCTTCTACATTAAGGGATCGAAGGGCGTGGAATAGGATATTCCAGAAGGCAAAGGAACTAGGACTGAAACCAAGAATCACCTACCCAGCTAAACTGAGTATAATACTTCAAGGGAAAATATGGTCTTTCAATGAAACAGAGGACTTTCAATCATTCTTGATGAAAAAACCAGAGCTGAAAAGAAAATTTGACTTTCAAACACAAGAATGAGAAGAAGCATGAAAAAGTAAACAGCAAAGAGAAGTCTTAAGGGACTTACCATGAGTGAACTGTTTACATTCCTACATGGAAAGACAATATTTGTAACTCTTAAAACTTTTCAGTATCTGGGTAGTTGGTGGGACCACACATACACATGTACACGCATGCACACACATACACACATGCACACACATACAGAGATAGAGAGCACAGATTGAACTGAATAGGATGGGACCATACCTTAAAAGAAACTAGGGTAAATGGTGAGAGAAAAATGTAGGGGGAGGGAAAGGGAAGGGGGTAACTATATGTCATTTAAGAGGCAGGTAGTTTTTCTTAGTGGAGGGAAAAAGAGGAGAGCTGAGAAAAACAAAAACAAGAAGTTTACCCTCATCACATTTGACTAAACGAAGGAGTGAAATCCACACTCATTTTGGTATGAAAACCTATCTTACAGTATAAGAAAGTGGGGGAGAAAGAGATATTGCAAGGGGGGGGATGATGGAAGGGAGGGCAAAGGGAGGAGGGAGCAATTTGAAGTCAACACTTGGGGAGGGACAGGATCAAAAGACAGAAGAGAAACAATGAGGGGCAGGTTAGGAGGGATGGTAATCCAGTTAGTCTTACACAACACGACTATCAGGGAGGTCATTGGCAAAACTACACAGATATGGCCTATATTGAATTGCCTGCTGTCCCAAAGGGAAAGGGTGGGGAGGGAGGGATGAGGAGAATTTGGAACTCAAAGTTTTAGGAACAAATGTTTAGTATTGTTGTTGCAACTAGGAAAGAAGACATACAGTTAAGGAGGAATAGAAAGTCATCTGGCCCTACAGGAGAAAAGAGAAGATGGAGACAAGAGAAGGGAGAGATGACAGAAGAGAGGGCAGATTGGAGATAGGGAAAATTAGATTGCTTGGGGTATTGGGGTGGGGGGAGGGGATAAAAGGGGAGAAAATTTGGAACCCAAAAATTTGTGAAAATGAATGTAAAAAATTTAAATAAATAAATTAATTAAAAAAAAAAATTATGGGACTACCTGAAAGCCATGATCAAAAAAAGAGCCTAGATATCATCTTCCATGAAATTATCAAGGAAAACTGCCCTGACATTCTACAACCAGAGGGCAAAATAAGTATTGAAAGAATCCATCGATCACCACCTGAAAGAGATCCAAAAAGAGAAACTCCTAGGAACATTGTGGCCAAATTCCAGAACTCCCAGCTCAAGGAGAAAATCTTGCAAGCAGCTAGAAAGAAACAATCCCAGTACTGTGGAAATACAATCAGGATAACTCAAGATCTAGCAGCTTCTACATTAAGGGATCGAAGGGCGTGGAATAGGATATTCCAGAAGTCAAAGGAACTAGGACTCAAACCAAGAATCACCTACCCAGCTAAACTGAGTATAATACTTCAAGGGAAAATATGATCTTTCAATGAAACAGAGGACTTTCAATCATTCTTGATGAAAAGACCAGAGCTGAAAAGAAAATTTGACTTTCAAACACAAGAATGAGAAGAAGCATGAAAAAGTAAGCAGCAAAGAGAAATCTTAAGGGACTCACCAGAAGTGAACTGTTTACATTCCTACATGGAAAGACAATATTTGTAACTCTTAAAACTTTTCAGTATCTGGGTAGTTGGTGGGACCACACACACACATGTAAATGCATGCATGCACACACACATACACACATGCGCACACATACAGAGACAGAGAGCACAGAGTGAATTGAATAGGATGGGACCATATCTTAAAAGAAATTAAGGTAAATGGTGAGAGAGAAATGTAGTGGGAGGAAAGAGGGTGAAATGGAATGGGGTAATTATATGTCATTTAAGAGGCAAGCAGGAGACTTCTTAGTGGAGGGAAAAAGAAGAGAGCTGAGAAAAAACAAAACAATTAGTTTACCCTCATCACATTTGACTAAAGGAAGGAATAAAATGCACACTCATTTTGGTATGAAAACCTATCTTACAGTATAGGAAAGTGGGGGAGAAGGAGATAAGCAAGGTGGGGGACGATGGAAGGGAGGGCAAGGGGAGGAGGGAGCAATTTGAAGTCAACACTCGGGGAGGGACAGGATCAAAAGACAGAAGAGAAACAATGAGGGGCAGGGTAGGATGGAGGGTAATTCAGTTAGTCTTACACAACACGACTATCAGGGAAGTCATTTGCAAAATTACACAGATATGGCCTATATTGAGTTGCCTGCCTTCCCAAAGGGAATGGTTGGGGAGGGAGGGATGGGGAGAATTTGGAACTCAAAGTTTTAGGAACAACTGTTTAGTATTGTTGTTGCTACTAGGAAAGAAGACATATAGTTGTTTTTTTGTTTTTATTTATTTATCTATTTATTTATTTAACTTTTTACATTCATTTTCACAAAGTTTTGGGTTCCAAATTTTCTCCCCTTTTATCCCCTCCCCCCACCCCAATACCCCAAGCAATCTAATTTTCCCTATCTCCAATCTGCCCTCTCTTCTGTCATCCCTCCCTTCTCTTGTCTCCATCTTCTCTTTTCTCCTGTAGGGCCAGATGACCTCATTAACTGTATATCTTCTTTCCTAGTAGCAACAGCAATACTAAACAGTTATTCCTAAAACTATGAGTTCCAAATTCTCCTCATCCCTCCCTCCGCACCCATTCCCTTTGGGAGGGTAGGCAACTCAATATAGGCCATATCTGTGTAATTTTGCAAATGTCTTCCCTGATAGTCGTGTTGTGTAAGACTAACTGAATTACCCTCCATCCTACCCTGCCCCTCATTGTTTCTCTTCTGTCTTTTGATCCTGTCCCTCCCCGAGTGTTGACTTCAAATTGCTCCCTCCTCCCTTTGCCCTCCCTTCCATCGTCCCCCCCCCTTGCTTATCTCCTTCTCCCCCACTTTCCTATACTGTAAGATAGGTTTTCATACCAAAATGAGTGTGCATTTTATTCCTTCCTTTAGTCAAATGTGATGAGGGTAAACTAATTGTTTTGTTTTTTCTCAGCTCTCTTCTTTTTCCCTCCACTAAGAAGTCTCCTGCTTGCCTCTTAAATGACATATAATTACCCCATTCCATTTCACCCTCTTTCCTCCCACTACATTTCTCTCTCACCATTTACCTTAATTTCTTTTAAGATATGGTCCCATCCTATTCAATTCACTCTGTGCTCTCTGTCTCTGTATGTGTGCGCATGTGTGTATGTGTGTGTGCATGCATGCATTTACATGTGTGTGTGTGGTCCCACCAACTACCCAGATACTGAAAAGTTTTAAGAGTTACAAATATTGTCTTTCCATGTAGGAATGTAAACAGTTCACTTCTGGTGAGTCCCTTAAGATTTCTCTTTGCTGCTTACTTTTTCATGCTTCTTCTCATTCTTGTGTTTGAAAGTCAAATTTTCTTTTCAGCTCTGGTCTTTTCATCAAGAATGATTGAAAGTCCTCTGTTTCATTGAAAGATCATATTTTCCCTTGAAGTATTATACTCAGTTTAGCTGGGTAGGTGATTCTTGGTTTGAGTCCTAGTTCCTTTGACTTCTGGAATATCCTATTCCACGCCCTTCGATCCCTTAATGTAGAAGCTGCTAGATCTTGAGTTATCCTGATTGTATTTCCACAGTACTGGGATTGTTTCTTTCTAGCTGCTTGCAAGATTTTCTCCTTGAGCTGGGAGTTCTGGAATTTGGCCACAATGTTCCTAGGAGTTTCTCTTTTTGGATCTCTTTCAGGTGGTGATCGATGGATTCTTTCAATACTTATTTTGCCCTCTGGTTGTAGAATGTCAGGGCAGTTTTCCTTGATAATTTCATGGAAGATGATATCTAGGCTCTTTTTTTGATCATGGCTTTCAGGTAGTCCCATAATTTTTAAATTGTCTCTCCTGGATCTATTTTCCAGGTCAGTTGTTTTTCCCATGAGATATTTCACATTCTCTTCCATTTTTTCATTCTTTTGGTTTTGTTTGGTGATTTCTTGGTTTCTCGTAAAGTCATTAGACTCCATCTGTTCCATTCTAATTTTGAGAGAACTATTAAATTCAGTGAGCTTTTGAACCTCTTTTTCCATTTGGCTAATTCTGCTTTTGAAAGCATTCTTCTCCTCATTGGCTTTTTGAACCTCTTTTGCCAATTGAGTGAGCCTATTCTTCAAGGTGTTATTTTCTTCAGCATTTTTTTGGGTCTCCTTAACCAAGGTACTGACCCGTTTTTCATACTTTTCTTGCATCTCTCTCATTTCTCTTCCCAGTTTTTCCTCCACCTGTCTAACTTGCTTTTCAAAATCCTTTTTGAGCTCTTCCAAGGCCTGAGCCCACCCGACATCCCCCTGGGGTGTCTGGGGTGCTGAGGCCCCGCCCTCCACGTCTTTCCCTGATGGCAAGAATATGTCCTTGTCATCAGATTCGAAAGTCGGGATCATTTGCATTTGTTGGAAAAAACTCTCTATAGTCTTATTTTTCTTCCCTTTTCTAGGCATTTTCCCAGCCAGTTACTTGACTTCTGAGATTCCTGTCCAACCCCGCCTAGATCCGCCCAGCTAGTGCTTGGGGTCTGAGATTCAAATGGGCTTTCCGTGCGCCCGCTAATCAATGTGAGCTTTAGTTCTGGCGCTGGGGTGGGGGCAGGGCCGCCTCCCAGGCTCAGCTCCCTCAGTTTGTTTATGCAGAGACTTTCAGTAATGAAGATCCTGCCTGCTGCTGGGGGAGTCCGGGCCGCCGCCACTGCTGCCTCAACTGCCGCCCATGCCTCTGCCTCCGCCGCTTCCTGGCCCCGTCTCTGCTGCCGCCGCTTACTCCCAAGGGGGCCTGAGTCACGGAGACACTCCGCTCCCCTCCTCCAACCCAGCCTCTCTCACTGACCTGTAGCTTCTGTGGGCGGAGGGACTTTCCTGGCTGCCGGAGCTTCCGTCCCTGAAGCCTGCTCGGGTCAGCTTCTCTGGGGCCGCGGCCAGGGCAGCGCTGTGGTGGGGTCCGCTTTCCGGGGCACAAGGGACCCTGGGGACGGCTCTCCAGGGCTCTCTGGAACGGAAATGTCTTCCACTCCATTTCTGTACACGTTTCAGTGGTCCAGAAGTTATGGAGGGTCTCTTTTTACATTAATTCTATGGGCTGTGGTTTCGGAGCTCGTAAATGTGCGTCCTTCTACTCCGCCATCTTGGCTCTGCCCCCAAGACATATAGTTAATGAGGAATAGAAAGTCATCTGGCCCTACAGGAGAAAAGAGAAAATGGAGACAAGAGAAGGGAGGGATGACAGAAGAGAGGGCAGATTGGAGATAGGGAAAATTAGATTGCTTGGGGTATTGGGGTGGGGGGAGGGGATAAAAGGGGAGAAAATTTGGAACCCAAAATTTTGTGAAGATGAATGGAAAAAGTTAAATAAATAAATAAATAAATAAATGATTTGATCTTCCAGTGAATAGTCTGAATTAATTTAAGTATTAAATGATATGATATCTGTTCTGGGGACTCTCAATAGTCTTCTCCAGCACCACAGTTTGAAAGCATTGATTCTGAGATGTTCAATTTTCCTTATAGTCCAACTCTGACAGCCATACATTTCTGCTGGAAAAACCATAGTTTTGACTGTATGGACCTTTGTTGGCAAGGTGATATCTCTGCTTTTTAGTATGCTGTCCAGATTTGCCAGAACTTCCTTCTGAAGAGCAAGCATTGTTTAATTTCATGGCTGCAGTCACCATCTGCAATGATCTCTAAGCACAAGAATATAAAACCCGACACTGCTTCCATTTCTTCTCCCTCTGTCTGCCAGGGAGTGGTGAGACTCGTTGCCAAGATCTTATGTTTCTGGATGTTAAGCTTCGAGTCAACTTTTACACTTGCCTCTTTCACCTTCATCAAGAGGCTTCTCAGTTCCTCTTCACTTTCTGCCATCAGTCATCCCCCACGCCTAGGGATGGTCCTTTCTGTGATAGCTTCATCATCATTCACAAGTGTCCCACATCCCCTCTGAAATTCCTTTCTCTGACCACATAGAACTTGTCCTTTCTTCTTTGCTGTGCCTCACATCCTGAATCAATTCTTTAGCTTTACTATAACCTCCAGGCAGACAGTCCTCCCTTAGGTTATCACCTCTGCTTTGCTCTCATTTTCTTGCCTTCAAAATCATGATCCTTTAGTTAATCTTTCATATTGCCTTCTAGTCTTTAATCCCATTGTTTTGCCACCACTTAGCCCTCTCCAAACCTATACCCTGGATTCCTGCTGTATATCACTAGAGAAAATCACACAACCATGTTGGCTGGAATCACTATACATTTATGCTGTCTAATCTCCATTGGGCCTACCCTGCTGCACTGCTACCCTTTCTTCTTCCCTGATTAACTCTGTCTCACTCCTCCAACAGCTCTTTGATACTCCCTCCCTCTCAGAAGATGAACAGATATTTTACTCAAAACATTTGAAGCCATTTGTCCAGGCATCCTTTTGCTTCCAAAGTCCACTCTTCAGACCACCTCCATTTTATCTTTTGCTCCAGTCTCAGAGGATGAAGTGGCCCTCTCCTTGTGCCCTTGATCCTGTAGATCCTGTAGAGCTTGTTCCTTCAGTTATCCTCATTCTCTCTCTCATTTTTTAGCTTTTCCTTCTCCTTTGGCATCTTTCCTTCTGCCCCCAAATGTTCCATGGCTTTTCATCCTTAGCCTTCATTTGAGCCTTCCACCCCACACACTCTTCAGACCAATTGTAAAGTATAGATCTAGCCACTTCCTTCTCTAGTGGCTCCTAAATCCTGAGGATAAAATATCTCTCCTTCTGGGATTTTAAAGCTCTATACGATCCAGCCCTATAGAACCCATCTTTCCAGTCTGATTATACGTTATTCCCTCTGAATTCTTGGCCCACTGGCCTGCGTTCTGTTCTTGTATGTGATGTACCATCTCCCACCTCCCTACGTTGGCCCAAGGGCCCCAGTGTTTGGAATGTTCTTCTTTCTCTCTATTTCTTTGAAACCCTAACTCCTTTTAAGGCTCGACCTACATGTTGTTGCCTTCTAGAGTCCTTTTCTATTTATGCCAGTTGTTTGGGAACTCACCACCATTACCAAAAACAGCTTTGTGTTTACTTTGTATATATACATCTGTATTTACTTTCATGTGAACATGTTGTATCCACCCAACAGAATGTAATTTATTGAGGGGGTTAGATGAGATGTCCCTGAGCTACTCTCCAACTCTACATCATTGATCCAATGACCCAACATAGAAATTCCAAGTTCTCATAGACTTGTTCAGGGAACAAGTGTTACTATAGCTAAAATGTGCTGAAAATCAAATGGAAGGATGTTGGAACCAAAAGAGAATGCGTTCTCTTCCTCTTATCTCTAGCCTTGGTTTGTTGTTATGGGAAGATAGAACTTGGCATTCAGGGTCCACCCCACATTGGTACCTCTGGCATAGTAGATACCAAAAGCATGTGTTTGGCCAGGAAGATAATGATCAGCCTTCAAATTGAGGTACAGCCCAGCTTCTTCAAGTAGTCATTGATAGTTAGCCTCTTGGGAGGCCATTTATATATTCTTCCTATACTAAGATCATTGCATTTAGAGATGGAATGGGATCTCTGATGGAACCGGAGCCAGATTAAAGTATAATGGAGATTGTTAACAAAATAAATAAAAATACCACAAAAGATAGATAATGTTAATATGTGATTTTCTGTGGGAGGGTCTCTTTAAGTTTGACACTACTGATCTAGTCCAACTCTCCTTTGACATATGAGGAAATTGAAACTGAGAGAGTTGAAATGACTTCCCTACTCCTAGAGTAAATAAAGAGTTTAATAAATTTTATTTGTCCTAAGTTTATTGTGCTCCAGTTTCAAAGCATGTCTTTTTGTGTTAGCATTTTGAGGTTGTGTTGATTTAGAGCTGGTTCCATCTAGCATACTTCTTCCAAACTGACCTAAGGCCACATAGTGGCAGAACTCAGAATCACACCTACGTCTCCTGGTTCAAATCCAGTTGTGTGTATTTGGATGACTCTTGAACTTTCATCTTTCCTGACAGAAGAGTCTTTTAAAAAAAAAAAATCTGTCCTTGTGCAAAAGTCCCCATTTTCTTCCCACAGGTGGTGTGAACATTGAATTTCCCACCAAATCACAGAACACTTGAATAGTGGTGATATCTGATGAAGCAGATTATTTTAGGAGAAATACTGTAAAAGGAAATATTTCTTACAGTGGATAATGCATTTGTTGAAGTTGTTTCCTTGTGTGGTGGTAGAAAACAAAAATACAAGTAGGAGTCTATTTCTTCAAAGTTCAGCCCTTACCCTTTTATTTTCTTTTCATGCTCCTTCCAGTCACATGGTTTATAGAATCCTAGAATTTGAAGGGACTAGGCTATCTAGACAATCTCTTTCCAATTCTTTCTTCTATAGCTTTTCTTTTCCATTTTTTTCCCTCTAGTGCTCTCTATTCATTTGTAAAAGCATTTTAAACTCTTGTTTATATTTTCTGGGAATTCTAGTTGAATTTGTGTCCATGCTCTATTTTCCTTTGAGATTTTGCTTGAAGCTGTTTTGGAGTCATTTTCTTCTGAGAGAATTCTTTGTTTCAAATATCCTTGCCACCATGATAGCTTTTTATAGTGGGTTTCTTTCTGTTTGCTCATTTTTCCAGTCTACTTCTTATCTTTGGACTTTATGTTAGGGCTGTTAGACTTGTGGAGGGAAGGTCTGGTTAGCCCTCCTGCTGCTTTCTTATGGTATGGAATATCATATTATTCCTGGCTCTTAGGGACAGTGTGGGGGGACCTGCAGGTTTTCAGTGCTCCCAAAGTGGTCTGCTCCAAGGTACAGTTTGATGGTTGCACCCCCAGTCTGAGCTCTCAAAGTTCAGGACCTGAATTTGGATCTGAACAGGGAAAACAAAGGAAAAAAGCATTTAAATAATACCTACTATGTGCCAGATACTGTACTTAGTGCTTTGTACAAATATCTCATTTGCTCCTCACAACCTTGTGAGATCAGTGCAGTTATCATCTGATTTATAGGTGAGCAGTAGTTGATTGCTGCTGGACTTGGCCATTGTCATTTAGCAGGGAAGTGCTTTTGGTTCTGAGTAACAAAACTGCAGGCTTCACTTTGGTCTGCAATTCCTGCCCTGCTTATCCCTCTGTAGGCTTCAAATTGGGCTAAAAGCTGAAACATATATTTGCTTGGGGGTTCAAGTTACTCACCTGCTTCTGCTGGCTTCTGAACTTGCCCCTTTCCTCAATATTCCATCTAGGACCTGTGACTGCTCCTTATCCTGAAACAACACCATCTAGAGACAGGTCATCTCCTTAGTCATCACTAGATTGGATAGTTCCTGTCACCTACATGAGATCACAGTGCTCTGGTATGGATCAGAGACTTTATTTTGCTGAGTGTGTATTCTTCCCAGGGTTAGCACTCCATTGTACTCCTGGCCAAACCCCAGTGTCTTGCTGATCTTTCTAACTGTTTTCATGTACTGACCTGGGTAGAAAAAATGACTCACTCACATCTTGAATTTCTCTGTCTGGATCCAGTCTGTACATTTTCTAGATCTCTTTGAAGAAGTTTAGGTTCAGAGGAACTCTTCCTGCTACTCTATCTTGGTTTTACCCTCTGTTTAGGCAGTCTTACTCATAAATTTCTCCAGACCTTTTAAAAAATTCATTTGTTTGTCCCACCTGCACTGCCTCTTTGGGTTATGTGTTTGATAAATTTCATTTGTCCTATGCTTATGACAGTCAAATCTCAAAAGTTGATCTTCCTAGTGTTTCACCCAATATATGAATGAATTCCCTTTTCAATATCCTTCTGTTTGGCAGGTATAAGACTTGGAACCAAACCAAAGTAGCTTCTTGTTAGGGAAAGGTTGGGGCCCCCTGAGGTAGGGGAAGGACACCATCCAGTGGGCCCTTTAATGTATGCAGCCACATCAAAATCTAGAAAAATGTAGAAATTGTGAAACTTTTAAAAAATAGCTTTCCATATTATTGGGTACTAAGAAATAGTGAATATAACGTAGACAGAAACATGAAAAGATTTGTATGCAGAAGTGTTCAATATCCAAAGAACAATTGACAGAGTAATAAACTACAACACCGTGAAAAAGATGCCACTAAAAAGAAGGCAGATTCTGAGTAATCCACCAATACTAATACTGTCAGAGAACATGCCCCCAAGATAACAGAAAGGTGGAGAGCACTCCTTGTCAGGAGGGGTCACTAGAGGTCACCACTCTATTAAATTTGGGTTTTTGATTTTGTTTACTTTTTTCCTTTGTACTAAGGAATAGTTCAGTATGGGAACAGGATTCCCAGAAATGACTGGTGTAGAGCTAAAAGCATTCAGTAAAATATATTTGTAGATATGTAATATTTTATATTTACAATATGAAAATATTTTATTTATTTGTATCTTAAATAGTTTTCCATCCTTGAGCTTAGTATTAGACTGTGTCTGTTGCCTGAGTTCCAAGCTAGCTAGGAGGTTTGTCACTTAAGTTGGCCCCAGCTTGTCTTGATGACCCTCTAGAGAGGGCTATGCTCTGTGTTGGTGGAAGGAGTACCACACCAGTGAGATTATGGATCCTTAAAACATTGGAGTTCCCATAAATCAGCAAGAAGATGGGCTACAGTGGTATTGATCATTGAGAATTATAGAGCTCAAAATGTATCTCTCAAATCTGAGCATTAATAGTGATACAGCTATACAAATGAACTTGGAGCCATATCTCCAATCCCAGTATCTTAGCCCCAGGCCTGCATTTCTAGCAGTCCAATGGGCATCTTTACCTGGATGTGTCATTTTTATTTCAAAGTCACCTCTCAAATCTGACTCTCTCTTCCAAATTTATTTTTCTGTTAATGGATGCCCCTCTTCTCTCAGTTACTGAGGCTTGAAAACTTGGAGACATCTTTAATTCATCCTCACGCAGTCACTATAAGAACCCACTGTGTGACTAGCACTGTAGCAAGTGCTATTGCACATATCCAGTGGTGCCTTCTTTTGAAATATCTCTCATATCTATACCTCTTAACATTTCCATTGCTATTTCTTAGAGCAGGTTCTCACAGAATCATAGAATTTTAGAGTTGGGAGGTATCTCAAAGGCCATCTAGTCCAACCCATGCCCAAAAAGAATCCCTCCTACAGCTTAGCCTGCTGGTGGTCACCCAGGTGCTGCTCAAAGGCCTCCAGACACCCCCATCTTGGATTACCCACCTAGCCTCTTTACTGGGCTTTCTCTACATCACTTCACTCAGTCATCCTAAACAAGAAGATATTCCTATCAAGAACTCCTATTTAACTCAGAATCTTTGATGTTTTCTCATGATTTATGATATAAAGTTCAGACTTCTTGGCCTAATTGTTAAGACCCTCTATATTCTGTCCTCATCCTACCCATCTATTCCTATTAACCACTACTCTCAATATGAATTCATCACTTCACCTGGTCTGGTTCTTCTGATCACTAAACGGACATACTTTTAACTGCTTTTGTGCTTCCTCTGTTCTTGCTGTCACACCCTACCTCACTCCCATCTGCAATGAAGAGTCCTTTTTCTCCAATTTTTCTCCAATTATCCAAGTCCTGTCCCATCCTTCCAGAGCCAGCTTAAGGCTTGGTCTCCTACCAAGCCTTCTCAGACTCTTCTAGCTGCTGGCATTATCACTTGCTATCATATTGTTAGAGCACTGTTTCATATTCCCATATATCCCTGTTTGTTAAAGATTATACATTTCTCAGCGGCAGACTAGTCCCAACTCTCCCATTTTGCATTTATGAAATTTAATGTTTTAATCCAAGTGTAAGACTTTGCATTTATCCCTGCTTTTTACTAAGAGATGTTAAAGATCATCTTTTTGTAACCAATTATAATCACTCCCTCATTTATTTGTTGTATAAATCTAGATCTTCATAATTATTTTGGCACCCCAAGGTAAATGAAGCATCTATATGTAACCGACCCAAAGTTCCATTTTCTTTGCTAAAAGATGAAAAGAGGAGCTCTTCATTTCCTAACCGTGTCCTTTTTCTGTTTGGCAGATATTGATTATCCACCCTGGTGTGTTACTAATTCAAAGGAAGAAGGCTTTTTTACTTTCTTGTGTGCTCATACCAGTGGTGGTACTGGTAGGAATGAATCTGTTTCTCTTGTATAAGCCATAGGATCATGATACATTGCGTGCCTTTCTGGTATATTTTTTTGAAATGAAACATGGCAGCAGAACCAGGAGAGCTTTGTTCACAGCAACAACCACAGTGTGCAAGGAATTTTTCTGGTAGACTTTAGTACTTCATTGCAGTACATGAACTTAAAAAATTTCCGATGGATTCTTGAGGCAAAACTCCTTCCACATCTAGAGAAATGAAATTGGACTGCAGATAGAAACAGACCATTTTCTTTTGTATTATGTTTTGTTTTGTTTTATGGTTTCTCCTATTCATTTTAATTCTTCTGTACAACATGTATTTAATAGGAATGTACATGTAGAACCTATATAAGATTGTGTGCCATCTCAGGGTGGGAGTAGGGAGGGAAGGGGAGTGAGGAAGAGAGAGGGGAAAGAAATCTAAGATATTTGGAAGTAATTGTTGAACACTGAAAACAAATAAAATAATTTAATTTTTAAAAATAATGAAATATAGCCAGATTTTTATGTTTTAAATATAGACCAACACTTTTTTATGGTATTTCTAACTTGTCATTGCCAGGGCAGATCTGACAAAACCAAATCTTACATTACACCCATCACTGCAACTCTTCCTCAGTTCACCTCTGCCCCACTGTACTGGTCTGTTGGCAAGTGGGAGACTCTCAGTGCATCCTGGTGTTTCTTACAATTTGGAGATGAGCTGTGTGTGTAGAGGCTTCACAAAAGTTGTTCCAAATGATCATGAGAAAAACTATGTTGTGTATCAACAAGGAAAAAGTAGAACTGAAGTAATATAGGAACTTAGATACTCTGATGTGGTGATTGCTGTGGGCTTTTATTCTGCTGTGAAATTGGCCCATGTATAGGAAGGGTGTTACTGAATCCAGAGCAGCTGCTGTATTTCTGGTCCCCCTAGAATGACTGAATGTTTTAATAGAATCTATCCCCACAACTATGTCAGTTACCATGTAATGACTTTTTCTCATCTGAAATCAGCCCTTACTCAACATCAAAAGCAGCAGTCTTGTATTGATGTTAACTAGTTATAAAGTCTGCTCCTTTTTCATTAAACCATATGAGCCCTAAGCGTCACCAAAGGAAAAAAAAGATTTTTATTAGCTGATGCAGTTTTTAAAATCAGGTTAGCGTCGAGCATATGGGCAGTGATGAATCTGCAATGGCAGTCATTAGGCAAACTTCCCAATATTCAATAGAATGCAGTTTGCTGGAGCTTGGTTGCTAAAGTACAGTAATAGAAATACAGCTTTAAAGTTTGAGTTTGAAATTGCATGCCTTAAACACATAAAAGAGAAGGCTGTACTGCACCCATTATGAACTTAAGTGTTAAATGTTATGATCATATAGTATACTATATCATATGGCATATCTTATCATATGCTATTGAATCTCAATAGTTCTGCACCAGGGATGGCTTGACTCTGACATGGAGATGCCTGCCACTTTAACATTATATGACAGTTAACAAAAGAGAAGCCTTGTGGAACTGTCCACATGGGGCTTCTACCTCTCACATTGATTGTAGAATGTGGCTATTTCCTCAGTGGACTTAGGGAATCTCACACTCTTAGAGCTGGAAGAGACCTGAGCATTTGTCTAGTCCAATCCATTCCTATTACCATCTACCTAACCAGTGGCAATCCAGCCAGAAGCCTGAAGAAGACCTGAAGAAATAGAATCATCTTTCTCCTCCTGAGGCAGCTCATCCCATTTTGGGCTAGCTCTTTTTGTTAGGAAGCTTTGTCTTAAGTCTGGCAGAAACCTGCCTCTGCAATATACTCCCATTGTAGCTGGTTCTCTCTCTTTCTTTCAAGAGATGACCCTTCAAATACTTGAAGAGAGCTGTCATGTTTCCCCTTCCTTCTTTCAGGCGACCAATCCTCATGGCACAAAAACTCAAGGTCCTTCACTGACTTGGTTGCTCGTCTCAGGAGACTGTGCAGTTTATCAGTCTCCTTCAGCCATAGTGTTTTATCTAAGTGAAAAGGTAGCAACTCTGTTGGTTGATTATTTCCTTCAGGAAAGCAAATGGAACAAAACCACCTTAGGGACCAAACACAAGATTATCCACTTTTTAAAACTGTATCTTGACCGCATTTATATACTGCTGGAACCAATATGGACCATTCTTTGAAGATTTCTGCAGTGGTAGTGTCTTTTAGCCCTCTGTACTATAACCTAAAAGTTATAGTAGGTTACTAAACTTTACAGTCATGTCACAGAGGACTCATTCTCTGGCAATTTTATAGTGCATAAAGGCTTAATTTATAATAGATTTATTTTCTAGGGAAAAATGTAACAGAGTGATTGAAGGTGATGGTGAAACTTTTCAATTCTTAAATAGAGAATGATGCACCTCTTAATTTTGTTTCAGAGCTTTAGAAAAAAATAACTTAAAACATCATTATTAGTGACTTATGTATCTCATTACATTTTGAAATGTTGTCAGTATTTTTACGGTAGTGAGAGAGGTTATCATTTATGAAATATTGAGCCAATGACCTTAGCTATTCAGTTATGATGAAAGGCCCAATCTAACGTTTTATTGAACATGATACTTATGAAAAATGAAACTTCTCATTTCCATTACTTAATCAATAGCACATTAAGCCATTTATTAATTTGATTAAAGAAGGTCATTGCAGAACTGAGTATCCCACTCCCTTCTTATCTAGTTTAATTTTAGTAACCAAGAAATAGTAGGGTGCTCTTGCACTCACTCTGTGAAGCTGTACAAGTCCAGCTAATCTTTTGTTTGCTGCTTCTATGTGAGAAAGTAAAGAAAAATCACAATCTGGGAATCAGCAAACCGTTTTGAATAGCTTTTAAGATACAGTCAGATTCTTCTTTTGGTTATCACATTAGTTAGCTGGTGAAGACAATTGGATCAATATATACATTTGAAACAATTCATAAGAACAAGCAGAATTTACCTGTATTTTCAGTAAGCATATCGATAAGCATATGGTAAACAGTTTACAAATTATTACTTAAGCCAGTAATTAAAAATGTCAGGAAAACATGGATCCAAGATTAAGGAGGAAAACAAGATGGTATGAATTTTAGAGAGAAGACTATTAAAATTCACCACCCGGGCAGGCTATACTGTGTACAAGAATACCCTGTGGGTTTGCTTCCAGACTACCACAATAAGGCAAGTCACGAATTTCGGGGTTTCCCAATGCATATGAAAGTTATGTTTACTCTGTACTGTAGTCTGTTAAGTGCGCAATAGTATTCTGTCTCAAAAATGTCTATATCTTAATTTAGCCTAAAAATAGATGCTATAACCATCATCTGAGTCTTCAGCAAGTTGTAATTTTTTTTGCTGGTGGAGGGTCTTACCTAGAATTCAGTGCTTCCTAAATTGTGGGAAAAGTTTAAGAAGCCCTGGCCTAGATTTTGATGGCTGCTGACTGGTCAGGTGGTGGTTGCTGAAGGTGGGAAATGAGGAGCACCAGTGGCAATTTCTTAAAATAAGACAACAATAAAGTTTGCCACATTGACTCTTCCTTTCACTTGAACACTTAGAGGCCATGGTAGGGTTTTTAATTGTCCTGATTGGGAGAGAGACAGGGAAAGACTGGTCAGCCGAGCCATCAGAACAGACACAGCATTGTTTGCATTCTTATATAGGCAGTTTGTGGGACCCCAAAACAGTTACGCTAGTAACATCAAAGATCCCTGATCACAGATCACCATTCTAGATATAATAATAATGAAATACTGGGAGAATTACCAAAATAGGACACAAGCACATGTCAGCACATGCGATTGGGAAAATGGCACTGATAGACTTACTTGACACAGGGATGCCACAAACATTCAGTTTGTAGGAAAAAAAACCCCAGAAAACTGCAGTATCTTGATGTGCATAATACAGTGAAATGCAATAAAACAAGGTATGCCGGTATAGAAGGCTGAATGGCAAAAAAGAAATAAATAAGAAATTAATGATTGAAGACATCAGAAAATAGATAACATAGAAGATTGACCCAGAATAGATGATTCCTAAATCCATGCCCTGTATTACATACTTCAAGGCAGTAGAGAAGTGGGTTGGCGTAGTAAATGGAGTCAGGCAGACCTGAGTTCAAATCCAGTCTTTGACACAGCCTGGTTTTGTGACTTTGACCAAGCCACTTTCAACTGCCCCCAGGTGACTTCCTAAAACTAAATTATTGAGGAGATGCTTGCCAAATTTGTGGAAGAGGGAATGTGCTTCTACATCGAGTTCCCCTTGATGAAATAGCGGTTTGGCCCCACCACCAAAAGAAAAGAAGTTCAGACCAGGATGAAGATGGAGAGAATATTGTGAAGTTAATATGGACAGAATTCGGACTAATTCTTGAAGTTAGGATGAAGAGCACTCCATGACATTTAATGCTTTTGTTTACTTTACAGAGAAGGATCCTTTGGAGATCATGATTTAAAACAGGACAAGGTCCAGTGAATATTTCCAAAGTACCCACTATGTACTAAGTACTTTGCTATATATCCTGGGAATAGATGGGACAGTACTGCTGAAAATGGAATCACTTTTGCTCACGTTGCACCCTAAGTCTTCTTAATAATTTGTGATTTAAGTGAGTGACCCTGAAAGTGGCTCTATCCTTTGTCCTTCAGTGGCCTACTTTGAGATTTTCTGTCCAAGATCCCTATAGAAATTGTAAGATTCTGTAAAATTCCTATTTCTACAGTGTTTAAATAGACTCATCCCTTTAAAAATATTTAAGAAGTTTCATCCCAGAAACTATTCTCAAAACAAATCAAAATTACTTTAAATTTTTTTTGTGGGGGGGGGGGGGTGGTGAGAAGCAAAGTGGCACCAGTGAAAAGAATATGGTATTTGAAACAGTAATAGTTGACTTTATGTGTTCCTTTTTAAGACTCGCAAAGCACTTTACACAAGTTATCTCATTTCAGTCGATCAAAATTTATTAATTAAATTAAAAATGTTTTCAAAAATCATCTGAATTGAAGGCCCTGGATTTGCTGCTTACCATCTGTGTCACCTCTGACAAGTCACCCTCTCTAGGTTTCAACTTCTGGATCTAAAAAAATGAGAGGGTGGGCTGTGGAGCCTGGTAGATCTGGTTTCAAATTCTGTCTTGACACGCCAACTGTGTCCCTTTGAGCAAACCACCTTTTCTGGATCTCATTTTCTTGATCTGTGCTTGGTTGAACTTGATGACTTCTCAGATCACTTCTAACTCTAAATCTACAATTTTAACTTGTTGCTGTTTAATCATTTTTTCAGTCATATCTGATTCTTCATGATCCCATATGGGCTTTTCTTGGCAAAGATACTGGAGTGTTTTGCCATTTTCTTCTCCTGCTCATTTTACAGATAAGGAACTGAGACAAACAAAGTGAAGTGACTTGCCCAGGGCCACCCAGCTAGGAAGTGTCTGAGGCTGGATTTGAACTCAGGAAGATGAGTCTTTGTGACTCCAGGCCTAGTGCTCCATCCACTGCACCAACTACCTGTCCATACAGTCTTAAATAGGGGTGAAAAAATAGTTAGAAATTATGGCTAAATTCAGTTTTTAAATGGGGGAAGGGTTAAATGAAAATTGTATTTTAACTTCCATTGAGAAGTTATTGTTCTTCAGTCATGGCTCTTCCTGACTCCATGGACCGAATTGTCCCAAGGGAGAGGGTTCTTGGCAGATACTGGAGTGGTTTGCGTAAAGCAAACAGGGATTAGGTGATTTACCCAGGGTCACGCAGCTAGTAAATGTCTGAGATCACATTTGAACTCAAGTCTTCTGACTGCAGGCCCGGTGTTCTATCCTCTGAGTCACCTCGCTGCCCCACCCTTGAGAAGTATAGATATGCAAATGTATAAGTAAGAAAAGAAATAGGAATGAAAAGCCTCCTAGAAATTCTAAAGTGAATATTTCTCTGATAATCTTTCCTTACATCTATTATCTGTCTCCTGAGTTTTCTTTCTTTTTTTGGATCCTTTCTGTAGGACCTACTGGCCCTAGGGTACAGGCTGTGCCCAGAATACTAACAGAATGCCAGGTCCCATCCCTTTGCCCAGACGGCTGACATTCTGTCTTCTCTGGCATGCTATCAGTGACCCAGAAATCTGTCACGATTGTCGAGCTGCAGTGTGGGGTGAGACTGCTTCTCACCATGAAAATGCCCTTTAAAAATGCTATTATCAGGGCCCAGGCAGCATCACCTGTGACAGGCCTGAATGATCTCTAGGCTGATACTTACTTAAATCATAAGTATTAGCACCAAAAGAGAACTGTAAGAAGCCAGATACTACAAACTTCCTGGGGCCAAAGGTTAGATGATCCAGGTATGTTGCCTAAAAGACTTCTTATCTTGAGACAGGAAAAGGAGAATTTTCCTTCTTACCTTTCTAGGATGTAGAGAGGTTTCAGGCATCCAACATCCTTTTGGTCATTTAGACTTGACAGTTTGTTCCATTTTTACCTTTGGTTGGGTACATGTTATTTTAAATGTCCACTGCTCCCTTGGAAGTGGGGATGGTGAGCAGGGGGTGCTCTTTACCCCAGGATGGCCTTCAGCCTTCTCATTAGGACTTTGTGCCGTGTCTCAGAGTGTCTCAGCTGATGAGAAGGGCACCTTAGCTTCTGTCCTTCAGAGGCCTTTGAGCAGAAGGAGTCTTGTTCGTAGAATAGAATAAAAGGGGACTCACACCTGGTGAGTTCTCCTGAGAGGAGACTTAAGAACGGTTAGTTTTATAATTTCTTTCATCATAGATATTTGGAGATTAAAATTCACAGAGGTTCTGTGCCAAAACCTTGGAGTAAAAGCATGGCATTTCTGCCTGAGGACAGAAATTTTTTTGTTTTGGGGTTTTTTCCCTGCCCATGCAACCCAGTATTGGAGACATATTGGGGACATTCCTTCATCTAACATACATACAGAGAAAGCTGATCTCTTTGCTGCTTTCCCCTTCAGGCTCAGAGCAGATTAAACCAGTACAGAGACAGGAATTTCTTTCCCCTCTCCCTGATAACTATGCATCCCATCAAGATGCAGTTCCTATTGATGTACATAATTGATCACGTTATTAACCTGTGCAAAAAGCCTTATTACGGTAATAAAGCCTAACTTCATTATACACCATATTTAGAAGAGCTAAATGTGCTGGGGAGCAGCTGACAGGTTCCCATTTCAGGGTTGATTCTGATGATGATAATGTTGAAATAGCATTGATCGCCCTCTAATTGAATTTCTTTTCTTTCCATAGGCCTCTTCTGAAGAGCTAAAAGCTGCCTACCGGCGGCTGTGCATGCTTTACCATCCAGACAAGCACCGAGACCCAGAGCTCAAATCACAAGCCGAGCAACTGTTTAACCTTGTCCACCAGGCTTATGAAGGTCAGTCAGGGCCCTGTAGCAGATAGTGAATTTTGATAGTGCTTGCCTTGAAGGGTGTAGAAGACAAAGGTCTTTGGTGGTGTTTGAAGATGGTGGTTAGCTTCAAGATGATACTGGCCTTCTACTGACTGACTGACTCTGAAAAGGCAGTATTTTGCTTTGGAAATCATTATGTGTCCAATAAGTGGAAAGTGAGTGCACAAGCTGAGCAAGAGGCCAGGCTTTGAATTGTCGGGGGAATCAGCTGCTTTTAAATTGTTTACTCCAGTTTTCTTCCAGAGGGAGACACTCTGATGCAGGGCCAGGCAGCTTTTCCATCTTTGGCTGGCAAGTTTGGTGATTCGAGTTTGTCTTCATCTGAAAGAGAATCTAAAGCTGAACTCTCACCCCCTGGGTTCCATGGCCAATGGGGGAGGAAATGCCTCCAAGAACATGGGGAATTTAAGGATGTGGGGAAAATTAAGAATGAGAATGAGAACAAGCAGAGGATTGTTATCTTATATATGTTTTATGTCATAAAGCGTTTGTTGTGCTGAGTTTTCTTGTGGTGAAGTATTATGCTTGGATTTAGAATTTATCCCAAGCAAATTAGCAGTGACTTATGCCAGGAAAACATTTTGTGAATTGTGAGAGCCATTCTTCCATAATTAGGCTAAAATGAGAGGACATGTTAGTCTATGAAATAAAGACTTTTCATTATACAAATAAAAACATATCTTGTATCTCAGTTTAGAATTTTGCCTAAAAATTAGATTTTAATGATCAATGAAAGTCAAGCAGTGGCACGTGTTGTATTTGCATAGCCAAGACTATGTAATCTTATCAGACTTAACTCTCCAGTCTGAGGCAGATGTTTCAAATCCATTTATAGGAAGAGCTTGATTGAAACTGCCTTCCTCTGATTACATTCTGTTATCTGTGTGGCTGAATTAATTTTACAGTTGTCTGAATTATTGATATGGTTTGTGTGCAGCATTTTGGAAATTTGGGAGGAGTAACTGAAACACAAGAGAGTTAACTGCAAAGCCCGACTGGCTCTTGTCAAACTGCTGCAGCAGCAAGCCTGGCACCCAGTGGTTTAGCCTAAAGGGAGACAAAAGCAAAATTGTGGATAAATGATTCCTTATTAAATCTCAGAGATTAGCTGAAGAAGTTTGGTGCCTATGTTTTTGAATGGTCAGCATTTCTTTCCTCCATATTAGATTTTAAAATCATTTGCATCTTCTTCCCTTTTTTTTAATTAGACCTTAAAATGTATGGAACTGTCTGCCAAAAGAAGTCAAGGTCTTATATAGAGACTGGCAAGGGCTGAAGTTGGGGTGTGGTGAGGGAGGAAGGTCACAGGTGAGGTATGTCAGCAGCTAAACTGAATCCTCAATCTGGCTTTATGCAGCTGTGTTCCTCAGGGACTTCTCACTTGTGAGTTTTACACTGTTCGTAGGATTGTAAACATAGAAAGAGGAAGAGCATCTCAGTCACCTTTCCTCATTTTACAAATGAGGAAACTGAGACCCAGAAAGACATGACTGACTTGGGTATCCCTGGCAGCAAGTGGCCAGGGTGGGGTTCAGGCTCAAGCCTTGTGCCTCTGCATCCCAGGTTTGCTGTACTGATCTCCTGACCAGCTCGAATCCTTCTGGAGAATAGCCTGTTTTCGCTTGTGTTATTTTCTGTAACAGAGACAACTGGCACTGTTGTGACAAGTGTGTTGCCTGACTGACAAAATTATTTACAAATAAATGCTAATGCTACAGAAAAACATGAGCTGTTTAAGATATGGCTATTCAAGGAGAAAATTACCCTAATGATTGCAGGCTGGCTCTAGTGCCTGGTCCCTCCTGGAAGGCCTGACCCTTGGGAGCTTTGGGACCTGGGCAGGTCACCTTGAGCTCACTCAGCCTTGGCTTCTGCATCTCTCAAAGTGGCCATCGTTAGAGCCATGGGCCGATCTCTTAGAGTAGCTGTGACTCTCCAGATTATCAGGGGCTTTGGCAAGGCCAACTATTAGCATCATAATTAGGTTTCTTTAGAAGTTGCATTAACTTTTTTTCTACCTTTGGTTTGGCTAAGCAGATATTTGAGAAAAGTAAAATTGCTTTGTCCTGGTGATTTGAAAGAATTAATGCATCTTTCCCAGGAGACCTGCCATGCGCAGGAAGCTTCTTCAGCCCTGATAAAGCTTACTGTTAGTCAAGAATACCCACTATCAACATGGGCAGATGACAGGAGGAAAGGTGTGGGATCTCTGGGAATTCACAAAATAACATAAATCTTGCACTTTGTAAACATATGCCTTTTAATTTGCAGTTCTCAGTGACCCCCAAACCAGGGCCATCTATGATATATATGGGAAAAGAGGACTGGAAATGGAAGGATGGGAGGTAAGAAAAATTATGTGTCATATCCCAGAAAAAAAAAAAGAATTAATAAATGAATAAAATATCCACACAAATACTATCTTAAGGAAGAATACATTTGAGTCAACAAAATTATAGGCCTTTAGCCCTCTATTAAATAAGAGTTTTTCAAAATATATATCCAGCATTTATCATTAAGTGGCTATCTGGTACCTTCTTTCATTCATAAATGAAGTTTGGGGGTTTGAGAAAGCCTGAGTAGGAGTCATTGAAAAACAAAAAAAATTCAAAATGTCTGCTGTTAGAGACACCTTTTCAACATGGTGTTAACATCTCACATAATGGTCTTTTGTTATGTGGCTGCTTAATGTATTTTCTCCCCTCTTTTGGTCTTGGAACCTAAGCAGCCACATGTGCCCTGTCCTTTGAAAGCGTGAGAGCCATTGGCATCCATCCTGACTCTGACACGGTGGGAGAAGGAGAGAGTAAAGTAAAATTGCCTCTTGTCACCCTTTCCACTCTTTCCGCCCTTTCCACCATTGCTTAATAAGAATTAGCAGTGCCTTAGGCATTACTGCAGTGCAGGTAGGAGTTAAATCTTAGTCATTTTAACAGAAAATTTCAGCCATGAACGCTTCCCAAATCTCCACATCTCTTTCATCAACTACTGGGAGTAGGGAAGAAAGAATCTTGTCTTCATTAAATTCTTTATGTCTAATAAGTTGCTACAAGTACACATCCTATTTTAAAATACAGGTTGACTGCATCTTCTCATAGCACTGTTCAGGTCCCAGGGAAGCCAGGGCCCCTACTTTGTATCTCCAGTTTCATTGTTAGGTTTTTAATTCCAAACAACATTACTCCAAACTTCCAATTAGAGTGATGGGGCTAAGGTTTTCCTGGCAAAATATTTCATGGTTTCCCCAGTGCCAAAACAAAATGATTTCATCATAACAAATGCACTCAGTAACGACTGTAAAAATATTGGAGAAGTCACAGGTGGTGAATGCACCTTTGAACAAGCCTTAAAATAAATATTTATTATGAAATCCCTTTAAGGACAAAGCAGAGAGAGCCAGTCAAGTTCTCATCTGTCAGAGTTGGCTTGCTTTATGTTTCATATTGATGCTATACCATGGGACAGTGCCTGCATTGCAAGATAAAAATGCCTTCAGCAAAGAGTCCAGGAAGATCCCTCCCCAGGTATTAGCTCGGAGATGGATCAGAGCTTAACATACAATAGGTAAATTGAACCCATTATTTATACTGTAAAGGAAAAGTCTCACTGAACTCCAGCTCATTTTATGGAGCTGGCATCCACATTCCTTCAAGGAATTCCTACAGCTGGATGAATTGTTTAATATGAGGACTGTCCCACTTCAGTAATAGCTTTCACTCCAGGGAGGCAGCTGCATTCCCTTCATGCTGTTGCTGGTATTTTGAACACTATTAAACTTTTCCAATTGCTGAGGGGTATTCGTTTACTGCATATTTGTTAAGATAAACATATGGGCAGTCAGTGAAGGATGAAGGGCTCTGTTAACACCTTAGATGTCTGAAATGCCTTTGATTTGAGGATCTCAAAGCACATTACAGCCATGATTTGGAAGTAGCTTCCAGCATCTGACAGATCAGTAAAATATTTCCATACTATTAAAAGTAAGCTATTCATATGTATAGTTTAAGCTTCTCAGGACTACACAGCCCACTGGCCCCTCACTCCTCTTGGTAAATTCATGCTCTTTCCTTCTTCCAAGAGAAGAATCTGGCAGATTGCCATAAGCCTGAGATGTTGCCATTCACTGTTTGTAAGAACCCCTACTTCCAGCTGTCTTGTCATGTTGGATCTGGGATTTAATTAGCAGTGTCTTTGTGGGTACCTCTTCAGAGAATGGAAGCAGTCCTTTTTCCTGAATGACTAAAAACCAACTTTGAGCTGCCAGAAGGAAAGCCCAGGCCTCATCTCTAGCAAGCATCATGGTCAGACTAAAGATTTAATTAACATTGCTATTTTTTACCTCTCTCAGCTCTTCTACAATCTGACTGTCATTCTGAGAGCCTGCTCCTAGTCTCTGCGCTTTCCTGATCTTTCTCAGTTATCAAAATATTCTTCCTAGAGCAGGGATCCGACCATGCTACTCCCCTCCTCAAGAACCTTCCCTGACTCTTGATTAACCCTGAGATAACATACAAACTCTTCACTTTGGCATGTAAAGCCTTTCTCAGTCTGGGTCCAGTGAACTTTCTAGACTTGTTTCACATCATCACCTAAATGGGCCTCCATGCTGTTCCCCAGCATTCCTCTGCGTCCCCTCTCAGGCCTCCATGACTTTGGGTTGGCCCCCATGCTGGGGCTGCCATACCTCCTCATCTCTGCCTCTTGGCATCCCCAACTCTGGAATTCCTTCAGTGCTTAAATTAGGTTACATTTCCTTGTGGGAATTCTTTCCTTGTTCCTCTAATTATTAGTGTTCCCTCTCTCTTGAAATTATCTTCTGTTTCCTAAACTGTTTATATGTTGTATGCATCTGTTGAATGTAAGCCCTTTAAAATTGGGGCCTCTTTTGGAGAGAGGGGCATTGTTTTTATATCCCCAGGGTCTAGGAGAATGCTTTGCTTGTTAAAGTAATTGAGTTCATCTTATTCATGCTTTCTTGCCAGATCTTTGGAAGCTAATCTAACTGAGTAGTGCTAGAATAACTTCTATTAAAGATAAAATAATATAAGAGAGCATATCCCTTCCCCAGTTCCTTCCATCCCTCCCATCCCCCTTCTCCCATGGGCTTTCCTGGGGAGTTTATATCAACAATTACTGAGTTTTCATTTAGCTGCTCAGCAGCATTTACAATGACCAGTTTCTGTGCATTTCCCCTCAGTCTATCTCCATGTTATCTATTAGAATCCAGTACTTGGAGATCTGGAAGTGGTGCATATGAAAAAGGCCATGGAGGTTTTCCCTTGAGTTGTACATTCTCCTTGAGGATATAAACGAGCAGAGACTCAGGATTTTAGGGCTTCCTGGGACCAAGCAGAGCCTTCCTTGTGCTTTCACCTTGCAATGAGCCCTGCACAAGGACTGGATTTTTATAGCTTGTGTTAAATAGGATGACCAGATTTGAAGAAACTGACACCTTTGGAACATATTCCTCTTCAGCATGTTGCAGAGTGTGTCAGGATAAGTAACTTAGAGCTATTAATTCAAGCCTGCAAAGGTTAAGCAGCTTCAGTACTTGACAGCAGATCTTGCCCTTCTCTGGCCGCTTGGAGCCTGGCACTTGCCAGACTCTGGGTTTCTGACAGGATTCAGGTAAGAAACTTTAACCCCCAAAGTTCCTTGAAAGCTTCAAAGGTGTCTGGGCATACCTCGGCCTGTGTTCCTGGCCTGTGCAGGAGTTGGGGCTGACTACAAAACTTTTTCCCTCTGCATTTTTTCCATCATTCTGTAGAACAGGCAATTAGCTATTAAACTTTTTTTTGCTAGGGAAAAATAGCCTGATACCATAAACTTTACAGTGGCTGGTTCCTCATTTGTAAAACAAAGCAGGCTGCCTCCTGGGCCTCAAAGGGCCTCTGCAGCTGTAGGTCCTAAGATCCTAGGACATGTATGTTCTCCATGCATGTTCTCTTACTTTCCTGCTTTGGCCAGAAATCCAGACCAGGTCACTGAGAGTAGTCCAGCTGAAGAGAGGCTGCCCCAGCTCCCAAGCCTGAGAGCTTTACAGGGCGCTCACAGGAAATTATTTGGGGGTAGTCTTGCTCACCTTGCAAGAAAACAAGCAGTTTGGTTTTTGTTCAGCTTCCTTTTCATTTTTTTTCCCATGAAGATCATAGTATATAAGGTCATTTAATCCATTCACCTCCTTTTGCTGAGCAGGAAACTATCAAGTCACAAGCTCACATTAAGCATCTACTGAGTGCCAGGCACTTTGCTAAGTGCTGGGGTGCAGAGGAAAGGAACACCAACCTTTGTTTTCAGGTAACTCACGAGCTCATGGAGGAGACAGTAGCGCAGATAGCTGTGTACCATGCAGAAGAAATGGGCGATTCTCTCTGAGGGAAGGCACCAGCATGAGGGACAGTGGGGAAAGGCTTCTGGCAGGAGTGGGCTTTGAACCGTGACTTCCAGGAAGCCACAGGAGGTACCGGAGGGCTTGAGAATCCCGTCAGAAAGTTGTGTGTTTGATCCTGGAGAGTAATAGGGAGCGACCATCGGTGGAGGAGGGGAGGTTAGTGACCTGGTCAAACTTGCACTTCAAGCAGGTTAGTTTGACAGATAAGTGAAGGGTGATGAGGAGAGACTTGAGGCAGGCAGAGCTTCCAGCAGCCAGTGCACTTGTCCAGGCAGGAGCTGATGAGGATCTGCCCTAGATAAGGTGGCAGTGTCACCTTAGACAAGAGAGAGTATGCAAGAGATGTTGGTGGAAGTAGAAACAGTAGGACTTGGCAGCTGATTAGATGGAAAGCGTGAGAGAGATGAGTGACCTGTCCAAGGTCACACAGATAGCAAAGTGAGAGTCAAGATTAGAGCCCAGAGCCTCTGACTCCAAACCAGCATTTTTGCCTTTGCCCTACAGATGAGGGAAATAGAAAAGAGTTTGAGAAGATAATAGTCAATCTGAAAAATGGTACCTGGTTCTCCTTCAATCCAAGATCAAGCTTCTCTGTCCTTGGTGGTCCAGAGCTCTGCAGGCTGCAGGATGAGGATTGCTTGCGACATCAGTTAAATATAAATAGTGTATTTTGTGAGGTCACAAGGCTGTCAGGACAATCACAGAGGTTCATTTTGCCATTTAAAATTTGTTCTCTACTTAACAATTGAAGCAGCCCTGTCCTCTCTACCTATATCCATCAGTCTTTGGTTAGCATAGCTACGCTTCAGTACTTCAACGAGGATTTGTGATTTTTAAAATATATTTACATCGATGCCTTTTTTTTTTTTTTTTTCATTACCATAGTTTCCCCAGTATCCCTCTGGCTTCCCCCAGAAACCATTTTATAAAATAGATAGTATTTTTTCAAGACAAAGGAAAACAACAGGGGGAGGGATTAGCATAATTGATCAATACATGGAAAAAGGCTGAAAATATGTGCTATGGGCAACACCATGGGCCTCCCCCTCTGCCAAGGAGGTTAGGGCTAAGATAGGAATATCTTCATGTCTCCTTTGAGCCATACTTATTTCCAGTCATTTTCAAAGAGCATTTGTTAATTCTTTGCTACATGTGTGTGGCACTGTGCTAGGCACTGGCGATACAAAGGGGAAAAAAAACAAAACCGTCCCTACCCTTTGGGAATTTACACTATGCTAGGGAGGAGGAACCATGTACATAAACAAGTAAATATGAAGCCTGTACAAAGTGATTAAAGCTGAGAGAGTTGGGAACACCAGAATTGGGGAAGGTCCATTTCTTTTTTGTCATCTGATCAAGTGCCCACCTTTGGGCACCTCTTTTCTTTTCCTTTCTTTTTTTTTTTTTAAGTTATATGACCATGGAGAAGTCATTTAATTTATTTAACATCCTTTTTTTATTCTGAGTTCCAAATTCTCTTCCTACCCATTGAGAAAGTAAGCAGTATGATTTCCATTATCCATGTGAAGTCACTTCTTTTCCTGAAAAAAAGTATTTGTGCTGAGTGAGTAGACCAGAGGTCATCCACAAGGCTTTGCCCTCTTCTGGTTTTTATCCCAAACCTTATTTTCTAATGATTTTGCTGTCCTTACCTATGACTACATTTGTGCTGAAGTTTCTGGGTACCAAAAAATAGGTTAATTTAATTTCACAAACGCAGAATTTTAGAGTAGGAAAGTGCCTTAGAGGCCATCCATGCCAAAGAACAGTCCCTTCCGCAGTGGACCAGAGAAGCGGTCATTCTGCCTCCAGTGAACATCTCCATGGAGATGTGTCTGTTCTCACCTGAGGTAGCCCTCAGGTTTTACTAAGCTTTCTTTGTTGGATTTCTGGGCACAAGATTCCCTTGCCTTGTGGCAATGAGCCTCATCTTCCTGATTGTCATTTTTGATAGCTCTAAGATAGGCTTCATCTTAAAATACAAATGTAATTTAACCAATCCCCTATTGTGAGAACCTAACTTGTTTAAAGTTGCCTTTCAGGTAGCTCTCACTACCTTTTCCCAGAGCAAATGTCCACATATAATGGGTCAGTTACTAATCAAGAGTGTCTCTTTCAGGATTTTCACAGAGCATTTATGGTGGTGGTGGGTAGGACAGAGGGGAAAAGCCCCCAGAACCTCTGAGGGTGGCCCAGTTATATTTTTTGTAAACCTGCTTAGTCTCTTTTACCCCTCCCAATGAAAAAAGGGTGTCAAATTTTGGTTTCCTAATCTACTGAGAAACAAACCAGATATTTGTGTGAAGAAGCCAGCCTGGATCTAAAAAGACCAAATCTGTTTTTAAAAGTTGCTAGCTGAGCTGCTGTTCCCACTTCTGGTAGAAATTCATCATCCAATTCGACTCAGCCTTTGTTTTTGTCACTTAGTATGAGAAATTTACAAGCTATTCTGTCATATTATTTGTTGTTAAATTTGAGCTCTGAAGACAGGCCTTTCTTATGACAGCTGCCTTCATGATTCCTTTCAGAGATCCTCTGACTCTGCTTGAGCATGAGAATTTTGTCCACTAGAACTTTTTCATCTTTTCCTGTGGCTGTGACGACCACTGGTACGAGTTGACCACTTTTCTGCCGCCCATTATGCCTCCTTAGCAGTCTCCTCTTCTCTTCTACTGTTTTTGAAATCTTCACTCAGGGGTCTGCCCTTCAACCGAGAACACCTCATTCCACCCCAGGTTCACATCTCTCTTCAGTCACTTATTACTCATGTCTCTATGAATAAGTGGTTTCATTGGACCCCACTGTAGCATAGACCTCATATACAGGGTTGTTCAGAAATTTAGAAAAAATGCCTGTAAGACACTTTGCAAGTTTTACAGGAACATATCTGAGGGTCAGGTATTAAAATTTTATTTCTGTTTGGATGTAAACATCCATTTTTCTCCCAGGCTCTTCTCTGATTGTCCTGAATTCTTAGATTAACCTAAAACTGATGGGACTCACACAGAAACACCCATCTTATTGTGGGAGGAAGAGTCTATTGATTTGAGATTCCAACCTGGCACCAAGGTTCCCTTTAAAGCCCAAATCAGTCTCATCATTGCCCCTAGCATTCCAGGCCAGGCCTCAGCCTCCCTTCTGTGTGTACCTGCCAGGGCGGTTTTGGCCTCACTTCAGATTTTTAATATTTGTTGCCAGGGGTTCATTAGGACATTTTAAACATGATTAGATTTGTTTAAAATTCTTGTGATTTGAGATGGAAGAGCCTCACAACATAAGAGAGAAGCTAATGAAATGAAATCAAGGAAAGAAATTCATTCTGAACTCTAGAGGGAGGGGGGTAATCATCAGCTTGGGAATATTTGATATCCCATGAAGTGACAGCATAGTTGAATGTGTAGAACCCCAGACTGGAGGTCAGGACCCCAAGTTCTTTCTCTGACTTCACTCTCCCTTCACCCAGCCTTAGGCAGACAGGCCACTGAATCTAATTTGATTTCTGAACTCTAAAATGGTTGGGTTGGCAGATTTTTAGCGTCTGTTTCACTGAAACTGCCTGGGCTGGTGGTGAAAAAGGAGATGCTGCCCTTAGTAGGGCAGGCACCTTGAATGTCTGGTCTTTAACAACTTCCTTTCCTCCACTTTGTCCACAGATTGTGGAGAGGAGGCGAACACCTGCTGAAATCAGAGAGGAGTTTGAGCGGCTCCAGAGAGAGCGAGAGGAGAGGAGGCTGCAGCAGCGAACCAACCCCAAGGTAAACCCCAGCTGGCCACAGACCAGGGGGTACAGGAAAGGGCTTGTTGTCAGAGGCGGGTTTCCAGCGAGTGACGGATGGGAACTTTCCCTTTAAAAGTTATGTCTTTTCTAAAATGTGTAGATGGGTGGGACAGGGTTTGACTACTATGTCCTTAAAGCAGTCTTCAGTGCAGAAAATAGCCCCAGAGTACTTGCCATCGAACCACTTATGGGGACACAGAGAGAAGTGTTTTTGAGCCCCATGGAGGAAAGGCAGAGGCAACCTCTTGGCTTTCCTATGCCCTACTGAAGCCCTCCTTACCTCCACCAGCCACCTTGCTTTGTGACACTCTGTTGTACTGTGATCCCAGGGGTCTTTTGATATAGAAGGAGTGGAGTCTTAGCTTTCTGTCCATCACTGTTGGAGAGGGGTGGGGCAAAATAAACCCCAGGGTTCTTGAACTTTTTTTTATTCTGAACTTAAACACCAGAAAGAGCATTTCTGTACGCAGCAGAACATAAAAGGAGGTTTCTTTTAAAACCTTAAGTCTCCATTTCATGCCACTTGCTTTTTTTTAAAGATGTAGATAAATTCTGCACATTACTTTCAGAACTGATCAGCTCATCTGTGCTCCCTTCTGAGCAGTTCTTCCTTCTCTTCAGTTCTGTCTCAGTGATTCTCTATTTGAGGAGCAATTGTTGTAATTTCTTTCCCTTTTTCCCCACTCTACTCTGCGTAATTAACTGAAAGGAAGAGAAGGAGGTAAGGGGGAGGAAGGAAAGGACCCTTGTGACCAATAAGTCTAGTCAGGCAGTACAGGTCGACACAGTGACCATGTGTGCCGGTCCAGCCTGCATCCATCCTGTGTCTGCCGGGAGGTGGGCCTCTCTTGTGGACCACATGGTTGGTCCTTGCTTTGGTCAGAGTTCTTAAATCTTTCAGAATTGTTTGTGTTTGCAGTGTTGTTGTTCTTGTATAAATTCATCTCCTGGTTCTGTCTGCTTCACTCCTTGCCGATTGGCAACTGCCCTTTGAAACATCTTAGGTCCTTTCTTACAACACTGTAATTTCCAGGACATTTGTCTACCACAGCTGATTCGGTCATTCAAGAAGCCCCCTGACACACCCCTTTCTTTTCAGTTCTTTGCTTTCCCACCCGCACTACACACACGCACACGCACACACACACATACTCTCTCTGTCTCTGTCTCTCTGTCTCTCTGTCTCTCTCTCTCTCTCTGACAGTTCCCTCTTCAGGATCACAAGGTTTATTTTGCTTTACTCCTTTCCTGGTCTTACTCTCCCTCCTAACCCCCTTCCCATAGCCTCCCCTCATGGCCACTTGTTTCCCTGTTGAGTTCGATGTATTTTTACACCAGACTGTCTGTCTGTGTGTGTGTGTTCCACCCTCGTTTGTCTACTTCAAGTAAAAATGAGGTTTGTCTGATTCTCACCTCCTTCCTCCTTGTTCCTACTTCCCATGCACCCCGAGTATGAGAACTGTCAAGCTCCCCTCTCCCTTCTTGCTGCTCTGACATGGCTCTACTTTTGCCCTCTCTTCCTCATCCTCTTCTTAAAATGCTCAGAACAGAGCCAGTCCACCCCACTTAGTATCCTAGTGTCCACAGATACTAACTCCCTTAGTATCCTTTGAAGACACGAGGGTTCTGAAAGCACACTTGTTCCTTCTCTCCCTGTTGGAATCTTAGCCTTTCGTCTCAGTCCAATGTCAGCCCCCTCCGGTTGCACAGGTAAGTCTCTACCTTTCTGGGTTTCTCTGGACTCTAACGTTTGTATTTCAAGGCGTCCCCTCAGCCTTAGTCTTTTCAACAGAAATGCTCAAAAGTCTTCTCTTCCATTAAAATGCAATTTTTCCGTCTAGGATTTTCCTCCACTTTGCAGAAAAAGCTATTTTTGGTTGGGAGCCCTTCTCCTTTGCCTTTTGGAATATTGCATTCCAAGATCTCATCTTTTAGTTAAAACAGCTACATCTTGCGTGAGCCAGACTGTGGGCTCCTTCATACTTTTAAAAACTGCTTCTTTTTGGACTTGTGCAGTATTTTTCCTTTGATGTGTGGGAGCTTTGAATTTTGCCCATGACATACCTGGAACTTTTCCTTTTGGGGTACCTTTCAGGAGGTCATCTGTGGATTCTTTCTGTTTTCACTTTGCCCTCTGATTTTAATAGATCTGGACTGTTCTCATTTGTGATTTCTGAAGATAGAGTGCCCAGACTTGCTTTAAAAATCATGGTTTTCTTGACCCAGCAATATCGCTTCTAGGATTGTATCCCCAAGAGATCTTAAAAATGGGAAAGGGTCCCACATGTACAAAAATATTGATAGCAACACTCTTTGTAGTGGCCAAAAACTGGAAATCAAGGGTATGCCCATCAATTGGGGAATGGCTGAATAAATTATGGTATATGAATGTGATGGAGTACTATTACACCATAAGAAATGATGAACAAGAAGACTTCAGGGAGGTTTGGAAAGACTTGTATGAACTGATGCTGAGTGAAAGGAGCAGAACCAGGAGAACTTTGTGCACATCAATGACCACAGTGTGAGAGTTTTTTCTGGTAGACTTAGATCTTCATAGCAATGCAAGGACATTAAAAAAAAAAATTCCCAATGGTATTCTAAGGCAAAATGCCTTCCACATTCAGAGAAAGAACTATGGAATTCAGTTGCAGAATGTGGCAGATCATTTTGTGTGTGTGAGAGAGACAGAGAGAGAGAGAGAGTGTATTATGTTTTGGTTTGTTATATAATTTCTCCCATTTATTTTAGATCTTCTACACAGCATGACTATAAGGAAAATGTATTCAATAGCAACGTATGTGTAGATCCTATATAAAATTGTATGCCGTCTTGAGGAGGGAGCGGGGTTGGGGGGAGTAGCTGAGGGGGAAAAAAAGTCTAAGTTTTATAATAGTGATTGTAGAGCATTAAAAATAAATAAAATGAATATATTAAAAAAAATAAAACCAAATTACCAGTACCAAAAAAAAAATCATGGTTTTCATGGCCAGAAGTAAAGTCAAAGTCAGTAACCATTGATGAGGCACCTACTCTGTGCCAGTCACAGTGCTGAGTATAGGGGAGACAAAGACAGGTAAGATGGTTCTTCCAGTACTTCTGAAATTCTCTCTTTGGCTTGTTTTCCAGTCAATTGTTTTTTAATGTCAGACAACTTTCATTTTCTTCTATTTTTTTCATTCTTTAGATTTTACTATGTCTTGTCTTCTCAAGGAATCAGTGGTTTCTTTTCTGGTCTGTTCTAGTCTGTAAGGAGCCTGTTACTTGGTAAGATTTACCGCTTTCTCTTCTGAGCTGCTTATTCTGCTTCTAATTCTTTCCTCAGAAGCTTTTATTTCATTTTTTATCTCTTACTTCATTTCTTTTAGGTATTCATGTAGCCCTTGTGAATCTGTTTTTTCCTTTGAGTCTCTCTTTGCAGTTGTTATAGAGTTAGATTTACAATAAATTTTGATACTGGTTGGTGTTTTCTTTGATTTACTTATCTCTCCAGCTTTGGTTCCTGAATTGGGTGTTGTGTCAGGGCTAGCGTCTGCTCGCGGATAGGGTCATTGACCCTGGGGATCTCACCCTGGGTCCCATGAGTTCTTGTGCTGATACTTGTCTCCCATTTAGGATTGTTTCTGAAGTCTCAAGACAAAATAGCGGGAGATCTCAGGGCCCTAAGGATCTGTGTGTGCTGTTGCTTGCTGCTTTCTGGTGCTTCCCATGACCAGGACTTTTGGACCATCTGGGACATTCTCAGGAGAGCCCTCTGCTCTTGTTGCCTCTGGACAGTCTTGTCCCATCTCTGGTCACTCTGGTACTCACTTTTCTTGAGGGTGGACCTCCTTTCCTATTTCTCTTGGGCTTCCAACTGACTTTTTGTGCAACCCTGGGGTGGGAGATGCCACTTGATAAGGTTTCTCATGTAATTTGTGATTATCATTTGGCTTGTTATGAACTTAAGGGTTCTGTTAGCCTGGGGGGGTGGAGCTGTCTTGGCAAGAAATCTCAAACTTCATTTCTATAGTCCATTTAAAGGATTGCCCTCATTAGGACAGCTGACTGTAGGGCTACAAGTTCCAAGGTTTTTTCATTTGTTATCAACCAGAGGCCATTCCCTTCATTTACCCAAGTCACTAGTGAAGCATAAGTTATTTAAGCCCAGGGAATAATACCAATGATTCTCTTTTAAAACTAAATTTGGTTTTAGTATTTCCCTTGCTATTTTGGAAAGGATATATGAAGTTTCTTTTCCAACCTGATGATGAGCAATTAACATTGTTTTAGGAATGCCAATAGTACTTAAAGGCTAATTCAGATTGCCCAATTCAGTATCCAACTATGGTCAGTAGGAGGGGCACTAGAAATAGCCATCCAAGACCTTATCACTGCTTCCAGGACTGCATGGCAGGTAACCCACATAATCCACATTGTTATATTGAGGAGACTTCACTGCCAGAGGCAGCTGGTGGCATAATGGATAGAGTGCTGAGCCAGGACTCAGGAGAACCTGAGTTTAAATCTGGCCTCAGACACTTAATTACCATGTGACCCTAGGTAAGTCACTTAACAACTTCTGTTTGCCTCAGTTTTCTCACCTATAAAATGGAGATAATAATAGCATTTACCTCACAGGGTTGTTGAAAGGATCAAATGAGACATTTACAGAAAGCACTTAGGAATAGTGCCTAGAACATAGTAGGTAACTGTGTGAGTACTTATTCTCATATTTGCTTCCCTTCCTCCATTCCATCTTCCTCTGGCTCTGGAATCTTACTGAAGGCTTCCATGATCAGCGTTGATTCAGCAATATGAGCTCCTTGAAGGAAAGCAGCTGTGTCTTATCCAAAATTCAGCCAAGTCCTTGATTAATGTTTATTGATTTGAATTAGAAGGAAAGTTTTCAGCCACATTTGAAAGAAACAAGACTTTCTCATTAAATCTCACAAAGCAGAACAAAATGGCTCCTTTGATGATGGCCAGCATTAAAGTCTGATCTTTTGGTCATATAACTTCTAGAAAACTGTTTTTGTTTTAGACCTCAAGGCTCCACAAAGGACTATCAAGCTTTCTATTAGGAGCTGTCTTATCAGTTTATATATGGCATTTCCTAGCATGTTTGTGACATGCTATGTGACATGCTTCCCTTATGCCTTTTAGCTAACTTTAGCAATCAGTGTTCAATTTAGATGCAAGTTTCCCTTTTGGTCAGGTGGAAGAAGGAGAATTTAGCAATTGATGGGGGGCTTTAGGGATTGTTTGAAGACACCTGGTCCAGTCACAAACCCCTGACTGAGTAACTCTGGGTTTCACTGTGAATTCACTCCCGTGGTTTCATTTCATGTGTAGGAAAACCAGTTGGAATGATGATCTCTATTCAAAATGTATGTACGTGCACGTGTGTGTGTGTGAGTGAGAAAAGGAAGGAAAGAAAGAAGACAAGTGGGGAAGAGACCTCCTTCCTGGCTTTAGGATTTTGACATTTAGTCTGGAAGCTTTACTTCTTCAGTTAGAGCACTGAAAGGGAAAGAGCTGCGTTGTAATCCTGAGCCTCTGTGTCCTGTGATAAAATTAGCCATCTGGGTGTTTACAGCAATTGCTTATTGGAATTCTATGGAAATGTGTCTCCAGGCCATGTTCCTGTGGAATGAGGGAGCACAGCTGTGATCATTTCATACAAGAACGCAAGTTATTTTAAAATTTCCAACATTTTACTACTTCCATAAACTGCTTCCAAATAAATAAAACATTTTCTAACCAGAAATGTTGAGTGATAACCAGATGTAGGCTATGAGGCACTTTTTTTTTATCTGGATCTTTTATTCTGTTTTAGAGTTTTGTTTTGATTTTCAAGATGTGCTGAAGGGTTTGGAAAGTTCTGGGCTTATGGGGAAAGAAATTAACTTTAGATTAAGGGTGGAACCCAGAGAGAAATATGCCCCTAACCTCCGTCCACCATAGGGATTGTCACCATGCAATTGCCTAATCTGTAGCCTGTGCCCTGTGCCAGCAAGGAAGGCAGACGGAGACCTGAGTCCATGTGCTGGTGAAAGGTGAGGCTCTGACGTGATGGTCCCTCTCCTTGATCAGGAATCCTGTCTTCAGTCAGTCAGCAAGCATTTTCTAAGACCCTGTGATGTGCTGGGCGTTGTGCTGAGATTACAAGGAAGGTCAAGGACAGTCCCTGCCCTTGAGGAGCTTGCAGGCTAATGTAGGAGACAATACACAAAGAACTGCGAAAAGATGTAGAAGGGTTGATGAGGTAATTCACAGAGGGACAGCCGCTAGCTTTACTGGGATTGGTAGAGGCCTCATAGAAGGTGTGGCTTTAGCTGAGACTTAAAGGAAGCCAGAGAGGCTGGGAGGGAGAAGTGAGGTCCAGACCAAAGGGAGAACCAGTGCAAACGTCCAGGGGAATTTATAATTCAAGGAAAAGGAGGGAGGCTAGTGTCACTGGATCATGGAGCATGTGAAAGTGTGTGTGTGTGTGCGTGACTGTGACCGAAAGGTGTAAAAGGCTGGAAAGGTAAGAAAGAGCCAGGTTATGGAGGGTTTTAAAAGCCAAACATAATTTTCTGTTTGATCTTTGATGCAGTGGAGAGCTTCTGGAGTTGACTAGATGGGAGTGACAGTGACACAGTGACACTTGTGCAATAAGATCAGTTTGGCTGTGAGTGGAAAGTAGATTGAAGTGGAGAGAGATCTTCTGGAGTAAAACAGAGGAAGCAGCAGGCTGTTGTACTGGCCCAGGGCCTGCAGCAGGGTGGGGGCAGTGTCAGAGGAGACAAGGGGACATCTTTGAGAGACATCATGGAGGTAGACAGAACAGTACTTGGAAACTCATTGACTATGGAGAATGAGAGTGAGAAGTGGTGCCCTCCAAAGTCATGTAGGAGTTTGAGTGGGAAGATAATTCAGTTTTTGCACATGTTGAGTTTAAGATATATATAAGACTTCCAGTTTGAAATGTCCAAGAGCCAGTTGGAGATGTGACACTAGAGAATAAGGAGAGAGGTTAGGGCTAGACAGATACATCTGAGAGTCATCTGTAGAAATGAGAGTTGAATCCGTGATTAGTGGAATGAGATCACCAAAGTGAAATAGTGTGGAGGGAGAAGAGAAGGCCCAGGACAGCCCTGGGAGATACCCACTGTTAACAGCTGTGCCCCGAAGGAAGATCTAGCAAAGGAGAGTCAGATGGCTCAGTCAGAGAAGTGAGAGGAGAGCCAAAAACGTAGAGAGAAGAGGCTTTGAGGGAGGGAGGCGAGAGACGAGAGGAGGAATCCTAGAGGAGATACTAAAAGTGTTTACAGGGAGCTCAGAGCATACACACCATTGCCTAATCTCATTATTATTCAGTCAGGCCTGGACCATTAATCTCTCTTTGCTGGGGCTTAAGGAAAGGATCCCTCAGTGCTTTCAGATGCTTCTTTTACTCCAGTAGAGACTGTCTAGGTTTGGAGTTTTAGCCTTTGTCCTTCAGCATCTTCTTTAGTTTGAACCTACAGCCAAATCCCGACCCCCTGCTTGTAACCCCATCAGCAGATAATTATCTGTGACCATAATGCAAATCCTGTGTATTCAGCACTTCAGCCATCACTGTGGGGTCAAAAAAAAGGGGCTGTGTTAGAGAAATGGAAGCCAAAGAGCTGCAACAGAGACAACTAAATTTATTTAATAAAGCTGACAAGAGAAGGCGATGCCAGGCTTTTCAGTTTAAAATGGATGCTTTCTTATGGGTTGGGTCCTCTAATCTAGCACCTACCTCATGTTGTGGCTTGTGGCTATCTAGATAATCGCCACCCGTATGATCCTGACTGATAAGAGTTCTGTAAGCATTCATATGGATTTTGAAAGGAGCAACCACCCGTGGTTGGTGTTGGGGACCGTTAACCAAATGTTCTTGGTGAACAGTGCCTTTGCATCCATGATTTAATCAACTCAGCTAAAAGTGCTGTCTTAATAAAGGTAAAGAAGAGCCTTGTTCCTCAGTTCTGAGCCCCTCATTTCTAAGACCACTGGCATCCAGGGGCCTCTTCTCCATCCTGCTGAAGAAAAATGGAAGGCCATTTTTTTTTAAACTGGATTGAGGTTTGCCTAATGCAGCTGTGTGAGGCAGGATGTAATTACTTTAATCTTCAGACATCAGGTTTCTGAACATTGATCCATTGATTGCTTCTATTCTCCCTCTTTGTTGGGTCACATGGGGATAAAACCCTAACTCCAGATTTCTTGCTAGTGGGAGCCTAGCTCAGGCTTCTGCAGGGGAAAAACAGAGTTAAAACAACAGGGCTGTCTTCCATCCTTTAGCTGGGCTTGTAGGGGAGAAAATGTACAGCCAGACATGCAGTGTGAGTCACTGAGGTAGGAGGTATAAGATTGTTGGGTCCAGTTTGACAAGTGTGGCTATTCCTCTTGACCTCAGAATACAGAAATAAGATCTGTATTTAATTTGCATAATCTATGAGCGTTTTTTGCTTATTTGAGATTAAGATCATGTCACAGGGTTGTTTTGCAACGTTTTCATTTCATATTGATTATTTTCACTCATTTCTTTTGTTAATCCCCATAAATCTCACCTCCCTAAGGACAATAGCTACTCAACAATACCATAGAATATATGCAGGCCCAAGGACAGTCCCTGACTTTACTACTGCATTATACAGTATAGAGTGGAATAGAATGTTCATCTCAGAGAGTGTTTGCTATGTTATTTTGCTGACCCCATGACATGATGAGGCCTTGTTTCTAGACGTTGATTTCCTTTATTTTTTTTCTTTTTTGCTGCTGCTCTCCAAATGTTAATGTATAAATTATATTCACCCCTCTGCTGCTTTCTCCTTTTAAAATGGTTACATTTCTAGAGTGTGTTCTGTGGTTCCCTTTTAAAAAATCCAAGTTCTTTGAAATGCTTTTCAAAATAATATATGTAGGCATATGTTCCATATAAATGCTAAGTAATCACAAAAAGTTTACATGAGGATTTATAATTTTTTGATTCAACCATCAGGGCATTTGTATGGGGCAGAGTAGGAGGTGGAGTGAGTAGTTATTTTGCTGTTGTGGATAATTGGTACACCTCTCAGAGGGAGCTGGTGATGATGACTTCAGTCTGGTTCTGTGGGAATGATTCTGAGGTCATAAAACTGCCTTTGTGAGTTGGCTGACAGGATAATTTTGCAAAAGAAGAAAAGCCATTTAAGCCCATATGTTTGGCAGTTCTCAAAGGCAGCAAGGGGCAATTTACCGTATGCAGAAATGGAACTCTCTTGGAATTGGAGAAAGTAGAAAGTTTTCATATAAGGGAGAAGAGAGAAAAACTTGGTTAATCAAATGCCTGGGAAATTGCTACTACAGAGAGCCAATTCTGAGGGAAATGAAAAAGAAGGGCGTCTCCTTTACTCACAGAATACAAAAGGCCAAAGATAGTTAGTTTGCCCTTAAAGGGTTATTAATTGAAGACCTACCCCTGACCATCATGTCACTTTCACCGTACTGGAATTTAAACACATGGACTTCTTGATTCCCATGACCTGTCCTAGTCAGCCACCCATGAGGTTGGGAGGAGGTCATACCTAAAATGTCATCATCACCCATTATTGTGATAACTCCATGACTCCAGTCCTGAAATTCCCTCTGTGATCATAATTCCAGTGTCTTAAGTCTCTCTATCTCATTCCTCCTGAGTCTTTATCCTCACCTTGAGTCTCCGACCACCCCTGCTGTGGCCTTTCTCTCTTCACAACCTTGACTCTGTGGTTAATGAGTTCAGGTGTATCTGTCTCTGCCCTGGATTCCCTTTTCTCCCTTGTCTTACCACCATTCTAGGCCTTCCAGTCCTTAATCTTGAGCCACTCCTGTACCTTCTCCTTTGTCTGCCCTGTTTCCACGCTGCTGACTAAAGTCATGGCACCATGCCGCTGAGTCCATTTATGTTATCTGATCTCACTGCTGCATAGTACTCGTTTTATTCTAACAGCTACAACTGTCCACAAATGGATTAGGCTGCATTAAAGTCAAGAGCTTTCCCATGCTGGAGTAGTCTTGGGCAGGCTGGGCGACCACCTGGCAGAAATAGGTATAGAGACTCCAGCTGTAGGTGAGAAGTTGAACAAAATTAATTATAAGGGCCTTCTCAACTTTAAGATATCTTTGGTCTGATTAATTTTTTGTTCATTTTCCAGGGTCCTTTAAGTAAACTATCATATTATCTGCAAATAGAGGTAATTTTGCCTTCTTTGTCTCTACTTATTCTTTAATTTCTTTTTTGTTTTATTGCTTTTTGAGAGACATCATGGCATAGTGGATTGAGTGCCAGACCTGGGGTCAGGAAGACATTTAAGGCCAACTTCTGATCTCTGTTAGTCCCATGGAGTTCCTTAACCTCTTAGTGCCTCAGACAACTTCCTAGTACTTACCTGTGAGGTCATGGCTGAGTGAAGTGGTATATAGCCTTTCTTCTCATGTCTGCTATTGTTTTTGATAATAGTGGAAGATCGTGGAGTGGAAGATCGTGGGCATCCTCACTTCACCTTCTCTTTCTGAGATTGAGTTGTTTATATTCTTTACTTTTTTGTTATTTTGAGTGTTTTATATTTTTGTGAAGTTTATCCATTTCTTTTAAATTGTCAGTTTTGTTGACAAAAAATGAATAAAGGCATTACCTTCAGTAAAGTGGAAGAATACAAAACAAATCTACAAAAATCATCAGCTTTATATATACATATACGCATATACGTATATATAAGATATATCTTTCACCAACAAGACTTGTGAGGAAGAGATGAGGGAAAAATTCCATTTCAAATAAAATGGATAAATTTCTGGGGCTTAACCTACCATGACACACTCAGGATTTACAAATGTAACTGCAATATGATTTTATAGAAAAAAAAGACTTAAATATTTTGAAAGATATTCAGTATTCATGACTGGGCTAATACCAGTGCAGTAGAAATGACACTGCCACCTAAATGTACTCTACAGAATTAGGAATCAATGAGTATTTCTTAAGGACTTTCTATGTTCCAGGAACCATTCTATATGCTGGGAATACAAAGACAAAAATCAAAGTCCCTGCCCTCCAGAATCTTGCCATCCTCATCAAGGAGAAATTATGTCCACATATAAGTATAGACTAGACACGCAAAGCAAGCACAAGGTAACCCTGAATGCAAAGGAACTAAATATTGGGGGAACCAAGAAAGGCTTCCTGAAGGAATATCAAAAAGGATAATTTATAGAGTTGGATAAAACAGTAACAAAATATGCTTGCAGGAATAAAAGGTTAAGAATAAAAAAGGACATCATAGGAAAAGTGCATGTCTAGGGCCTGTCACTATGAGATCTCATATAAAACTATCTGGTAGTAGATTTAAAAAATTAGAGAAGGCTATCAGTGGAAGGAACTAGTAAGCAGGTCTGGAAAAACAAACATATGCAGCAGGGTAGTGTTCAGTTATCAGTGATTGTTGATTCACTATTTGATACCACAGTAAATTCCAAATGGATAAACCATACAGATGCAAAAAGTCACAACACTTTTTTTAAATTAGAAGATAAAAGGTTATGCCTTGCACAAATATGAGTGGAAAAAAAATTGATGGCCAGACCCTGAAAAAGATCAATAGCACAAAATTAAAAACTTTCTCATAATCATTGCTAACATTTATGTAGTAATTTAAGGTTTGTGAAATGATTTGCTCATATTATCTCATTTGATCTCACATGAAAATCAAAGCATCTATACCAGAACAAAGATATTGGGGAAAATCTTTTGATTAACTACTTCTGATAAAAATCTGACATTCAAAGTCAGAATTGACATAGCTCTCTGAACAGCCATTCCACCACTTGTAGACAAGTGGTCATATGATAGCAACAGTTTTCAAAAGAAGAAAATAAACTATTAATAACAACATGGAAATTTGTTTAAGATCACTAATAAACAGGGAAATACATATTGAAACAACCCAAGGGTGTCTACTTCAACCACATCAAGTTAGTAAAGATGGTAAAAGATGACAAAATTCATTAATTGTACTAATTCATTGCTGCTACAGCTGTGAATTAATTCACCCATCCTGGAAAATCCTTGAAATTATATTTTAAAAGTTACTAAATTGAACCAGAGATTCCACTAATGGTATTATCTCTCTATTTAGCTCTGGTCTTTTCTCAAGAATGCATTAAATTCCTCTACCTCATTGAATGTCAATTTTTTCCTCTCATGGGTTTACACTCAGTTTTGCTGGGTAGATGATTCTTGGTTTTAATCCTAGCTCCTTTGCACTCTGCAATATCATATTCTAAACCCTCCAATTACTTAATGTAGAAGCTGTTAAATCTTGTGTTATCCTGATTGTGATTCCACAATACTTGAACTGTTTCTGTCTGCTTGTAATATTTTCTCCTTAATCTGGGAATTCTGAAATTTGACTATAATATTCCTGGCAGTTTTCATTTTGGGATCTCTTTTAGGAGGTGATTGGTAGATATTTTTTCATTTTCTATTTTCCCTTCTGGTTCTAGAATATCAGGGTAGTTTGCTTTGATAATTTCTTGAAAGATGTTTTTTTTTTTTTTTTTTATCATGGCTTTAAGCAGTCCAGTAATTTTAAAATTATCTAATTATCTCTCCTGGATCTACTTTCAAGGTCAGTTGTTTTTCCAGTGAGATGTTTTACATTGTCTTCTATTTTTTCCTTCTTTTGGTTTTGTTTTGTAATGACTTGATTTCTAGTAGAGATTTCTAGTAGCTTCCATTTGCTCCATTCTAATCTTTAAGGAATTATTTTCTTCAGTGAGCTTTTGGACTTCCTTTTCCATTTGACCGGTTCAGCTTTTTAAGGCTTTCTTCTCCTCATTGACTTGTTGGACCTCTTTTGCCACTTGGTCTGGCCTATTTTATTTTTTTTTATTTATTTAACTTTTTACAATCATTTTCACAAAATTTTGGGTTCCAAATTTTCTCCCCTTTTCTCCCCTCCCCCCACCCCAATACCCCAAGCAATCTAATTTTCTCTATCTCCAATCTGCCCTCTCTTCTGTCATCCCTCCCTTCTCTTGTCTCCATCTTCTCTTTTCTCCTGTAGGGCCAGATGACTTTCTATTCCTCATTAACTGTATGTCTTCTTTCCTAGTAGCAACAGCAATACTAAACAGTTGTTCCTAAAACTATGAGTTCCAAATTCTCCCCATCCCTCCCTCCCCACCCATTCCCTTTGGGAAGGCAGGCAACTCAATATAGGCCATATCTGTGTAATTTTGCAAATGTCTTCCCTGATAGTCGTGTTGTGTAAGACTAACTGAATTACCCTCCATCCTACCCTGCCCCTCATTGTTTCTCTTCTGTCTTTTGATCCTGTCCCTCCCCAAGTGTTGACTTCAAATTGCTCCCTCCTCCCTTTGCCCTCCCTTCCATCACCCCCCCTTGCTTATCTCCTTCTCCCCCACTTTCCTATACTGTAAGATAGGTTTTCATACCAAAATGAGTATGCAATTTATTCCTTCCTTTAGTCAAATGTGATGAGGGTAAACTAATTGTTTTTTTTTTCTCAGCTCTCCTCTTTTTCCCTCCTCTAAGAAGTCTCCTACTTGCCTCTTAAATGACATATAATTACCCCATTCCATTTCACCCTCTTTCCTCCCACTACATTTCTCTCTCACCATTTACCTTAATTTCTTTTTAAGATATGGTCCCATCCTATTCAATTCACTCTGTGCTCTCTGTCTCTGTATGTGTGCGCATGTGTGTATGTGTGTGTGCATGCATGCATGTACATGTGTGTGTGTGGTCCCACCAACTACCCAGATACTGAAAAGTTTTAAGAGTTACAAATATTGTCTTTCCATGTAGGAATGTAAACAGTTCACTTCTGGTGAGTCCCTTAAGACTTCTCTTTGCTGTTTACTTTTTCATGCTTCTTCTCATTCTTGTGTTTGAAAGTCAAATTTTCTTTTCAGCTCTGGTCTTTTCATCAAGAATGATTGAAAGTCCTCTGTTTCATTGAAAGATCATATTTTCCCTTGAAGTATTATACTCAGTTTAGCTGGGTAGGTGATTCTTGGTTTGAGTCCTAGTTCCTTTGACTTCTGGAATATCCTATTCCACGCCCTTCGATCCCTTAATGTAGAAGCTGCTAGATCTTGAGTTATCCTGATTGTATTTCCACAGTACTGGGATTGTTTCTTTCTAGCTGCTTGCAAGATTTTCTCCTTGAGCTGGGAGTTCTGGAATTTGGCCACAATGTTCCTAGGAGTTTCTCTTTTTGGATCTCTTTCAGGTGGTGATCGATGGATTCTTTCAATACTTATTTTGCCCTCTGGTTGTAGAATGTCAGGGCAGTTTTCCTTGATAATTTCATGGAAGATGATATCTAGGCTCTTTTTTTGATCATGGCTTTCAGGTAGTCCCATAATTTTTAAATTGTCTCTCCTGGATCTATTTTCCAGGTCAGTTGTTTTTCCCATGAGATATTTCACATTCTCTTCCATTTTTTCATTCTTTTGGTTTTGTTTGGTGATTTCTTGGTTTCTCGTAAAGTCATTAGACTCCATCTGTTCCATTCTAATTTTGAGAGAACTATTAAATTCAGTGAGCTTTTGAACCTCTTTTTCCATTTGGCTAATTCTGCTTTTGAAAGCATTCTTCTCCTCATTGACTTTTTGAACCTCTTTTGCCAATTGAGTGAGCCTATTCTTCAAGGTATTATTTTCTTCAGCATTATTTTGGGTCTCCTTAACCAAGGTATTGACCTGTTTTTCATACTTTTCTTGCATCTCTCTCATTTCTCTTCCCAGTTTTTCCTTCACCTGTCTAACTTACTTTTCAAAATCCTTTTTGAGCTCTTCCAAGGCCTGAGCCCACCCGACATCCCCCTGGGATGTCTGGGGTGCTGAGGCCCCGCCCTCCACGTCTTTCCCTGATGGCAAGAATATTTCCTCGTTGTCGTCAGATCCGAAAGTCAGGATCATTTGCATTTATTGGAAAAAACTCTCTATAGTCTTATTTTTCTTCCCTTTTCTAGGCATTTTCCCAGCCAGTTACTTGACTTCTGAGATTCCTGTCCAACCCCGCCTAGATCCGCCCAGCTAGTGCTTGGGCTCTGAGATTCAAATGGGCTTTCCACGCCGCTAATCAATTTGAGCTTTAGTTCTGGCGCTGGGGTGGGGGCAGGGCCGCCTCCCAGGCTCATCTCCCTCAGGGGCTTTATGCAGAGATTTTCAGGAACAGAGCGGGTGGGGGGAGGGGCCGCCTCCCAGGCTCTGTTCCCTTAGGGGCTTTATGCAGAGGCCTTCAGTAATAGAGTGGGGTGGGGCAGGGCCGTCTCCCAGGCTCAGCTCCCTCAGGTTGTTTATGCAGAGACTTTCAGTAATGAAGATCCTGCCTGCTGCTGGGGGAGTCCTGGGCCACCGCCGCTGCTGCCTCCGCTGCCGCTCACGCCTCTGCCGCTTCCTGCCCCAGTCTCTGCCGCCACCGCTTCCTCCCGAGGGGGCCCGAGTCACGGAGACACCCCGCTCCCCTCAACCAGCCAGCCATCTCTCTCACTGACCTGTAGCTTCTGTGGGCAGAGGGACTTTCCCGGCTGCCGGAGCTTCCGTCCCTGAAGCCTGCTCGGGTCAGCTTCTCTGGGGCCGCGGCCAGGGCAGCGCTGGGGTGGGGTCCGCTTTCCAGAGCGCGACGGACCCTGGGGACGGGTCTCCAGGGCTCTCTGGCACGGAAATCTCTTCCACTCTGTTTCTGTACCCCTTTCAGTGGTCTAGAAGTTATGGGGGGGTCTCTTTTTACATTAATTCTATGGGCTGTGGTTTCGGAGCTCGTAAACGTGCGTCCTTCTACTCCGCCATCTTGGCTCCGCCCCTCTGGTCTATTTTTTCAGGTGTTATTTTTTTCAGTATTTTTTGGGATCTCCTTTACCAAACTGTTAACTTGTTTTTCATGATTTTCTTGCATCACTTTCATTCCTCTACCCAATTTTCTTTTCCCTCTATTTCTCTTCCTTGATTTTCACAATCCTTTTTGAACTCCTCCATGGTCTTACACTAATTCATATTTTTCTTAGAGGCTTTTGATGTAGGAGACTTGACTTTGTTGTCTTCTGAGTGTGTATCTTGATCTTCCTTGTCACCAAAGTAAGTTTCTATAATTTTGAGGGTTTTTTTTGCCATTGTTTGCTCATTTTCCTAGCTTATTACTTGACTTCTTAACTCTTTGTTAAGGTAGAGCTCTGCTTCCATTGTGGAGGGTGTACTGTTCCAAATTTAAGAGTTTATGTGTAGCTATTTTCAGAGATATTTCCAAGGACCTGTAAGTTTTCAGTTCTTCCAAAGTATTATGATTTAAGGAAAGGTGTTGTTTACTCCTCTCCTGGCCTGTGCGCTAGTCTGCGAATGACCACAAGCACTCTTTTCTGCTTTGGAACTGTGAGGAGGGTTCCCTCTCCACCGCTGCCACAAGGTCCAGTGCCCCTCCTTGCCCCAGGACTGTGACCCAGATCCATATATGGGCAAAGCAAAAGGACCCCTGTAATCTCCTTCTGACCAGTTGTTCGATCCCCTTACCATCTCTGGAATGAGAGCTCCGGAAGCAGCCACAGCTACCACCATCACTGCTGCTGAGTCAATCACTCCCAAGGCCTGCTCCTGGTTTGCTGGGGCCAGAGCTGGACTGTACTCCTCTCTCACATAGGTCCAACAGACCTTTCCTACTGACCTACTAAGTTATCTTTGGCATTTATGGATTGAGAAGTCTGGAAACAGCCACAGGTGCCAGTGATTCAGTCCCCAGAGGCCTGCTCCAGGTTTGCTGGAGCCTGGTCTGTGCCAGTGTGACCTGTGCTGGACGGTGCTCCTCTCTCAGCCTGGTGCAACAGACCTTTCCTGTCGACCTCTCAGGTTGTCTTGGGCTGGAAATTTGTTTCACTCCATCTTTTTATGGGTTCTGCTGCTCCAGAGTTTGTTTAAAGTCTTTTTTTACAGGTATTTGGAGGGGTTTGGGGGAGAGCTTAGCTGAGTCCCTGCCTTTACTCAACCATCTTGGCTCCAATGGCACTATCTCACCAAGGAGATTATTGACAGCTTACGAAATGTACCTTAATTAGTGCAGAGTACAGAAACAACAGTGTAAATAAAGCCAACACTAAGAGGCAAGAGAAATACAGTGGTTATTGTTAGTACTTACTATCAGCATTAAAGGAACCATCCCCTACTCAGGCCAACCTGGGAACTTGGACCAGGTTGGCCTCTAGCTTCTCAGTGTGCTTCTTAAATTGTGGTGCCCCAAATCAAACATAGAGTCCAGAGGTAGCTGCAGCAAGGTAGGGACAGCAGCCCTCTCACCCCTACATTCCAGACCACTAGTCCTCTCGATGCCTGCCATATCACAGTGTTGATTCATTTAGCTTATTGTACACCAGAAGGCCCAAATCTTTTTCAGATGAACTGCTGCCTAGTTCTTCCTTCCCATCTTGTTCTTGGGGAGTTGACTTTTTAAATCCAAGTATAGGTGTTTACATTTTTCCTTGTTTAATTACTTCTTCCCTGGAGCTCATTGTTCTAGCCCATTGATCTTCATCTCCAGAGTGTTGCCTGTCCCCCTCCACTTTGGGTCATCTGGAGATTTGGTAGGCATGCTTTCTATACTTTATTCAAGTCTTTGATAAAAACTTTTGAGCATTACAGGGCCAACACAAGTTCCTATAGCTCTTAGAGACCTTCCAGGATAAACTCAGACTGATAAATGGCAACATTTTGAATCCACCCAGTAGTACTGTTGTGTAACTCATATCTCTTTGTTTTTCCACAAAAAATAGCAGGACAGACTTTTTCAAATGACTTTGCTAAGACCTAGCTGAAGTGTATCTACAATATCCCCTAGTCTATCAGTCTAGTAACTCTGTCCAGTTATATCCAACATGTTCAAAACAATTCATTATTTTTCTTCCCCAAATCTTCCGCTCTTTCAAATTTCCCTGTTTTCAATTATCACCATTCTTCCAGTCACTCAGGATCACAACCTCAGTGTCATCCTCAGCTCTTCCCTCTTATTCGTCCCACATATCCAGTCATTTCTACCTTCAGCATCTCCCAGATATGTTCCCTTCTTTCACTCGCCCACCACCCTGGTTTAGGCTCTCATCACTTCTCACCTGGACTACTGCAATAGCTCTGCTTGATCTCCCTGCCTCAAGTCTCTCCCATCCTAGAGACATCCTCCACTCAGCTGTCCAAATAGCCTTCCTTTAGGAAGGGCAGCCAAAGAAGATAACGTGATCTCATCTTAAGCTGCTTTGATGGAAACAAGAAGGCTAGAGTGAGGAAGATTACAGTCCTGCTGTCATCTGCCTATCTGGCTCAGAACATACGTGGAATAATGTATTCCATTCTTGGCTCCCACTTTGCCAAGTGCATCCACAGGCAAGTCACAGGATCTCAGGAACCTTGAAGACCATCTAGTTCAACCTGTGGGACTTGTCAGTGACCAACCTGATAAGAGGACTAGAAACTAACCTGTATGATAATCGTTTGAAGGAACTGGGGATGTTTAGCTGAGATACAAGAAGATTTAGGAAGAACGTGATGGCTGTATTCAAGTGTCTTAAAGGCACACAAATGGAAGATTTGTTCTGCTTGGCCCCAGAGAGCAGAACTAGGAACAATGGCTAGAAATTGCCGAGGCAGATTTCAGCTTAAAGTAAGGGGGGAAAATCCTAACAGCTTTCTAAAACAGGAATGGGCTGCTTAGGGAGATTCTGGGTTCTCTATAACTGGAGATCTTCCAATGAAAAATGAATAGTCTCTTGTCAGGATTTTATAGAAGGTATAACTGTTCAGGTACAATGAGAGTTTGATGACTTCTGAGATCTTTTAGCCAAAAAATGGGATTTTTCCTTCTTTCTCTTGGTTTTTTATTTCAGTGTATCTTGCAGTGTGCTCATTTTAAGAGTAGTGAGTTAATTGGTGGCTTCACCAGGCTGCTTCACTTTGAAGTCTTGCCCTCTCTACTCACCAGAAAGCAGTTGTGGGTCATACAACTCTGCAGTCAAGAAATCAGCAACATGAAAGGTCGCCAAGCAATAGTGGGTGACATGTTTTAAAACATAACTCACATTCTTTGGACACAATCAGTATAGCTACATGAATACATCCTCTTGGGACCTGAAGAAGGGACAGAGCCCTTATCTCTCGTGACTTTGTAGAAAATGTGCCCCTACACCCCACTCTCACCATGAGAGATATTTTCCAAGTCTTTCAGATTTTCACCAGCAGGGAGTCTAACTATAATTCAACTGATTCCCACAGCTTGAATGAAATGGAAAGTCTCAAGTAGAGGATTCCTGCAGAGCTGATAGAAAAGTGAGTGCCCGACTCACCACCAGAACTTACGTGCTTTGGACTTTAGTTCTTTGAAGTAAAAAGTTTCTGGTATTTAGGAGGACCTGAGACTTCTGACCAGGAGGGAGTTATCTTTCAGGGTCTCTAGGGCCTGGTTGTAGATTAATCTAGAGACCTTAAGTGGTAACAGAAATATCCTATGTGAGACTTTGAGACAAAAAGAAGTCTATTAATTTTAAAAACTTTTATTCTACCTTTAAATGAAATAGACCTTTTGAGATGATTGTGTATCAATAGTAGCTTAACTGGGAGCTCTTCTTGGTAGAGAAAATTACTTTGTGCTGATCTTGAAGGCTCATTATCTCCAAATGCACAGTGGAGAATTTCCAAACTGCTAGAGTAACAAGGAAATAATCAGCAGCAAATAGCATTCCTCTTTCCCTGTGGTTTGTAAACCTATTTCATAAACATAATAGAATCTCAGGATTAGGAAGGACCTCGTAGAGATACCGAGTCATATTTGTTAGACATGTGACTTTAAACCGGTCACTTCTTAGGTCTAAACTTGAGTTTCCTCACTTTATAAAAATGATAAAATAATGTCTATCCTTCTTACAGGGTTGTTGTTTGGAGAAAGCCCTTGGAAACCTTCAGGCCCCATGTAAATGTGAGTTGGGGATGTTTCCATGTAGTTTTACCGATATCTGAATAGGAATGCTTTCTGTAACGTACCTGAAAGGTGGTTAGCTATTCTGATTGAAAAACCCCAGTGAGGACAAACTCAGCACTTCCTGAAGCATCTCATTCCACTCTTGAACAACTGATTATAAAGAAGGTGTTCCTTATATCAAACCTAAATCAACAACTTTCCTGAACTGCTCCTGGTTCTTCCCTCTGCATTCAAGAACTTAGGGTCTCAGAGTCTCTTCTGACCACAGCCATCCCAGTCTGTTGCCTTTTTCCTCTTCCCCTTTCTCTTCCTTCTCCTCCCCTCTTTTACCTTTTCTACACTTGGTGGCCTCCAAGCTCTGGCTTGACCTGCCTTACAACCCCATCCCATGGCTTCTGCCCTCTTTCTTCTCTTCACAATTTTCACTCTCTAGTTCACCAATTGAGCCATTACCCCTCCACCTTTGAATGCCTTTTATCTTGTTCTTCTACCATTTATACCCTTCCAGTCCTCAACCCCAGATCTGCCTTCTCATCTTCTGAGCTCCTGGACAATGCTGAGGAAGTCGCAGCCCTGAGTAGAGTACCTACAGCATTCATGTTTTCTAATTTCAACTGTGCCCTTACTGTTGCACGTCTGTTAAATTATTAATCTCATTCTGATTCTTTATCACTCAGACCACAGTGACTTCCAAATTGTCTCTTTTCTTGAAGCACTGATACCAACCCAACCCCATTACCTCTCAGAGAATGACCTTGCCTCCTGTGCTTTACTGAGAAAATCATGGCTATCTGTAGTGAGTTCCATCATCATCATCATCATCATCATCACACACACACACACACACACACACACACACACTCTCTCTCTCTCTGTCTCTCTCTCTCTCTGTCTCTCTCTGTCTCTCTCTCTCTCTCTCTCTCTCTCTCTCTCTCTCATACTCTCTGACACTCCATACCTCAAAACCTTTGAAGAGGTAGGTGGTGGTTCCACAGCTGTGAAACATTACATATATTGTCAGATTTTCTTTATGTATTAGTTGGTTTTATTCATATTTTTTCCTCTTTTTCTTTAAAAAAAAAATGTTTTATGTTATGTGGGATGGCTCTCTGGAAAGATATCAATATATTTTAAATATATTTTTCCAGAACTTTTACAAGAATGGCCTATAGCTTGCAGACTGAAATCTGTTTTCCTTTTTGAACATGAGGACATTTGCCTTTTTCCAGATCTTTCAGAGATCAGTCAGAGGCTCAGTAAACATACCACTTCAGTAATCAACAAACACATATGTCTGCTCCTTCATGTAGATCCTTAGGATGTGGTTCATCCAGGACTGGTGATTTCTTACTGTCTCATCATTTATCTTGAGTACCAGCTCTTGCCCTTTCTACTTCAAGGGTCATACTCCTTACTCCAGGCCTGGAGACTGAAGTGGCTTTTCTCCTTGCCAGGACTAGCCATTCTTCCTTGATCCCATTACTACCTGTTTTCATCAGGGAAGTGTCTCTCTCTTCTTCCTGTTCTTAGCTACTGACTCTTTCCCTGATGCTTGCAAACATCTAGGACTTCGCGCTCCTTAAAAAATTGCTAAATCCAGTGAACGTTTCCTTGTTCCTCATCCTTCTGGATTTTTTTTAAAGCTTTTGCCACTTTGACCTGCTGTCTCTTCCCTTGCCTTCCATCATACTGTGCTTGCCTGATTTTTTTCTACCCGTCCAAATGCCTGACATAACACCCTCTGCATTGCTGCCCACAATTCTGGCTCCCTAGCTTCCTTTCCAGCTCAGCTTAAGGGCCTCATTGATGATAGTGTGGTCTTATCTGACTTCCCTTTGCCCCCATTACTCCCCATCTTCTTTAAATCTTGTTTCCCCTAATGCCTCATTCTCCATAGTAGGGCAGAGACCTTTTTTGTCATTGTACTACCTTACATGTTGTATACACTTAATAAATGTTTCTTTTAGTTGAATTTAATTACTTAAGAGACATCTATTATGTCATTTCCTAATCCTTTTCTTCTTCAAACTGATATTTTCTACTTCCTTCACTATTTTCCTTATAGCCTAATCTCTGGTTCTCTTGCCATTTGAGGTCCCCTTGCTGTACATTCCCCCAATAGTCAGTGGAATGGTCCAAGCTGGTGCCCCTTCCTTCAGGATGTTTTGCCCCTCAGGGCAAACTCAGGTTGCCTCAGCTGCTTTTATTTTTGGCTACCATCTTACCCACTGACTCATCAAATTTTCCAGGCTCTGAGACTTTTTAGAGCTCTCCTTAGGAACTGCTGCCTAGCTCAGACCCCACCTCCCCATCCTATACCTTCTCATCTGATTTTTTTAAGCTGAGTATTACACTCAACATTAATCCCTACTGAGTTAAGACAACCCTGCTGCTCTCCACTCCTTTGCAGAAATGTGAAACGGTGTATTTGATGTTTTTTTCTACTTGTTTGTCAGTTCTGCTAAATTATTTTCCTCAGTTCCTCTTTTCTCTTCCTTAATTCTTTCTTATAATTGTTATAAAGGGAGAAATTTATTCAAATAAAGATACCAATAAAAGTACATTTTTTAAACATTTCGTCTCATTGGTTTTGATCCATCGTTTCAGTGTCTTTGGTTCGTGACCATGTTATACGTTAGCTATCCCTGCCCCATCCCCCAACTGTGTCACATCTACAGATTCGGAAGCATCCTGTCTGGGTTTTCATTGAAGTCTTTGATACATACAAAGACAGAGTCCTGAAGCACTCCCTGAGAGGACTTCCCCCTCTTCACGCTGACATCATTTCTGGTCACTATCTTTGAACAGTCATTTAGAACGAACCCTTCTTTATGTCAGGGACTGCTTTGTTTTCAATATTTGTATCCCTAAATAACTACAAGATGGCTTAATAAATGCTGGTTCTTAATGGTCACTGCTGAGTTTCAGTTTCAAATCCACCTTATCATTTAATCCAAATGTTTCCATCTCTTCCATAAAGATAGCATGAGGGACTGTCAGATACTTTAATGAAATCCAAGTATATTTTGGTTTTGGAATTCCCTGGCTATATCAGTCTGTTAACCCCATCAAGAGAAATGAGTTAGGTCTGCCATGACTTGGTTTTGGTGAAGTCATGTTAAATATTTCTGTTTATCACTTTTTCTTCACAATATGGCTCCAGTCAACCTTTCAAGTATACATTACTCTTTACACACTCTACAGTTTGGCCAAATTGGCCTTCTTACTGTTTCTTATGTACAGCATTCCATTTCCTATTCCCATGCCTTTTCACTGGCTGTGCCCTATTCCTTTGATGCCTGCCCTCTTCACCTTTGCCTCTTAGAATCCTCAGTATCCTTCAACTTTCAACTTATGTCCCAGCTTCTACATGAAGTATATCTTGCTCAGTCCCCCCCAACAATTTTTATTGCCTTCCTCTCCCCCACCCCTTGTTATCTCTCCTTATTGTCAGGGACTGTTTTGTTTGTATCCTAGCACCTAGCACAGTACTTGGCATATAGTAAGCCAAAGAGTATATTGAAGGGATAACCCATTGATGTTGGCTCTTAGTAGTCATCACTTCACTTTCTAAAGGCCATCCCTTTAATAACATACTGTGGAATTTTACCAGAAATTGAAGTTAGGATCATTGAGCCTTCAGTTTTTTCATTAAATTTTATTTTCAGATCTGCATTTTCTCTCTTCTACCCCCATTTGAGAAAGCAAGAAAAACAAAACCCCTATTATAAATACATATTATATGTGTGTGTGTGAGTGTGTGTGTGTGTGTACACATATATACACAGAGACTTTTAATGTGAAGATATCCTCCACTGTTTTGAAATTAGGCCATTTTTCCCATATTTGGTGTTGAAGCCATTTCCCCCTTCTCTACACTTTTTCAGAAGTGACAGATAGTAAGTAGTTCAGCAGTCATACCTGCCTGCTGTTTAAGAGCTTTCTTATTACTGACTCACATTTTACCAAGGGCAACCAGGTACTCTCTCTCCATTCCTTGGTGTCCATCTGGTCCAACCCCTACCCAAAAGGAATCCTGACAGTTACATACCCAACAAGTTATTCTTTGTCTGAAAACCTCCATTGACAGAACCTGTCTGTCCCCTCTGGAGGCTGCCTTCCATGTCAGGGGAGCTGTCCTTGGTAGGAAGTTTTTCCCCATGTCCCGCCCAGTTTGGCCTCTTTACAACATCTCCCACTGTTACCGGCTCTGCCTTCTGGCACCAAGCGGAGAGAGTCCAGTGGCTCCTCCAAATGATAGCTCTTCAAATGGAAAAGTTGTCGTGTTCCTCCTGAGCTTTCTCAGCTCAGTTCCAAGCTAAAGATCCTTTTTTGGGCAAAGAAAACAGACACAAAACAAGACTTGAGTCTCCTTCTTTCCTCCTGCTGTTTGTCCTGTCTACTCCAAGCCCCAGTTTTATCCCTTTTGTGATTTTCCTCTTGATCCTAACATGGATTTTAATGCTTTTTTTTATTGTTTCTCCTGGTGATTTCAGAATGTCATTCTTGAGAGCATTCTGCCCCTCTCAAAGTGATTTTCCTTATAGAATTTTAGACCATTGGATCCCATCTGCCCTTTCTCTGAACTCCATATCATGCTTTTTCTCAAGTAAAGATAATTTTATTTTAAAGTGCCCATGGAAAGAACAAAAAATGTTATCTTCAATTTTCTTTTGCTTTAATCATTAAGTGAAAAAGTGACCAAAGAATAGAATAGGCAAGTTCTTGATAACTGCCTTTTTCCTTCATTGAAGGTCCTGCTTAACATCTCCTATGGGATATAGGGGAGGATAAAGTATAGGTCAAAGAACATCTCTTTTATGTAATGATTTTTTTAATGACTCAAGAAAGAGGTGGAACACAAAATAGACTAAGAGTAATCCAGAGGCAAGGTACACTCTTAAGGTCAATATATTGAGGGCTTACCCCATACAAGGTATGTTTTTCATTGGCATTGTGAAAACCCCTCTCCTCTCCCCCCAGCCAAGGAGCCATCCCTAGAGTGGCTCAGCCAAACCTATCACCTCCCCAGCTGGGGAGAGAAAGTCCCCCTGCCCCATCTTTGCAGAATTAGAGAGAGCACTCTAGGTTTGGAGGGTGGAGGAAAACCTGAAGAAGTCATGGCACTTGTGTGAAAAGCTCCAGAAGACTTCGTTGAATTGTTGTAGAACAGAGTAAGCTCAATCATGGAACAGAAGCATCCCTGTGTTTCTATCAGAATAACCAAGACTGGCCCGGGAGGAGGAAGGAGAATGCTTTTTGAACCATTATTCTTTCTTTACAGAGGTGGGTTTAATTGGTGCTGCATAGATAGAGGCTGCCAGATGTGGTCAAAGTGTGAATCAGTTGTGATGTCTTTGGGTTTTGGAGTGTTTTTTTTTAATACTTGTTACAAGAGGGCATGGGTAAGGTACATATTTGGAAATGAATTAGATGTAAAGCCAAAGGCATCAATTTTTTTAATTACTTTTCCTATAGGTAGCTTTTCAGTAGTTTCATCCCACTACTACTGTTTGGATGCCCAGTCCTGCTGAAGCACACTGCAGATCCCCTGTAATTTAGGAACTGTTTTTATCTCACTCTAAAGCCAGAGTGGTAGACTAGCCTCTCCAGAGTTAACTAGGCCAGTCCTCAGACAGCAGACAGTCCATTCTTATTATGACTGTCCAGAGCTTGAGCTGTACTGTCCTTTGAGACCTCAGGGTTGCTGCGTCTTACCCCCACCCCTCTAGCCACAGAGAAGCTTTACTGGAATGGAATGAATTAATTGTTTGGGTATGAAAAAAGGAGTACCTGTTTGCACTGTTACCATGATTGCATACCAGTTGCCAAAACCAAGGGTGTCAACAAGGATGATTCCAGGGGGACGGTGTCAGGAGGAGTTAACCGATGCCTTGCGTCCTTCCTGCTTTGGGCTTGCCAAACTTGCAGTGGACCCTAGTGTTTGAACAGAGAAAATGCTTGTCTTACAAACACTTTCAGGTTGAAAAGTTATTTCTGAGACATTTCAGAAAAGACTAGCATAAAGCTTTCATGAGAGCAGGAGTTGAGCCTGAATATCAGTCAGGTTAAAAGCTGTGGAAGCATGTGGGATCAGAGGGTAGTACCAGCTAAAGTCCTTGTCTCATGCTCCTGAGCTCATCAGAACTTGGGTCTGATACTTCCTACCTAACTTTTGGCCACACATTATCTTACAGGTAGAAAGTGAGTTACAGCAATAATGAAAACTTTCTTGGGGGGGGGAGAAGGGAGTGAGCATTTATTAAGCGCTTACTGCATGCCATACGCTGTGCTAGGCTCGTTATCATTGTTATCTTGTTTGATCCTCACAACAACCCTGAAAAGAAGTGCTTTAAAAATCCCCATTTTACAGTTAAGGAAACTGAGACAGCCAGAGGTGAAGTGACTTGGCCAGGGTTACACAGCTAGTAAGTGTGAGGTAGGATGGGAAGTCGGATGCTCCTGACTCCAGGCCCAGCACTGCCCACTGTACCACCTCTCTGCCTCTGAGGGCAGAAGTCTTCCAGTTATGTCACTTTTTAAAAGTGATTTCCTTGGACTGGGTGAAGGGAAATAGCCAACAGACATCATATGCTCCTTGGATCATTACAAGAAATCTTGTATATTCAGTCACTCGATTTGTCATTTTCTTAAGTAGATGTATTTGAATGTCAGCATACTTGGCACTTGAGTCTTAAAACTCCCCTTAGTTTAAAATTTCCCCCAGTGTTTCAGTGTCACTCTTTTTCCATAGATCTGGAGCAGGGTCAGTGCGCTGCAATCTCTGGAGCCACTGGCACCACTGTGGGGGTTTTCTGTTATTTTGGCCTTGGTTTTGGGAGGGAGACTTGAAATGGTCTTAAAGTCTTGAAAAGCCAGTGGGCCTTTTGGTGGCTTGGGTGGTGGTCACTGCAAGGTTGGTGTAAATCTTTGTCCTGAACACAGTTTAAAGACTGATGCTTCTGACACATGGAAAAGGAAATGAAGCCCAATTTAATGCTGAATCCTTCAGTTTATTTTTGTCTCCCAAACCATTTACCCCATAAAGTAAAATCAAACCATTTGGGCTGAAATTACATGAAAACTTCACTTCATGACCGTGCTTCTTCTTCAGTTCCAAACTGAGAAGACAAAAGAAGGCGTAGACAGTTCTTTCAGCAGGCCTTTCTTGTGCACCCCGCTGTATGTCAGGCAGTGTGCTGGAGGGACATAGCACCTACTGTATCCCAGGATCAGTAGTAAGTGCTTTCTAGATAGCCATCTGACCCTCACAACAACCCTGGGAGGTAGTTGCTGTGATGATCCCCATTTTACAGTTGAGGAAACCGAGGTTGACAGAAGCCCTGCTCAAGGTTGCGCAGCTAAGAAAGTTCCTGACCCCAGTGCTTTGTGCACTGTGGCGCCCCCTAGCCACCTCAGAGGCAGAAATGAAACTGTCCCTTCTCTCTTGGGGGAGACATTATCACATACATTGATGAGGAATGACCAAATGACATCACTATATTCGTGTCAAGTTACAGTATGTCCGACTGGCTGATCAGACCAGTATGATGTTGGAAGGCTCTACCGCAGGTTGGACACAAATAAATCCATGTGAACATTTGGAGTGGAGATGGCTCTAAATTTGTGCATCTTACATTTCTTTTGAGCTACTGCAGTTCTGCTTTGTTTGTAGAGCATAGCACCTCCTTTGATGTGGGCACACCACGTTGGGCATCTTGTGCCAATGTCTCCCATGTCACGTTCAGTTCCAAAGTTGATAAGGAAATGCACAATATATGAATACTATATCCATGTGTAGATAGAGACATATAAAATAAATGCAAAGTAATTTGAAGAGTTAACTAAGAACTGGGGAGAGCAAAAAAGTCCTCCGTTAGAAGGTGGTATTGGAGTTGAGCCTTGATGATAGCTAGAGATTCTGAGAGGTAGGAGTGTAGGGGTAGTGCATCCCAGACATGGATGACTGATGATAGCTAGAGATTCTGAGAGGTAGGAGTGTAGGGGTAGTGCATCCCAGACATGGATGACAAGGACACAGAGGCATGTGTGTCCAGGGAATTGCAAATAGACCCGTGAAAAAGAGCCAGTGGGGTTACTTGTCTAACGCATCAAGCTGGACCAGCCATGTAAAGATAGAAATTATGCACCATCTAGTACAAGAACAAACATTCATGACAATAGAAAGTAGACTAGAAAAAATTTGAACAAGTTTATAACACGTGGGGGGTTAGTAGTATTTTGTTTTTATAATCATTTTTATTTCATTAAATGTTTTCCAATTTCATGTAAAAAAATTTCTAACAATTTTTTTTTATTTTGTTTCAAATTCACTTCTTCCCTTCCATCCCTCCCCATTCCCTGAGAAGGCAAGCAATTTCATTTTGATTATATGTGTGAAGTCATGCAAAACATATTAGTCATATTAGCCATATTAGTCATGTTGCTAAATAAAATAAAGTTTTTAAAAATGTTTTAATCTATATTCAGACTCTACTGTCTCTGAAGATGGAGAGCATTTTTCATTATGGGTCCTTTGGAATTGTCTTGGATCACTGCTTTGATCATAGCAGCCAAATCTTTCACAGTTGATCATCCTTACAATATAATATGGATGTTACTGTGCACAATCCCCATTCTACTATCTTCACTCTGCAGTAGTGCATCGGAGTTTTCCCAGATTTTTCTGAAGCCATCCTGCTTGTTTATTTTGTGTTTTTTGTGATCTGCATACAGGAACAGTCTACTTACTTAAACCCCTGGTATCTGTTTCCCTAAATTACTCTCTCACCCAACCCTGCCAAAATTCAGATTGCATCTATCAGAGTATTTTTTTCTTTGGGCAATTGTATTATTTTTGAAATTAGAATAGTAAATTTTGGAAATCTTGGGAACTTTGATCAACCACAAGAAGCAACCCTGATTACAGAGAACTTGGAATAAAATGTGTCACCCACCTCTAGGGGTAGGAGATATGATGGGCTCAGAGGGCACATTGAGACATAGGTGTTTTTTTTTCTTTTGGACAAAAGCTGGTTCAGGAATTTGTTTTAACTTCTAAAAAAAATTATGTAGATATCTATATCTATATCTATATATTATAATAACCATACATGTTTGTAATGAGTTTTGTTTTTATTGCTTTCTCAATAAGGGATATGAAATGTGGACCTGAAAATAGAATAAAATTTTAATTTTATTTTTAAAATAAGCTCACTTATTAGAGTGGGAAGAACCAGAGCCTTGCAGTTAGCCCTGTCTTTGAGTTAGTCTCTGATGCTGACCCTGGTGTGGGCAAAGTCTCTTCACCATTCTGAGCCTTAGCTTCCTCGTCTTTGAGATGGGGATGATAAGACTTAAGGTTGTTGTGAAGAAAACCCTCTATGAAGACCTTCAAGCTCGAAGTGTGATGTATTCTCCTTCTATGAAACAAGGTATTTGGTCCTAGGCTCCTGGATCTAGAGAAGAAAGGGACATGAGAGTCATCTGGGCCAAAGCTCCCATTCTACAGATGAGGAAAGTGAGGCCAGGGTGTCCACAGCTAAGAAGTCAATCCTTGCTGAGGACCACTCGCTCCAGTTCTAATGTCTATGATTCCTAGTAGCTACCGGCCTCCTTTTCTTGGACTGTGACCCCCAGAAGTTGGGGGGGAGAGGGTGGAGCGCTGCCTTTTGACTCCTAGAGCAATTGTGGGCTGTTGGAGGGTGCTAAGAGAACTGCTGTCCCTTGGCTGTGTACACAAGAACGTTCGTCTGATCTCACCATTTGCCTTTCCTGTCTCCAGGGAACCATCAGCATTGGAGTGGATGCCACTGACCTCTTTGATCGCTATGACGAGGATTATGATGACGGTCCTGGGCATGGCTTTCCTCGGATTGAAATTAACAAAATGCACATTTCCCAGTCCATTGAGGTAAAGTTGAGCATCACCTGGGCCAGTGTGAGGAAGGCCCTGGCAGCGAGCAGCTGGAAGAGGGGACTGTCTTACCTTGGTTTAGAAAGAAAGAGCTGTGCTTATCAACTTCTCTTAGTAATGATGGGGGATGATAGCTGATGTGTGTGTAATGCCTGCCATGTGTCAAGCGCTGTGCTGAGCGCTGTTTATAAATGTTTTCTCATTTGAGCCTCACCACAGCCCTGCACAGTAGGTACTATTATGATTCCCTTTTTAACTGGAGGAAACTAAGACAGACAGAAATCAAGGGACTTGCCTAGAGGCGTACAGCCAGTAGATGTCTGAGGCCAGATTGGAGTCTGTGAAGATGAATCTTCCTGACTCCAGGCCCAGCGCTCTGTCCACTGTATTATGTACTTATGTATTATTTTTATGCTTAAATATTTAGATATTACATATTAAGTATTTAAAGTGTGTAAAAAACAAAAACCCTCTGGTTATAGCTGACCCTTGTTTGTGATGGTATTCCAGTCATTTTAACATGTACAAATATTTGCACTAAATCCTTCAACAAAGACCTGCTCTGGGCATCCAGGATACAAAGACAAGCATGAATCCCATTCTTCTGAGACAGAATGCCTTGTTTATTCATGATACGCCAGTACAAACATATGATAAATAAAATAGCAGAAGGCCTTGGGACTGCTTGGTCATGTATCTCTGGTTGTGGTCAGTGGCTGGGCATGGTCCTAATGATGGTCAGCTTGAGAGCTGTAAAGGCCCTCCTTTGCCAGGGCAGAGAGTGAGGCCAGAGGGGCTGGGTGACTGATCCCGCCACACAAGTGGGAGTGATGGGACCAGGGCTTCAGTCCAGGTACTTTGTGCCCCGTTACTTCTCACTCTACAAGTCTGAGTCCACAGTGGATCCCCAGATGCCCTATGTGACCATGAGAGGTGATTTTAAAATGCCATCTGTTGTCCCTTGAGTATCACCAGTCTCTTCTGTTTCTCTCTACACTGACACTCCTGAGTCAGTCTCCTGGACTCTAACTTGGCTAGGTGAAGAGACAGTAGATAGTGGATAGAGGCCTGGCCTGTGAATCAGAAAGATCAGAGTTCAAGCCTTACTTCCCATCCATGTTGGTTGTATAATCGACAAGTCACCAATCCCTTCTTGGTGCCCCAGGCATCTCTCCAAACCGTCGGGCGAACATGAGCTGCTGTAGTGTAAGAGACACCCCAGCAAAATCACGGAGCTAGACTAAAAACAAGCGGTCTGTCCAGAAGACAGAGGGCCATCAGGCACGGCTCCCCAAGATACTACGCTGGTACTGATTCTAGGAAGCTTATGGGCCTCCTAGAGCCATCCAGAAGCCCTTGGGGAGGCCAGGTGCTGGGTAGTCAGGACAGTCTGGGGAGTCACAGATAGTACCCCCAGGGCAGTAAAATGACAATGTCACTGGAAGTTAGCACAATTAAGAGCCCAACTCTTCCTGTAGGCTTCCCAAGGCCTGGTGAAGTTGGACTATAAAAGGTACTCAGAACATGTTAACTCAGTGGTCCCAGGTGGTCCAGTTAGCCAAGTGCTACCCCTGAGAAGAGAAAAAAGCAGTTTAGGTGATCACACAGTGCCATATGCTGCTGATCTGGAATTCATCTGCAGATTTGCCTGTGTACTTGATATATTCATTAGACTGCTGTAATTGGAACTGCTTATAGCCTTGGTTCATCCAGCAAATGTTGTTTCCCAGGCACCCTTGACAGCAACAGACACAGCCATCCTCTCTGGAAGCCTGTCTACCCAGAATGGGAATGGAGGAGGGTCCATTAACTTTGCCCTCCGGCGAGTGACCTCTGCAAAGGGATGGGGAGAGGTAAGAGCAGTTCATTGGCTAGGCTTCCTTTCTGCCCATCACAGACTTGTTTGCTGGGCATTGCCTAGGTTCTTTTCGATACAAATTGTTTTATGCAGTAAAAGTTAACCCCCAGATGGTCTGAGGATAACTGTGTGAGGGCATATAGCAGATCCTAAGCTCCAGGCAAAGACTACACATACAGCTTGGGCCTATTGGCTATCCCAAACTGATTTCTTAATTCTAGAGGAATTTTCTCCACCACCCTAAGACAATACCAAGATCACAGTTTAAAAACAGAACTAGCCTCCAGAAACTGAGCTGTGTGATAATGCACATCTTTTTAAGCAAACGCCTCGACACTGATCTTTTTTTCCTCATGAAATCTACCCATTCCTTCCTGCTGACCACAGTGAGAAGCACCTCCTGCCCCCGTGGGCTCTGCAAACAGCCACAGAGGACAGACAGAACAAAAAGGCACAGGCCTGGGGAGCCCCGGAGAGTCTGGGCAGGCAACAGCTTCTCTGCCTCAGAAGGGAGGCTACCCCTCGTCTTGGCTTGTTCCTCCTCAGGCAGGGAGAGGGAGTGTCTGATGGCTGTGAGGGTTGAAGCCCCTGGTTGGGTGGGTGTGGGGGCGTTGTCTGTGTGAGACTTCAGTAGCAGCTGTAAGAGGAAGACATCTCTAACTTTTCTTCCTTTCTGTTTAAACAGTTTGAATTTGGAGCTGGAGACCTTCAAGGCCCTTTATTTGGCCTGAAGCTGTTTCGTAACCTTACACCAAGATGGTAATTTAACATAACGCCATTGTCTGTTTTGTTGCTCTTTGTAGATTCAGAATTGATTACTAGTTCTTACTCCTGTTGCCTCTCATGGTGCCAGGCACGTAGTGTTTGCAATAGACATTTATTGAATTGAATTGATTGCCATGAATCAGGGCCCTGTGTTTCATTTGAAATGATTCTGTTAACCAGGAGAATGTGGTTCTCTATTTTTTTTTGGCTTAAGAAAAGCTTTGTTCCATAGTAGGGGAACTTTGTGGTTTTTCTAGCCCATGCTTAATTGTCAGATATATTTATACCAAGGCCTTAATAGAGAGGCAGCATTAAGCCATAGAAAAAGTGATGATGGCCTTGGAATCAGAAGACCTCACTTCGAATACTCCCTAGGCCCCCCCTAGATAATCAGTAAACTGCTTCCCCCCCATCCCCAACCACTTTTTTCGTCAGTAAAAGGAAGGTATCAGACTAACCCTCTAAGGTCCCTTTCAGCTTTACAGTCTCTCTCTGACCGTCTGAACTGCCTACCACATCCCCATGCTTTGTTCTCACCCTTTGTCACAATCATTGCCTCCAGAACCACAGGTGTGAGGTCATAAGTTTTGCCTATTTTTGAAGGCAAACTCAGTTTGAAGAACAAGGTAGAAAACAATACAAAATACCTGTACTTTGTACAGAAATGACAGAGGAAAACTTGCATGGGTTCTCTTTCAGGTATGAATGTGTCATTTTTGTTTATTCCAAAAAAAATCTTCAAATGTAGTATTCTTCTTTTTTCAAACAGGAGATTTTCAAAGCTTGGGGGGGATGAGGAGAGAAAAGGAAAGAAGAAGGAAGGGACAGAGAAAAAGAAAGGAGAGGGGGAAAGAAAGGGAAGAAGGAGAAAGAAAAGAGAGATAGGAGGCACAGAGAAACAGGAATTGGCATGCAGAGAAAGAGATGGAGGAAAGGGGAGAGAGAGAAAAAGAGAAAGAGAGGTTTGCAAGCTTGGTGTGCCTGTTTTAATGGCATGAAATACCCCTCTGTAGCCAGAAGGTGGCACAGGTTTCCTCCTTTGGAATCTAACTTGCAAAGAAATGCCAAAAGAAATTAGACTTGACTGGGGATTCATATTGGAAATTGGAGTGATGTATGCCACATGAATGGGTGCCTCTTGTCAGTGTGCAATCAATGTAGCTGAGGCAGCACCCAGCAGACCTACAGTCTGGGCTGTGTCGCTGCAGACCCAAAGGATGATTGACTTAAGAACCCACCCCACAGGCATTGCCTCCACCTTCCACCCCTGGGGGCCTGTGATGAACGAAGGACTGGTCAGTTCTGTAATCACTGGGACAAGAGGGTTGGGTCAGTGCTGCTGTAGCTGATCTCCTCCTGTCACTTCTTCTCCAGCTTTATCACGACCAATTGTGCTCTGCAGTTTTCGTCCCGGGGAATCCGGCCCGGCCTGACCACTGTGTTGGCGAGGAACCTGGATAAGAACACTATGGGCTATTTGCAGTGGCGATGGGGCATCCAGTCAGCCATGAACACAAGCATTGTCCGGGACACGAAGACCAGCCACTTCACCATGGCCTTTCAGGTAAGCTGCAGGGGGAGGGCTTGAGGGCCACCTCGTCCCAGGCTTCTGTGTGAAACCCTGGTCACTGTTCTCTTTCTTGTCCCTTGTTTCCCTTGTTAAGCCTGGCGGCTAATGGGCAGGTCCTGTCTGGCCAGCTGAAGTCACACTGTCCCAGAATACCTTCACGAGGTTTATAATGGTGAATGGAATAATGCTATTTAATGCCCTGGAAGAGCCCCTTCATGGTTTGCAGAGCAGTCCAGAGTTGGGGGTGCAGGCCAGACTGAAGGCACATTACTGAGGGGCCCAGAGCAGCTCAGGGGGCTCACCATTCACACAATAACAGGATGGCTAGTGATGACTATGTAGTGCTCTCCACACAACAGCCCAGCGAGAAGGGGGGCAGAAGTGTTAGCTCCATGTTACAGATGAGGAAGCTAAGGCTCGGAGAAGGAAGGTAACTTGCCCGTGGTCACATAGCTTGTAGGTGTTGGAGCTGGGATTTGAACCAGGTCTCCAGTCTCCATGTCCAGAGCTCATTTTCCTAAAGTGCATTGCTAGAGTTTTTATCCTCAGTGCATTAGTGCTAGTAGCTGTCACAGCTTCGATATCCTGGGCACCCCAGAACACTTAGATTCAACCTATTTTGAACTGCTTGTTGAGTGCAGAGGCCCACAAAGATAGGCCAGAGCTTGTGTCACAGGGTGGGGGGAAGGTTCAAAGTCTCTATGATATCTACTAGGAAAGGTCATTTGTCAGGGTTGGTTGGCTTCCTGCAGGAGGTGATATATGAGTTAAGTTTGATCCATAGAAATTCAGGGAGAAAAGAGGGGAAGGGAAAACTGTTTAGGCATAGGTCAGTGTAAGCAAAGGTCTGGAGCACAAGTGTGTGGACAGTGGTCCGGTTTGGTTGGAACACAGAGTGCCTTGGGGAGTGGAGTTTTATGAGATGATGCCATACATCTGGTTTTGCTGAGGAACAGTCTATATGTCTTAACTCATGCCTTTTCCACCCTCTCTTTTCAAAGCTTGGAATCCCCCATTCCTTTGCATCAATCAGCTATCAATATAAATTTCAAGATGATGATCAGACGCGTGTGAAGGGTTCTCTCAAGTAAGTCCTGGTCAGGTCATCATCGTTGCTTCCAGCAAACAAGCATGTTTGTTTAGCAAAGTATTTTCTGATCAGGTTCGGGGGCAGTTGTTACATGACTTGTCCGATGGTGCAGGCTGCAGTTGGCTCTGCTGGTTAAATGAAGTGGGAAAATGTCCATTATAATCATACCTATGATTGGGAGGGAAGTGTCATTGAGAGGGAAGGTCAGTCATTGTCTCTTCCCCCACCCACTCGTAATGAATAAAGAGAACACTGAAACATCTCTCCTGGTCTTAACCCTCTCTGATTTGGTCCTTCTAGGGCAGGTTTCTTTGGTACAGTGGTAGAATATGGAGCAGAGAGGAAGATTTCTAGACACAGTATTTTAGGAGCTACTGTCAGCATTGGAGTCCCACAGGGTGTCTCTCTCAAAATCAAGTAAGTTAAATCCTGGGCAGTGGCTGGACATCTCACCCAACTGGGAGCAAGCCCCATGGTCTGGCCTTTGGTGGGTGGGGAACTAAATGAGAGCCTTGATCCCTTTCTTATAATGCCAAGGAGACAAGCAATTGTGGCTTCCAGATGTTGGGATCACACTTCAGATCCCCAAAGAAGGCAGGTGCTAAATAAAAGAGCAGGGCTGGACCCTGACCATTCCTGCTGGACTTCCAAGGCCTGAGGCTGCAGTCCATTCAGACTGGCTTCACATCCACAGAGCAGCTCTGCCATGACCTTTCTCATGCCTAAAACTAGTTGTACCATGTGGCGTTATCGGCGGGTAAACAGCCTTTCTCTGCTATCTCACTTTGACATTGTTCATACACTGCAGAAATCTTTCAGATAAATTACCTTTAGCCAATTGTCCATCCACTCCCAACTTTCCCCCATCCTAGAACGCTGACCGCCAAACTCACATTTGTCCAGCAGGTGGCACCAGAGTTCCAAAAGTGAGCTCAGCTCCTTGTCTACCTTCAGCTCTTGGCAAATCAAGGTTAAAGCTTTTGTGAATCACCCTGGTTGAATTGAATTTCTGTTTGCTAGAACAGACTCCATACCCCACACTCCAAGCCTGGCTGCCTTGGTTCTTGCTGTCCCATGACATCTTTATGACTATCATATCTCCAACACAAGTTCCCACCTTTGTGGAGTAGGAGGCTTGATGGAGGGTTGCTCAAAGAAGCATTTGACCCCAAAGCAAACTTACCCTGTGTGACTGAGTTATACTGCTGATCCAGACCCCTTTCTGGGAAACTGAGCCTTCCCCTTCTTGTTTTGTAGGCTGAATAGAGCCAGCCAGACTTACTTCTTCCCTATTCACTTGACGGATCAGCTCCTTCCCAGCGCTGTCTTCTATGCCACCGTGGGACCTCTGGTTGTCTACTTTGCCATGCACCGACTAGTCATCAAACCATACCTCAGGGCTCAGAAAGAGAAGTGAGTTTGTCCTTTCTCCCTGGGACTGCTTTTGCCTAAGAATGTGCTGCAGTTGTAGGACTGTGTCCTGAGCTCCCCGAAGGCCTGAGGAATGTGATGAATGGGGAATGGGAGTCATTTGGTTGGAATCACTGACCCAGAGTCGGTGCAGAAGTGCTGGAACGCCACTCCCGTGGATGGGATGAAAGAGGGGAGGGGCAATGGTGGAGATAAGGAGTAAAAATTACAACCATACCTCTGAGTTAGTATACATGACCTTTAACAAGAGCTACAGTCCTGGGAGCTTGCACAGTGAGTCGAATTGCATCTTTTGATTCTCCTCCTTGACTGTGATTTAGTCTTTGCACACTGGTGAGGTTTTGCTAGGGAGAGAGTTACGTGTCCCCCACATTCCACTGAAGCCACTGGGAGGCAGCATCATAAGGTCAGATGAATAGGCTGTCTGGCTGTGCCTCAGTGATGGGCATGATACTGCCTCGACAAGCCCTGGTCATACACTGTCTTCCAGAGGGTCTGACAGGGAGGCTGACTCTTTACTCCTGTGGCTTATGTGTAGTTTATGTTTTCTTTTGTAAGAGAATTGGAGAAGCAGAGAGAGAGCACAGCCACTGACATCCTGCAGAAGAAACAGGAGGCGGAATCCGCTGTGAGTGTCCCAGGGCTGGGCCGTTGGTCACAGGAGAATACTTCCCGTGCCTTGTCGTCATGGGCAGTGGGGAGTCCAACTCAGACTCTTGTGATTGGTACCCCCTCTCACCGTCGCCAGTCACTCATTCTGACTCCTTCCTTATGCCTGTTAAAGCTTGTCTGACCAAGTGACTGTATCTGACTGCAGCCCGTAGTCACCCCCTCCCCTCAGAAGGGAAATGTGCACTTCTTTTCTAGAAGACTCTTCTCAGGGACCAAGGCTAAGCCTGGAATTAGTTCAATTGGCTGACTTGCAGCACCGTGTTCACGTGCAGCATTGAAGTCACCGTATACACTTTTCCTGCCTCTGCTTTCTTCATCCTGTCTCAGTCCCTGTGTCTCCTTGGGCTTCTCTGAATTCTTCACTTCATCATGTCTTCTCTGCCCCCTTTTACATTAGGAATGCCACTGTCATGTGGCTGATAAGCCTCCAGTGGGGGTCTCCACCATTAGGAGTTTTTAGCTGCTAGCAGGGATGGTGATTTTTAAAAGCCAGGTACACTTTCTCTATCCTCTCAATAGCTCAGTGTGACTTATTAAAGGGAGAATGGCCCTGGGGTGGTATTCTAGGCTTCTCCACATTTAGCCTGCAGGAGCACTTTCTAAACTTGAGTTAATCCAAAGGCTGCTGCAGGTCAGGAAGCTCTCCTCCTTGTTGGGGCAGTCCCATTCCTGGGGCTCTCCACTGAGGTTCCCAGCTTGGACTTGTTGGCGGCTGACTTTTCTACTCCCTGCCTTCCCCCCAGCCCCCTCACGTTTTCCTTGTTCCTCTCTGCGTTGGGACCCAGTACAAGCTCTGACTTCCAACATCTTGGTTCATCGGCAGGTTCGGTTGATGCAGGAATCTGTACGAAGAATAATCGAGGCTGAAGAATCCAGAATGGGTAAAAGCACTGTCAGCTTCATGGGGTCAGGGGGCTCTGGGTACTGAGGGGGCATCAGAGCATGAAGGGAGAGGGTGGGGGACAAGGGCATCAGCTCAGTGTGCTCCTCAAGGATTGATCATCTTGAACGCCTGGTACGGCAAGTTTGTCAACGACAAGAGCAGGAAGAATGAGAAGGTGAAGGTAATCGATGTGACCGTCCCCCTGCAGTGCCTGGTGAAGGACTCCAAACTCATCCTCACAGAGGCCTCCAAGGTACCGGCCCTGCCATGCCACAGAATGGGGCAAGCCTGACTGACTGGCCCTTGTTAGTTCCCTCCCAGAACCCATGCCAGGACCTCTCCATGTCCTTCAGTCACAGAACCTATACGGTAAACAAGTGCATAAAGAGGTTTGCTGGTACCAACCTTCCAGCACTTGGGGATTCCTTGAGGAAGGACTTGAATCTCTGGTTTTTTGTTTCATTTTTCTGCTTGGCAGAGATGCTGCTGTGAAGGAAAGGACCTTTGTTGGGATTGGAAGCCTAGGGCTGAAAATGGAGCTTTTAGATCTAGTAGTGGTAGTGTTTTCTGAAGGCCTGTCTTCTAGGGACAGTTTTTGATCCTACTGCCTAAATGTTGATGCTGCAATCTCATTATGGGTACCCTGGTCAGGTTCCTGGCCGCACCTTAAGGGGATCTGCAGGGCTGACTCATGGTATCTCCATGTCTTTCACTACAGGCTGGGCTTCCTGGGTTTTATGACCCATGTGTGGGTGAAGAGAAGAGCCTAAAGGTGCTCTACCAGTTTCGAGGCGTGCTGCACCAAGTGATGGCATCAGACAAAGAAGCCCTTCGAATACCAAAGCAATGTAAGTTGTCCTGCTTCCCCCCTCCCCAACCCTGTCCTCCAGTGGCTGCTGCTTTGGAACAGGAAGCCACAGTCTGCCCTCTAGGCACCTACGCATAGAGTTAGGAAGCTGTGTTCTTGCCTTTGGATGATGACTGGGCTAACCCCCAGCATCTGGCAGCAAGAGGCTGTAAGAACCCCTGTGGTCCCTTTCTTGTTATGCTGCTGCTCTGCATGTACATGAGAACAAACAATTCCCTCCTAGCTCTGACCCTGTCTTTCCTCCTGCAGCTCACAGGATCGATACAGATGGATAAACCTTGGGAGAAAAAAGGAGTCAGTACCTGAGTCAAGAAGCTGCAAAACCTCTTTTCCTGGGAGTCTGAAAGTTTGGAAACACATGAAACAGAAACCTACAGATGTTTTTATTTTGTATTATTCCTGTAGAAGGTCATTTACCAATTATGTGAAGGGACACATGAACACCCCAGCTTTCATGGGTACTGTAGTACTAAGGCAATACTGCCCTTGAGTAGAACCACAGCACTGACAGATGTCTGTCTCCTCGAGGAGCCTGTGGACACACAGCATGACCCTGCTGCGAAGAGGGCCCCTAGGGGCACAGAGCCCTGTGTCCTTCTAGCTGACGGTGACCCCACCAACCCCAAATTTCAGGGTTCTTTCATGAGGTGTATATGGGACATTGTGCCCCCCCCTTACTTCTAGGGGCTTCCTGCAAACCAAACGGAGAACACAGGCCATAGGGCAGTCCTGATGATCGAGTGAATGAACGTCCATACAAGCTTCCGACAATCTCCATATCTTGTTTCGGTGACTGAAAAGGGGATTTGAAGACAAGTCTGAATTTACTGAATGCTTGTTACCTGAGAACAACTAATGTATCTGGAAGACATCTCTGCCTTTCCCACTGCATTTGTCTTTTTAATTACCACTAAAACTGTGATCCCTAGGCCCAGGACTTAGCCTTCACCCAGTGTAACTAGTTTTACCTGTCTCCCTCAAACATCGCATGGAAAACCATAGATCTTTCCCATGTTTTCACCCAGTCTGGCTGAGAACTGGGACCACGGTCCATAGACTGGACAAGAAAGCCACAGGGAGACAAGGGAGAAACAATAGCTTGATTGGGGAAAAAACTGGCCAGAGTTCTAGAGAGGTACCAAATGGAGTGAGCATGTAGAACCACCCTCAAAGGCTTCCTGTAGGAGTGAACAGGGTAGGGCTCCCTCTAGGACCCTCCCAAACCTCCAGCAGGTAGCCCAGGAGAGCAGGGACATCCTCTTCACTTAAGGGACAAGTGGGGATGACTCCTTCCCTTTGGGTGGTGCAGTTCTACTCTACAAGGGCCTTTTTCTTGACGTGCCTGTTCTGTGGAGGCAGAAGGTGTTAGGAACCAGGATCCATTTGAATAGTTTCCAAGTTACCTAGAGTGGTCAGTCCAACAAGCAAACAGGTCTGTGGTCTTGGTTGTGGAATCGGCCTTGTTCCCATGCTCCTCGGAGGGTTGTGTGGCTCCTTCCCAAGCACAATCACGTGAGCAGGAGAGCAGCAGCGGGGTGTGGGGTGCCAGCCTTCTGTCCCCTACCCAGCTACTGGAATCAAGCTCTCCAGGCCTGGGTTTTGGCATCAGAGTAAGCAGTCATGACCCCTCCCCCAAACTTTTACAGAACAGTTCAGGTTGTCTAATTCTGTGACGTCCATGCCCATTTTTACAATGTTTCCCAGACCTGAAGCTAAGAATACAAATTGTGCAATAAACTTTGCCGAATGACTCTCTGACCTAATGTGGTCCGTTGTCCCCTTTGCTGCAGATGGTTCTTGCAGGTACCAATTTTCTTCATTTTGTTTGAAGCTGGTTGTACAGAAGGCACTGTATTGTCAATAATAAACTCTTTCTGAAAGCTGGAGCTGGGAATCATTTTTCCAAAAGCATGACCTGTGGAAAGGGGCCATGGTTTCACTGCAGGCTCCTTCCAGATTTATTTCACCCTTCTATGATGGAGCCACATTGTCCCATACATGCTCAGCAAGAGGCTGTCACAGTGTCATACATCCCACTGGTCCCAGGAATATGAAGTCCCAGTGGGCAGGGCAATCCACTGTGCTGGGGGGTTTAATGAGCAAAATATCTTTGTCAGAGGTATCTGCCCTGAACACTGCTTTACAAGGTATAAATAAAGTGAAACTGTTTGAGATTTTTTCCATGTCCACAATAGCCTGGATCGAGCGAGGAGGGAAACTCAAATCAGTGATTCCTAGTTAGCAAAAAATGGAAACCTGCAAAGTCCTTGAGGGAAGTACAGGCACACCCTCAGACTAGAAATATGAGTCCAGTCTGTGCCACTTTACAACAGGACACTGGCAAACCCAACCCGGACCTCTGTGCCTGCATAGGACTAGGACTCGTGGTCGCTAGAGTAGCCTCAGAAAATACTATTCCCTGAATCTTTCCATGCTTTCCAAGAGGCCTACCTGGTTTTCTCTTCCACCATCATGTCCAGCTAATCCCCTTGAATTAAAGCATCCTTCTTGCAGCCTAGGTCACACTCATTAATCCTAAGGGAATGTTTGCCTCATTGTGCTGAAGATGCAGTGGTAACAAAAAACAAACACTGGGATGGAATCACACTCAATCTATGTTTGACTCTTCCCCTTTCTGGCCCAACATGGCAGTGAGTGAGTTTTTCCCCCTACGCCTTTTTTACTGCCCCGATACTCTTTTTCCTCTGCCATATCCTGGGTGCTAGTCCTAAAAGTCCTGCTGACAGCAGTGGGGCCCGAGTCACTGCCACCGCCATGTAGCAAGGCCCCGGAAGAAACTTCGGGCCACCATCCCCCTTCCCAAGGAGGGAGGGAGCAAGCTCTGCCGGCTCAGGCTATAGGTCGTTCCTCTTCCTTCTGTAAGGCTTTTTGTCGTCTCTTCTCCTCCTGGAGAGCCTGAAGGCGGCTGGACATCCTTTTCATCGCCACCCTCTGCATCTTTAGTCTCCTGCGGAGCCGTTCATTTTCCTTCAGTGTGAGCATGAGTTTTTTTTTTAAAGCATCTAAGTCCAGGAGGGCGTAGCTGTGATCTGATGCTGAGAGGGAAAGTGAGCCTCTCTGGCCCAGGGGACTGGTGGGCAGGAGGCAGGATGAGACTTCTTCTGTCCTGTAAGAGGAGACCTAGGAACAAACGTAGACGAAGGATGAGGTATAATGTGGGAAATTCCCATCCCTGCTTCCCTGGCACAAATCTGCCCTTTCTCAGTTTTAGGGAGTGGGTGTTGCTTATGGGATTCCCTGGCAGGTGTTTGGCATTCGCACAAACTCAGCTGAGAGTGCCTAGAAATCAACTGCATCTGCTATTTGTGCTGACAATAACAAACACGGTGTAGTCATGGGTAAATCCACTCAAATTTTGGGGAGACGGATACTCTGTTCTCTCTGGCTTTTACGTTGGGAAGAAATATTTCTTCCACACCATCATTTTAAAAATACAGAGAATGAGTAGTTAAGTATTTCCTTTCTATTTCCAACCAAAGGAACCACAACCCAACACCCTACCTCTTTTTCAGAAGCCTCAGCCTCTGGGGGTAGCTGTGGCTTGTCAAGCAGATGTTCCATCTTTCTTCCTGAGGTATGTTCCCCAGCCCCTGCATGTGAGAAGTCCTACAAAGTAGCAGTGGAGAATTAGAACCGAAGCCCTTCTGGGGTCCCTGTTAGGCAGCTCCTCACAGCTCCCACACCTCTGGACCATCCCAAAATTAACCTCATACTGGTATTTTCTTAGGGGGGAGGGAGTGTTAAAAAAACAAGTGGGTAGCAAGCCACATTTTTATATCATGGCTTGAACAAACAACACCTTCTACACAAAATAGAAATATGCAGGCTAGAAGCAGCTAAAACTTACTAAGAATGGTGAACGAGAAGTGAAAAGATAAAATTATGATTTCACAGGGCTTGTGGTAAAGCAAACCACTCCATCCTGGCAGAGGTGATAGGACCACAGGTACGGAATGAGGAATCCATCTACTGCACCATTATAAGGGACAGATCTATCATTGTGGGAGGGAAGGGGATGTCAGTGCAAAACGACATGTTAAAAAGCATCCGTAAAATATTTTTTTGAAAGAAAAACCTCTGTCTTCTGTTCTTTATGATTTCTTTAAATTAGTCATTTGAAAGTTATTACTTCATAAAAGTAGCCCTTTCCTTAAGGAAATTTCCAAGGCTGCAGATGTGCTGCCCAACCCACCCTACTCATGAGCCAGCCAGCCGGCACTTGTTACAAGCATTCATTATTCAGTGCCAGGCAGAGGGGCACAAAGAAAGAGGAAATCAACCCCTGCCCTATTTTGCCTTTAGAACACAAACAAGTAAGCACGCACAAGATCTATGCAGAGGAGGTGGAAGGTCACCTCCAAGGGAAAAGTCTCCCTCACAAGGTGAGATTTAATCCAAGTCTTGTAGGAGGCCAGGAAATCTAAGACGTGAGGAGGAGGAGGAGGAAAGGGCCTTCTGCCATGGAAGATGGCCAAGGGCAGAAGGAGGGGTTTGGGAGATGGAGTGTCCTGTTGGAGAAACCACATGGAGGCCCCAGTGGCCAACGTTTTCAAAGGGGATTAGACCAGCTCAGACATCACATAACAAGCCACACTGTACAGCTTTGAGATTTACCTGCCCTGGCTGCTGCACATCACTCCTCTGGCCAGCAGGGTCTGTGTTCTCCCTAACCAGCTGCAGGGGGACAAAAACACAAGACAATGGTTTTAACACTTCTGCCACCCTGGGCACAATGTACTGTGAAAAACCCAAGGTCGGAAAGATGTGGTCTCACCCCTGGTCCCAGAGGGAGTTCCCCTATCCAGTGAGATGCTCCTGAACTGACCCACCAACCTGACCAGTGGTTGTCCTCCAGCACCGTTCACCTGAGTTTGGAAGAGATGGCAGCAGCCATCCTCAGAAATAGATGGGTGTTCAGATACATCATCAATGTCCCTCTAACAGCAGAGCGATTAGTATTTACTTGGTTTGTCTTAATAAATTTATCTGTCAAAAGACAGAGCAATGGGAGAAACTAATACTTTGGATCCGAGTCTCACCAGCACTGGGGAGCCCAGGGGGCCTGAAAGGGATTTATGGGGAGGGAAGGTACATGACCACTCCAGAATTTGAACCTGTGACAGAGGAGAGGAAATGCCAGTGGGGCATACATGGTGTCTAATTTCAAATCCCGGATTCTAATCCCGCTCACTGTCTATGTGACTTTGGGAAAGTCACCTCCATGGGCCTCAGTCTCCTCATCTGTAAAGTGAGAGGTTGGACTAAATGCCCTTGAAGGTTCCTTTCCTATATCTATGATCAGGGATAATTTGACAGACTAGATTTGGGGAGAACAGATTTCAACAGAAGTATAGATGAGATCCAACAGATTCAAATGTGATGGGATAAGTCCGTCAAAAAGTGATGGGGATCATGACAAGTGTGAAAATACGTTTAATATGAATGCGAGTGTAAAGCCTGTATCAGACTGCATGCTGTCTTGGGGAGCGGGGAGGAGAGGAAGGGGGAGAAAATTTGAAACTCAAAATCTTGTGGAACTGAATGTTGAAAACTAAAAATAAAATAATTTTTTAAAAAAGGAGAGGGATGGGAAATGCTCAGAAATAAAATTCTAGAAACACAAAGAAATACAATTCCAACAATCCATTTGTGAATTTACAGAAAAACTTTTTGAGGCGATTAGTATTTGGGGAACAGAAAGCTGTTTGGGTACAAATTCTATATGTCTAATACGTGGTGTGCAAGGACATTCAATGAAAACTTAGCAGTCTGAACTCCACTCGTTTCAAACTGACAAACATTAGAAGACACTGGGCTGGAGTGTGCTTTAACATCACATGAAGAAAACGGGTGTCTTCAGCATAAAGTTAATTATTTAGCCTACTTGCAACGGAAGCTCACATTCAAGAACATCAACTCATGTCTGTAGACAATTTTAAGGTTTATAATGGTTAAGGAACAGTTCGAGTGGAGCTTAGCTGTAAATCATTCTAACTTCCTTGTTTAAAAAAGACTTTAAAATATAACTTATAACCTGATGCTGCATTTCCTATAAGCAGTGTCACCTGTCTCCAGCAAGCGAAAAAAGCATCATTCTTTAAAAATATTTCACAGCCTTTTCCCCTGCAATACTGCTCTTCCCCACCCCCACCTCTCCTGCTCAAGGAAGGCAAATTAATGAAGCTTTATTATGCTCTCTTGATTAGTAACAGTTAACATCTGTATAGCATTCTTAAGGTCAGCAAAGCGCTTTACAGATATCGCACTTGATCATCAGGACAATCCTGGGAGGTAGAGGCTGTCATTATCTCCATTTTACAGATGAAGAAACTGAGGCAGACAGAGAGGAAGGGACTTGCCCAGGGTGTCTGAGGCTCTTCCTGACTCCTGGCCCAGGGCTCTGCCTACTGCACCACCTGGGCCTGCTGCCTCTAAGTTCTTTACTCTTTAAAACTTCAAATATCTAGTGTTCTGGGGTTCCATGAGCAAGTCTACACCCACTGTATCTCTTCTTTTTCATTACTGATGGGTCTCAATAGCTCCCCTTCAAAACCTTCCTATCTTCAGGTAGATGACTCCTCCTGTGTAAGGGGGCCACAGCCACAGGAGGGGGGAGTTGCTGGGGTCTTGGGGTCAGGACGATTTGGATCCCAAACCCACCTGTCACACTCTCCATGTGGCACTGGACACGTGCCCTCATCACATATATTCACAGGACTCCATGGTCTTTCTGAAACCAGAGTGGGCACAGCCATTTCCTCCTTGGCCCCTCTTAGTAAAGGAGGCCCAAGGCTGGACTCTGCAGAGCTTGGTGCTTGTCCCACAGAAAGGTCACAGGACAAGGGTCAGAGGCCAGGGCCTCTGAGTCATTCCCTGCAGAGTCTCTCTGATAGCATCTTATTGCAAGGTATGAATTGCTTCTGAAGCGGCCCCCATCTAATTATAGGTTCTTACTAAGCAAAGGTCCCTCATTTATTTCATGGCCACGTTGCTCCCTGTGCCTCTGGTCTGACAGTCAGATGACCATCCTGGGCCCAAGCCTGCCTCCAGGAGAGCCCTTTTTGAACAAGCAGGGCCTCCCCAGGAATCCCCACGCAGGGCAAGGCTGCAAGGCATGGTCACTACCTGTGCTGTGTTCTGGAAAGCAAACACTGTGGGCACTGCGTTCTGCTTCAGATTCTTGCGGTTGCCAAAGGCGCTGAAGCAGTCGGGCTTGAAATGCTCTGAGCAGATGACTGTGTGCTGCTTGGGCTTGAAGTTGCCTCGGCCGATGTTCAGCACCCATTCCTTGAGCAGCTCCGGACGGCTGAAAGGAAACCTGAGCAAGGCAGAGAAGGAAATGCAAGAAAAGCCAGACCTCAAAAAACAGGCCTTTGGTGTTCTTGTGTGGATTTGATACATTTGAATGTGTGGATCTGATACATTTGGAAAACTTAAGCCACGTCCAATTGTTTCAAGCCAACGTTCTGGAGTCATCCTAAATCATGGGCCCAAAACACCAGGGGTGACTTAAGAACCCAAGAGAACAGTGTTTCTGAACCTACATGTGCTGCAAAAGTCTCCAAGACATTCCCTAAACCTCCAACAGTCCATTACTCTTCTCAAATTAATTTTGCCATTAACACTTGAAATATATTGAGAGAAGCCTGGGGCAGACCAAGGAGGCGTAGGATCACAGATTTACAACTGAAAGGGTCCTTGGGCATCATCTCACCCAACCCTCTCATCTTACAGATGATGATAATTCAGAGCAGAAGGGATATAAGGGTATTTGTTTTTTCACAAGTAACAAAGTCAATTCATCAACAAACATTATGAATAAGAAACACATGGCTTGATGCCACACATACAAAGACAAAAATTCAACAGTCCCTGTCTGGCCTCAAGAGTTTACAATCTACTCAAAGGATGCAACTTGAACATAAGAAAGTAAACGCAAAGTCTGTGGAGTAATTTCAGCAGGGGGAATATACTGGTAACTAGGAGGAAATGGGAACAGAGAGAGGTCAGGAAGCTGAGACAGAGGAGAGGAGGGAAGACATTCTAGACATGGGAAACCACTTGTGAATATGGGTGGAGGCCAGACATGGAATAGCAGACACAGAGAACACAGGCAGTCCAGTCTGACTGGAATGGATTCTGCATTAAGGGAAGTAACAGGAAATAAATGTGGGAAAGTAAGACAAAGACAGATTTTGGAGGGCCTTAGATACCAGGCTGAGCACTGTTCATGTTTTCCTAGAAGGAATAAGAAGTCACCAAAGATTTTATTTTTAGCACGGAAGGAAGGTGACATGGTCAAATCTGTTTGGGGAATATTGATTTAGATGGAGAATGGATCGGAGAGAGGAGAAATAAGGGTCTGAAATATGGCAGAGACTGTGTGAGTGGAAAATGGGGGAGATAGGAGAAATGTTGGCAGCTGGAGGTGAGGCATGGCTAAGGATGACTCCATGGTGGTAATACTGAGCGTCTTGGAAGTAAGGTGCTTCTGGAAAACAGAAATGGAGTTTGGAGGAGAATGTTTTCCAGTTTGGATGCACTGAGTTTGAGATGCCTACAGGTCATCCAGATGAAAATGCCCAGCAAGCTGGTGTTCATGACAGACTAGGGTTCAAGAGAGACTGAAGAGATACATCTGGGAACCATGGCAAAGGGATGATCCTTGAATTCATGGAACTATTGCTATTGTGAAGGAAGAGAATACAGAGAATGAATGAGAAAAACAGTATAATGATCCAGACTAGAGGATGGAGACCCCACTGGTAGAAGAACCCAGAGAAAGCAGGCACAGAAGCCAAGAATGGAGAGTCTTCAAGAGGAGGGTCAATGGGGCCAAAAGTTACCAAGAGGTCAAGAAGAATGAAAACTGAGCAAGGGCCATTGGCTTTAGCAGTCAAGACATCTTCCACCCCCTACTCCTTTGCAGAAGTAGGAAAGGGATAAGTATGAAATATTTCACCTACTATGAGACATTTTCATCATACTGATCAGTTGTGTTTTTTTTTTCCTTTTCTTCCTTTTTTTCTTTTTAAAAATATACTTTCTGATAAAGGATAGCTCTTGAGGTAGCAGAAAGGGGAAGGACAAACAGGGAAATTTATTAAATATAAAAACAGAAGATATCAACAAACATTTATCTTAAAAACAGATCCCTGGTAACCTGAGAGCTGTTTTGGTCAAATGATGGGGTTGGCAGCCAGGATACCAGGGACTGAGAAGTGAGTGAGAGGTCAAGAACTGAAGGGAGTGATAGTGGATGGCTTTTTCCAGAATTTTTACTATGAAAAAGGAAAAAAAAGTAGACGATTGCTTAAAAGGTGAAAGGAAGGGTTTTTTTAAGGATAAGAAAGACCAGGGTATCTCTGTAAACAGCAGAAAAGAAGACAGCAGATAAGGGGAGAGTGAAGGAGAGAGAACAGTGACAGACTGGGGAGACAAGTCCTCAGAGGGCCCAAGGGTGGGATCAAGAGAATGGAGGCACTAGCTCTGGCAGGAAGGGCCATCTTTTCATCAGAGATTGGATCAAAACAAGAGAGAATGAAGAGTAATGAAAGGGAAAGAAGGGGGAGGAGGGAGTTAGCTTACAAGGCAAGGCTTCTATTTTCTTAGTAAAATCTGCTGAGGGTCAGGAGCAGAACGTGGTATAGCAGATCTGAGGACAGAGGTTTGGAGTGACCACTGCGAACTGGGATAGAGTCAACCAGGAGAAAAGAAAAGGAGTGCCAGGTGGTGCGATGGATGGATGGTCTGGATTCAGGAAGACCTGGGTTCAAATCCAACCTCAAGACACTGTGTGACTCTGGGCAAGTCACTTTACCCTGTTTGCCTCCCAAACCCCGCCAAAAAAGGCAGAAGACATTGTGAAGGGAAAGGGAATGAATAGGGATGACAGTACTGGAAGAGATAAGGGGAGGAGGGTGTTTGCCTCAGAAATGTTTTTTTATATAGAAATAATTTCAAGTTTAATATTTTCCAGAAAAAACTATCTTCTCAGAAAACCTCATTCACATGGCAGGGTATATGGAAAGAAATCTGGGAAACACTATAATGTTCTCTCACCATGCCCTATAACAAACTTTCCAATCCTGGCCAACTGGACTCCCTGGGTGCTATAGGCTTATTCCGCCCCCTACCACCCAGAATGCCACCAGCAAAAACTTTACCCCATTACTACATGTTCCTGCATGCCCACTTCTTACAGGAAGTCTCAGGACCCTCCTTGATCACTGCAGGATTTATCTCCACAAGCTATTCTGGCTCTTAGCTGAAACATCAAGTTCATCATGCAGGCTAGTTCTGGTCTCAGGACCCCTAGTGTTGGACCTTCCATTTCCTTCTTTCCAAGATTTATCTGCCTCATCTGAAAAACTAAACAGTTGGACTAGATGAGCCTAAAGATCACCTCCAGACCCAAAGTCTATGGTTTAAGCCATGGAGTCTTAACCCTTTTTTGGATCACTGACCCCCTCTGATAAGTCTGGTGAAACCAAAACAATGTCTTCTCAGAATATTTTGATTTTCCTTTAAATTTATAGTTTAAGAAAATGCTAAATTTTGGTTGGAAATTAGTAAAAACAAAGGTGCACTTTCTTTTCTCGCATCTAAGTTCTCAGATTCTCTGTCATCTTAGTCAATAACTCCTCATCTAACCACAATTCTGGAGGACTCATGATGAAACATGCCACACATCGATACATATATGCCTATAAACATATATACATATGGACAAACACACACACATGTATGTGTATTTTTTAAAGATAATTTTTGACAGGGCCTATGCGGAAATTCTTTTTGCTGGACTATATATGTTTCTAACAGGTTTTCTTTTTCTTGCTTTCTCAATAGGTTCTGGCAACAAAGTGGGAGGGAGAGAATGTGGATTTGAATATTAAAAAAAATAAACTGAATTTTTAAAAAAGATCTTGTCTAAGCTCTCTGTGTAGGATTAGAATTTACAGAGCCTGAAACCACATGACTTGGCACTTAGTTTTATTCCTGCGGTGTTCTTATTCTCCAATTATTTTAATACATATTATGTGTGATGCCTCTCTTATCTCCTCAGTCAGACTAGAAACCCCTAGAAGGCACCTGCCAACTTGTTTCACAGCCCTAATAAGACTTAGCTGGGCACACTGCGCGACCTGGGGCTGAGAATGATGGTTCCAAATAAATAATTAGAGGATTTAGGGCTGGGTCATCATCTGGTCCAATCCTCTCATTTTACAAGTGAGAAAATGTGTCCCAGAGAAATGAAGGGCTTTACCCAGGTTGAGAGAGAGAGTAAGTGGCAAAAATTCAAACCCGGGTCTTCCAATGCACCCACCCCCATACCCTTATTGACTGAATGAGGGCAATTGATCTCCATTATATGTGTATGATTTTATGCAAGATAATTAGCACTGTCAGAGTTTTCCATGACAGGGCAACGGGCAGTGTGTCTGTCTGTACAGACATTCCAGCCCACGTCAGGTGTGACATGTCAGGAGACCCTGCTATATTGTCTGCAAAAGGCATGTTTGTGAACAAGATGGAGAACCAAAGCTAGAAGAAAACATAGATATAATGAGAGGCCCAGGCAAAGAACAAAAGACAAAGTAAAAGAGAGAGAGGCAGAGAGAGATAGATGCCAAGGCAGAGATGCAGAAAAGGACAGACACATATGGAGGGATGGACAGACTTACATACATACACAGAGACACAGAGATGCATCCACACGGCCAGAGGCAGGGAGAAACAAGTCTACAGTCACAGGGAGGTAAGAAGTCATTCTTAAGCTTCTCCTGGGTGTCAGGTAATCAAAGAATCGATGCTCTCAGATTACAATCTGGTGGGGGAAAAGTACAAGTCGATACACAGCAAGTACACGCTGCAGTACTTACAAAAGTAAACCCAAAGTGATTTGGGAGCATGGAAAAGAAATAGCAGAGGACACTAGGTGGTGCAGTGGCCCTGGAGTCAGGAGGACTTGAGTTCAAAATCAACCTGATACTTGATTTACCAGCTGTGTGACCCTGGGCAAGTCACTTAACCCAGCTGCCTTGAAAAGAAAAAAAAAAAAAGAAATAGCCACTGAGGCCTCTTGTTCTGAGAACAGTAGTTGGACTGTAGGGGATTAGGGATTCTAAAGGCAAGGGGGATGTGAAAAGACATAAAGACATGAGATCCTGTAGGAAGGAAAGAAGGGCGTTTGGCTGGACCATAAAGGGCACAAATAAAAGTAATCTAAAATAAATCTGGAAAGGTAAGCTGTGGCTATGTTGTAAATGACCATGCCCACCTTAATACCTCTGCTTCCCAAATACCTTAAAGAGGGCTAGGGAGCCACTGGAGTAACATGGATGAAACTTTGCTTTAGCAATGTCACTCTGACAGCTGGGTAAATGAATGAGTTAAGGAGGGAAGAGGCTGAAGTCAGAAGGCTAATTTGGGAGACTGCTGTAATAGTGCACCAAAGAGGGGAAAAGACACTGAGCAAAGATGGTGGCCCCAGGAGTGGGGATGAGACAACGGGCATGAAGCCCAAGTTCCTCCATAGAGCTGGAGATAGAAAAGAATGTGAAAGAAAGAAGGAAGGAACGGAGGGAGGGAGGAAGAAGGGAGGGAGGAAGGGAGGAAGGAAGGAAGGGAGGAAGGAAGGAAGGAGGGAGGGAGGAAGGGAGGAAGGAAGGAAGGAGGGAGGGAGGGAGGGAGGGAGGAAGGAAGGAAGGAAGGAAGGAAGGAAGGAAGGAAGGAAGGAAGGAAGGAAGGAAGGAAGAGGAAGGAAGGGAGGAAGGAAGGAAGGAAGGAAGAGGAAGGAAGGAAGGAAGGGAGGGAGGGAGGAAGGAAGGAAGGAAGGAAGGAAGGGAGGAAGAAGAAGGAAAGAAAGAGAAAACCGCTCCGCCATCCTGCTCCCCCTTTTGCAGAGAACGGGGCTCTAGGTCTGGAACACTGCATGTAATAGATTTTTTTTTTGATGTATCCATCAATTTTGCTGATTTTTTCCTCTTCCTTTTAAAAAAAGTATTCCCTGTTAACTGATTTCCTAGGACAAAGAAAAGATCCAGAGGATAACGCTGGTGTTGTTAAAAAAAAAAGATGAATAATTTTTTAAAAGACGCTACAGAGGTAAAATCAACGAGGTCTGGCCGCTGAACGGACACGAGAGGTGCGGGGGAAGAGGAGTTTCAGGGGCAGGCGGTGACCCTGGATGACCGGAAGGAACAGGAATAGGGAGACCGGGCAAAGACGGCCCTAGAGCCGGCCCAGAGCAGAGACGAGCGGCCGCCCCGGACACCGACGCGGGCAGAGCCCCGCCCCGCCCCGCCCCGACCCCGCTTTGGGCCGCCTGGTGGGCGGGGCCTCAGGTCGGGGAGGAGGCGCCTGGGCGCGGGGCCGCGCGCGCCCCCACGGGCACGCGCCCCCGGGAATCTGCAAGTTCAAACACGCGCATGCGTGTGTGTGGCTGGACGCCTCCGTGTCTGCGTGCTGCTCGGTGTGTGGGTGTCTGCGTGTGCGTCCGCGTCTGCCGGAGCAGCCCGGCCCGGCTCCCGAGAGGGGGCCGGGGTGGGGGGCCGTCCGAGTCCCCCGCCCCCTCCCGCGCGGCCCGCCCCGCCCCCGCCTCACCGGTGGAAGGTGAGCTGCTTCCTGCGGCTGCTGTAGCGGTTGCAGCACTGCCGGGCAGCGCACGACTTGGGCATCTCCTGCCGCCGCCTCCTCTTCCCTCCCACGGCTGCCGGCTGCCCTCAACAAAGATGGCGGCGGCGGGGCTGGTGGGGGGCGGGGAGCGCGCGACCTCGGCGGGGGAGGGGGAAGAGCGGAGGCGGGGAGGGGGGAGCCCTGGGGCGTTCGCCGCCTGCTGGACCCCGCTCGGGCCGGGCTGCGCGGACTCGGAGCACCGGGGGGCGGGCCCCGAGTTCGAGAAAAGTCTGGGCCACGGCCCCCGCTTTGCTTGGCCTTCGATGGCACTCCTTTGCCTGTCCTGGTCCCTTTTTATGGGGAAATCATCTTCCCCTTCTGCCTCCTCCCTGCCTGCCCCACTCCCCTCCCCCTCTCCGCCTCTCCCCTCCCTCCCCCTCCCTCCCCCTCCCTTCTCTCCCCCTCCCCCTCCCTCCTCCCGTCCCTACTCTTTCCCTGCTTCTCTTCTCTCACCTACTCCTTCCCGGGATCTGTTTAAGCAAATGCTAATTCCCGCCCTCAGACCCGCCTGAGTGCAGACTCACCTGTTGGCGAGCGCTTAGTGCTTTTTTAGCATTCACAAACCTGTAGCTCTTGCCTACAGCTCTCTTTTCTTTGTGATTCCTTAGCAGGGACCCTGGATTCGGGTCCGAGGCCCCATCTCAGGGGCTTATGACCGGGGAGGTGCCTTGAGCACGTAGCATCGGTTTCCTCCACCTGGATTCTGGGGTCTCCGGGGCCCCCTCCAGCTCTGAATCTGTGACCCTCGGAACTCAGCCCTTGAACTGCGCAGCTTTCCTGAGAGATGGCAGGTCCTTAGGTAGTAAAGATACACAAAGTCCTGAGGGGAGGGGATACAGGCAGAAGAGACCGAGGAGCTGGGAGAGCCCCGAAGGCCCAGAAAGGAGGCATGGGGACCTGGACTACGTAGCCCTGAACGGACCTGCCCGGCCTTTTCTCTTTAATGCAGTAAGATGCATTGGAAATAGTGGCCCAGTCCAATGACCTTTCTTCTGTCCTCATTCCCCTTGACCTCCCTGCAGCCTTTGGCACTGTTGAGCGCCCTCAGGACATGGCTCTCTCCTTTGCTGTGCCCCATCTCACATCATGTCCTCCGGGGCCCACAGGGCTCCATCCGGTGCCCTCTTTTCCCTCTATACTACTTCACTGGGTGATCTCATCAACGCCCATGAATTTAATTACCCACTCTTTGTGGACAGTTCTCAGTTCTGCCTCTTCCACCCCAAACTTTCTGCTGCCTCCATTCTTGCATCTCCAACTGCCTTTTAGGCAGTTGAATTGGATGTCCAGTTGTCATCTTAAATTCAGACTCCTCCAAAGGAGGACTCATTAGCTTTCCTCCTAAACCCTCACCCTCCTAACTTCTCTGTTACTGTAGAAGGTAACACATCCTCCTAATCCTCCTAAACCTGGATTCCTCCAAGCTGTTGCCAAGGCCTGTAGATTTCACCTCTGCAACATCTCCCCTCAATTTCACCTTTGCTGCATCTCTCCAATGTGTCCCCCTCTCTCCACCACCCTGGTGTGGACCCTCACACCAGGATTATTGTAATAGCTGCTAGAGGGTCTGCCTGCTTCAAGCCTCTCCCCACTCGTGTTCCATCACCCATGAGGCACTAAATCATGTCCAACTGAGTCATCCCCCTACTAAACTCCAGTGGCTCCCTATTGTCTCCCGGAGCAAAAAGAAAATGTTCTTTTTGGCATTCAAAGCCCTTCCTAAGCCAGCCTCTTCCTACCTTTCCAGTCTTCTCACACCTTACTCCCCATATTTTCTTTGTTCCAGTGACACTGGCCTCCTGGCTGTTTCACTAACAAAATTCTCCATCTCTGACTCCAGGCATTTTCTCTAGCTTTCCCCCAAGCCTGGGATGCTCTCCCTCCACATCTCACCTGCTGACTTCCCTGATTTGCCTTAATTCCCCAAACCTCCTCTTTCACAGGAAGCCTTCCTCAACCCTTCTTCCCTCTGCTAATTACTTTCTATTTATCCTGAATAGTGCTTGTTTGTACATATATGTTTGCTTGTCTCTTCCATTAGACTGGGAGCTCCTTGAGGACAGGGATTGTCTTTTGCTTCTTTTTGTATCACTTAGTAGGTGCTTAACAAATGTTTAATGATTGATTGATAGTGCTAGATTTGGAATCCGAGGTCCAAAAGTCAGATCCTGACTGTGTGACCTTGGGAAAGTGACTTAACCTCTCTTGGCCTCAGTTTTCTCCCTTGTAATGGGGGATCACCCTAGATTTAAAGCTGGAAAGGCCCTCCGAGGCCTTCCAATCTAAATCCCTCGTTTTACAGGGAAGGAAACAAAACAAACATTTATTGCGTGTCTCAGGCACTATACTAAGCATTTTGCAAATATTCTTTCCTTTAACTGGCACAACATTGCGAGATAGGTACCATTATCCCCATTTTACAGTTAAGGAAACTGAGGAAGAGATTAAGTGACTTGTCCAGGATCACACAGCTGGTAAGGGTCTAAGACTGGATTTGAAGTCACCTGGGGCCTAGTGCTCTGTCCACTGTGCGTCCTAACTGCCTCATAAGTTTGCAGAGGAGGAAGCCAGGGTCCAAAGACACAGAAGCTCTGATTCTCAGAAGTTCCCCAATGCCTTCTTATCCTCAATTATAAAATGAGGGGCTTTGATCTGCATTCCTGGGGGAGGAGGGAGCATGATACCACCTGTTAAATGAGATTTTTAATTCAAATATAGGTGAGGGCTGCCTCAGTCCCTTGGCAAAAGGAATTCAGAAACTTCTTAGTTGGACATAGTTTGGGGCCACAATCCAAGGAGCGCTTATTTAGATACCTAAGATGGGCAAAACACTGTGATAGGTGTTGGGGAAAGAGACTCCAAAAAAAAAAAAAAGCTCCTAGAATCATTCCCTTCCCTCAAGAAGCTCACACTTTATTGCTTCTCTTTTTCTACTCTTTAGTATCCATCCCAAGGAAAGGGGATACTTCCCCCTAAGCTCCCTGGCAAGTTAACTAGGGCTTGCTTTCACGGGTAATGAGTGTGACTTTTAAAAGTATAAGTCCTTTACTAGATTCCTCAGGCCCCTTCTCAAGCTCCACCTTCTCATGAAGCCTTTCCTGATTCCCCTTCCAGTTGGGACTTTGCTCCACTTACCTACCCAATTACCGGTCTATGTTTTGTAAATATTTCCATATGTCTCCTGTAATGAATATGTGCTCCTTAAGGGCAGGGAATGTTTCATTTTTGTCTATGTATCGCCTTGCACAGTACAATGAGTCCTTTATAAATGCTGGTTGATTGATAGATTGTTAGTAGGTGCTTAATAATTCTTTGTTGAAGTGCTTTGCTGAACTTGATTGACCCCCTCACTTGGGATCGGGAAGGTTGGCCAGCCTAAGGCTCTTGGCTTGAGGCAGCAGCTGTACCCTTCTTTCCCAGGAGAGCACATTCCTCTCCCCAGAAGGATGGGCTCAGTTCCTAATACACCCCTTAGCCACACAGCCCTTCTTTTGTTGGTCTAGGAAAGCTTCTAAAATGCCATGTAGAGTGGGGTGGGCTGCCATTTGAGATGGGGAGAAATCCTCCAACCCAAACCTTCAGTCCATGGTAGGAGGACAGTGAGGTGATTCATTGAAATTGTCCTCAAAAAGCTAACCCTTACTGACATTCTTTGCTTTCAGCACCCAAACCTCTCATCAAGGTCCCCACTTACCCCTCTACATGCCTCTCACCTGCACCCCCTTTCCAGTCACACACATCAAGTCCTGTGGACAATGGTAACCTCCCTAAATTTATTCCTCAATGATTAACATACTTTCATCCCCATCCCTATGATTCTGAACCCTACAGTTGTCATTGTTCAAACCCTGTCCTCCATCCCCTAAACCCTCCTCACCCCACCCGCAGGTCCCACTCTGAGCCATCCACAGATTCTACCAGGCTCTCTATAGTACCTGCTCCTTGAGAACAAACTTGTTTTCAGTTTCAGCCTCTACCTTTCTCACTCCCTTGATCCCTCCCTCCTGAGGACACAGCTTCCCAGACCTCCTTTCCAGAGCTGGCTGCCCATCCACTCATTCCCCTGGTTCACTGATCATGACAGGGGAGTTGGGTTATACCTTCTCTGTGGCCACTTTGAGGATCTCCCTTTACCAACATGCTCAAGTAACCTTCCCTCCTTGGAGGGTCACTCTACTCCACCCTGAAGTGAAGATTTTGGAAGCTGTTGTCTACAGACCTCCAGGACACTCCTTCCTTCCTCTGTAAGGTCAGTGACTAGTTCACAATCTTTTCCCTCCTTTCTTCATACTACTTCAACATATCCACTGATATTCCTATCACCCCAGTCTCCCAATTCCTATTTACTCATTTGCCTACTTCTCTACCCCACCATGGCTACACAGAGAAGGACATAACTTTGATCTTGCCCTCACTCACAACTCTGAAATTCCTTTATCTGATCAGAATCTGCTGTGATTGCGCCTCCCCATCTGCATGGCAGGTCACCATGACCTCCAGTCCCTCTCCCATCCCTCAGTTCTTTCCCAGGCCATCACACCCTTTCCCTGCCCATTCTTGACCCTTTAGTGAATCAACTCTACCCTGCCCTCTTTTCTCAAATCCCTTGCCCCTTTCCCTTTATGGCCAGTCTTGCCTTTTCAAACCCCAGCCCTGGATTACTCCCACAATCTACTGCCATTAGCTTCTACTCACTTTCCAAAACTAGAAAAAAATTCATAAACCACATTGAATAGGTGCACTTCAAGTTTAAGCTACAGAAATTGAACTGGGCCCTTGCTGCAGCAAGGTAATCCTTTTACACCTCTGGGATTCTCCATCTGACTCTTTCCAAGTTTTCATCCTCCTCAGATCTCCTGCCGTTTTCTCCACCCCTAGGCGCTTAGCTGAATATCTGGAGCCCCAGTTCAGTGAAAAAACCAGGGGCCATTTGCAGAGAGCTCCAGTCTTCTGTTCCTCATTCATCCGGCTCAGAGACCTTTCACCTGTTTCACATGAAAGGGCCAGAATCGAGAGAAAAACCCAAAAGGGATCCCAGTACCAACCTCAGACTTGTCAGTGCAGAAGGAGCCGAAGAGAACTGCAGGCTCTCTTTATTGTCTCATGGATCACCAAATGAAGTAGTCTGGTGATGATGATGATATTAAGCTTTTCTGTACTTGTGTAGACTGGCCCTCATAAAGCAGTATGTTGCCCTTCCCAGCTTGGCAGGTGTGGGGAATCCGCAGCCTCAAGGCCGGACCCTGACTTAGGGTCTTTGGGCAAATGCTTTCTGAAACTGTTTCTGAGAATTTATTTGCCAGGGTACCGTGGATACTTTGAATCCTATCTAAAATGATGGGAGGGTTCAGCTTTCCATTAAATACAATGAGAATTTAAATGTTTGCTATCTACCAGGCTCTGTGCTAGGCCCTGAGGACACAGACACAAGGTCTACCGGAGGCAACCTGTAACACAAGGAATCCAGTACCAGATTGGAAGTTCTTAACCTTTTTTGTGTTATGGACCTCTCTGGCAGTCTACAGAAAACCTGCTCAGAGTAAAGAAATGTTAAATTTCAGTTAGTAATTAGTGAAAATAAACATGTAACTGTTTTCCTATAAAAGTTCATGGACCCCATGAGTTCTAGGACAGAGTGGAGCCCTTGGGGTTAGGAAGACCAGTTTTGTGACTGTGGCCAAGTCATTTCACTGCATTCCATAAATGTAAATCAAGATAGTTGGGCTCAGATGACCTTTAACGTTCCTTTCCAGCCAAACTTTTTGGGAGGAAGCAAAATAGTTATCCCAGAGGAGGCAGCACCTAGATTGGGCCCTGAAGAATGGGGCGGCGGTCAGTCTGCACCTAGGCAGCTATAGATGGAACTTCAGGCATGGGGGAGTATGTCATCATCCTACAACAGTGAACCCAAGTGCAAACTTCTTTGGGTAGGAGGTAGGAAACACACTTGAGACTTAATTTAACTTGAACTTCAAAGTATCAATATATTTATTTACAAAATATACAGTTTCACAGAAACAGCTTCTCTATACACATAAACTTTATAATTACACAGAACCATGTAAACGATGTTAAGTGTCTGGCCTGGCCAAAGCCCAAAAGGGACCCCTAACTTCTGGAAATATCCTCCCCCTTTCCAACCCTCATCGGCCACTTGCCAGGAGTCCCTGGATGGGACACACCTAATTTGCATAAAATAAGCCGATTGCAGCTGCCCCAGCTCAATCTAACACAGAAACACATTCGCCAGGCTTTTCAGACACCACCCCCTGGAATAGGTCCGTTGAGGGAACAGACCAGGAACCCACTTGACAAAAATCACGAGATGAATATTGCAGGCCTTCCCCAGAGACACTTCCAGACAAAAACCCCCCACGAAGCCCAGTCCCCACACTGGCGATCGCCGTGATGTAAAGTGGATCACTGACTGGGTACCAACTTCAGCTGCCTGAGGTTTGCTTTCGAGCACTCTTTATAACACTTTGTGGAATAAAAATGTCAAACGAACAAACAAAAAGAGGATTTTGAAACTTTGGTTATTTCTCGGTGCAGAAACTGGACAGGTGGTCAAAAGGGGCAGATCTTTGGCGGCGGAATGCCTCAAGCATGTGGTAGGTGCTGTGCCCTCATGGAAGTGGGGCAGTTTCAAAATGCACTTTTAAAATTCTGTAACCTATGATTTCACTTCGCCCTTGGATTCTTCCTGTTGGACCAGGTTTCAGGAACTCAATTTCTTCTTTTTTCTGCTCAAATGGTAAATGAACTTAAAAAAAAAAAAAGCCAGCTGGGCAAGGGTGTGAAAGACACTGGACCTAAAAAGGGGCTCGGATTCAACAAACCAGAACAGCTTTTTCTGCAGAGGAGAGAAGCTTGGTTTCATGCCCCTATTGTAAAAAAAAAAAAAAAAAAAAAAAAAGCCACTATGAAAGCCCATAGCACCTCTGTGGGGAAGGCTGGCTGAGCCCTTTTTTTGGGGGAAATAAAACTTTTAACTTCAATCCCACTTACCCTCTCCACACTTTCTGAAGAACAACATTCATTCATTCATTTACAAGGGATGGACTTTTTGTTGTTTTTTGTTTTTTATTTTTTATTTTTTTAAAACAAGGCCTTGAACAGCGGCTACATACAGTTATTTGTCAACTCAGTCGTTAAGGAGAAAAAAGCTCAGGTCCTCCTCGTTAACCAAGTAGCAGAATCAGCCAGTGGTTCTGCAGTGGGGACGGCCCTGGAGCAGAGCTCACTTGGGGTCATACCTCAAGATCCCCTGGACTTCCCATAGCCAACACAGTCAGGGTCTTCCTGCTGTGGACCACATCAGGAGTTTTAAAGCTACAGAGGCTGGAGGCGGTTAACAGGACCTCACACAAATGCCACACAACACCTGAGTGCCAGTATTCATATATTTGTACAAGACTCACCAACTGAAGAAAGCAAGGGCTTTTAAATTCTACCCTTGCTCTGGGGAGATGCCCAAAGGCAATCCACCCTGTGTAAGAAGCAGACTGCTCAATCTGCCTTAGGAAACATCGGATCCCTGGCTTTTCTCAGGACATTTCTCACTTAAATAACACCACTACTAATCTCCAGTGATAATTGCCTTTATCATGGTGCAGGGTTGGTACTCTTTGGGGGGAAGAAATGACAGGAAAACCATCCTACTCCCTCCCACTCACTCTGAAGAGATCACCTCTACTCTGCATCCCAACATGTCCCAAAGACAAGAGGGGAACCAGGCAGGAAATCTGCCAAACTCAGTTTGGCTGGATCGTGCAAAAAAAAAAAAAAATAAGAAAAAAGGAAAGAAAAAAGGGAAAAAAAGAAAAAAATTTACATCGTGCAAAATGGGAACTTGTATCAAGGACTCGGGCCCCTTTCATCTAAGAGGCCATCCTGGCTCTGCCCCAACAGAAGCAGCCCTGTGCGATTCCTCTAAATACACCAGGAGAGCATCTGAGAACCACTGGAGAGGGAAATCACTGGCCCAGACTCTCGCCATAGCAAAACCAGAGGAATGCCCTGCTCAAAGGCAGAGGCAGCAGGCTAGGGAACTGTTTGCTAAGGAAAGGGCAACATTAGGCTACCTATACAGACACTTATGGTAAAGACTTATACTCGGGAAGCTTAACACATATGGCTGTTCACTTGTTGAATCCTTGGAAACCAGAGATGTCTTCCTCCCCAAAGGGAGGACTGTCCCCGTCCCCACCCTCACCCCCCCAGCCCTACCCCAGCAGTCCAAAGTGGGGGAAAAGACTCATAACCATCACATACCCTCATTTTGAGCTCAACACCAGGGTGTCGAGTCCGCTGTGGCTGTGGAGCACGGGGCCCCGGCAGCAGCTTTGGCCAACAAAGATTCTACGTCATCACCAGCTATGTACAGTTTTTATGTACCTTGGACAACCTGTCCTTCTGCTTAGGCACCTCGATGTCAGAAGGGCAAGGATGGCCGCATCACTCGCGCTAACAGTTCTGTGCTCAGATTCAGAAAAAGTGACCCCAAAGAACACCCTCAGCCCTTCTAATCCTTCCTTTGAAGTCATGCCCCGCCCCAGTCAGTCCAGGAAGAGTTTCCGGGAACCCATTCTGGAGCGGTTGGAGCGGCGGATGTCAAACTTGGAGTCCCGGCACTTTTGGCAAACAAACACTTCGGGAACATTGGATTTCCGGATTTTTGCACAGGACAGGTGGATCCAGGTGTGGCACTCGTTACATTCAATCATCGGTCGTCCAGCGAAAGGTTTCATGCAGAAACAGGTGACGAGGTCCCAGGAATCATCATCTAGGTCAGACAAAAACTGGTAAGGGTGTGGAGGCAGAAGAATGAAAAATTTCCCGATTCCTCTGCTAACATCTGAAATCTCCCTCACCTGTTGTATAGTTCTCTCCTCAGTTTAGACAGGGCTGGCTCTTCTGAAATCTCAGGGTCATTTTGTTTTCCCCAATGGCTGCATTTCTTAAAAAACATTTCAGATGAAACTCTCTAATTCTTACTCACCAAGTCTTGCCCTTTGCTTGGTTCACTCTCTTCCTTAAAGGGTCTTTACTCATCAGGAAGCAGTGAAGAAAGACCTCAGGAGGCCTCATCATTAATGATTATAGCTAGCAGATAGATGGGGCTCTAAGGTTAAGGTTCACCAAGCATTTTACCTGTTCTCTCATTTTTTCCTGCAGGGTTGTACTATTATGGTAGGGCACTAGGGGTTGGGCTCTTATGGACCCCTATTTTACAGATGAGGAAACTGAGGCAGTCAGCAGTGACATAACTTCCCCAGGATCCCACAGCTCAGATGAGTGTCTAAGGAAGGATTTGAACTGGGGTCTTTCTGACACCAGGCCTGGCCATGGTCAGGAGGGGCACCTACCCGAGTCCACCATGATGTCCTCATCGTTCCCAGTGCTATCTTCGTCCCGGAACACCACCTGTTTGCCCTGCCGTATGACAGTCCGTTTGCCTTCTGTCTGAATCTCTTTGACCTCCTCAGGGGTGGCTGCTGCGCAGGAGCCGCTAGAGCGGGTGTCAGAATCCCAGCCTGAGCACGGGTCGCTGCTGGCCGCAGGGATGTCCTGCAGGTCAGGGCTGGCCGTCCTCTGAGCAAAAGTGTCAGCTGGCTCCAGCTTCAGCAGACCCCCCATGTACTCCTCCTCCATTGGCATGTCCGCATCCCTCCGCTTACGCTTCTTCTTCTTCTTCAGCTTGTCCGTCTTCTTTCTGTCCATGAGGAAGTTGCTGGGCTTGGCTCGCTGCAGAAGGGAGGGCTGCAAGTGGCCAAAGCACCGGTCAGCAACAGGCAGGGACACTGACGATGGCAGATCAGCAAAGCTGGCATCCCAGCTGTCACTGTCGATGGTCCCGGCTGTGCTATTGGCAGGGCTGGGGCTGCTCCTCAAAGGAGGTTCCTGTAAAAAAAAAAAAAAATAAGACCTTGCTAAGCAGGGGCAAGCACCTTGACAGGGACTGTGCCCCCAGGCACCACTGAGATGGATGACTCCCCCAAGGACTTATTTCTCTTCAAAGTCAGGAAATGCCTCCAAATTTCTGAACCAACTAAACCATCACGTACCTCCTTGAGAGCATCTGTATTCTGACTCTAATTTATTACCATCTCAGATGTAAAAGGGCCCTCTGCACCTCTCTGGTTCAACCCAACTGCAAGCAGGATTTCTCTCTACAACATGCTCAACAAGTGGTCGTTTAGCCTTGGCCTGAAGGTCTCTGGGGAGGGGCCCCATCCCTGAGGCAGCTCTTGTCGCATCCACATATATACTATAGGTCTTCAGAGCTCATCGAAGTTGTCTGTCTTAAAACGAACTCCCTGAGGACCTTCTAATATTTGGTTTTTAAGGTACGCATTTTTCCGTATCTTTTTTTAAACTAATAATATGTATTAAACCATTTTTTTGGAATTAAAGACAATTTTAATTAATTCTGTTTTGAGACTTTCCTGAAAGTCCCTGAGAGAATCAGAGACATCCTGGAATTTGTCAGAATCAGAGCTATTTATATAGACTGACATTCTAGGTGATACAATGGCTAGAGTACTCACATGTCTGGGCCTCAATTTCCACCTCAGTAAAATGAGGCTGAACTAGACATTCACAAGGTAACTCCTGTCTCTAAACCTATGATATTAGGAGTGTTTTTGATGTATTTAAAAGTTACTGGAAATATAAAATGCTATATGTGTATACATACACACACACACACACATCTATGTACGCAAGCTTCTTAAATGTTATCATTATGTCCTGAAATCCTTCACAATTTATAGAAAGGCATGTTTTTCTTTCATTTGGGGTACAATCTTGCTTTATAAAAGAGCTTCTTTAAACCTTTGGGTCCAGGATGCCTGGTGAGGCATGTCAGGAAAACTAGAAACTTTTCTCAAATGGCTCAAAAGCAAAACTGAAGTTTTAAGGAGACTTCTGCTGTGAAGGAAGGGGCTGGAAATTACCTCTGTTGGATAAGGGATGTAACCTGCATATGCCAAGACAAAGGTACAAAACTTGTTGAAATCCTCCACAGTTCGACGCCTCTTGTAACTGGGGGAGTATTCCTGTTAAGATAAGAAGGAAACACATTTAGAAACTACAAACTTGAATTTGGAATAGCAGCAACTAACCCCTCCAATGAGCAGAGAGCTGGAGAAAAGCCTTGCTTTTCCAAGCAGGCAATCTTTTACTATTCTGTTAATTAACCCCTTCTGCCTCTGACTCCTCATCCACAAAACAGGAATAAGAATCAGCACTTAGACCACAAAGCTCTGTGCAGAAGCAACCTGGATCTGAGCTCTGACTTGCTGAACAGGTGCCGTCCTGGCCTGGTAGGACTTTCCTCACCTGAAGAAGTCAGCTTATCTTTATTAACCATCTACTCTAAGCCAGGCACTGTACTAAGTGTTACTTGGTCCCTGTTCCTAGCCTAGGTCACACTCTGAAGATCAAATGCTAATATAAAGTACATCACACACCTAAGAGGCACAACAAACACACATCTGTGCATTGAGGTTATCACTCTGGATATATGCACATGCATCAATTACTATTATATTCTGAAATCCTTCATGGAGGCTGCAGAAACCATGTCTAGGACAAGAGAAAATAGTGTTTTCAGATAAAAAGATCCAATTCAAAGGTTCTCCAGTTTACTAGGAAGCTAGTCAAGATCCCTTATGGCATTTGCTGTTTGCAATGGTACCTAGAGCATTTAAAATTGGGCTTGCACTCCTGATTTGGCCACTTTCCACCCTAAATCCCTTTTTCTCACTCACTGCTGCAGCAGCTCATACATAGCTCTTTAGAGACTAAAAAAAGGGCAATTTTCTTCTCTTAGTTTGGGGACATTCCCAGAGTCATCCCAACTTCTCCTGGTCCCCCAGTGCAGTACAAGTGCGAGCATGAAACTGCCACCCCTCAAAGATTTCAGTGTTGGCTCAAGCCTCTCCCACCTTGGAAATGGGGCTTTTTTTCTACCTGGCAAAAGCTGCATGAAAAAGGGCTCATCCTGGCTACTAAGAGCCCTGAGAAGTTTGCCCTCCGCCACCCGTCGAATTCAGGAGGGGGTCAACTGTTCTTGCGGCGCCGAGAGCCAGAACAGGCAGTAGCTCTTCAAGGGCAATTGATTGTGGGGTGAAGGCAGCCGCTCCAGCTCCGGGCCCAAGTCCTCTGCTGCCTCAAGTCTCATCGTGTCCTCCTCCCCCGGGCACAAAGCAGCAGGAGCCCCGCCGCGGCCTCTAATTTATGCCATGTCCCGCTGCCCTCAGAACTACCACCCAAGCCCCTCACTTTCCTGGCATTCCTGACCCGAGGCGACCCAGCGCGCCCGCCCCCCCACCCCGGCCCTGCCCCCACAACCGGCAGGCCATGCAAACACTCACGGTCCGGCTAAGATATAACAAAGTGGGTCAATGGCCACGGAAAAGTGAGAAGTGCGAGCCCGAGGGCGAGGCGCTGCCGTGCCCGGCCAGCTGCGAGCCTGGGCATGGCAACGGGCCCCCCAAAGAGGGGTGCTCCCGTCCAGGGCAGGCTCTCCGGCCCGGGCTCGAGTCGCCCGGGACCCCCCCCCACCCCGCCCCGACTCAGTGCGCTCCCTCACGAGAAGACGCGAACCCGCCTCCTCCCAACGCCCCCCAACCTTGACCCGGGCACATTTCTCTCCTTTTCGAAACCCCTCCCCCCATTCCCGCAGGCCAAAGCCTGGGAAAAGAAAGAGGGGAGGGGGAGCGAGGAGGAGGAGGAGGAGGAAGGCACCTCCAGGCTGGGCCAACTCCGGGCAGCCGGGCTCTCGGCCACCGGCGGGAGGTTTGGGGGGGCCGCGGGAGAAGGGGCCACCGAAGCGGGGCGAACCCCGCGCCGCCTCGCTCCCCTCCCCCACCAACCCGGCCGGCCCTAGGATCCCGGGACCCGCCCCCGGGGACAGAGGGCGGGGAGCTGGAGGAGGGGGTGCGGGGAGTATGGCGGGGGGCTCCGAGGGGCCAAACACGCGGAAGGGGGGCGGCTAGACGCCGGGGGCCTCCGAGAAGCCGGCGGGCGGGAGAGAAGAGGGATCGAGTGGGGGGAGGAGAGGGTGCCCCGGGGGCAGAGGAGCGAGCAAGGAGGGACGCAGGTGATCGAACCTCCCGAAAGGGGGAAGGGAGGGGAGAGGCAAAGCGATCCAAGCCCACGGGGGGGCAGGCTCCCCTCCCTCCCTCGGGAGAGAGCCCCGAAAGGGAACGCCGTGGGGGGGGCAGTCGGCACGAGAGGATCGAGACGAGAAAGGAGGGGGCCACGAGAGGGAGGCCAGGAGGGGATCGAGCGGGGAGGGGGCGGCTCGAGGGGCTGGAAGGGATCGAGCCCCGGGAGTGGGTGGGTGGGGGGCCCACGAGGGAGAGGCGGCGCTGGAGCCTCCGGAGTGCGGGGCGGGGACGCGATGGAAGGAGGCGACCGACGGAGGTGGGGGAGGGGGGCGGATCCGGACTCCAAGGGGAGCCCTCGGATGGGGACCAGTGCGGGGGGCGGCCGCGGGGGTCCGTGGGGTGGCAGGAATGGTAGCGGACCGATCCCCCCAGGAAAGATGCCGAGTCTCCAAAGGGGGGCGGAGGGCACCGAGGAGGGGAAGAAAAGAGGAAGGGGGTGGGGACGCGGAGGGCCGAGATGGGGGGGGGGCCCGCAGGCAGGCCCCCCGGGGCGGGAGCGCGGGTCAGGGGGGGCCCGAGCTGAGGGGAAAGGCCGAAGGGAGGGGACACGGCCCCGGGTGGGCACCGGGAGGGGGGCCCTTTGCAGCCGGCGGCCGCTGCACTCACCTCGGGGTGGAAGGCGGAGGCGCACGAGTCGGCGTCCATGTTCCTCGGGGGCCAGGGGCGGCCAAGGTCCTCGGCGCGGCGGCGACGACGGCGGGGGGCTCCGGCCCCGGGGGTCTGGGGTAGGGCTGGGGGGGGGGGGATCGGGGGTCCCGCCCTCGGTTGCCGGTGCCGGGCACCGCTGGGTGGGCTCTCGAGTTCGGCGAGGAGGATGGTGCAGCCCCAGCCGAGGCTCTGGGTCGGCGTGGCTCGGTGGGCAGGGGCGCTGCGGGTGGGAGGCGGCGGCGGAGAGCGGGGAGCGGGAACCGGACCGGCTCCCGACCTGACGCCCAGTTCGGCTCGTGTCTCGGGAGGGCGGGCGGGAGCGCCGCTAGACCTGTCGGGAAATGTAGTCTCGGGGGCGGTGGAGCGGCCGGGGACGGGGGGGAGGGGGCAAAAAAGAGGCCGCGAAGGCTTCTGGGAAGCGTAGTTCCCGGTCGCGCGGAATCGGCACACAAAGGCCTGCCGGGAGACTCCAGCCCCCATGAAGCTGTGCGGCGGCCGGCGGCGGCGGAGGTGGAGGCGGAGGATCTTGACGAAGGCTGGCGTCTGCAGCTGGGGGAGGGGCACTCGGGTGCGGGGGAGGGGCGGGGGCTCGCGCCGCCGACTCTAGCTGTGGGGGAGGGGTGGCGCGCCGCTAGACCCCCTCCTCGGAAGCAGGAGTCGGGGCGCACTTCCCCCGAGCGGCTACAGGACTCGGGGCTCCGCATCTTGGCCTCGGAGGCCGAGATGGAGGCGGGGTCCCCCTTTTTTTTTCTTCTCGAGGGCCACCTTTCCTCTCCTAGTGGGGCGGGGGTCCCTCTCCGTGGGCGGTGGACTGGGGGGGTGTGATGTTTGTCCTGCACCTTCGATCTGGGAGTGGGGGAAGGTTTTGGGGGGGAACGTTCTCTCCTTTCCGCTCCTCCTGCCGACCTGCTCCCTTCCACACACCCCCTTTTAGAGGGGAAAAAGAGGCGGGTCTCCCCCTCCCTGGTTCCGTCTCCCCCATCCCCCTTTTTGGAGGGGCACCGAGGCCGTCCTCCCTCTCCACGGCCCCCACCCCGCCTCCCCAGGGTGTGGGTGGGGCTCCGTGTCTCCTCCCCCGGCGGGGGGCGGGGGGTGGGTGCCGGGTGCCGAGCTCCCCGTGGCCTCGCCCTGCACTGGGGCTCGCTCCTCTGGTGTGTGCAGGCTGCAGGTTGCCTTCGGTCTGGCCCCGCATTTCCTGGTGAAGTTGTCCTGTTGTTCATTCCTTTGATTGGCTCGGCTCCCCTCCCCTCCCCCTCCCTCCCTGTCCCCCTCCCCCTCCCCTCTTGTCTCTGTCTCCGTCTCTCGGTCCCATCCCCCCCTCTCCCGTCCCTCCCTCCTTCGCTCTGAATCCTTTCTGTTTCTCGCTATTTCCTTTTCTCTCCCTCCTTCTATGACTTCCTTCTCTCCCTCCTCTCCCCCTTCTCTTTCTCTCTCCCCCCCTCCCCCTGTAAATTGGTTTTTTAAAGACCACACTTCTACGTGTTAGTATTTGAACAACCTTAAGAGCACTTTCTTCTCAAACGTAGCTAGCAGTCACTTCGGGGTGAAATGCTTATTATGTGTATTTGGTTTTCAGTCCTCTTCCAGAAAGATTTTACCTAATTTATATGGGGTGGGGGCTTTCTTTAATTCCTATATTTCATTATTTCAAACTTGTGCTTTGTTTTTCTGCTTGCTGATGGAATGATTTGCTGAAAATGTTTAAAAATTGCAAAAATTAAGGGTTGAAAGAATTGAACAGTGTGTTGTGCTTATTGTTTTGGTGGTTTAATTTAATTTTGTTCCTTGAGTGGATTCCAGTGTGTACTGTGGAGTATCTCAGGACATTTTACTGACCTTAAAGCTGATCTTTCCTGGTAGAAATGACTACTCCCTGGGTCCTAGGCTTTAGAACTGAAAGGAACCCTAAGAATAGAGGCCCAGAAAAATGAAATTCCTTGTCTGCAGGATGTAAGCAAGTAGACCTGCCCTCTTAATATTTTTAGTGACCACTTGATAGAAGAAATACAGGACCTGTTTACACAGTGTATAAATGACAAATATGTTTAAATGGCTTCCTAACCTGCTGCTGTGGAGAAATAATGTAAAAGAAGCCAGAAGAATCAGTGTAAATGGAATCCATGTTAACAAGAAGGGCCTAGAACAAGACATTAAATTCAGCTCACAAAGCAGTTCTTTTGGAAATCATTTAAAAAAAACTAAAAGAAGGGTGCAAATAGTTTGAAATGGGAGTGGGTGGTAAGGTCCTACATTGGGTATCTGCAATGTGAGACAATGACAGAAAAGGTCAGTGTTATTTTGGCGGTGATAGACCTCTCTCTAAAGCCTGTTACCTTCCCATAATAGACAGTGCTTGGTGCTTAGTAGGTGATGATTAAATGCTGGTGGACATGAACTCCCAGAGTGATGACACTTCCCTCTCCCTTCTCCAGCCCCAGAATTATTAGGGGGAGGGAGGCCATGGGTCACACTCATGGTCAGTACATGGGAGTGAACAAACTTGGGCCTAGCAGATTTGTTTGTTTCATCTGTTGAAACAATGTCCAGAAACACTGTATGATTCCCTGCCTGCAAGGGACCAGAAGCCTGGAGGTCTACAGACCCATCAGTGGCCAGCTTCACCAGTCACAGTCATGGGAAGTAAGGGGCTGCAGTAAGTCAGAGCTCAGTGGCATAGATAAGATTGGACTCTGTCAGTGTCTTTGAAAGGGGTAAACAGTTTGCTGGGCCTCAGTTCCCTTGTCTGTTACTTCTAAGGTCCCTTCTGGTTCTAAACCCATGTCTGATGGGGTAAATTCAATGGCGTTATTTCTCTCACAGGATCATTATGAGCAAAGAAACTCTAAATGGAGCTGTTAAGTACCTACTACGTGCCAGGTTGCACTAAATGCTGGGCTATAAACACAATGTCTCTGACTTCTAGCATTGTTTACATTCTGCTAGGGAATGTCCACATGAGTTAATAAAGGATATGTAAAAATAATTAGTTATTGAGGAAGGGGAGACTAAGGTCTCTTGAAGGAGGTGGCCCCAGAGGGGACCCTTGAAGGGAGGTAGGAATTCCAAGAGTCAGGGAAGGCATTCCAGGGATGAGAGGACAGGAGAGAGAATGTCCAGTCTAGGGGAGGACCTCAGAGAGAATCTGGGGGAGGAGCACTTTGGTTGGAGCAGGGGATTAGAGAAATACTGGACCCTCCAGTATTCTAATGGACAGGTCCTTTTTTTGTTTCATGTAATGAAATGTTTATGTTGTACTGTTTATGAACACATAAAATGCGTATGATTATAAAGGCAAAGTTATATTGAGATGGTGCAGTTACGAAAATATTTTTTGAAAACAAGTTTCTGGACCCCAATTAAAACCTTCTGCTCCACAATGATCTACTAAAGGAAAGGAATTTGGATCCTGATCTATTCATGCCAGCACAGAGGATCAGTTTTAAATCTTGAAGGGATCTCTGGGGTCACCCCTTCATTTTAGGTATGAAACTGAGCTTAAGTGACTTGTCTAAAATCACACAAGTACTAAATAGAGAAGCTATGATTTGAACCCAGGGCCGCTGACTTTCAGCATCCTGTTCGGTTCTCAATTCTGTAAATCTACCCTTGGGAGTCATAAAATCCCAGAATTAGAGCTGGCAATCCAAGCCAGCAACCTTATTTTAAAGATAAAGAAACTCAGGGCCAGACAGGCTAAGTTTTGAAACCAAATCCTCAGATTCTAAATCTGGCAGTGTTCTCAGTACTCCTTTACAATCTCACAGGTTAGTTATGGGGTTAGAAAAATATGGCTTAGAAAAACCAGAATGAGTAGGGAATTATTTTTATATCAGAATTGTCATGGCTCACATTTTTGTAGCCTTAGCATTTTCTTTACAACATCCCTCTCCACTAAGTATTACAAGTATTTTAGGGTCCATTTTTCAAATTAGTAAAGCAAGTGTTTACAGATAATTAGTATAGGCATATTCTACAGTCACAAAATCTCAGACTCATGTCAGATTGAGCTGATGAATTCTGAGCGCAGATTGAGGTGTATTTTGTCTGGATGTGTGGTCATTGAGAGAATTTGTTTTGCTTGGCTATTCATTTTTGTAATAGGTTTGATTTTTTTCCTTTGCTTTCACAATGTGTGTGTAGGGGGTTGGGGGGACAAGAAGCAGAGTTGGCTCTTCATTTGAAAAAAAATAGTCTTTAGTTTTTAAAAAAATCAACCTGTGAGCAATTGAACATCTAATCTCTCTCTTTCCATTCTCCCCTCCCACAAAGGAACCCAGACCAAGTCTACTCGTACCTGAACAGATATTCTTTCTACAGTCTACCTGATATTTGGTTATCCAGCCCCTGCCTGAAGAGCTCCAGGCATGGGGAACTCATCCCTCTTTTACAGTAGCACCTGTTACCAAAAGCCCCTCCCCTCACATGGACTTGAACTCTATTTCCCACCAGTCCTAGTAGGATTCAAATCCGGGTGGCTGATTCCCAGCCTGCTCTCTTCTGTTCGAGTTCTCTCCCCCCATTATTAGATTGTGAGCCCCTTGAGAGCAGAGCATGCCTGTCTTTTCTACTTTGCACCTAGCAAGCATCCAGTGAAAGTCTTATCCTTTATTTCATTCTCCACAATAAAGGACTGCCATTGCCCTTTGTACATTTGGGATTCTAGTGCTAATTTTACACATTAAGAAACTGATAGCCTGGAGGTAATGTCTGGGGCATGATAAGAGACTGCTCAATTTCTTCCAATGTTTATTAAAGTAAAAGCAACAAGAAAGGTTGGCATTTCATGGAGCATTTTAAAAACGGACCACTGTCCCCATCCCCCCACCCCCAACAACCTGTGAAGTAGGTAATGCCACTGTTATTTCCATTTAAAAGATGGAATTGGAGGCTCATCCAGATGCTGTAACTGTTGGGCCCTCCAAGTCTCCTGACTCCAGGCCCGGGAGCTGTTCCTTAGAACAGCAGAAGGTTTGGACTGCTCCAGACTGTTAGGGGAAATGAAAATTCTGAACTTGGTTCCCGTTCCTGACAAAGTATCTTAATATTTATTATTGGAGGCTAGAATCTTGAGGTTTCTGGAATAGAGGAGACCAAGAAGTAGAGGCTTCGTTGTTTTATCTTCCTATTTCTCCCTCCCCACCTCACCCCAATTCCTCTTTCTCCCAACAAAATATTTGATATTTTGGGATTTTGGTCTTTCCTTTCTGTGATCCCCCTCTGAAATTTAATACTTCTGTAGATTTAGGACTTCTATAAGTGAACCAAATTATCTTTGCACAAACACCAGGAATCTTAAAATTAGGATGCAAGGTGTCCTTGTAATTTTATTTCTGCCTTTTTCACCACAGACAGCCTGATTTATATTTTTCATTATCTGTAGTTTTTGTTTTTTTCCTGTTTTGCAGATAAAAAATTTTTCTGATTTTTTCCTCAAGTGGAGCACATTACCCCTAGACAGAAGGGGTGAATGAACCTACCATGATTCAGTCCTTAACTGAACAGCTTCTTCCATATCCCCACATACCATTTTTTTGGAGTTTGTTTCTTTGCTATTTTCTTTTTTTGTTTTTTATTTAACTTTCATTTTTTGCACTTGATAGTATTTTGTTTTCCAATTACAGTATAGTTTTCAACATTCATTTTTGTAATATTTTGAGTTCCAAAATTTTCCTCCCTCCCTCCCTTCAATTCCCCCTCCGCCGATGCAGCAAGCGATTTGATATAGATTATACATTACAGTCATGTTAAACATATGAAAACTCTAATTACTCTCCACTGCTAATTCCCTTATAAACTTGTATGGTGATGGGCTGCTATTAGGGGAATTCAGTCATGTTCAGTCATGTCTTACTCTTTGGGACCCCATTTGGGGTTTTCTTGGCAAAGATCCTAGAGTATCTTCTTTCTCCAGCTAATTTTACAGATGAGGAAACCAAGGCAAACAGGGTTAAGTGCCTTGCTCAGGGTCACATAGCTGTTAAGTGTTGGAGGCTAGATTTGAACTCAGGTCTTCCTGACTCCAGGCCCTCACTGTATCCATCCTGACACCTAGCTGCCAGGGGGGAATGAAAAAAAGCAAGGAAATGCCTTGTGACTGCAAAAGTACTAAGAATACCACAGTTTCATAACTATACAAGTTGAGAAAATAGTTGTTTAAATTGATTTTATAGCAAATCAATTTATATTCCTAAATCTTCGCCATTTCAGCATAATCTCATGGAAAAATTCAGCTCCATTTAGTTAATTTCATTAAAGTGCTTGTTAAGGATCTTGACTTTGGAAACAGGCCCTGCTCTCTAGAATCTTCCAATCTAATGGAGTAAGGGCATGACTCCTGTACACATAGAACCAAACCAGGAGTAATTTGATGGGGTAAAAGATAGGTATGTGCAAGAGTTCTAAGAAAGTGGAAGAAGGGAGAGGATAGTTTCACCTGAGAGAAGCTGACAGACATCTCAAGTAAGGAAAGGGGACAACTGAGCATGAACAAAGCAGAAATAAGGGAATGTTCCCTAAATGAAGGAGGGTCCGAATACAAAAAGAGAGACCAGAGAGGCCATGGTAGTTCAGGGAGCCTGGAGGAATCCAGTGTGGCTGGAATATAAAGGGGAAATAATGTGAAGCTAGACTGGGAAGATAGGCTGGACATATAGAAAGTTCTGAAGGGGACAAAGGACAATTTTGTTCTTACCTTGTTAAAAATGACATACTTTTTAAAAACCAACTTATAGAGAAGTTCACTTTTTCATATGCAATTCTCCCTTTTTTGCTCTTCCTTGTATATGAAGATGTTTGTGTCAATCATTAATTACTGTCAAGTTCATAATTAAAAATTGGCAGGTTTCAAATACCAAGGCAAGGGTTTTTGGTTTTTTTTTAAATTTTATCGAGGAAATAATAGAGAGCCATGGACAGCTGTTGATCAGAGGAGTGACAAGGTGAGGACATGTGAGTGAATGGGGAAAGGACAGACAGGATAGAGCTTTTTCATCAGTAGATCTGGCAACCCCTTAGATAAGGAGGGTATAAGAGAGGTGACTTCCAGATTTTGAGCCTGGGTAACAGAAAGAGAGTGTGGAAGGATTTAGTGATCCTTTGCCTAGGACAATTTTAAAATTATTAATAAAGTGATTTTGACTGTAAGTGCTATAGTATCAGGAGGTAACAGTATTCCCAAGTAGATGGAGCTGGCTTCTGAGACAGAAAACCCTGAATTCAAGTGGAGATCATGACGTACCAGCACTTAGCACAGTATCTCCATGGCTTGGCACATTGCTCCTAGCCCACCTGACCTGTCTGGCTGTATGACTCTGGGTGAGTCACCTAACTTCCGAGTGCTCTAGGCAACTCTCCACAACGAGATTAACATCTGAGATGGGACTATGTCAAATGGGTAGAGGGAATTTCCTGGGCCAATGAAATCACAAGTCTGGTCCAGTACACCCCCCAGGAAACACTAGCCTAAGCAGCCATATGTGTGCTATTCAGGTGTTCTCATCATCTCAGTAACAAGGTGGTCAGAGATATACAGCATGTTAGGTAACTCCTGAGACAAATCAAAACGTCAAATCCAGCATGCCCAAACAGAAAAAAATGCGTGTTGTGGGAGAGAAGTCAGAAAGAGCCAAGTTCAAATCCAGCCTCATACATACTCTTACTGGCTGTGTGACACTGGATAACTCAACTTTACCGCTCTGCCTCAATTTCCTCATCTGAAAAATGGGGATCATTACAGCATCTGCCTTCCTGGATAGTTGTTCAGATGAGTTCCTAGCACTTTGCAAACCCTAAAACTCTACATAAATGCTATTATTGTTCCTAATTGTAGTCCTGTTCATTTCTGAGGTCATGTTGCTAATATGCTCAACTTTGTGTTTTTAAAGTATGGCCTGATTTTACCATCTTATTCTGTTGTCTTCTCTGTCTAGAGTAGAGGTCAACTCATAGTGGAACCATACACATTTATCATACTTATCATCTTCCAGGCATATTGTTGTAAACAAGTTAGTCATTCCCTTTTTTAAAAGATTACTTTAAGGGAGGTGATTTTTTTTTATCAGTTTTGTTTGTTTCTTAGCTGAATTACTTTCCTCAAATCCAAACATCTTGCCCATAAATAATCAGCAGTTTGGCAGGGTATGCTTCTGTAACTTAACTCCTTTCTCACCAGAGGGAATGTAATGGTCAACACTGAGTCAGGACAAAGGACAGGATACTATCCTGTAAGTTTCCAAGGTTTAATGGAAGAGAAATTCCTCCTCTCCCTTGTAAATCTGTGAGAATAGTGCCAGGCTTCAAGAGATGGCAGTGGTCTGTATTTTTTTCTAAAAGGAATTTATTCATTTTTGTTAGTTTTCTTATTACTGAATTTTCTTACTGCCATACCAGTTGCCTATGGCCTTTGGAGGACCTTAAATCCCCTTACCTTGATGACTTAGTAACTGAAGCACTGGGATCTGGGAGGGGAAAGAGTTGACTAACATTCCCATTCTGTGCTTATCAAATGGACAGGCCAAAGAGATAGCATTCACATGAGCTGCCATAGCACACATGAGTTGGAGTCCGTATTTGAAATTCCAGACACAGCTGATTAGGGTGAAAGGATTTGAGTCAGACCTCCATGCTCTTAGCTTCCCTATTTAATGTGTTTTGGTTTCAATGCCCAGCCTGTTAATGATGGGGACTGTTAGTCATTCAGATTACTCAAGAAAGATGAGCTGTCATCCCATAGTTCTAATGTAGCATGACTGTAGTGCTTTCCTCCTAAAAATATCCTACTTCTGCCTTTCCCTAACTGTCTTTGTAAGTTCTTGGACAGTACTGCCCTGAGCTGCTGCTGTGAGTAGCTTTGTGAGTAGGCCATCTATGGGCAACCACAGATTGCTTTACAGTACACCTGGCTGCTTTCTTTGTGGCTGTACTGGGGCAGAATTCTAACAGGACCTAACAGCCAAGCACAGTCTCAGGGCAAGAGATGAAAAAAGCTTGTTGGGTAAAATGAGGTTTTAATCAGTGATGGATGACCACAACTCTTTTCTACAAATGCCAGCTCAGAAGGAGCTGAGAAATGACAACATCATTCCCATATTTATAAAATGATGTTAGAATGTAATCTTCTCCAGGGCAGGGACTATTTACTTTTGTCCCAGTGCCCAGGCTGACTGGGTATCTAGCTAGGAAGCACTTCAGAAATGTTTGTTGACTGGCAAATGATAGATATTGTAAAAACCAAGGGACTGGACTAGGTGATTTCTGAAAGTTCAGAGAAAGGGCTTACATCCCCAGCTTCTATCATAGTGACCAGCATGCAGTAGGCATTTAATAAATGCTTGTGGCTTAACTATGTAAGAGTAGTGCAATATAAAAAATAAAAGGAAATAGTGCTGTTTTCAAGTAGATCATGATTTGTTATTTATACATATGGATGATAGGACAGGCTAGTCCCCCTATAGTCAGATAAGGTAGATCAGCCAAATGGTAGATAACCTTCTCCTGGCTGAGTCTGAAAAGGTCAGCCATGTAGCACCCATATATAGATCCTTGCATGGAGAAACTTATCTTTAGATGCCCTGATTCACCTCTGTGAAGTAGGGATGCGAAATGATTTCACAGTAGCAAAGTAAGGAATTGCTTTATCTCAGACTTTATCAGGTCTAAACTAAAGGTTTGGGAATATGGCAACTGTGGTGTTTGAGGGGGAGCTGAAACCCTAGACCTCTATTTCTAGTTTGATAGCAGAGCAAGAGACAAATGGGGCAGTGTAGCTTGGGATCCTTTCTTGAGGAAGAGATGACTTGAGACACTTTCTTAATGTCTGTATATACATATAATGAAGTTAGAAGTCCTAGGTTCAAATCCCTCCTCAGATGTTACCCGTGTGACCTTGACTGAACGGGACCTCAGTTTCTTCATCTGTAAAATGGGGGAATTGTACTACATGGACACCAGGTCCCTTATGGTTTTAGGAATAAGTTGGGGGGGAGGGGAAGCTATGTTTTCATCGATAAAGGGAACTCCTAGAACTACCGTGGCAGGGTGTTGAGTAGCTCAATAGAGGTATTTCCAAAGTGCCTAGAGAAGCGCCGAGTAGGCGCTATATAAAAGCGTATTCCCGTCTTCCTCTCTCCCTCCCCGGGTCACGTAGTGAGTAGTCAGAGTGGATTCCAAGGTGCATACGGTTTACCCAAGCTCTCCCACCAGCATTCATTACCTTCCTGATGGCACACCACACCTGGCAGCCCCGGGGAGGAAGGAATGCCCGGCTGCGATTGACTGGCAGAAGCCCGGGCCCCGGCCCCTCTCCGCGCCCTGGGCAAACTGTGACGTGAGGGGAAGGGCGGTGGGAGGTCTCGGGGTCCCCTGACTAAAGACCCTCAGACCCCCGGTCGAAGTTACTGACTCTACAACAAGTGGAGTGGCCGGGGGCGGGGGGGCCTGCCCTGCTCCACCCAGGGGCTCAGCCCTTGACAGTTTGTGTTTACCGAGGGGTGCTGGGTCTGGCGGGGTCGAGAGTACCCCCAGCCGGGGCTGGCAAACGAGGCACTTCATGCCCCACCGCGCTGGCCCAGGCCGGGGGTTCTCCGGGCTGCGCTGTCTCCCTTCCCCGGGGGATGGCCCCGGGCCCTCGGCAGCGCCAGCCCCAGAAGGGGCGGAGGCCGAAGGAGGAGCCCGCGGAGGGGAGGGCCGGCCGGGGACAGGCCGCCCTCCTGCACGGTACCCCGGTCTGCCCCGTAGGCCCGGAGAGACGGGGAGGCCGCATCCGGAGCCTCGGGTTACCGCGCGGGGTCGGGAGAGGCTGCGGGAGCTCGGGGCGCCACCGCGGCCCAGCGAGGAGAGGGTTAAGTGGGCGGGGGCCGCGGGCTGGGAGAGGGACTCTCGGCGGGCCCTGGCGGCCACGTGGGCTGGGCCGCTCGGCCGGGGGAGGGAAGGGAAGCGGGAGGGTATTTATAGAGGCGGCGGCGCCGGGCCGAGCGAGCTAAGCCGAGCGTCTCTCCCGCAGGCAGCGGCACCGGCGCGGGCCGGCAGACGATTCCGCACCGAGCTATGGAGAGGCCGGCGCCCCTGGCCGTGCTGCCCTTCTCGGATCCGGCGCACGCCCTGAGTCTGCTCCGGGGGCTGAGCCAGCTGCGCGCCGAGCGCAAGTTCCTGGACGTGACCCTGGAGGCGGCGGGCGGGCGCGACTTCCCGGCGCACCGGGCCGTGCTGGCGGCCGCCAGCCCCTACTTCCGCGCCATGTTCGCGGGCCAGCTGCGCGAGAGCCGCGCCGAGCGGGTGCGGCTGCACGGCGTGCCGCCCGACATGCTGCAGCTGCTGCTGGACTTCAGCTACACGGGCCGCGTGGCGGTGAGCGGCGACAACGCCGAGCCGCTGCTGCGCGCCGCCGACCTGCTGCAGTTCCCGGCCGTGAAGGAGGCGTGCGGGGCCTTCCTGCAGCAGCAGCTCGACCTCGCCAACTGCCTGGACATGCAGGACTTCGCCGAGGCCTTCAGCTGCGCGGGGCTGGCGGGCGCGGCGCAGCGCTTCATCCTGCGCCACGTGGGCGAGCTGGGCGCCGAGCAGCTGGAGCGCCTGCCCCTGGCGCGCCTGCTGCGCTACCTGCGCGACGACGGGCTCTGCGTGCCCAAGGAGGAGGCGGCCTACCAGCTGGCGCTGCGCTGGGTGCGGGCCGACCTGGCGCGCCGCGCCGCGCACTGGCCGCAGCTGCTGGAGGCCGTGCGCCTGCCCTTCGTGCGCCGCTTCTACCTGCTGGCGCACGTGGAGGCCGAGCCGCTGGTGGCGCGCTGCCCGCCCTGCCTGCGCCTGCTGCGCGAGGCCCGCGACTTCCAGGCGGCGCGCTACGACCGCCACGACCGCGGCCCGTGCCCCCGCATGCGCCCGCGCCCCTCCACCGGCCTCGCCGAGATCCTCGTGCTCGTGGGCGGCTGCGACCAGGACTGCGACGAGCTGGTCACGGTGGACTGCTACAACCCGCAGACCGGCCAGTGGCGCTACCTGGCCGAGTTCCCCGACCACCTGGGCGGGGGCTACAGCATCGTGGCGCTGGGCAACGACATCTACGTCACGGGTGAGGCCGGGGTGGGGGGGGAGAGGGGAGGGCAGGGTAGATAAAACGTGCCAGGTTGACGCCCGGTCCTCGACTTCTCTGGGTTAGGGAATGTGGGATGGCCTGGGCCAGGAGCGTCTCAGGACTTGTGCCCGCCCCGCCCCGAAGAGCGTAAGAAGGCAGTTACCAAGGTCAAAGCGGCCCTGGGCTTGTCTCAGACGGCTGGGGAGGGATGCCCTCCTTCCCCTTTCCCAGTGCCAGTCTGGGCCTTGTTTCGCTGAATTTAGTTGTCAATTTCACCCTCCGAGGACAGTTCCCGCAAGTCCCAGGCTCTAATTAAGTTGCACCGACACAACTGGGCCAGTCTCAGTTCACCCTCCTCCCACGCCCTGGAACAGCCTCTTTTGTTTCCCTAATTAACTTAATCACTAGACGGAGTTTGACACCCGGTGGGACTCTCTCCACTGGCCCAGCCCAGCCTCTCGTGTTTTGGGGACTAACCGGTGCCGGATACTTGTTCCCTCCCCTGGGGCTCTCAGCTGGAAATATTTTTCTGAGTGGGTTTGAGTCGGTCACCTTTTATGCATTGATATATGCTTCTAGTCACATGGTGTTTAGGCAGAAATACCCCTGTGATGGTAAACACAATCACATGATAACTGATTTTCTTCCAGTGAACTTGGCTGAGAACCCCAGGCAGTGCCGAGTCACTCTGGGTGGGTCCCGGCCAGCCTAGGTCTCTTGGTTCCCTTTTTTTTTTTTGTATTAATAAAACTTTTTTTCAAAGGTCCACAGCACACCCATCCCTTTTATGAGGCCTGTTCCCTAGGCAGCTTTATTAGGCAAGGAGAAGATGGATTGGGTTTTGCTTTGTTTTAAAGTCCCAAGTGGAAGAGATCTTTACCATCTTTTTCCCAATAATATAACTAAAAGTTAAATCTTGGCATCTTGGGGACCCAGATTATCAAAGTAAAGTATTTGGACTTCCACATCTGTAGTATCTACAGGACCAGGTTTAAATTGGAAATGAGAGACTATGAGACAGTTTAATGCCTTTAATTTTTCAAAATTCAGTTTACTTACTGAAAGTCTGTAATTCCCTTTCTGCCAATCCATGTCTATCCACCCAGTAGGTTGTCGATGCAATGGGGGAGTCATTTGATTCTTCTCTCCCTCCCCCCGAGGCCTGGGAGCTCCATCTTGTCTGAGAACTCAGCACAGTACCAGTTGTTTTAGTAGGTGCTGACTAACTTGATGGATTGAGAGACTCCTTAATGAAAAGGTGAAATCATCCTCACTTGTAAAGCGTAGACGGCATGGTAGAGAAGGGACTGCACCCAGCTTCTTTCTAATCCAGGATTTGCCACTCTCTTGACTGTGTGACTTTGGAAAACCCTCTTGTTTTCTCCTGTGTTTAAAAAAATGAGGAGGGAGGGGGTTGAATCAGAAAGTGTCTTGGATTCCTTCCTGTTCTGGCAATCTGTGCATTTTCTAAGGTTGGTTTGGGAGCTCTAGGAACAGAACTTGGTGTTCTAAGCAAGGCCTTCGTGTGTGCTGGTGGGATGTGTGTGTGTGTGTGGGTTGCAGCTGCTCTCCAGAACTGTGAAGATGAATGCAGTTGACCCACAGGTCATGTGCAAGGTCAGCCACCCTGTTGACCCTAGGCACTGCTCCTTCAGACTGTCCTGGGCTAATAGTTTGGGGACAGAGGTCCAAACAGATCCCATTCCTGCAGACTCTTTCCCTAATATAACAGCTGAGCCAACTAATCCTCTTTGTTTAGACAACTGGCCCTCTTAAGTACAGCTGCCTGGCCGGGGATTCCAGGGGAAGAAGAATTTGGACTTCCAGAATGTCTTTTGGAAACCATTCCCATTCAGAGAACACTGGGAGAGAGTGTCTGAAGACTGGACAACTGTTCAGACTTGGGGTGGGGGACCGGGCAGCAGCCAGCAGCATTCCATAGAAAGATGAGGGGTGGAGGGGTCCCCCCACCCCCAGCAGCCTCAGGGCCTCCCAGACAAAGAGGCTTTCTCTCACACTGTTACCCAAGCAACCTGTGTTGGGGAGAATAGTTTTAATATCAGATGAGCTGCTTGTCTCATCAAATGTTAGGGAGGCTTTGTCATTGGTGAATCTTTCTAGTCCTATTTTTAAAAGTTCTTTTCAGTCTATAGGGCCTCTTAAGGTAACAGGATTGTAGAAATACGCTCCCTGCCCATTTCCCATGGGACTGTCTGGCCTGCCTCCTAAATGTGGCTCTTTAAATTTTGAGAGGGAGCGATCCCCTAGAAGAATTGCCAGCATTTCTCTAGCACTTGGAAATTGTTAGATGTGTATTTCTCTCACTTGACTCCCATGATAACCCTGAGAGGTGGGTGCTACAGGTCCCAGGGGATAGATTTTCCTCTCAATGAAGAATTCCTAGAGAGGACCTGCCCTTTCAGCCAGTGCAGGCCTTAGCCTTGATTACCTGGAGCACAGAGGCCCCACAAGCTAAGGTTCCTCAGGTCTTAACAACTCCGCTCTCTTGCACTCTTCTGTCTCAATACAGGTATCTGTCCCCAGTTTACAGGTAAGGAAACAATCTGTGAGAAGTTAGGTTAGCTAATACTTAACTCTGTACTCCTCAGCCGCTAATTTTTGGAGTTGAGAATCGACTGCTAGGTCTTCATCTTTTAAGCCTCACTTCCCATTATGCCACACTGCCCTGAGTTTCCCAGGATTTGGTGAACAAAGGTGATTTTCCACTGTCTTCTGGGGGCATTAGCCCTAGCTTCTTACCAGAAGACAGAGCAGGGGGTATCTCCAGCTGGGAAGGGTTTCCTAGCCCAAAGCTTTGAACTGTTAGGAAGGAGAACCTGGAACGAGAGAAGAAAAAAATGTGCAGACGGTTATTTGTCCAGTTGGGATGGAGGCCTGGCTTGAAGGCCAAGGAAGCTTCCTTTATTCAATAAAATGGGTCCAATCTCTATTTTCTGAGTATGATTTTCCCTGGAAAATCCCATTGTAGAACCTGGGCCCACTGAGCTACTGGGAAACCCACCCTCCCTCCCAGGCCTGAGACCTTCAGGAACGGCAGGTGGAGTGGACTTTGCTTCAGGAAGAACTAAGTTCAAACTCTCCAAATCCTGCTTTGTCCACTTACTATGGCCCAGACCCTCATGTTTCCTCATCTGTCAAATGAAGGGTTGGGCCTCAGGGACTAAATGACCTTCTGGCCCCTTCCCCAGCTGTCACTGCCCCATGCTTTCCTCTCCTAGAACCTCCTTATCCCTGACACCTCAGCCTCAGGGTGTGGGGCAGCAGGTTCAAATCCAGGTAATGTCTGGATCTGAGTGACGTTGGGCAATTCATTTCACTCTGTGGGCCTCATTTATAAAATTCAGGCCTTGGACTAGATGACTTCTGAGATCCCTCCCAGCTCTAGGATTCTGAGACTCAGTTTCCTTGTCTGCAAAATGAAGGTCTTGGCCTCGGCGGTCCCTTCAGTCAGTCAGTGAATGAACATTTATTATGCACCTCCTGTGTGTCAGAGGCTGTTCTAGATTGAGGATTCTACGTTCTCCGCTAGTAGAGCAGTGAACTGAGAAGTGGAATGAGCCCTGAGAATTTTTATTCTCAGCTCTGCCCCTAACTCACTGTGTGACTCTCCCTTTCCCTTATTGACTCTCAGATGATTTCTAAGGTCCCTAACCTATGTAGAATCATAGAGGTCCCTCAGCCCAGCCCCCCTTATTTTACAGGTGAGGAAACCAAGGCTAGAGTACCATCCCCCAAGGTCAGACAACCAGGAGGTTGTCTGTGGCTCTGCCCACTTAGTTCTGGCATGTTTGGGGAGTTGAAATGGTCCCCTGGTTCTGAGCAGGAAGGGAATTGAGCCTGGAAAGTCTTGGAGGATGAAGACTCCACTCAAGTTTTGACTCTGTAAGGTCAAAATAGATTCCAAAGCCAAGCAGCCCTGGGGCAGTGAGGGCTGGCTGGCATCCTCTTCCTCTCCCAGCGTGGGCTGGCCTAACACTGACTCCTTTGTTTTCCCTCCTAGGAGGCTCTGACGGCTCTCGCCTCTATGACTGCGTCTGGAGGTACAACTCAAGCGTGAATGAGTGGACGGAGGTGTCGCCTATGCTGAAGGCCAGAGAGTACCACAGCTCCTCGGTCCTGGATGGGCTGCTCTATGTCATTGCCTCAGATAGCACGGAGCGCTATGACCATACCACTGACACCTGGGAAGCCCTTCAACCCATGCCCTACCCCATGGACAACTGCTCTACCACGGCCTGCCGCGGCAAGCTCTATGCCATTGGCTCGCTGGCGGGCAAGGAGACCATGGTGATCCAGTGTTACGACCCGGACACCGACCTGTGGTCGCTGGTCAATTGTGGCCAGCTGCCGCCCTGGTCTTTTGCGCCCAAGACTGTGACCCTCAATGGACTCATGTACTTTGTGAGGTGAGTCACCCCAGGCCATTGGGGGAGCTCCAGTGGCATCTGCCCTGTCTGCTTTCTGGTTCCTCTAGGGAGGTTTCAGAGCTGGGTCACCAACCCAGCTGGTCAGCTCTTCTGCAGAGGCTTTGTTGAAGTTGGTTAATGTTCAGGTCCCAACGTTGCCCTAGCTCTCTGTGTGACTTTGAAGAAGGCGTTCAGCTACTCTAACATGAGTTGGATGGGCAGAGACCAGCCTGTTCTTTGGGGAGTTTGGCGTTTTTGTGCTGAAAGGGAAAATGGGACCCCATTCCAGTGACGTGCCTAGCACTGTAGTTTTGGGTTTACGTCTCATTTCTCTCACAACCCGTTACATCTGGGGACATAATAGGGGCTTTTTAAGGAGGTTTTAATCTCATACTGATCTGAACCTAGGCTGTTGCCTTCCAAAACTTGGTGTAAAAGCGGAGTAGAGTGACAGAGCTTACAACGTAGAAAGTCATGAGTCTTTTAAGGAAAAAACAAAATTGATGACCTTTTTATTTTTACATCAACTTCATTACCCAGTGAACCATCTCTTGACTCAGGCAGTATGGTAAAGCAGAAGACCACACCACCATGTGGATAGATGAAGCATAAATTAAGCGCCTGCTGTGTGCCAGGCACTGTGTTTGAGTGCCTTTACAAATACTATTTCATTTGATCCTTGCCACAACCCTAAGATGTAGGAGTTATTACAATCCCCATTTTACATTTGAGAAGATCAAGGAAGATGGTGGTTATGTGACTTGGCCAGAGTTTCATAGCTAGTAAGCATCTGAGACCAGATTTGAACACTGACTATGAAGTCAGAGTTCCATCCTGGGTCCAAATTCCGTCTCTGCTACTTAGTTCATGGGTGACCTTGAACAAGTCTCCTTAAGCTCTCTAGGCCTTGGTTTCCTTATCTGTAAAATGAGGCGATTAGATTGGATGATCTCTAGTGTCTCTCCCAGCTCTGGATATAGACGGTGACCAAGCATTTATTAAGCACTTACTGTGTTCGAGGCGCTGTGCTAAGCTCCTGGGATAGAGTGGGTATTGAAGGAGCCCCATTTGATTGGGATAGAGTTGGTAAATGTGTACAAGCAGGAGGAGATATACAAGGTGACTAGGAGGGAACCTGGAACTGGGAGAAGGGCAAAAGGGGGAAAGCTGCTTTGGGAGCAAAAGATAAAAAAAGAGAAGAGGCAAGCCAGCCAAACCAGCCACCCATTGGCCCTTGACCAAGCCTAAGAGTAGATGTGCTATTCTGTGCCCAGAGCACATTTTCTTCTCTAGGGCCAGTCTCAATAATTATAGCCACCAAGCATTCCATTTGAGCCCTTTTTTTATGTCAGAAGAGGTATCTATTAAGTACCTATGCATACAAGATAAGAGGCAGCATTATGTAATGGCTGGAGAACCATCCAGAGTCAGGAAACTCTGGATCCAAGCTTCCCCTGACAACACCCAGTCACTCTGTGTCCCCCAGGCATCTCTCAAGCCGGACCTGTTGGCCATGGGCCAGCCATGTCAGCCTGTGCCAGGAGCTGTTGGCTGTTGGCATTGGTGGAGGGCGTTTCCTTACCCAAAATAACCCATGCCACAGAAATAGATGAGACCCATCTCTGGGACCCCTCCATCCTTCTGCCTTTGGTGGCCCTTGTGCATGTGTTTTGTTTTTGCAGAGGTCTTTTGAGTTTCACAAATAATTGATTAGGAAGAGCTTTGGGGAGGGAAGGTCAAGGGTCCAGGGCTTATAGGTAGGAGGCAGTTCCTTAGCCCAGGGTGGAGAGAAGAAGGAAAAGTGCAGACTGGCATCTAGCTCCCAGTTTTAGGCCTCTGAATCAATGTCATGCCCAGGATGGAATAGCCAGACAGTGCCTGTCTGTCTTGTCTTCCACTTAAAACTTCCAGTCCTATGACCCTAGTTACAAGGCATGGTTCCCAGTAGAGTCACTGGTAGTCAATCCCTCCAGCCTCCAAAGCCAGCTACTGGTGTATTGGGGCACCCTCCCCTGTCACCATATCTTCTACCTCCAGATGCCTCATATGTGCCGAGGACCACATGTGGAAATTGGTGTCCCTTCCTGTTGGGACCAACATCTTGGTCCCAACTTTGCTTGGAATTGGAGACACTTGAGTCTGAATCCTGACTCAGTCATTTACTAGCTGTGCAACCCTGGGCAAGGGATATCACCTCTCTCCTTGGTTTCCTCGTCTGTGAAATAGGAATAATAGGCCTGCCTGGCAGTATTGGCCAGAGCCTACAAGGTGCCGTGTGAAATATTTTGCAAATTGTAGAGCACCGTGTAAATGCTAGCCACTATTACTCGTAGATATTTATTGGTAACAGTCAGCAGGTGTGGAGCCTGTGCTATAATATTCCAGGCACTATTCTAGGTGCTAGGAAATCAGAGACAGCAAATAAGCTAATCCAGTCCCCCAGGGCGTGAAATAATAAAAGCTGGCATTTTTATAGCACTTCAAAGTTTGAAAAATGCCTTACAAAGGTCTCATTTTGTCCTCACAGCAATCTTGAGAAGTAGGTGCTGTTAGAACCCCCATTTTACAGTTGAGGAAACTGAGACAAACAGGTTCAGCAACTTATCCAGGGTCATGCAGCTAGTGAGTGTCTGAGGCTGGATTTGAACTCTGGTCTTCCTGACTCCAGGCCCAGGCCACTTGCACTACCTGCTGCCTCTGAAATAATACAGATATAGAGAGTGAATACCAAGTACTATGTGGAGGAGGTGGGGAATCCTAGAAATGAATGAAGAGGAAAGGCCTGAAATAGACCTTGAAGAGAACTCTGAATTCCAAAAGGAGGAGAGAGTATATTCCAGGCAACTTCTGGTAGACCCCTTTGGCTGAAATAGGGTATTTGGCAGGGAGGAGTGATGCACCCTCATTGTGCAGAGGAGAGCTTGGAGCCCGATTGTGAGGGGCCTCAAGTTCAGCTTTTTGGAGGATGATTGGAGCTGTGGGTCTGGCCGTCTGGGCCCTACTCTGACCCTCTGGCCAGGAGCCTCAGAGTGGAAGGTGTGGGACCAGCCAGAGAGGAGAATGATTCTCCTAGAAAGCCCTCCCGGAGGAGCCAAAGGGGGAAAAAATGGTTGTGTTTCTGGTTTTTACATTTCATTTCCCCTTAACCCCACTAACCACTGAACCCTTCCTTGTCACAAAACAAACCAGAGGTAAGCAAAGCCCCCCAGTGGAACCAGCTGCCTGTGATAGGCTCTGCTGAGGGTGGGGAGGGAGGGAGGCTGGGAGGCCGGGAGGCCGCCTTATCAGTTCTCCCCGGCTGATAACAGTTCCTGTTTCCTTTTTTCCACCTTTTTTATTAGTTGCCTGGGTTAGGTTTTGTCTTTGTTTCTGTTTCTTTGGCAGGGAGTGGTCAGAGTCGGGTTATCAGCAACTTCTATGGTCTCCTTTTGTCCCGTATTTGGCTACTTGGAGACCGGAACATGGGGTGCCCATGTCCTTGCCAAGGTCACTCTGTACCTTTCATTGACTGCCACTTCAAGGCCTCCTCTGCTTCAGTGCCCACCCTGATCACCTTAGGAATGCCTAGGCTTGGCTCCCAGCAACCCTCCCCTCCCCTTACCCCCTGTTTTTCTCAAGAAATAGCAGGGTGAAACTTTGCTGGTTTCCTCCCCGCTCCCCCAAGGCCAGCTTCAGGTCTCTTCAAATAGAAAGCCTGAGGAGCTATAAATAGGGCTTCTCAGAAAGCTCTCGACTTCAGTTACAGCCCCCTTCTTAACTTGGTGTGGGACGGCTGGCCTGGGATGGCCACCTGCGAGAATGTTCTGTCCTTTCCTGTCGACCTGAGTGCAAGAAGTCTTCCTGGGGGCCAAGCTCAGCTCAGGACAGTGAACATCAAGTCTCTACTTGCCTGGTCCAAAGCCTGTGCCAGCTGGGCTGCTCGGGTCAATCTCATAGGAGCCCCTCTAACCCCCCCCACCGGTGTTTGTTGACCACATAGCTTTTCTAAACAGAAACTGTCCACCAGAACTGCCTCTCACCTCTCCTAAGGGAAGTGATGCCTGAGACCAGGGTTAGTTCATCACTGTTTTGTGACTTGAGGCAGTTTCATTTCTTCTGAGATAATGCATGTTTCCTTCCATCTCTGGTGAGGGGTGGGAAAATGATTCTTACTCTTGTGGTACAACGGGTTTGGGGAGTCAGTAGACCCAGATTTCAATACTGCCTTGGGAGCTTACAAGCTGTGTGATCCTGGGCAAGGCACAAAAGCCCTCCAAGCCTCAGTTTCCTCATCTGTCTGGTTGGAGGTAATAAAAAGTGCTTGGCACACCTTTAAAAAAGAGCTGTTTAAACTGACCCATAATATATAGATAGTGCTGTGGCTAGAGTGCTGGGCCTGGAGTCAGGAAGGCCCGAGTTCAAGCCCTGCTTCAGACACCAGCTATGCAAGTGAAGGTTAAATGACCTAGGCAAGTCAGTTTAGCACTGTCTGCCTCAGTTTCCCCATCTGTAAAATAGGGTTGATTATCACACCCATCTCCCAGGATTGTTATGAGGAGCAAATGAAATGATATTTGTAAAATGCTTTGGAAACCTAAAAGTGCTGTGTGTTAGCTGTTCTATTTAGGGGTGTGCAGGCATCTACAAATTTGTGTTCTTTAAGCTGGGGGGGAGAGAGGTCCATTCTAAAGGAAAGGAAATTTTATTTCTTGTTTATTCAGAGTAAGAATAGTGGGGTGGGGGAGGGGGATCAGCTGACTTCTTAGAGCTAGCTTTCCCATCTCCTTACAGAAGGCCCATCTCAAATGTGGGAAAAGAGAGGAAGCAGGTTTGACAGCAGGCCTTGAATGTCCTTGGCAGAGAATTGGCTTTCTTATTGAGTTCTCTGCTTTTTTTCATCATCCTCATGTCTGCCTATGCCAGGACCACTTACTTCCTCTGCCAGTTTCTTCATGTACACCAGCATGCTTGGGCTAGGTGACCTCTTAAGAACCCATGAATTTCTGTGACAGAAGTTTTTTTAAATATTCATTTTAATGGGGAGAAAAATGAAGGGAAGAAGCCCTGTCCCCTTGTGTCTCTCCTTCCTGTGTCCCTAATGAGGTGGGATCAAGGTCTCTTGTCCTTGTTAGGAGCATGGCAGCGGATGCCAGCTGTTCTCCTCACCTGTTGTTCTCATGACTGGAAAGAAGGCCGGAATGTGCCGTGGGCAGGGGGCCGGTGGATCTCTTACCAGGGCTGCTGGCTCCTCCCACTCTGATGAAATCTGGTCCTTGCCAGAGGGCTTCTGAAGGCCCTGAAGAAGGAAGTCATGAATGAAGCTAGGTCTGCCTCCTCCTGGTTCCGATCAGGTCTCTGGCCTCTTGGTCACTTGGAATAATGGAGGATAAAGTTTTGTTGTTTTTCAGTTGCTTCCGACTTTTCATGACCCCATTTTGGGTTTTCTTGCCATCTGACTCTCAGGAAGAGCCAATATTTTTGGACAGGTTGAGTTATGAGGAGCTCTTCCTCCGTGGAAGTAAAATCTGCCTCTTTGGAGCCTTGGTTTGCCCATTTGTGAAATGAGAGGCTTGACCTAGAGGGCTTCTGAGAGCGGTTCTAGCCCTGGATAAAAGCCTTTTTCAGACTGTTTTCCCTTCTATAAAATAGAAATAATAATAGCTTCTCCTGTACATAAGATGTGGTCAACAATCAAATAAGAGAACATATTGCAGCCCTGTGCAAATCTTAAAGGACTCCATAATAAATACTAGTTTGCTAATATTATCATAGATGTATGATTCTTTGTTCCCCTACATTGATGCTTTGTTTTCTTTTACACTGTTATCTCTTCCTAATACCCACCTGCCTTTATAACAAAGAGAAACATTTAAGCATAACAGAAACTGACATAGGCTTCTTGGATCCTGAAGGGAACGTGGTAAGTCTTCTTCATCCTGTTATCTGATGTGATTTGGTCACAGCCCTCCTTGAGGGGGAGGATTGTTTCATTGTGTTTCTTTCTCTCAGCATTTAGCAGTGGGTCTTGATTCATGATAGGTACTTAAGTGTTGGACTGATTGATGAATGCATAAATAAAGCATTTATTAAGCACTTACTTTATGTGAAGCACTGTCCTTTTGGACAGTTGTGGTCATTAGCTGTGTCCCCCGCCATGAAAATGAAATCTGCCCCCTGGAAATCTCAGTTTCCTCATCTATAAAATGACAGGGTTGTCCTAGGGGACCTCTGAGAATCTCTTTTTGTTCTAGATAGAGGCAGTTAGTGGATAGAACTCTGGACTTGAGAGACAAGAAGAATCTGAATGCTAATATTTTTGTGTTTTCCCTTTACATGATTGTGTTCATTATGTATGAGTCTGTGTCTTTGCCTCTGTCTCAGTTTAGGCATGTCTTTCAAATTTCTTTAAATTCTTCATACATCCTTACTCCTAGCACCAGATTCCACTGCATTCATATAATAGTTTATTCAGTCATCCTCCAGTTAATGGTACCTATTTTGCTTCTAGCTTTTTGCTACCACAAAAAGTACCCTCTATGGATATTTTAGTGGCAGCTTGGTAGTGGTATGGATAGAGCATCAGCCCTAGAGTCAGGAAGACTCAATTTCAAATCTGGCCTCAGACACTTACTAACTGTGTGACCCTGGGCAAGTCACTTCATCCTGTTTGCCTCAGTTTCCTCATCTGTAAAATGAGCTGGAAAAGGATATGGCAAACTACTTCAGTATCAGGGTGAAAGGGGAGGGGTTCTAGGCAGTAGTGTGTATATATACACACATAATACATCATGTATGTATTGTTATACACATATAATATGTGCGTGTATGTGTATACATGCCTATATGCACATAAGTGTGTGTGTGTATATAAAGAGAAGAGAGGGTGATGACAGCTGTCGATAAGTATTTGAATGACTGTCTTGGGTCCTCCTCACCATTTATTAGCAGCATTGTGGCACAGTGGAAAGAGCCTCAACTTTGGAACCAGAGGACCTGGGCTCAAATCTACTACCCACCATTCCTACCCATGTGTTTGACCATGGGTTAACTGAACTGCCCTGGGTCTCAGTTTATTTGTCTGTAAAATGAGAGGGATGAACCAGGTAGAAGCTGAGGTCCCTCTTGCTTTAGATCTAGGATGTTGAATTTGTTCTCTCTGACCCTAGAGGGCAGAACCAGGAGCAGGCAGTAGGGGTTAAGTTGTAAAGAGGATAATTCAGGCTGGATATCAGGGAAAATTCACTGATAGAGGTAGCTCTCCAAAAAATAGAGCAGGGTGGTGTGGGAGCTGGTGCATTTCTCTCTGAGGGTCTCTGGGAAGAAGCTAGACAGTCCCTTGCTGAGTGTATTCTAATAGAGATCCTTTGGGGCGGGGCGGGGCGGGGGGGGGGGTTGGGCCAGATGCAGTGAGGAGCAGGAGCCAGCTCGTATTGGCTTGTTAGAGCCAGTTGTTAAATTTTCAGTGTGAGCGTCTGCATCTCAGAAATCACAAGCGCTACAGATCAGGACTAGATTTATTCTGTTTGTGGTCCAGACTTTGTAAGAAAATGATGGAGAAAATATTAATAATGCAGAACAAAAAATGCAAGGGTGTCATGGGTACCTGTTGGCTTTTGTTTTGTAGAGTTTGTGGCTAAACATTTACCAGCCCATCCCTCACTGGATGGCCCACTGAGGTCTCTTCCAACTCCTAGGTTCCACGATACTCTGGGTATTAGGCCTTCTAGGAGATACTTTTTGGGAGAGGGGGAGTTCTTGCTTCCCCATTAATAGTTTCTTTTTTTATCTCCAGTCACATTGATTTTGTTTGTGCAGAAGTTATAAATTATCAAATTTGTCTAAATTATTAAAATTAAGTTTAAATTTTAAATGATCAGGACTGTCTTTTTTTTCTATTATCAGTCTATATCCCTTATTTGATTGTAAATGTCTTGACTTCCTCTTGGTGAGTCATTGGCCTCAGGCCTCAGACAGAATCCAGTGTATTATCATGGGTCTGGTTTGAGGGGCCAGCTTTCTCAGGGTCACTACCTTCCTGAGGTGAAGGGATGTCAAATTTTGCTGAAATAGCATCAAAGGAGCACAGAGTAGGAAAAGACATCAGGAGCAACTTAGCCTGTCCATGTCATATCTAAGCAAGAATCCCTCCTTTAGCCACCCTGACAAGTAAGTGGTCAGTCACCCACCTTCCCCTTCAAGACTGTCGGTGATGCCTGTCTCTCATAGTAACTCACCCTGGTTTTGGGTGGCTCTGAGTAGTGGGCAGCATTGAACCAGAGTTTGCCTCTCTGCTGTGCCCTCTGGAGCCAAATGGAAACAGTCCACACCTCATCTGCCATTGTTCAGCCCTTTGTATACCTGAAGACCCCCCCAAAAAATAGCCTGTTCTCCAGGCTCAACATCTCTCTGGCAGCTGATCCCCAGGTGGCATGGCCTTGAGACCCTCTGCCACGCTGCTCGCCCTTCCCCGGATGCTCTGTGAGCTTTTATCCATGACTTTCCTACATTCTGGGCAGCCAGAGCTGATCGCATAAGGCTGCCCAAGGCAGTCTGACCGGGGCCAAGCACAGCAGAGCCTGGCCTGGATGCCCTCTCTCTCTGACAGGCTTTGGACTGCATTAGCTTTGTTCGTTGCCATGGAAACAGCTGCATCCAGCTGTTCATTAGCAGGCTGGAGCTCAGGGGTTGTTGCTCTGGCTCACACACAGGAATCATGGATTTCAAGAGGGAAGGGACTTCAGGGCAGTCCATAACTGTGCCCCTGAGAAGGGAAGCTGTGTGCCCAAGACCACACAGCTAGCAAGGGTAGAGCAGGGGTTCCAGGTGTAGTAGAGACAGAGGGTGTCACCTTGGGTTGAGAGCTCTGTGGACAAGTCCATTGTTCCACTAATCAGCCCCCTCTGTTTGTTTCTCCCAGAGATGATTCTGCTGAAGTTGATGTGTATAACCCTGTGAAGAACGAATGGGATAAGATCCCGTCTATGAACCAGGTAACCTTGGGGTGGGGAGGTTCTCTGTCCCCTTTAAGAGGATGGACGCACTGGGCGCCATGCTCACTCCTATCCTCTCCAATATCCCACCTTGCCAGTGGTGAGCCTGTGAACAGCTTTTCTTCTTCATCAGGTCAAGGGTTGGGGGGAGAGACCAAGCTTTGATAAGGAGGGGGTCATGGGGTGGGTGGAGATCTTGGGGAAGGATTACTCTACAGAAACATGTCTGTACCTCTCCAAAAAAAAAAGTTGCCTTGAATTTTTATTTCTTAGAAAAGTTTTATTTTTCTCTTTTCTAATGAATGTCATTCATTTCTGGAAATGACCTTCCCCAACCCCCAGAAAAGCACCCCCCCCACCCTCTCATGGATCCTGTGACCCTAGCTGACGGTGTACAGACAACATTCTGCTCTCGTCTTCTCACTCATCTGATTTTCACAGAGTTCTTTGTTGCCTTTACATTTGATCCTGAATTTTACTTACACACATGGAGATCTAGGACCATAAATTAAGGGTAAAGAGGATTTCAGGAGCCAAGTCCAATCCCCTCATTTTACATATGAGGGAACTGAGGCCTGCAGAGGTAACACTGATGGGATTTGAACCCAGGGCCTCTGCATTCAAGTCAGGTTTTCATCATACCAGAGTGCCTCATGTTATATCTCCCCAGTAGGATGTAAACTCCTTGAAGACAGGGGACTGTTTTGTCTTATGTCTTTGTATCTGCCTTGAATTTTTTTGAGGGGTAGTTTTTCTGGGTCTGACTGCATCCTGTAGAAACTTTCTTCATCAGGGCACTTGATAATTTTGTGATTAGGAGACTCAGGAACTTGGACAAGATCCTAAAACCCACCAGTCTGAAAGGCAGCTTTGACCTCAGAACTTCTGCCTCCAATGAGTGATTATTGATTGGATGGATGACTTTTGCTTTCAGGGTCTGTAGCTCATCTAGCTTCCTGGGTGGTGGGCTTCCTCTCACCTTTTCTCTTCTAATCTGTAGGTCCATGTGGGAGGCAGCCTGGCTGTTCTGGGTGGGAAACTCTACGTGTCTGGTGGCTATGACAATACATTTGAACTCTCGGATGTGGTGGAGGCTTTTGATCCAGAGACTCGGGCATGGAGTGTGGTGGGCCGCCTCCCAGAGCCCACCTTCTGGCATGGTAGCGTCAGCATCTTCCGCCAGTTTATGCCTCAGACCACTTCAAATGGGCATGGCTTTGACCTTGACAATGCCAATGACTCGAACTTGAACCGGCCCCGGCAGCGCCTGCAGAATCAGAACCAGAATCTGAATGAGCTGCGTTAGCCTTGGCTTCCCCTGGGCCTCCCTTGGGGATGCAGCTCAGCATGTGGATCCATTGGCGTTTGCAGGGAGGGGAGGGAGGATCCCAGCGACTGGCTGGCATGGGTCGTCCGCATGCGTGATGAGGCGTTGGGTCTTCAGGAAATCAAGAGCCCTCAAAACCACTGGTTGGGGTGCCAGCTTTGCTTTCAGCACAGAGGAGAGGCTAGAGCAGAGAGGCTTCCAAAGCATCCTCCTTTTCACTGGTAGGAGAAGTCCCCCTGATATCCACCCTTGGCTCCCTGACACCTGCATCCCTGCCCACTTCTGCGTCTTGATGAGCCCCTAGTTTCCATCTTCATTCTAGGGCTGTTTGTGACTGGTAGGACCAAGCCTTGGGTGCCAGCTTGTGGAAACATGTGGGCATGGTACACATAGAGAAACTGGCTTGAGTGCCCTGGGGTTCTGCTCTGAAAAGAGCTCCCCTTCCGGGTGTACTTATGTAGACCCCCTCTGCTCCTTACTCCCACTCCCTATCTCAGTGGTATAGAAGCACCCACCTTGCAATTCACTGTTACAATTAACTCACCCAATTGCCTGTTTGTTTGGAACTAGCAAGCTCTAGCTTCAAAGTGGGTGTTTTCTCCCCCAGACCGACCCAGATACCCCAGCATCCAATAGTGTGTGGTGTCTTCATTCCCTCCCTGCTTGATCTTTGGGACCAGTGGGGCAACACAGTAGGTGGGTTTTAGGAGCTGGTGCTGGTATAGAACCCCTCCCCTTCCCTTTCACTTCCCAGTCCTTGAATAGGTCATTGACTCTTTGCTGTATGACTGCCTGACTGATTCAGCTCCCTGGGAGTTGTGGGACTCACTGTCCCACACACCCCACCATGGACACTGTTAGCATCTTTCAGAGACATAGAGCACCCACCAGTCCCTTCTGTTTGCTCAGCTTAAGAGGGTAGAAGGGAGGGAGACATCTCAGGTGAGCACCCTGGGCAGGGATGTTGACCCAGCCAGAGGCCCATTCGGCCCTTGGATGAACTTGCTTCTCTTTCACCTGTTAAGGACTCAGATCCTGTTCTCTGGCCTCCAGTGGACGCCAGCTGACCGAAGGCAGAGACAGGCTAGCTTTGGTCACAGAAATAGACTCCTGACCCCCCACCCAGAGAGCCAAACCAGAGTGAACTCTGACTTGTGCTCCCTTCTGTCCCGCATGCTCTTGTTTGGGTTTTGGAGGGTCCAAAGGAGTCTTGGGCATCCTCAGTGGCCTCTGAGGCCCCTTCCCATTCTGAATCTGGATTCCCCATTGGCTCTACCCTCAAAAAAAGTTATGTTTATAAAAGCAAATAACTGTATTGGCTCACATTCCCATTGAACTTTTCTTTTAAGAGAAATGCTCCTATAGAGAGCAGTGTTGGCTCTCACATAATTTTAAAAAATGTGGATAAAGGACTGGCCTCAGAACTACAAAGACCTAGGTGCGAATCCCACCTCACACTTGCTGGCTGTGTGACCCTGAACAAGTTAATTTAACCTATGTGTGTCCTGGGCAGGCTGCAAGTAGGGTTTCCTTACCAGGAACTCCAGTCCATTTGTTTTTTAATCACATTTTTAAATCCTAACTTTAAGTGATAGTTTTGCCTTTGTTAGGACACTGTCTTCCCCACACTATTCCCTGCAGGGATTATTAGCCAAATGAACAAGTTGCTCCTTGAGGTAAAAAGCATTTTTAAAAGCTAAGCTGTATCACACCCCTACGTTCTGCCGAGCCCCCTCTTGGGGGCTTCCTTACACAGTTAAGCACTCGCTTGTTTGGAAGAGATGGGTTAATGTGCTTTTTTTGTGGCATCTTACAATTGGTAAGCGGTGAGCACACTTCCCAGAGGGCCTGATTTAAAATAATCCTAAGTGGAGACTAGGACCTTGGGAGGACAATCTAGAGTGGGGAGCTGCCTCTGCAGAGCATTCAGAGAAAGGGAGGGGCCTTATGGGTTGGGTGGGGTCAGGGTGCTGGGTTTAGAATTTGACCCCGGGTTCCAATCCTGCCCAAGCTGGGAAATGCCTCCTTTTCCCTTACCTGTAAAATGAAGGGATCCGAAGGTGAGAATTAGAATGTGCTTCTCCCCAAGAACCAGTGACATCTTGGAGAGGCTTCCTCTCGCATGTTCCCTTTCCCCTGCCTGTTGGGCTCATTGCTGGTATTTTCTGGTCTGAGAAGCATCTATTTGGGATCTGTGCCAAGTCAATTCAGCTGTAAGAAGTATCACAGATAAAAACAACCTTGGGCGAGAAAATACCAGATAAAGAGAAAGACGAAGGGACTGATGAATTTGGCATGGAGGGCTGTGCTATCTGGCTTGGCCTTTTCAGATCCACTGCTCCTCCTCAATTAAGCCACTTGACTTCTCGGCCTCAGTTTCCGATGTGAGCATCCAATGAAATCATCTGTACAAGTGCTTGGCCAACCTTCCAACGTAACACCAGTTAACTGTTACTGTTATCACTCTGGGGGGCTCTTGGCTAGGGTTCACCAGGTCCATTTGCGGAGGAGATTTATGGGGAGGAAGTGTGCCTCTGCACTCCTGTGCACAGCCTCACCACAGCTGGGTGGGCAGCTGGTCCACAGGGTGTCCCCCTCCACCATCAGGTGAGGTCAGGCTGGTAGGGATGCCCTTACCACCAGCCACCCCTGGGGGCCCACCTCTCTCCTTTGCCACTGGCTCCTTGCCCTTCTCCCAAGCCGCAGCTGTAGTCACAAACTTGAACCCTTAACCCTTTACCACTTCTTTTCCTTTCTGGATTAGCACTGATATTAAGCTGGTGGTCTGTGCCTGATGTGTGTCTATGTGTGTGTGCGTGTGCGTGTGTGTGTGTGTGAGAGTACTAAACTGAACTTGCCTTATAGGATGGTAAAGAGAATTCTGTGACAAACATTGAATGTTGAACTCTTAGAGAAAGTACTCTATATTTATATGGATCCTCTAGATTTGCTTACTCCAGGGCTCACTCCTGTGTAAGATGCCAGAACCAAAGTGTGAAGTAGGTTTGTGTATTTATTTTGTTTACTGGATCAGACTTCCATGTCCTGCATCATGGTTAAGGTATCCATCCTATACTTTTTTGAAATAAAGACATTTCCTATATGTTCAGGCTCCTGGTGTTTGTAATTTTCTTAGTAGGAGTGTATGTTGGAAAGTATAGTTGCGTTAATAGAGGGGTGGAGGCCCCAAAGACGAGTCAGATGATGAGGAACTGAAAGGCCTGTGTTGTGGCATGAGATGAGAGAAGACCAGAAAGTTAGGAAGAGACTCAGGGATAAAGGGTTTCTAATGCCACAGAACTTCATCTTTGATCCTGGAGGAATGAAGAAGCCAATGGAGTCTGAACCAGGGAAGCGATAGGTTACAGCTATGTTTTAGGAAAACCATCTTGGCAGCTGAGCAGCGGATGGATTGGAGTAGAGAGGAAGGCAGGGAAGCCAATTGAAAGGCTTCTTGAACTCAAGTCCCTGGTGCCTTCACACAGTTAAAACTTCTAGTCTTGAATCTTGCTAGTAGGTGTTCAAGGTCAGATTTGAACTCAGTTCCTGACTCCAGAGCTGGTGCTCTATCCATTGGGCCACCTAGCTGCTCTTAGGTGACAGACTCTTACAATCTTCAGAATCCTAAAATCTTGTCTAGTTCAAACCACACTGATTAACAGAGCGCCCACCTCCCCTAGGGCTAGCTTAGGCATTTAAGAACTTCCTATGTGCCAGCTGGGGCATATGGGGTGTTCAGGAGGACTTACACCTCAGGTGTGAGGCTTTGCCAGCCCTTTCCAGAGCTGCTCATCCACCTTTATCCAATGTAACTCACACCTCTGATTCCAAAAAGCTGTAGCATGTGCAGCAGTCCCATCCTGGTTAAACTGTCCAGTAGACAGGCCAAGCCAGGTAGAGGGTGACCCATAGGCCTCAAACCCACTGGGGAGTTAGGGGAGTGTCTACACAAAGCATGAGGCTTCCCCCAGTGGAATAGGCGAAGGAGAAGTTTGTTCCAACAGCCACGAAGGTTTGTTCATCTCTGCCTCACTTAAATCCAATTTACACGAGTCAAGACATTCTCTCCCCCTCCCCCCCAATGTCTTTGTCCTCTCTGAAAATGAAGGACAAATGGCATATGCCAGGCATTGTGCTACCATTACAGACGAGTCCTCGTCATCAAAGAGCTTACTTGCATCCTCATGGAGGGAAGACCACAGCCAAAGGACGCAAGGAAAAGGAGAGAGGAGGAGTGTACCTGGGTAGGGGAGAAAGCCAGAAAGAAATATAAAGCAAAAGACTCCCTCATCAGAGCTGGAATTGAGACAGAGCTTCTGGTAGCTTGCAGAGGCTCAGAGAGGGGGTCCAGGATAGGGCAACCAACTACTTCCCAAGGCGGCCCACCCTTTGGGACAGGTCTGTTAGCAAGTTTCACCTGGCATCAACTCTCAATTTACTGCTTTGCAACTTTTTCCACCTATTGCTACATCCTGTGGGGTCAAGCAAGACAATTCTAACCTCCCAGTTAACAGCTTTTTTCCGTTTTTGGCTTTTTGTATTTGTGTTTTTTAGGCAGTCAGGGTTGTGGCTTGCCCAGGGATTTGAACTCAGGTCTTCTGACTCTATGGCTGGTGCTTTATCCACTGTGTCACCTAACTGCCCTTAGATGACAGTTTTTCAAATAAATACTTGAAGACAACTTTCACATCCCTCCAGTTTCCCTCTTCTTTTTCTTTTCTCTCTATTAAAACACCCCTAGTTCTTTAATCATTGTTTTCTACAACATGACCTCAGGGTCCCTCCCTATCCTCCCCATGCCTTCCTCTGGACATTGACCAGTCTAGCTCAATGTCTTCCTAAAATGTGATTCCCAAAACTGGCACAAGCCTACCATGCCTCCCCTTCCATAATTCTTTTTATCATGCTATTTAAACAAGATTGGCCACATGGCCTTTAACCAAAGTGAAAGCTGCTGTGACTAATGACCCTAGTGAAGTCCAGCAATGGTTTGATTAAATTGCGAGCACAGGACTATAGTAATATTGTACTAGCAATGCTAGCTATAACAATAAAATAGAGAATGGAAATTGAAGAAATTTGAAATTCTAAAAAGATTGAAGAAATTAGAATATGCAATGAGGAAACAAAACTCACTTTTTGCAGATATATAATTAGAGAAGCCTAGAGAGTCAACTAAAAAATTATCTGAAATAATTAACAACTTCAGCAAAATTGTCAGATATAAAATAAACCCACATAAATCATAAACATTTCTATATACTACCCAGCAGCAAAAGATAGAGAAATTCTGTTTAAAGTAACTGTGGACAATATAAAATATTTGAGTCTACCTGCCAAGACAAACCTAGGAACGATATGAACACAACTACAAAACACTTTTCACGCCAAGATGTAAAGGATTAGAAAAATATCAATTGCTTGTGGATAGAATGAGCCAAAAAAATCAAAATGACAATTTTACCTAAATTAATTTACGTATTCAGTGCTATGCCAAACTACCAAAAATTATTTTATAGATTTAGAAGAATAATAAAATTCATTTGGAAGAAAAGTACATACACAACCATCTATCTATCTATCTACGTGTGTATATACATGTGTATGTATATATAATAGATCCTCAATTGGAAATAGAAATCTACCTTACCCAATAAGGAAGGGGACAAAAGAAAGGGATGGGGTGATAAAAGGGAGGGTGGATAAAAGAAGACAATGGTCAGAAGCAAAACAGACTTGAGAGGAGGGACAGGATAAAAAGAGAGAGATGGATAAATAGAAGAAAACAAGATAGATGAAAATGCAGTTAAGTAATTATAACTATATGAATGGAATGAACTCACCCATAAGATGGAAACAAATAGCAGAATGGATTAGAAATGAGAATCAAACAATATGTAGCTTACAAAAAATACACTTGAAAAAGAAATACATACACAGAATTAAAATAAGGGGCTGAAGCAAAGTCTATTATGGATCAGCTGAAGTAAAAAAGGCAGAGATAGCAATCACGATGTTTAAAACAAAGGAAAAATAAAAATAGACCTAATTAAAAATAAGCAGGCTAACTTCACTTTGCTAAAAGGAACCATAGACAAATGAAATAATATCAATACTAAACATATATGCACTAAATTACACAGCATCCAAATTCTTAAAGGAAAAGTTAAATGAATTAAAGGAAGAAATAGATAGTAAAACTATACTCGTGAGGGATCTCAGTCTTCCCCTATCAGAGCTCAGTAACTCTAACCATAAAATAAATAGGAAGTTAAGGAGATAAATAGAATTTTAGAAAAGTTAGATATGATAGATCTCTGGAGAAAGTATATATGGCACCTTCAAAAAAACTGACCAAGTATTAGGGCATAAAAACCTCACAAGCGAATGCAGTAATGCCAAAATATTAAATGTACACTTTTCAGATCATAATGCAATAAAAGTTACATTTAATAAAAGGCCATGGAAACATAGTTTAAAAATTAATTGGAAACTAAACAATGTAATCTTAAATAGTGAATGGGTCAAAGAACAAATCAGAGAAATAATCAATGATTTCATTAAAGAGAATGACAAAATTTGTGAAATGAATCCAAAGCAGTACAGGGGAAATTTTATGTCTTTTTATGTCTCTAAATGCTCAATGAATTGGGTGTGCAACTTAAAAAAAAACCCAAAAAACTAGAAAAAGAATAAATTAAAAATCTCCATTTAAACTCAAAATGGAATTCTGAAAATCAAAGGAGAGAGTAATAAAATTGAATGTAATAAAACCATTTAATGAGCAAATAAAACTGGAAGTTTGTTTCATGAAAGAAAAGAGAGATAAACCACTGGTTAATTTTATTTTAAAAAAAGAAAGAAGAAAACCAAACAATCAAGTATCAAAAACAAAAAGGGTAAATGCATTACCAATGAAGATGAAATTAAAGCAATTATTAGGAGTTATTTTGCCCAGATATATGCCAGTAAAACTGACAATCTAAATAAAGTAGATGAATATTTACAAAAATGTAAAATTCACAGATTAACAGAAGAGGAAACAGAATATTCAAATAATCCTATTTCAGAAAAAAAAAATTGAACAAATCATCAATGATCTGCCTAAGGAAAAATCCCTGGGACCAGATGGACTTGCAAGTGAATTTTATCAAACATTTAAGGAACAATTAATCCCAATACTATATAAACTATTTGAAAAAAGAGGTAAAGGAGTCCTACCAAATTCCTTTTATGACACAAATATGATTTTAATACCCAAACTAGGGAGAGCAAAAAAAGAAAAACCATAGACCAATTTCCTTAATGAATATTGATGCCAAAATTTTAAATAAAATAGTAGCAAGAAGATTACAGCAATTAAAGAAATCACATATTATGACCAGGTGGGATTTATACCAGGAATGCATGGTTAGGGAAAACTAGCAATATAATTGACCATATTAATAACAAAACATAATGATTATATCAATAGATGCAGAAAAAAAGCACTTGATAAAATACAGCAATACATTCCTGTTAGAAAACACTGGAACACGTAGGAATGAATGGAACCTTTCTTAAAATGATAAGTAATATTTATCTGAAAACAAGAACAAACCTTATTTATAATGGGGATAAACTTGAAGCTTTCCCAGTAAGATGAGGAGTAAAGCAAGAATGTCCATCATTACCACTATTATGCAATATTGTACTAGAAATATGTATATATTTAGTACAATTTAGTATAAATATATATATTGTACTATATATTTATATTAGTACAATAGCACAATTTAGTATAAATATATATATATATATAGCAATAAAATAAGAAAAAAGTAATTGAAAGAAAAAAACAGGCAATAAGGATACAAAACTATCATTTTGCAGATAATATAATGGTATACTTAAGAGAATCCTAGGGGATCAACTAAAAAATTATTTGAAACAATCAGAATTTCAGCAGTTGCAGGATATCAAATAAGCCCATATAAATTATCAGCATTTCTATATACTACCAACAAAACCCAGCAGCAAAAGGAAGAAAGAGAAATTCCATTTAAAATAACAAGACAATATAAAATACTTGAGAGTCTACTTGCCAAGACAAAACCAGGGATTTTATGAACACAATTATAAAATACTTTTCCCACAAATAAAGACAGATCTAAGCAATTGGAGAAATATTAATTGCTCATGAGTAGCCATGAGCAGGCCAAGGCAATATAACCAAGGGGTTAAACAGAGTAAGATTTAAAGGTAAGGTGAGTCAAAGAACTCAACCTCTACCTGGATTTTTAAGAATTTTTTCTAATTGGAGGTTTGGAGTAATTGTGACAGAACTTTTTATCTAAATTCATGTCCCTTATACCTAAAGAGGAAGAAACCAAGTGAATCTTAGAGGCCATTCATATTGCCCTGGGCTAAAACAAGGTAATTACTATAAAGGGTTTTGCAAAACAATGCCTACTGTGAAGAAGGTGACTTTCTATCCAGTATATTCAGAAGAAATACAAGATAATTAGGGCTCTAGCACCTACAGGGATGTGGTATAGTGGGTTTGAGCTAAGTCTAGAAGGAAGGGATTCTATAAAGGGGAGGTCCAAGTCAGAGAAAGCAATTGAGTCTAGGTAACTTTCCATTACGTCAACTGAGATGGACAAGTGAGATGGAAAGAAGTGGGAAGAGGGGTGATATTTATGCACACAGACATTGGGCACAATCCACAGATACTACTTACCGAATATGTAACATATCTTTCTAATAGATACTGGCTGCTTTTCTTACTCCTCCTCCTCTGTGGACAAGACAGGTCTCCCGGCTTCAGAGTCACACAATGCCAGAGATGACCATTTGACATCATCTAGTTCAATCATTTCATGGGACTAGGAAGGGAAATAGCTTATACAAGGTGTAATGGGGACAGAAACATTGCCAGGACCCAAATCTCCCGAGTCCTTCTCAATCAATCAGCAAACAGGTGAGTACCTACTATTTGTCAGGGACTCTGCTAAGTACTTGAGGATACAAAATTTAAAGAGAAATAAATAATCCCTGCCTTCTAGGGATTCTAAATTCTATCCTAAGAGATCTGCCATGCAACTCGATGGCTTAAAATTGCATTAAGACTTTGGAGATACCTTGCACAAATATATATAAAATAATGGAGGGGAGGAAGCCACCAGCTCCTGGGGTGCCCCTTCCATCATACCACATCATGAGATATACCTCTTCCAATTCTTTTGGTTCATCCCTGCCATATTGGAATCCGCTCCCAATCATCTCAAGACCACTGGAATAGATTATTCCTTGGAAATAGGAAAACTGTGATGACAGTCTTGTCTGTTTAAATTGAGAAGTGCCTCCCAGGCACACCCAGAACCAGTGGGCAAATTAATCTTTCCTCCAGCTCTGGGATAAAAACTGACTTCTACCTCATAGAATCCTTCACTTCCTTCAGGATGAAGTCCAAGGGCTATCTTCTACATGAAACCTTTCCTGATCCCCCCAACCACTGTTGTCCTCCCTCCCTAAATTACCTGTATATTTTCCCTATGTGTATAATTTTCATATGCCCACATAGATGGTATAATTCATAGATTTGGTACAGATGGAAATGATCTGCAGTCTGGATTGCTTCTGTGGAAAGGTACCATCTATAGTACCAGCAAATTAACTCAGAGGATGAGAAGAGGGAAGAGGGAAAGGGTAGGCAGGTCCCAAGATGTTGGGCACTCTACCTTTCAGTTTCCAGGAGTGGTATTGTACTTGAATTATCTCTTCTCCACTCAGATATTGATCATCTAGGGCAAGATAAGTTCAGAATAACTTTCCTTGCTTCCCTGGCTGCTCTTAAGGGAGAGGGTAGCTTCAGGCTTAGATCCGTCAAATTTTTTTCCACCTGTATGCATTCACATGCAGATTAGAATATTCCAAAGAAAAGAGTTATCTGGGAGCAAGATAAGATCTCAGTTCAAACCAGAAGGGAGGGATTGAACTCACCCAAGGGAACTCACCTCTAGGGAGGGATTCTGGAAATCCTGGCGTGTCTCCACGTGTATCTCAGAAGAATGGAGAAACTGGAACCAAATTACTAAGTACAGAAGTGTTGTGCTCATTTGGAACTATGTCCAAAAAGTAATACCCTTTGACCCAGCAATACCACTACTAGGTTTGTACCCCAAAGAGATCAAGGAAAAGGAAAAGGATCTATTTATACAAAATTATAGTAGCTCTTGTTGTGCTGGTAAAGAACTGGAAATTGAGGGGATACCCATCAAATGGGGAATGACCGAACAAGTTCTGGCATATGATTATAATGGAATACTATTGTGTCATAAGAAATGACTAGCAGGATGCTTTCAGAAAAACCAAGAAAGACTTATATGGACTGATGCAAAGTGAAGTGAGCAGAACCAGGAGAACATTGTATACAGTAACAGAAATACTGTAGATGACCAACTGTGAATAACTTAGCTATTTTCAGCAATGCAATGATCCAAAATAGTTCCCGAGGATTCATGGTGAAAAATGCCATCCATCTCCAGAAAAAGAATTTGATGGAGTTTAAATGCAGATGGAAGTATACCATTTTTCATTTTATTTATTTGTGGGTTTTTTTGGTCTGTATTTTCTTTCACAACATGACTAATATGGAAATATGTTTTACATGATTGTACATGTATAACATGTCTACAGTCTCAGGGAGGGGTGAAGGAAGGGAGGGAAGGAGAGAATTTGGAACTCAATTTTTTTTAAATGAATATTAAAAATTGTTTTTACATGTAATTGGGAAAAATTATTAAAAAAATTTTTTTAAAGGAAGTATTGTGCTTAATCAGGACTGTCTCCACTCACAACAATGTACCCACTGTCACAGACTACAGTGAAAGGTGGGTATACTTATATGTGTACATTACATTTCTCCTAATAGAATATAAGGTCTTGGAATGTAAGATGTCATTTTTGTTCTTTTGACCTTAGAGATTGACACAGTCCTTAGCACACAGGAGCTTAATAAATGCCTGATAATTGGTTGGTGCAGTCCAGAAAAATGTTTGACTCCAGCAATATATCCCTTAGTAACTCCTGTTTTGATTTGATGAATTGATATCCTTTAGACTTTAGAGGAGGAACAACTTTTTTTAAGTGAGCCTCTATAGAAACAGTGTATCTAAAGAAAAATGGCTCAGGCATCAGATCTGGGTACCAGTCCTGTTTCTGGCACTTAATATCTATGTGAGATTAGGCCTTGGGCTTTTCCTTTTTCTGGGCCTCATTCCTTTCATTTGTAAAATAACAAAGTTGAACTTGATGACTGCTGAGGTCCCTTTCAGCTTTAAAGTGATAAGGTTATTTTTCCTATTCGGTAGTTATAATACCCATCAACCATGTCTGTCAGTGAAGTTGAGCCTCATCTGTTCTGAGTGACATCAGACGCTGAAGGTGGGGTGGTACCCGGGCTCCCCAGAATAGGAGCTGTTGGACCACCTCCCAGCTAAGGTCAGTCGTTTGAGAGTCTTCTGAACAACTCAATGACTTAGTATCTCTGAACTTTCACATTGCTGACCACATAATGGGGTTAAGTCTGTAACAGAGATGTGTGAAAAAGTTTAAAAGAATTAATTTAAGTATCAGTTACTGTTATGACTAACAAGAGACAAACTTTCCCATCTTTGTGGATGGGCAAGTTGAGGCCCATGGAGGTTTCTTACCCTGGAAACCTCTCTCAACATTTCAGTGCTGATGTCCGTTGCCCCTTAATACCTTCTAGGTAGCACCAAATAGTATCCTAAGATCACAGATTTAGTCAGAAGGAAGTTCAGAAGTTCCAAGCCCCACATTTTTCAGATAAGAAAACTGAGGCCCTGGTCAAACTGGTGGTGAATGGCAGAGCTAGTACTGGAACTCAGCCCTCTGGCACCAAATTCAGCATTCTTTCCACTATACGACTTTGCCCAGATAATTCAGAGGATGCTAGAGTAGGAGGTGACTTTTCGAGTTTAGGGGGCTCAAGCCACTCATTGCCTGCCCGAGTATCTGATTTGGAGTTTGAACTCAAATCCAGTTCTTTCCATTGTACTATAAGTGATCCATGCTTAGGTCTTGTTCGCAAGTGGATCTAACGAGTAACTGACCACCTTCTGCTTCTGGTCTAGGCTTTGTTTTTCTGAGGTTTTGACATGGTCCAAGTCTTATCTGCAACATGTATTCCAAGGAAGCCTATGGGCACAAACTGAAAGCAGACTAGTTTTTATTGGACTGCCAATGATGACCTTTCTCCCATCCCAAGAGGGCAGCCCTGACAATGCAAGGGAGATTGGGGGCTGAGGCTTCTGGCCTCCAAACACTGCTGCCGTGTGAGGGGATTAGGGCCAGATTAAAAGTCTGGGGATGGATTGTATCTCTTCCACCTAAGACTCCTTGTGATGGTAGTATTACCCAAAGAACACTAGCCTCCACCTTAAAAAAGTTTATCCATTTTGTAGGGGTTGCACCAGAGACTTTTCTCAGCAAACACCTTAATACTTTGGTATTTACTGATAGCCAGAGGAAAGCAAGACTAGGTTAAGGGATATGTGAGATCTGATGGAAAGGTCCAGAGTCTTTTAAAAAAAAAGACCTTGCTTCAAGTCCTGGTTTTGCCAAATATACTCCTTGTGTGACCTTAAGCACCCTATTTCATCTTCTATCAAAAGTGAGGGTTCAGGTGAGATGAACACAAAGATCCCTTCTAGCTCCTAACAACCTGAGATTCTGTGAGGGTGGAAGAGGCGTAGTTGGAGGGACAAGTGCTGTCCAGTAAAAGGGTCACTGTACAATCTTGTACCATTAAAGATCTTGCCATGCTCCCCACTAGCTAAGCAGTGGGAGGACATGAATAGAGTTCTCAAAAGAATTACAAACTCTTGACCATATGTGCAAGAAGCTCCACCCAATTAAGAGGAGAAATATGAATTAATAACATGGCTGTAGATTCACCTCACAATTGGCAAAGGTGAGAAAAGGCATTGGGGGGGAGGAGGAAAAGGGAGAGATGGGCATACTGATGCACTATTGGCCCAACTGTCCTAGAAAACTATTGGGATGTATGCGAGGTGACTCAACAATTTGTATCCTTTCACTTAGAGATCTCACTCAAAAAGGTCAGACAGAAAGGTTCCACACAAACCAAAACACCCATGGTGGTATTTTTTTGCAATAGCAAAGAGCTGGAAACAAGGCTGCTATCCATCCCTTGAGGAATGGCTGAAGTGAATTACTATATGACTGTAAGGAATATTATTGCACCCTAAGATAAAACAAACATGAGGACTTTGGAAGAGACAGTGAAGGAAGTGAAACTAATGGGTGAAGGTCACCTTCAAACAAGCTGAGGGAGTATAACTCCAGACAACATGGCCCTAGAGAATTCAGACACACATAGCCCTCCCTTTTTCAGGAGGTCAGGGCTACAGATGTGGGGTGTGGCCTACGTGGCAGCTCGGCAGACTCAGCAGCCGCTTTTGTCACCATGAGGGAAGGGTGAACTAGCTTACGTCCAGAAATGTCTGGGATACAGACAAAAATCATCCACAAAACTTTTTTTAAAAGGAGGGTGACCTGCATTCCAAGGATCCTAGTTAGAATTCCAAATTTCCCACCCTGGACGCCCAAGGAGGGAAGGCCTTGGTGAGTCTTGGGGAGGCACTGGTTCTCTGGTAGTGTCTCCATTTACTGAGAGAATGGATGATGCCTCCAGGTGGAAAGGAATACTCTGGGAAGAAGGCAGCAACTGAGTCCATAGCAACACCTTTATTGGGGGAGATATCAGGGGCGGGGCTGCAAGAAAGGGGCTGCTATGTGCCACAGTCTTCAGGGATGGTGGCAGTGATAATGAGTGACTGCTCAATAACATCTGTGCTAGAAAAATGCTCCTCTGTACAAAGTCTCTGGCCAGGGAGCTGAGAAGCCAGTGCACCTTGTGTCAGAGATTCCACAATCACCTCGGCAGAGCCCATCTCCAGCTCCGGGGGGGGCTGCAGGGCCACCACCACCATCTTCTCGTCCTCGATGACCAGGTTCCGAAGCTTCCTCTGACGGGGATTGTAATTTTCTACTCGGTCATGGATCTCCATGTGCCGGCGCAGGTGTGCCTGAGGTAAAAAGAATACCAACTGTCTGCCAAGGAGGGCACTGGCATGTGGGGGCATCGTGGCTGGGGGTGGTGGGGAGGGGATGGACAGAGGACTCTGCCTTGAGGACTGTACCTGGCGGGTGAACTTGTAGCCACACTCGGTGCACTCAAACTTCCTCACGCCCTTGTGTCTCCGCACGTGCACTCGCAGCTGTTCCACAGCTTGGGGGGTAAGGGAGGAGACAGATATGGTGCTTTGTAAGGCTCTGGCACAGCGCACTCCCCAAGGGCATTCCCATCTAGCAGCTCCTATGGGTTGGTTACCTCCCCCCCATTCCAGACCCACCTCACTTGCTCATCTGTGAAATAGGGGGCTACAGCAGAGGGCTGCTAAGGTTTTTCCTGGTCCTCCATCCCTCACAATACAGGGGTGAGGTAGTGAGGGACAGCTGTCCGTCCGTCAGAGACGGGGGACCCTTGAGTCAATCCTCAGCCCTGCTTCCTCCCTGGGCTGGAGAACCGGGACAAGAGGGAGCTTCAAAGGACTGTTCCTCCTTGGGAACATGAAGGTGAAAGCAACCCCAACCAACTCAGGACAAGGAGGACCAAGGAGAGGCAGGCAGTGAAGACTGAACCAAACCCCAGAGCGTGCATAGTCCACTATGCTCACATCTTGTGAGTTCCTCCAGCCCAATTCCTTCTCTGGCTAAAATCCCCAAAATTTATCGTTTCCATCAGAAAATTAAAAGGAAGGCCACTCCACGTTTTCTCCGCTGATTTCCCTGAAATGGGTTCCCAAAGAGAGGGGTGTGACCTGAGGGCATTAGGCACCTTTGAAGGTTTTCCCACAGATCTGGCAGAAGTGGGGCCGGCCTTCCTGGTGCCGGCTGGCTACATGTCTCAGCAGCGGCCCTTTCTCCGTGAAGCGCTGCTCACAGAACTCACAGCTGAAGGGCCGCTCACCAGTGTGCGTTCGGTGGTGCTTGTCCAGGCTGGCTACAATGGAAGAGGGGAATGCATTTGGCTCAGCCCTTCTCTGCCCTTGAGATCCGTGTAATGAACCCCAAGTATTCAGGGCATTAGAGGGGGAGAAGAGAGGGTCAGACTAGAAACAAGGGTTTCTAGTGGCATTTGGCTGGCAGGAGGCCAGGAGGACCCCCTGGAGGCTACCCTCCCCCCACACTGTGTGGGGCTTGGGTTGGGTGGGCAAGCCAGGAGTACCTTGTGTGCGGAAGGTTTTGCCACAGAGGTGACACTGGAAGGGCTTTTCCCCCGTGTGTGTGCGCAGGTGCATGTTCAGATTGGCCTTCTGTGTGAAAGCATGGCTGCAGAATTCACAGACATATGGCCGCTCGTTCCTATGCAGAGGGCAGAGAGACAGGAGGGGACTTGAGTGAAGGGAGGCTGACTGCAGGCTGACTGAGTCCAGAAAGCCAGCTTGCCTCCAGCCAGAAGAACCACTGGCTCTGAGAGCTGCCAGCCCAGGGATCACAAAGAGACAAAACAGAGAACTTCTCTGTGGTTGGAACTGATGGAGACAAGAAGGGCATGAGAAACCAAAACCACTCATTCCCTCTATGTAAACAGAGGACTTTGTGGCCATGAGAACAAACAATGGGGCAGAAGAAATCAGTCAGGGAAGGCAAGTGAAGGGACAATCAGCCACATTTATTCACTCATTCATTTAACAAGCAGTTATTTATTAAGTACCTACTATGTGCCTATTGCTGGTGATACCAAGACAAAAGTAAGACCAGCTGTGCTCCCATCAACAGAATGCTGGTCAAGGTGATGGGGCCATGTCACGGTCAAGAGAACCAGGCTGAGCACTAGTGCTGCCAGGCCTGGGCAGCCCCAGCACAGTCACCTCACCTGCCGGTGGCCTCCTCCTCTCAATGTGGAGATCAGACCAAGGTCCCTTTCAGCTCCAAATCTTAGGATGGTCAGAAAATCCCAAGGCCCCCTAAAACCCAACTACTAAGAGCAGCATTTTCTGTTGTGGCAAAGGCCTGGAGAGAGGAAGTCCTGAACAGACTGAACGTGAATAAGGTAAAGGTAAAGGATGACTGTAAAGAAGACAGGCAAAGAGCCACATGCCCTGATGCTAAACCAAGGCAGCAAAGCCAGTAATGCCCCCCTCCCTGTACAACACAAGCTAAGTGAGGGAGTGAGGATGATGAAGTCGAGGATGCCCCTCGGTCAGCAGGGAGAAATATGGTGAGAGAAAAGGAAGGAGAACAGTAAGAAGGAAAGCCAGGTCCTGGGACTCATCCACTTCTCTGGGTCTCCATCCTTAGAGGGTGGAGAGTGAGTGAGGCTGGACAGCGCTGGGCTCCCCTCCAGGTTGACTCCTCCCTACCTGGAGCTTTCACACCTTGATAGTCTTTTTTTTTTTTTTGGAGGGGCAAGGCAAGGCAGTTGGGGTTAAGTGACTTGCCCAAGGTCACAGAGCTGGTGTCAAGTGTCTGAGGTCACATTTGAACTCAGGTCCTTCTGAGTCCATGGCCCATGCTCTGTTCACCGTACCATCTAGCTTCCCCTACCCAGACAGTCTTTATGGGAGACTAGAGGCCCTAAAGCCAGACCCGAAGGCAACTCTTCCACTTGTCATCATATATGTCTACTGGTTGCTGCATCAAGGTCCCCCTCCTTTCAGACAGAAAGTCACAGGGGCAGGGCAGCTGAGCATCCGGACCTGGAGGTCTGCATCCCGGGAGCAGTGAGATCAGGTGCAGGAGGGAGATGCCTTTGGGGACCCTTCCCAGACCCATCTGAGCAATGGCCTCCCCAGATGCTTCCCAGGCTGCTGGGAGGGGAGGGGGCCTACCTGTGCTTGGCCTTAATGTGCATCTGGAGGCCGTTTCGGCTGGAGGCCCGGTGCCCACACTCTTCACACACAAAGAGCTTCTCTCCTCGGTGCTTGAAGGCTTCATGCAACTGAAGCTCTGTTCGAGACAGGAAGCATTTGGCGCAGGTGGGACACTGCAGGTAAGAGGGGCAGGGAAATTCATGGCCCGCCCCCATGCCTTACAGCCCAGCCTACTGCCTCAGCCCCTCTGGGGGCTTGAGGGGAAGCTCCCTGGTACCAGAACTGTAGCATACTCCCTCTTATCACTGGAACAGTGCTAAGCACATACAGCAAGTGCTATATAAATGCCCGCATCATGGCAAAGGGGAGGGCTGGGTTGGGTGTCAAGGACTTGGGTGGCCTTTGGTACTTCATCCTTCCTCCCCAGCAGGCTGCTGGTACCCACAGGGCAGAGTCTGGTGCAGAGTGCTTAGGTCCCCCCAGTTTTCCCCAGGGCACAAAGGCCTCAGCCTGAGGCACTCACCGCGTGGGGTTTGGGGGCCCCGTGCAGCTTGATCATGTGGCTCTGCAAGTCCTTCTTCTGCATGAATTGCTGTGAGCAGGATGAGCACTGAAATACAGGGTGTGGGGTCACAGTCCATCTGCCAAGGGCTGAGCGACCCCTGCTCCAGGATGGGGCCCCCCATGCCAGCACCCATGGCTGGTATGGGGGCTGCCAGCCCCTGGAAAAGAGTCCAGGTGCCAATGCCAGAACAAGGAGCCCACTCCCCAGGGCCGGGCTAGGGGGCAGGTCTGAGGCTGCAGTCATGGGAAGAGAAAGCAGGGACATGGGGACAGAAAAGAAGGCAGTTACCACCAGGACAGAAGGAAGCAGGGATGTCCAAGGACATGGATGTTGGAAGGGACTGCAGAGACCAACCAAAGGAGGGCAGTGACCTGCCCAAGGCCACACAGTTTGGGGCAGGGCCCAATTCCTTTCAGGCTGCCAGGTGTGGCAGTGCCAATCTCCTTTCCAGGGCTTTGTTCCAGGAGTAGGACCCCACCCCTTTTCAGCCCCCCCCTTTGTGGCCCAAGGGCCTGACCTTGTAGGGCATTTCCCCAGTGTGGGACACCATGTGAACTCGCAACTCCATCCTCCGCCGGAATGTCTCCTGGCACACAGAACAGGTAAATACCTGAAAGTGAGAGGGACTGGCATCAGGCTGTGTATTGTGAAGCCATCAAGAGTGGTCAGGAATGGAACAGTCTTGGCCCTGCTTCTGATTAAATTCTAAAAGGCTAAAAGTCTGTTCAAGTGTGCCTAGTGGTTAAGCAGCCAAGGTGAGAAAGGAGGATACAGAGCTGGGCATACAGAGGGGTGAAAGCAGCCCTGCCCACACCCCTACTTCCTGGCTTTGTGGGGGCCTCTGAGGAAAGGAGGATTTGGGGCCTCTGGCCAAGTGGGCAGGACAAATGTCACTGCATTGCCTTTCCTTACAAGCAATTCCTGTCATGCCCAGAGTCAATTTAGGTTCCCAGTGCAAGCAGAAGCCTGCCTGCAAGCCAGAACTAGCTGTGTGACCTTGGGAGGGTTCTTAAGTGACATCCTCTGTCCCAAGGGCCCTCCCAGCTCAGATATCTTGTGTTCTAAGGCCCCTCCCAGGTCTGACATTCTACTTTGCACAGTACTACCCTGGAATGAATTCTTGTTCAGACAGAGGTTGAATAAGGTTACCTCCAAGGTCCCTTCTGAGATTCAAGGATTCAAAGGAAGCTGTTTTCTTGGGGGCCTGAGCCCAGCCCCAAGACAGAACTGGGGGAGTGAGGTAGGGTCTCAGATACCCCCTGGAATCTAAGGAACAGGAAGCCCTCTCTGGCCTCCCCAGTAATACCTGCTCTGAGCGGTTCAGGCAATTCCGTGCTTCATGCTCCAGGAGATTCTCTTTCCTAAAGTAGCATTTCCCACATTTGGGACACTCAAAAGGTTTTTCTCCAGTGTGTTTCCTGGAAGGAATAGAACCCAAGAGGGATTTGGGTGCTAGAAAGACTTCCTAGCCTTCACGATGGACCCAATTCCCATCTCCCTCTGCCCCTTCAGGGAGAAAACAGGGATGGCGGGGTAAAGTGTGCCAGGGGCAGCAGCCCCCATGGGTGTCAGGGCCCATCCCTTCAAGTCAGCTGCAGGCCACGGGGAATCAGGATGAGGACATTAGTCTAATGACAAACTTACATTACTGGGAGAGAGCTAACCCATTCCTACCCTGCCCTGATGTCAGGAGGGCCAATGCATGTCCTCTCAGGCACAAAGCCCAAGATGTTCAGAGAGAGGTCATGTTTACACCTGACAGCTAAGCAAGCTTTCAGTGAGGTGGGGAAGGGGACTGCATGTAATGGAGCTGAAGAAAGCCCTAAGCAGACCTCCAGCACGCTGAAGGAGAGTCTGGTGTGACTTGGTCACCTTGGCCCCCCTCCACCTCTCCATGTATCTGCTAAGATGCTGTCCACAGAGGTGATTTCACTGCAGTGTACTTGGGGGGATGTATGACATTCAGCAAATCTTTTCCATAGGAGATGAGGATGAAATTCCCAGTATTTCAAAGTCATACTAAGAGGGGAAGGGAGCCCACAGGTGCCAGAGGGTACACAAAGCTGTAAGAAATTACACTAAGACAAGGGTTCTTAACCTGTGGTCCATGAACTTGTTTGTAAAAATATTCTGATAACTGAATTTTAACATAATTGGTTTCCTTCCTAACTAATCCTCTGTATTTTTTTATTTAAAACCCTTTATTCTGAGGCGGGCTGGGGTGGGGTTCATTGGCCTCACAGAACACTGCCAAAGAGGTCTATGACACAAAATAGCTTTAGATTCCTCTTCCTAAGAGAAAAAGACTTCCCAGCTCACACCAGGAAAACAAGCTCAAGGGAAATGCTTCCTCTTCCGCCAGCAGGGCACCTCCTGCCCTCGCCTGCCCTGGTCAGTGAAGGAACATGAAAAAGATGAAATGGAGAGTCATTTTCTGTCATACACAAAGGCTTATCTTTAAGATTTACTTTACCATCCTATTTATTCATCTTTTTCTGTGTAATGTATTTATATTCAGTACTATGCAACCACTTACAAAAATCTACCCTGAAAACATGATGAAAGTCCATAGCAATCCCCCTTCTTCCAGTTCTGTGTTTGGGCCTGTCTCTTTGCCCTACTTAGTGAGCCCTGGAGAAGGGCCTGGAAATGTGGTTTATGTGCCCCAACTTGGTTGTTTTCAGGAGAGCTCGAATAAGGAATCCCTCAGTGATTGGGAAACTTGTCTTCCTCAAAAGAGCTACTACTGGTCCCCTGGGATATACCCAGTGATTTGGCAGGGTGACAACAAGCCCAGGCAATCCTAAGGTGAAGCGTTTGTAGCTGTTTTTGTGTTGTGGACACCTTTAGCAGACTGGTCTAGCCTATAGACCTTTCTCAGCATGTCTGAAGGAATGCTAAACTTTAGAGCCTGATGAAAATGGAGATGTTACTTCCCCCTTCTCTTTGTTCATGGACCTCCTAAAATTGATCTATGGCTCAATTCATGGAACCCAAGTTAAGAATCCTTGACTATGAGCCTTTCAGAACCAGTGCCCTCATGGCCCTGGGCAGAGCCTTTCCTCTGGCCCAGTGATCTGAGTACCAGTCTGAATCTGCCACTGCCCACCTAGACCAGAAGGTCCACTGTATGCTGTTGGATGATGATGCCCGGAGAGGAAGAAACACTCCACCAAGGTGCTCACATGCCACTCGCCTAGCATAGGGCTCCCAAGAGAGAAGGAATTTGGCCCAAAGTAGGATGGCTTTCTCCATAACTCTGTGCTTGAAAACAGAAGATGCTCCTGGAGTCTAAGATTGAGTTCTGGACAAGATGCTAAAAGTGGGCCCTGGAAAGGGACCAATTCTAAAGTGTGATTTGATCATCGAACAAAGACTAATGCCGAAATCTCCAACACTACTGCCTTTTAGAAACTACAATGCTACTTTCAAGGGGATGGTGACAAGAATCTCATTCCCAAAAGGCCACAAGAACTCCAAAGATCTTTTAAGGAGTCGGGGTGATGTGCAGCTCTGACTAGGAGGAATATCTTCATGAGGATCTCGTCATGTCCCAGGCACAACTAAGGGTTTCTGGTTTTGCAATGAAGTTTCTTTTGCAAACATTTAATGAAGTTATGTTTTTGGATGGAAATACTCTGAAAACAGACCGGTGGTGGCAAGTTCTCTGGGAAGGTCTGGCGCACAGCACCTCACACAGACCCAGGCACAGAGACTATCAAGTCCGGATTTCGCAGTGACACAGTCACACTCCGGGCTACATCCATTTCTAGGGTCTGCTCTGGGCATCTTGGGCCAATTTAAAGATCCTTAGGAGAGCAAACTGAGCTAGAGGACAAGAGGCCCATGTGCCGGTGCCTGTGGCCAGGCTCCCTCAGAGACCACAGCCAACAGTCAGGGATGATGGGAAGGAAGGAAGGCATAATAGACCTTGTCTGAACAGGCAGGGATGGGGAAGGGGAATAAAAAAAAAAAGAATCTTTACCTGTTGTGAACTTTTAGATAATATTTGCTGAGGAACTTTTTATGACATGTGGGGCATTCAACCGGCACAGCTGTACCTTTTCTGTTCCCAGGTGGCTCAGCGACTGGAGGCCCCAGGCTCAGGGCCGGCTCCAGAGCACCAGGCTTTGGGGTTATGTCTGATTTCCTTGTGGTCCGCACATTTTCTGTTTCAGAAATGTCCTCTCCATCTGCATCATCCTCAATTTGGACCACCACTTCCCACTACGGCAGAACAGGCAGCGCAAGGAGGTGGTGTCACCAAATGAAACTTAAAAGGATTGTGGGTGGCTGGGGGGGCGTGCCTGTAGGACAGGGGCAGGCAGCCCCTCCCCCACTCTAAGGGGGCCTCTCGATAGGCAGGGGAGCCCCAACTCAGTAGCTAGTCCCTTGCTGAGAATAGTGAAGATGGGATTTGGTCAGGAGGAAGGTGCCTCTGCCCATGGTGGCCTGGAAGCCTGCCTCCCCAATCCTGATGGGGTTTGCCCCTGGAGGCTGCTGCTAGTCAGTACACCTGGGTCACCTTCTCTCTCAGAAGCTGGGCAACAGGGCTGAGTCTAGACCTGGAGTCAAAGGCCCCGAGTCTGAATCCCAGTTCTGTCTATCTATGTGACTTTGGGCCTGTCTCCTCATCTGTAAAATGAGGAGGCTAAGGCCTCTGAGGCTCCTTCCAGGTTTCTCCCCTATGACCCTGACTCAGGAGAGTCAGGCTGGGAAAGTTCTCAACTCAGGTTTCCAAGTTTGGGCAAGGCCTGCTGTTCTAACTCCGAGTAATGAAGGGACTTTGGCCCTTGGGTCCCCAACATCTCCCTCCCTCTCTGATCCCCTGGGGGCACCACCCAAGCCCCCTTGGACAGCACCTCATTACTGCCAGTCTGCAGCAGGACCCCTCCTGCCTTCAAGGGTCTCTGGGGATCTTTAAAGTCTTGAGGGTCCTTGTGCCCAGGACTGGTTGGGGTACTGGGCTTCAGAGCTTGCTGAAGTCTCTCATGGGGAGAGGGGCTCTCTCTTTGTCTAGGGGGACTGGGCTTGGCCCTGGGAGGGCTCTGAGGAGAGCAGGGCTGCTGAGCACTAGTGCCCATGTAGAAATGCCTAGCCACTTCTTCCTCTTCAGAGTCAGGTGGTCGCTTGAGGTCATCATTCACATCCTCTGTGATGGATGACTCTAGGCTGGCCAGCTCCTGCCCTGCCAAGTCCTGGGCCTTGAAGCTTTGGCATAACTCCACAACCTCGGGTATCCGAAGCTCCCTCGCTGCCAGGAGCACCTTATCCAGGTTTCCTGTGGTGAGGGCAAGGTGGCCAGTGTAGAAAAAGTCCAGCAAGAGGCCAAAGATCTCTGCAAAGCCAGCAGGGAGGCTGACGCTGCCCACTGTGCCGTCTCCATAGAGGCTTTGGAAGAAATGACTGCAGCAGGCCAGGACGCTCCAGTGGGCCTTGAACACAAGGCCGCCCACATCCAGGGTGGCGTCACAGTACTGCCCTTTCTCCCGCTGTTTGTTGAGCTCCTGCAGCACCCGCACACTGTGCTGAATAAAAGAGCCATCCATCATCTGCAGAGAGGAAAGGCAGGAGGAGCAGCCCTGTCAGAGAGTCAGGAGACAGGGCTGAGGGCACCCCCCTGCACCGAACAGATGCTGAACAGAACATAAGTAGCTTGTTCAAAGTCAGAGTTACTGAGGAGTAGAGCAGAGATTTGAACTCCGGTCCTTGGATTCTAAATCTAGACTCCTTTTCACTACCCTAAAACCTGTGTGGGACTGCCTTTAGTTCACTAACACATGTGAGAGGCCTGAGTTGATGCTTAGGTATCTACTTTGGGGAAGAAGCTAGGGCTACAAAGATAATAATAAATTCTTCTCTGTCCCCAAGGAAAGAGGCACTGCTTGGCTTGGGGTGGGGAAGTCAGAACAGGGAAGCTGGACTGGGGGAGGGGAGGCTTACAGTATTTTTTTGGGGGGGCTGGCATATCAGAGGGCAAAGTACTAGGATGTCTGTGGAAGGGCACCTTCAATGGGAGTGTGGTTATGGCGGAGGAGGCTGCAGGGCAAGGCACGACTAACGGAGAGGACAGCCAGACAGGCACAGTTAGGAAGAAGTGTGGTTAGGATGGAGTTTGAATGGGGTTGAATGGGGAAAAAATATCCCTGCCTCCAATTTCTCTGCTGAGGGTTTGGTGTCCAAGATACATGAACAATTAACAAGTACGTTCAGAGGGCAGGAACAGTCTTCAGAAGAGCAAGTGCAAGTACTCCTGACCACCTGAAGGGACGCATCTGAGCACCCATCCCAAGAGAAGTGCCAAGCAGAATGTTTATAGCAGCACTACTTGTAAATCAAAACATTAAAATTAAATAAATATAAATAATAAAATAAAAATTAAAAAACAAAGAAGGAGAGGCCCCCTGAGTCAGGACTGGCTAAACAAACTGTGACATGTAATGGAATACGACTGTGGTGTAAGACATGATGCATACGAATACAGAGAAACCCGGGAAGACTGATAGTAACTGATCCAGAAAAGGTAAGCAGAGCGGGGAAGACAATCTGTATGTCAACAAAAAAAGCACAAGTCAAAAAAAATCTAAAGTAACTGTAATAAAATTCCAAAGATCCGGCAGGACTCAAACGAAGAGCTAACAGAAGACATTCCCAACCCGCCCCTTCAGAAGTGGGGGTGCACAGGTGATGCACATTTATCCATAAGCCAGCCTGATTTTTTTTTGTCTTAAAGTTATTATTTGTTGTATAGAATGGCTGAACGGGTGGTGGAAAGGAATACTGGGAAAACTATGATGTAAAAAAAAAATCAATAAAAACTTGTGAATGTAACAAAATTATAAAGCTCAAGTGCAACTTGAAAAAAAAAGATCAGAGAGGATGGCCCAAACCTACCCCTTCCTGGAGGTAGGGGGTCTCCAGGTGTTACTCACTGGATATATTTTGGACCTTTTCAAAGTATGATCAATTGAGCTGATTTTTTTTCCTCTTCTTTTTCTTGTGTTTAAAAAATATTATTTGTTATATGGACTGGTTCTCTGGGAGGGTTGGAAGAGAGATACTGGGGAAAACTATGAAAACAGATATTGATAAAACCATATAAAAAGAAATAATATGGTTAGCTGAACATGGTTAATGAGAGTACAAGAAGATAGTGAGTCATGATCGGTGGGGAACACCACTAATGGAAAAGCACGGCAAAGGGTTCATTTAATGTGAATGACAACTAGCAGAACAAGGTTAACTGTGAGTCAGTCAATAAGCAATTTTTAAGTGCCTACTATGTGCCAGGCACTATGCCCTGGGGACAACAGGAAAGGCAAGAAATTCATAGTCTCCTGGCGGAGACAACATGCAAACATCTATGTACAAACTAGATAGACAGAATGATTGAGAGATGATTCACAGGAAAAAGACACTAACGTTAAAAGGGATTGGGAAATACGAGTTAAGGGAAGTCAGAGAAGGCAGAAGGCGGAGGAAAGGAGGGAGAATGTCCTGAGTTGAGAAATGGGAGTGCTATGTTTGAGGAACAGCAGAGAGGCCAGTGTCACCAGGTCAAAGAGATGGGGAGGAGTTAAGGTGTAAGAAGGCTGGAAAGGTAGGAAGGACTGACTCTGAATGTGAAAGGGGTTTACTGTATATGGGACTGACATCAGACCTATGATCAGTTTTACAGGTGGACTTAGTAGGGAGATGCTTGAGGCAGGAAAAACCATTCAGCAGGCTATTGCAATAATCCAGCTCTGGACCAAGATGGTGACACTGTCAATGGAGAGAAGGAGGCATAGATGAGACATGATAAAAAGATGGAAGCAACAGGACTTGGCAACACATTGGATATGGAGGAGAAGAGAGGGAGTGAGCAGCTGACAACTAGGTTTTGAGCCAGGGTAACCAGAAAGACGATGGTGCCCTTGACAGTAACAGGAAAACTAAGCACAGTTTCCCTAATGGGGAAAAAGATAATGAGCTCAGTTTCAAGACGTGGTGCGTTTAAGAGCTCTACAAGACATCCCGTCTGAGGTGTCCAATAGCCAGCTGGAGACCAGAGGGTAAGGGTTAGGGGAGAGGCTAGAGCTGGTTAAGTAGGTCTGGGAACCAGCATGGGAATAATAACTGAATCCACAGGACCCAGTACAGGGCATGGGGTGGCTACTGCCAGTTAAGAGCAGTGTTTATTCTATGGGTAGATGCAGTGCTATCACAAAAGCAGTGAGTTTGCTGACCCACTGGCAGAGAGGGGGAGAAGATGCCAAGGGCACCGCTGCCAGGGGCTGTGACCTGCATGGGACAGGACAGCAACCTGAGGAGCAGGGTGGCAGGTGGGAGGGGCACGGGGCAGCAGTCATGAAAGGTGGTATGGAGGACAGTGTGGCCAACAGGGGGGCAGCTCTGATGGAGCCATGACAGCTCTGCAGAGCTGAGGGGATATCTGCCCGAAGAATGCCTTCTCAGGGGGCTTAGCCATGGGAGGGCAGCTGGTGGCTCAGTGGGCAGTGCCCCGGGCCTGGAGTCGGGAAGGTCTGAGTTCAAATCTGACTTCAGACAAGCCGTGTGACCCTGGGGAAGTCACACCACCCTGTCTGCCTCAGTTTCCTCATCTGTAAAATGAGCTGGAGAAGGCAATGGCAAGCTCCTCCAGTGTCTGCGCCAAAAGAAGCCTGTTGAGGTCCCCTGCTGTGGGGTCAAGAGAGCAGATCAAGGGAGGGGCTTTTTTGAGGGGGAAGTTAACGGGGAGCACGGCCCCTGGGGCCCAGTTCCTGGAGGGACATGGCCAGCGGCTCGTGGTAAATGGCGAATTCCGTTAACAGGACACGACTAGTGGGGGACAACAGGATCCGGTCACCGAGCGCGGTTAACCGGGAGTGGGGCTGGGGGACCCGGTTAATGGGGAGCGCGACCAGCGGGGCCCGGTTAACGGGCGAGGCCGCGAGCGCAGGTCCCGCCAGTCCCGGCCCCGCCCCCGCCCCCGCCGCCGGCCCCGGCCCCTCTGCGCCTCGCGGCCCGGCTGCGCACAGCTCGACGCTCCCTGGGCGGCGCGCCCTCGCGCCTCTCTCCGCCCCTCCCCGAGAGCGCGCCCCACCGCCTCACCTGCCCCGGGCCCGGCCCGCTCGGGGACTCGCCAGCGCCTGCCAAGCTCCCACGGAGGAACTGCCAGAGCCGAGCCGTGCGCAGCCGCACCAAGCGCAGCCTGGAAGCGCTGCCGGATGTGACGTTAGGGCGCACGAGCTGGGGGCGGGGCCACGGGCCGGAGCCGAGCTCGTCGCCAGAAGCCAATGAAGAGCAACAGGGGGTGGGAGGTGGAAGGCGGGGTGGTCGGCTTAAGAGGGAGAAACCGGATGTTGCTCGACCCCTCAGCCGCTCGGAGGGTCTCGGGAGCGGCCAATGGGATCACGCGAGGCGAGCGCTCCACCTCCCCGCCTTCCGCGTTGCCTAGGCAACGGCAGAGCGGCGAGCTCGGCCCCGCCCCCCAGACGGAGGCGGCCCCCGCTCCGCGCGCCGGGGTCGCCGGGTCAGCCCCTCCTCGGCCGGGGGCGGGGCTCCGAAAACCGAGTCTGGGGGGTCTACTTCTCTTTAGCGTCCTGGGCTCCTCGGGTTCTTGGGGAAAAGGGAAAGTGGCTCGGTGCCCAGGAAGCCCGCGCCTCCCCAGCTGGGGGACGTCTCTGGGCCTCAGTTTCCTCCCCTGTAAAACGAAGGGTCTCCTCTGGTCTCCTGGCTCCGAGCCCCGGGGTGACACCTTTCCTGACCACCTCCGGCTGGAGCCCTGGCCGCCTGGTGCCGCCCAGTGACCTGTGCGGGGTCCCCTGTGGACCCCTGTTTCCTCGTCTGCCTCTCAGACCGTGAGATCCTAGATGTAGAGGTCACCTCCTTACGGAGGAGGAAACCAGAGGAGACCGCAAAGTCATTTGGTGGCGAGTGGCGGAGCAGACTCGGGACCTCGGTCCCGGCACCAGATCTGTCCCACCAGATCCACGAGCCTAGGATTCGCCTTTCCATTTTATTCTTTCAGGTTAAGAGACTTCAGGAAACTTAGTAGCGAGAGCTGTTTGTTTGGAGGTGGAGTCGCTCTCGCCTACTTGCTACTTGCGGGACTGTTCGCTACTTTGTATTCCTAGAGGAAATGTCACTTTTCCTCTGGCCCTCAATTTGCTCTATAAAATGAATTTGGGTTAGGTAATCTCTAAAGTCCTTCCTGGTTGTAGATCCTACTACTTAAAGGGTCGCTTGGTGCTTATCAGGAAAGCATTGAAGTCAGAGAATCAGGGTTTGAATGGCTTAGTACCTCTGTAACCTTGGGCAAATAAGTCTCTGAGCCTCAGTTTTCTCATTTGTAAAAATGATGGCATTCTACTGGGTAATCTCAAATATTCCGGTTCTAAATCCACTTATCAGCCCTTTTGTTCAGTCAACACCACCTTCCAGGTCTGATATCCCTTTCCCTTCTGGAGCTAAAGCCTAAAATGTATGGAAATTGATTGGCAGATTTAGTGTATGTTAGGATAAACTCCCAAAGATTAATGCTATTCAGAATTTGAATGAGCTGTTTAGGGAGTTAGTGAGTTCCTTAGTCACTTGATGTCTTCAAATGGAGATTGAAATGATCAGTAGTTAAGGAGAATTCTTGGTTATAGTAGATGGGATTTTTGAGTTTCCTCCTGACTCTGTTGGCTGTTGTGGGGAGCATTCCTGTGTAGCTGTAGTTTGGACTGCCCTCTGAGGTCCCTTACAACTCAGATTTTGTGACTGTAGCTACCAAACTTCTGGTAAGAAGAGTATGGCCTGTATAGATTTCTCATTTCCTCATCCTATTCCCCCAAACTACCTAGCCCTGCCCTACCCATCCCTCCCTCCCTCCCTCCATCCATCCATCCAAAATCCATCCATTCATCCCCCTTCCCTCCCAAGCTGAGCTGCTCAGGGGGAGCTGCAGCGCTGTGTGTAGTCTTGGATAGAGGCCTGGAAATATTCAGTGGTGTTGAGGTCTGGGCGGCAGAGGATGACATAGCACTTGGGCAGGAAGTAACCACTGAAAACACCACTGAGGCTGCTCACAATGACCAGCGCATTGATGGCTGCCAGGTATTTGCCATTGTAGACAGCGGAAGTGGTGGCGAGGCCAATCCAGGAAATAAAGTAAAGAAGTAGGCTGAAGGTGATGCATCTGGCCTCATTGTAGTTTTCAGGCAGATCCTTGCCCATATAACTACACACAAAACAGCTAACTGAGAGTAGCCAGGTGTAGAGAATGCTCAGCATGTAACCTGGGGAGCCCTCCTTGGAACACTTCAGCACCACCAGCTCTGGGAACGGTTTATACTCCCTGGTGGGCTGGGGGGTCCAAGCTACCAGCCACATGACACATATGAGAAGCTGGACAGTTGAGCTTATCACCACAAAGATCTTGGGCCCATGGTTCTGTGCCCAAGAATGGTAAAGGGTGGGCATCTTGGCTGCGAACTTGAAGATGATGACAAGCTGGAAGGAGCGGATGGTTAAGCAAGACAGGAAAATGGCAAAGCCCAGGGCAAAGAGAGACTGCTGCAGTAGGCAGGTGAGTGGTGTTGGCTTTCCAAGGAAGCAATAGGGGCTGCAGCCAGCAGCTGCCAGTGAGCCCAGCATGAGGAAGCACATTCTGCCCCCAGCTGATCTCACCACAGGGGTGTGCAAATGCTGGGCAAACAGGCTGGCCACCCCTGCCAACAGGAGTAGCAGCAGGGTGTTAGCACCCATGAGCACCAAGGAGACTGGATGGTGCCAGGCAAGGAACTCAGTGGTGCGATTGAAACACATCTGACTGCCCTCTGGGGACCATTCTTCTTTCTTACATGGATGGCAAAGGTATTGGTCTGTAAGGAAGGAGGAGAAGAACCTGAGTAGAGATGCTGTCATGTAAGCCAAGGAGAGCAGCAAAGTGAACGAGCTACATGCCAAGTGCTGACCAGTCTAGGGGATAAACAGAGACACAGGGCTCTGGCTTGGAGCACTGTGGCAGAGCTGTTATCTCAGTGAGCTCTTCCTGAAGATCCAGCCACCTTCATCTCCTCATCTTGTCCATGAGATCTCTGTTCGGTGACCTGCAGTACATCCTTCATAGAGCTCCATGTGCACATATCATGGAGACCCTTCTCTAGGCTCTACATTCTGGGGGTATCACTACAGCCCTGGGGTATCCGTTGTCCGTGTAGCCCAGGTAAATAGAGGACAGCAGAGTCCTCCAGATGAGGGGCCTGGTGCAGTCCCTTTTCTTATCCAAAAGGCTACATTTCCATTTGTGTAGATGGCTTTCAACACTTTGAAGAAGAAGGTGATTTCATCTTTCCCTCCAATATTTTCATTAACCAAACTCACCTCCCTGATTTAGGGCTCAGTGGTTTCTCTGTTTGGGGGTTTTTAAGAGCGGAAAGGAATATAGAGCAGGAATATTCTGAGGAAAGGATATGGAAACTCCAACCTAAGCCACTTTAACTAGGCACTAGGATTAGCACAGTGTGGGGCACATAGGAAACAATAAAGGCATGTTGACTGACTGGTAGACTGACCGTGGCCATGATCTGCTATATAAATCCTCATTGGATAGTGGGGGTCTGCCACCAATTTGTCCACTGGAAAGAGCCTATGATTTTGTAGGTTGGCAGAGGGAGTCAGACAAGGATCCAAGTATGGCATCCTCAGATGGTAGGAGCTCTGCAAACAGGGCCCATGTCTAGGCCTCTATGAAGGGATAGGAAGGGAAGCCAGTTTTAATGAAGTAGTGGGAATAGGCTGTAACTTTTAGCAAGTGAGATAAAAACTATGGGAGGAGCTCGGGTCTAAAGAGTGCCTAGTGCTCATGGCTGTGTTTTTCCACCCTTAGTTTTGTTCTACACTGAGAACAATTTTTGCCCCATTATGGCTACCATAGGGAAGGTAATTAATGAGATAATTACTCATATTTACCTAGCACTACAAGTTGTTCAGTCCTATCCCTGACTCTCAGTGATCTCATTTGGGGTTTTCTTGGCAAAGATTCTGGAATGGTTTGCCATTTCCTTTTCCAGTCTATTTTACAGATGAGGAAACTGAGGCAAACAGAGGTTAAGTGAATTACCCAGGCTCACATGGTTAGTAAATGTCTGAGTGGAGATTTGAACTCTGCAAGCTAAGTATTCTTGACTTCAGGCCCGGCACTCTATGTACTATGGTGCCCCCTAGTGCCCACAAAGCACTTTACATATGTTATTTCATTTGATGCTTATAAGAGGTAGGTACTTCTTTTTATCCCCACTTTACAAATTTAGAGACACTGAGGTGGATTAAGTGACTTGCCCAGGGTCACATTGTATGAGTCTGAGGCAGAATTTGAGCCCATGTCTTCTAACTATAATATTTCTGAAATGACCTTGGAGCGTTGATTCTACCTTTCCTGATGAGAATAATTGCCTTGCAGACTTTGAAGTGCTACGTAAGTGTCTGTGGTTTTTCTATGAGATGACAGAAAAGCCTGCTAAGCCTTGGACGTGTTGGCCTTGGGGAGAGGGATCTGCGGAGCTGTGAGGAAGGAGGCAGACCTCAGGAAGGTTGGTCACTCACCACTGCTGTTGAGGAAGGTCCCGGCTGGACAGGGCACACATTCAAAGCAGCAATGGTGCAGTCCCACAATCCTCCGTGCCTCTCCTGCTGGACATTCCTCGGAGCACACTGACCGAGGCACCTGGAATAAACCACAAGCATCCCAAGTTCAGACTAAAAGGGGCCACAGCCAAAGGAGGGGTATGAGCAGGAAGGACCTTGAAAGGTAATACAGTAGAAAGGTTCAGGAAGCCAGGCAAGAGGGACAGGTGTCCCTCATCACTGTGGGGCTAGCTTCCCAGATAATCTTTTGGATTCTCCTAGCAGACATAGGCCAAACGCGCCTCAGGGTCTGGCATGCTGCAGATTTTTATTTATAGCTTTGTGGAGACTATCCCACCCTGACATCCCTCAGTTACCCCTAAGTTCTGGGCTGGCCGGTGACTCTCCCAGCGTGATTCCCAGAGATAGCTTGTTACCTGTTTTTTCCCTTTGTGCCAGCGAATTTTAGTCTCATTGATTTCCAAGTGAACTGGGAACCATGTAGAAGTTCCAATGATTTTGAAGGTCCAGTTAGGGCCATTCCAGTCCCATGTAATAATATCATATCCACTGAACGGATCTCCATTTTCATTAAAGGACACAGGATTTCCATGCAGCACGAAATCCACCTTCTTGATCTCCTCTAGCAGCTACAATATATAACAATAATGTACCCCAACCACAAACTGTGCAGTCTCCCTTGAGTACCCAACCTGAGCAAAGCCAAAGAATTTGAGATTTAAAAGAGAGGAAACAGGGCAGCTTGTTAGCATGGTGGATAGAACACTGACCTTGGAGTCAGGAAGACCTGAGTTCAAACTCAGACACACACTAGCTGTGTGACCCTGGGCAAGACACTTAACCTGACTGCCTCCTTCATTGAGAGAGGAAATAAAAAGTATCACGGTGGAAATCTACTTTCTTAGAAAGTGTTGAGCCCAGCCATGTCTGGGTTATTTAGAGATAAATAGCTCCTTCCACAGGATTTCTTCCCCTTCCTAAGTGAGATTGGGATTTGGTAGAGGGTTCCTCTGTTGAGGTTTTTACCTCTGAATTTCACCTTCAGGAACTCAGGGGCATGACAGGGAGGAAAATGGGAAAATGTGGGAGATAATAATTTTCCTCAGGGGACTTGCCCTTGATTTCTTGGGTTTCTCATTCCCTTCCTACACTGAAGGTGAAGCGAGGTCTACCCTGATCTAGCTATATCTGAGCTCTAAGAGTAATGATGTGAGTCCCAAATACCACCTGGAGGATAGTCCTTCCAGAGCAGTGCTTTGTGGAGGCCAAGCTCCCCATCTCTCACCTGCCAAGGATAGATCTTTCCTGTGCTACAGACTCCGGAGGGGCAGCCCAGGAGCTGGTGAAGCCCGTGGGCCACAGCATACACAGCAGCATACGCATTATAGGCTGAATTCATGGAAAATGTACTCATCTCTGTATTGATATCTGTTGTAAAAAACAGATGCTGATTGCAGATCTGATCGTCCCTATCCTGGGCAGGACTTATTGATGGCTCTGAGATTTTCTTAGCCTGGGTGTAAGCCTCTTCAAACTCCTTTATTCCAAGGACTTCTCTCTGTGGAATAGCTACCCCAATCACTGTCCCAATCCTTGAAATGCCAGACACCTGTGTGATGTAACTGGAGATGGACCAGTCTTCTGTGGCTAGCCACACTTTGTCAGTCACATTCCCCAGTACCACTGCCTTAAAGAAGATGTGGGCCTGATTTCTAGTACAGAAGACAACCACCACCTCGGCTCCAAACTTGGTGAGGGACAGCATCATAGTCTGCATCGTGCTGTCATCAGCTTGGGCTGAAGTGGGCACGATGTCTTTGTGGGCAATGCAGATGTCCTCTTGAGTGACCAAGTTCTCCAGCATTGTCACCCCTTGCAAGCCATAGTCATTATCACTGCCAATCACCGAGATCCAAGACCAGCCAAACTCTTTCAGCAGCATCACGATTGTCTGGACCTGGTGCTTGTCACTCGGGATTGTGCGCAGAAACGAGGGGTACTCCTGCTTCTCACTGAACGTCGGGCTGGTTGCCCCATAGCTGATCTGTGGGGAAGGAATTCTAAGGTGTGGTTTCAATCAATCAAGGACCAAAGATTGAGCACTATTCTAGGTGCTGAGGACACCAAGACAGAAGCAAAACAATCCTGCTCTCAAGCTGACAGAGAGGGAGATCACACACACACACACACACACACACACACACACACACACATTTACAAAACAGGACTACATGGAATTGCGGGGGAGAGAGAAATCAGGAAAGGCTTCAGGAAGAAGGGGGCACTCGAGTCTTTTAAGGGATAAGAGGCAGAGGCAGAGGCTAGGCTTGGAGAACAACCAGATAAAAGATCAAAGGTGATTTAATTGAACCACAAGATAGAAAAAAACGCCAAGCAGAGGAATTGACATTTGAGCCAAAGGAACAGGAAGCCTCTGGAGTGTAATGAGAAACTGTGTGGTGTAGTAGGTAGAGTACTGGCCGGAGAGGAAGATTTGAATTTAAATCCTACCTCAGACATAGGAGCAGTGTGACCCTAAGCAAGTCATTTACCATATCTCTGCTTCTGTCTCCTTATTTGTAAAGTCTTTTCTAGTTCAAAATCTAGGATTCCATGGCTCTGTGAGAAGGGGAATAATATAGCTTAGATCTGTGCTTTAGAAATATCACTGTAGTGGTTATATGTAGAAAGGATTGGCATGGGGAGAGATTTGAGGCAGAGAGACAAATGAACAAGCTCGTGGAGTAGTCTGAGAGGAGGTGATGAGGGTCTGCACTGTCTTAATGGTGAGTACCTGAGCAGAAAGAAGGGGGCATGTGGGACAGGTCAAGTCAGTGTACATTTGTGAAGTGCTTGCTATCTACCTATAGGGCATAGTGCTAAATGTGCAGTGACATTGATGTTGGGAACTCAGGTTATTGGCAAGATGGTGGTGGTCTACAGGGGTGCACTTGGAAGAAAAATATTGAGAAGGAAAGGAGTCAACAGTGTCCCATGCTGAGAGAGGTCAAGGAGGATGAGAACTGAGAAAAGGCTATTAACCTTGGCAGTTAGATCATTGGCAGCTTTGAAGAAAGTTGCTTCAGCTGAATGAAGAGGTCAGCAAAGAGTTGAAAAGAATGAGAGGAAGGAAGTAGAGGGGATGAATGTAGACAGCTTTTTTTTTTTTTTTTAGGAGTTTGGCTGAGAAAAGGAGACACAAGACAATGGTTTGAGGAGACAGTAGTGCTTTTTGAGGATAGGGGAGACAGGCATTTTGGTAGGGAAGGAATGAGGAAAAAGAGAAGTTAATGCTTGAGGGGGAGCAATTCTGGGACAGTCTACTAGAGAAGATGAGAATGGTTGAGATTTGGGGGCATGTAGAAGAGTTGGCATGGTCCAGAAGGGTCACTTAGTCATCAGACATTCATTCTTAAAGGGGAAGATAGGCAATGGCATCAAGGGATCATGAGATATAGAGAGGGAAAAAGGAAATTTGTGTAAACTAGCCCAAAACCAATGATTGACATCAGTTGGTTAAATAACCAGAAAAATAACACAGGAATAGGCTGGTGCACATTAATGGCCTGGACAGAGGACCCAAGGGCTCTGGCTTACCTGGGGGATCAAGAATGTGCTTAGTAGGGATGCAGATATGGAGGTCATCTCAGAGCTGCTTGGCCCAATCACTGCCACTGCCTTGGGGTAATAGCTGAAGAAGTTTTCAGGAATCTTGATATCATTACCTCTGGGCTGGGAGAGGATGCTCAGTGTGGCATACATATTTGCAGACTTTGAACATACATCATAGAGTTCATAGCCCAGAGTGATATTGGGAAGCAGAGAGCTGGAGTTGTTGATCTCCTCTATGGCATACCTCATGGCCTGGAAGAGGTGGTAGCCATGGCCATTGAAGGTCTCGGACCTGTAGGAAAGGTAGGACCAGAAGAGTAAGGATGCTCATCAGCACTGAGCCTCCAAACCCAAGGCTAAGACCTTTCTCTCTCCTCCTAATTGAGGTAGGGTTCTAGTCCTTTATATTATGAAATATCTAACATTTGTAAACTACGTTAAGGTTTACAGAATGCTCTGTGGAGATTGTCTCATTTGATTCAGACCTTCATGTTTCCTTGAAGATCTAGAATATAGATGTGACATTACCCCAATTTTATAGGTAACAAAATTGAGGCCCAGAGAGGGTACATAACTTACCGGGAAGTAACTGGGGCAGAATTTGAGCTCAGTTCTTACTCCAAGGTAAGCTCTCTATCCACATGCTCTATTATCTTTGGGCACTCAGTAACTTGTAATAGTGACCCTCTTATTGTGAGGGTACTTAGTCTGTTGAAAGAAGAGGCTAGAGAGAAGACTGGCCTGGGAATCTGGAGGACCTGGGTTCAAATCTCATCTCTGACATATGGGACTGTGGACAATTCAGCAAACCTCTTGGTGCTCTAAGACTATTAGTTGCAGAGAAGGCACCTACTTGTATCAATGGAAGGAGCTTCCTCATCTGGGAGATCCAGAGATGAAAGAGATCACAAGTCCAGTCACTGTTGTCTTATTATTCTATTTCTATAAACTTGGCTCATACATGCCAGGCAGCATTGCAAAGAGGCAAAGAGGCACTCGGTGCCAGGAAAAATTTCCTAACTAATTCAAGCTATTCATGAGTGTAATGGGCTACTAAAGCAAGGTCTTTGTCTGTGGATGTCTTCAGGCAGAGGCTGGATGACTACTTGTTGGATAGCCTGGAGTAGGGGTTCCTACTGAGGTATGAGCAGACTAAATAGCTCCTGAGACCCCTCCCACTCTAAAATTCTGTGCGAAGGAAGCAAATGAGCCTGTTTTTCCTGTTGAATTTCTTAACAAGCACTTTTAAAGGACCTACTATGTGCTAGGTATTCTGCTGAGTGCTTTACAACTATCTCCTTTTATTCTCACAACAACCCTGGAAGGTAGGTGTTATTATTATCCTTATTTTACAGATGAGGAAACTGAGGCAAACAGAAGTTAAATGACCTGTCCAAGGTCCCACAGATAGTAAGTATCTGAGTCAGGATTTTAATTCAGACTTCTGGACTCCAAGCCCAGCATTTTGTGTATTATGGCACCTCCTACCTGTGATTCTGCATGTGGCAGCATTTTTGGAAGGAAAGGAGATTCGGATTTTTATCACCATTTTTCTAGGCAATGTTAAAAGAGAAGCCATTACAAGGTCTTTTCTCTTGAGGAGTCTCCTTGGAAGGACAAAAGGACACTTGAAATGTGGAGCCTAATTGTGATTCAACAGAAAAAGACCAGAGCCAAATCATCAGCTGAGTAAGGGCTGAGGGAGAATAAAAGATAAATGAGGATGGGTGAGCATTTTAAGAACAGATTCCCAAAGGAAGCCTGTCTAGAGTGAACTCTTGGCAATCGAGAATGGCATAAATGGGTGGGAAGGAAAGGGGAGGGCCATTCAGATGGAGGTCCTGGTCCTGCAAAAGTCCAGAGGCAAGGAATTAGCAAATTGACTCCAAGTTGAGTAGATTTCACTGTGGAAGGGAGCAGTACTTCTCTGTGGATGGCTTCCATCAGGTAGTGGTTCAGATCCCTCACTTACCTCTCACACAGGGTCACCTCAGGTCTGCCTTTGACTTCTTCTAAGACAGAGTGGATGGGGAACAGGCCTGCAAGGATATGATCCCCAGGCATCTTGAAGTCAGAAGAGGTTTCCATTTCTTCAGAGCGGAAGAGGCAGGAAATGAAAAGAGGCAGGTAAACCAGGTGAGATTTCATATGGAACATGCTGCCCAGATGGAGAATCTAGCTCCTCTCTTCCTCTTTATGTCAGAGGTGCTCCTGACCTGAAAGCTCAGGACTATTAAAATGGGCAGAGTCTGGAGCTCCCCCCTCATCCTCAATTTTATGCTTTGGAAAGGGGCGGGTCTTGGACATGATATACAAAACCCAACTCCAGCAGTTAACATGCTTCAGTTGGACTTCCTGGCTTGTGGTTCTGCACAGGAACCTAAGGGGTGCTCTGGGGGCAAATGAAGGGATGAATTGTCCTTGCTTCAACCAGGTGGCATCCACTGCCTCTCATTTGACAATTGTGGATTTAGAACAGGAAGGGTGTGGTGTTTTTGTTGTGCCAGTTTTGCTAAACCCTGGGAGGCTGCATTAAAGGAAGCCATTTGTATAATTCAACTGGGGGCCTACCCTACTGTATACTGGAGCTAGAGGAACAGATCCTTCACCCACCATCCTCCTGAGGCAGGTCTCACAGATTCCTTTGTTCTGCACCTCTTTACTCCTCTAAGATGGGAATAGGGGAAGGAGCTGTGATGTGGGCAGTCTAGGGACTTCTTGGAGTGAGAGAAGCTGTGTATTACCATGGAGTGGACAATGGACTTGGAGTAGAGAATGCTTGGATTCAAATCTCTAAGAAAATCACTTTACTTTTCTGTCTCTGTTTTCTTATCTGCAGAAAAGAGGGTTGGTGTTAGCCTTAAAGATCCCTCAGAGGTTTAAATCTATGCTGTTTTTCAGTCATGTCTGACTCTTCATGACCCCATTTGGGATTTTCTTGGCAAAGATAATGGAATGCTTTGCCATTTCCTTCTCCAGTTCATTTTACTGAGGCAAACAGGTTGAAGTGACTTGCCCAGAGTTGGTTACTCAGCTAGTATCTGAGGCCAGATTTGAGTTTAGGAAGAGGAGTCTTCTGGACTCCAAGACCAGCATTCTATCCACTGAGCCACCTAGCAGCCCAATCTATATAATTCTTTGAATTCCTCAACCAGGGGTTAACTTTGGTTCTGTGAACTTTTCTGGTAATGTTTCCATAACTATTTCAATATAATTTATTTTGTAATCCTATGTATTCTGTTTCATATATTTAAAAACCTTATTCTAAGAAAGAGTCCACAGGCTTCATCCCTGACCACTGCGAAAGTTAAAAACTGCCTCCTTTACCAATGTCAACCATGTATGGCTTTTAAGAAAACTCTTGGCTCAGCATCTGATAGAGGTGATATTCCAAGGCCAGTGTACCATCCAGTGTACCAGGTGGTCTCTTGTATTAATTGTCTATGCCTGTGACACATTCCTCTGTTATACTGTAGGCTCCATGACTTATTTCTTCAAACTCAGTTCAACCTTGAGTCAATGACTAAACCCTTTACATCATCAACATTCTATCTTCCTGACTCCAACGCCAGGGTTTTCTCGACAAGATACCACATGTTATCTGAAAGCTGATGGGGAAAGGCAGTAAGCATTTATTAAGCACCTACTACGTGCCAGGCCCCTTTTCCTCGTTTGACTCATGCATCAACCTTGGGTGCTATTACTATTCCCATTTACAGATAGGGAAAGCGAGCCAGATCAGGTCAGGTGCCTTCCTTGTCCAAGGTCGGCCTGCTGCTAGAGGCAGGATTTGCACTCGGGTCCAGTCGAGGACTCCAGGGGTTCCCAAGCACAGTCCAGCCCCCGATCTAGAAGGCAATGCGACTCTGCCCGGGGTACATGGGGCGGGCTGAGGGTCAGCAGGGCCCCGCGGACTTGGGTTCCGGCATGCTCAGTTTCCTCTGGGATCCTTCCCCAGGTCTTCAAAGCCCCAGTAATCGCCGGAGGGCAAACCCCGCGTCCGCCTCCCTCCCCCAGACCTCCGGGTTTCTCCCTTGGGCTAAAAGACAAATGTATGCAAAGTGAGGCCATGCAAACGAGGGCCTGTTTTGGTTCGGCAGTCAGTCCCGGGGGCGGGGCAGCGAGAGGAGGGCCGGAGCCGTCGACGCGCTGCGCCGGCGGGCCACGCGAGGGCGCCCGCGGGCCGGGAGCCCCGCCGCTTCCGTTCCCGTGAGGCCCTCGGGCGCGGGGGAGGAAGGAGTCCGGCCACTTCTCGCGAGAGGAGCCGCGAGAAGGGAGCGGCGGGAGCCGGCGGGCGCGGCATGGCCGACGTGACGGTCTACAGCAAGGAGGGCGCCAGCCGCCTGGGCTGGACGCGGCTCCGCCGGGCCCGCTCCCCGCTGGGGCTGGGCCGCCGGGCGCGGCGCCGGGCCCGCTCTTTGGCCGTCGGGGGGCAGCGGCGGTTGCGGCTGCGGCTGCAGCAGGCCGAGGCGGCCGGCGTGGCCTGGCTCGACGAGGAGGATGCCGCGGAGGCGGTGGTGGTAGGAGCCCACTGGGGCGCCCGGGAGAAGAAGGCGCGGAAGAGAAAGGCGAGGCGGCGGGAGCGCGCCGAGCGGGAGCGGCGGGAGCGCGAGGAGCAGCGGCTGGAGCGCGAGCGCGGGGAGCACGAGTGGAAGCAGTTGCGGCAGCTGAGCGAGCTGCGGCCCAGGCGCGTGCGCGACGGGGACGTGGAGGAGCACGCGGCCCCCGCGCCCGCGCCCGGGCCCGAGGCGGGCGGCGAGGCCGATGGGCCCGAGGAGCCTCCCCGGGCTCCCGGCCACGGCGAGCCCTTGGTGGTGCGGGCCAAGGCCGGCCTGCTGATGCTGCTGAGCCACGCACAGGTCAGCGCCGGGGCTGGGGGCGGGGGGAAACTGAGGCCCGCGGGGCGGGGACTGGGCCCGGCCCCCGGAGACCTGAAGGATGATTGGCGGGACTGAAACAGCTCCCTCCCCCGGACCTCTGGCTCCGCCCCCTCCCTTATGGAAGAGAATCTGACCCTGAGGGCCAGAGGGTGAGGTGCCTGAAGCTATTGCATTGAAGGAAGCCCCAGACCCTCCTCCCAGCCCCCCCTAACTCGCTTACACCCGCTGAAGCCCACGCGCGGGTCTGAGCTGCCATTCCTGTCCTGCTCGAGGCCTCCGGGCCACGCCCCTTTAGTGATACTGATAACTGAGCTAATCCCTCCAAAAAAGCTTTTGTTCGCTGCCACTTGGACTCGGTCAAAGGGCCGCAGCCAAGGACCTAGAAGGCCACGTGAAGCCTAGAAGCCGCAGGTTCCCCACCCGTGACTGATAATCTCCTGGCCCAATCTAGGGCTGTCTCCTGCCCTGCAACTCTTGAAGAGGGGAAACAATGTTTTCATCTACCAGAAATAGAACAGCTTTTACAAAGAAAACAAAAAGCAAAAGAGATAGAAGTTGTTGTGTAATAAACAAAGCCTGGGTTTGGATGAGGGTCTTGACTTAGTACCTGCGTCTCCACCTCTCCAGGCCTCCCCAGGCCTCCGCCTTTGTTCAAAGGAGAGGGTTGATGCGGTGACCCTTCCACACCAGAGTCCCCTACTCAGCTGGGCAGCAAAGCTAGAGAAGGGACGTTGGCCCCACCAAAGCGTTTTATAGAGGCGAAAGCCAAGGACCAAAGATGCTAAGGGACTTGTTGGTTCAAGCTTATACAGCTGTTGCGTGGAGCCTAGAATGGAGAGGTCTTGGTTCAGTACTCTTTAGTAGACCATACTGGTTTCCAGAAATGGGAGATCCTTTTTAAAACCAGGCTTTCTGATGTCCAGATTTCAAATATGTAATCTGACAATGAATGAAGATGGTCTACTTTTGCAGGTTTGTTTAGTACTGGCAGTGGCATAGCCCCACGTTACCTGGTTGGATTTTTTTTTTTATTAGTGGCTAATAATACCTCAGCTTGTGGATGTTGCTTTTCTCTATAGGATGAGAGTGTGTTGGAGACTATTCTTTTTGTTAGTGTCTTACCACAACCTGACTGGCCTCCATTAAGGACATGGAATCTTCACTAGATATAGAGGCATAGCATGCAGCATGGGAGGTTGGTGAAATAGGAGTGATCTTTTAGAGCAGTCTTAATCTGTCAACTTAAAAAAAAAAGTGATTACTTTTAGTAGAACTGGTTTTCTTTATACCTCTGTATTTTATGCATTTTAAAACCTGAAAAGGGTCCTTAGGTGTCACCAGATTTCCAAAGGGATTCATGTCACAGAAGAGAGGAGGATCCACTACCCTAGAGATTATAGTAGTCTACCCTTCCCTGGGAGGTCATAGAGTGGAAAGAGCCCCCCAGCTAGGACAAGAAGATTTGGGACAGGAGACTTGCTTGGCTACTTACCACTTCTCTGACCTTGGTCATTGAATGGATGAGTCAATGAATTAAAAGCATTTACTAAGCTCTGAGCTGAATGCTGAGGCTACAAATAGAAAAATCAGGAATCTCCTGCTCTCAGAGCCCTCACCTTGTAAAAGAATGTTCACTTACAGGGCCAATGAAAAGTCTAGGAGGGTTTGAAGGTAGATGAGCAGCAAGGCCTCAGACTTACTAAGTTTAGTTCTGGGGATAGCAGTAGGACTGTGGAATTGGCCCTTTATCTCCTAGGAGGGAAAGGAGTGGTTGACTCTCACCTCATCCAAACACTGAGCAGTCCAGCAGCAGGGGGAAGGCCTTAATAAATGCTTGTTGAGAACTACTTTCCCTCCTCTTACCTTCCTGCCCCTTGGTTAGCCAGAAGGAATTCTGGGATGAATTCTGGGATCACTTGGAGAAGGGGACAAGGGAAGAAGAAAAAAGGGAAATGGTTCCCCCTGGCAACTTTTTGAGTCCCATTTCTCATCTCCATGATGTGCTGACTAGAGTAGAGTAGGGATTCTTAACTTTGGGGTGTTCTGGTAAAGCACATGTACCTCTTTTCAGGAGGATATTTTTAAATGTGTAGGATAGGATGTTTAGGATTACAAAGGAAACCTATTATATTGCAATACAGTTATCAAAAAAATTTTTTATAGTTCATGGACTCTAGAATAAGCCTATCCCAAATCTCTTCCTGTTTCTAAGTCCTTATTTTCTTGGCACTTAGAAATTAATCCTTCCTTAGATGACATAGTGGTAAATGAGTTCTTTAGTACTTTGTAATTGTTTGATAGTTGGTCTCCAAATTTATAATCTTTAAATTTCTTGTTCTTTTCTCTTTCCCCTGCTAGTCTTTGACCTTCACTGGGAAGTGTAGGATGACCTGTCTTTATGGCCAAGTACAGGTATTTGGTTTTATCATCAACCAGGGCCAGCCAGCCTATGACCTTTATTCTCCCCACACTCACTGTGCCCTAAGTATTGAAGCAATTAGCTACGTGATGCCAGAGAAAACCCTAAAGGATATGAAGCTGGAAGTTCGGTCTTTGATCAAAGATCATCTTTCTTCAGGTAATTAAAAGATCTGGATAATTAGCACTATTTATTCCTCAAATATAAGTTGAGCACACATAGAGAAATGCAGGGTGCTGTGCTAGGTCCCAGGGGATCCAAAGTTAAGTAAAATACAGCCTCCACCCTCTTGATGCTTATCCTGAGGGTGAGAGTTTGGGGGTGGGGTGGGTGCCCAGGTACACATGTGACTGATAGAACCTGGCATATGATAAATACTTTGAAGGCTGTGGCCTGGGTTCAGAGGGGAGAGAGCATCGTTTGCTGAGGAGATAGGGGTGGGCATCATTTCAGCTGGGCCCAAAGGTATTATAGGTAAAGGAGATGTATGAGAGAATAGGGATGGGGAACCAAGTTCATAGAACGAGCAGTGAGCAGTTTGACTTGGCCGAAGGGCAGGTTATCAGTCAAAGAGCAGCGTGTTTTTAGACTGGGAAAACAGATGGCAGCCATACTGTGAAGGGTGGAAGGGAGCAGACTAGCCCTTAATTAACTCAGTAAGCTGTGAAGCTTTTGGAACAGGGAAATGAATGACATGTCCAGGACAGTATTGTCAAAAGGTTAATCTGTCAGGGAGTATAGGATGAATTGGAGGGAAGAGAAGGAGGAGACAAGGGCACCACTTAGAAGGCTATGGGAGGAGTCAGTAGGTAAGTATTTATTAAGCACCTGCTGTGTGCCAGGCCTTGGGCTAAGTGCTAGGCATACAAAGGAAGGTAAAAGACAGTCTGTGCCCTCCAGGAGCTCAGTCTAATGGAAGAGATATGGGTACAAATGAGATAGAGACAGGATCGATTAGAGATGATAAAGAGAGGAAAGGTACCAGCCTAAGTGGCACAGAGTGCCAGGTTTGGATTCAGGAAGACTTTGAGTTCTAATCTGGCCTCAGACACTTACTAGCTGTGGGACCCTTGGCAAGTCACTTAACCTCTCTTTACCTTAGTCTTCTCCTCTATAACATGGGGCTAATAATAATAGTACCTAATTCTGAGTGCTGTCGGGAGGCTCAGGTGAAGTGTTTGTAAGGTGCTTAATAGGCACTTGTTTCCTTCCTTCTTTCCTTCTCATAGAGAAGATGGCATTTAGTTGGGACTTGAAGGAAGCCAGGAGATGGATATAAGAGGGAGAATATTCTAGGCATGGGGAACAGCCCATTGAAAAAGCCCAAGGTTGGGAGATGGAGTGTCTTGTGTGAGGAACAGCCAGGAGGCCAGTATCACTGAATTGCAGAGTATGTGGGGGTGAGTAAGGTATAAGAAGCCAGGAAGGTAGGAGGGCCAAGTTATGAAGGACTTTGAATGCCAGAGCATTTTATATTTTACTGTGGAGGTTTTAGTGACATGGTCAGACCTGTGCTTAAGAGAAATCATTCTGACAAGTCAGAGTGGGCTGAGACCTGAGGCAGGGAGGCTGACCAGGAGGCTCTTGTAATGGTCTGGGCATTTGGTGACTGGGCAGATGAGGAGATTTTGAGCCAGCCATCGCCTGTACAGAGACATGTGAGCTAGTCTTGACCTCCAGGGGGCTCTCAGTCAGTCCAGTTTGGGAAATAGCATTGCCGGAGTTGCTGAATTACTACTTCTAAAGTAATTTGTTTTGTTCTTTTTGCAGCTAATGCATTTCAGGTGATAAAACAATTTTCTCCTATGTGTTCCATTATCCTGCTAGAAAGTCTGGAGACCCCTGCTACAGACTTCATCCTGAGCTATCCAGCTTTTTCTCACCTTTTCTCAGGAAAGGTAGTATTCTTCACATACTCTGTAGATGTATATCCTGTCTGTCCTGCTCAAAGAAAGGCTTGTCATCTCCTTCTGAGGGGTGTTCATGCATGGCTGTGTTAGGGAGAGACCAGGCATTAGTGTGGTGACTCTTGTAAAGGAAAATCTGACCAGTTGGAGTAGGTGGACAAGACAGTGACTGAATGGACTATTAGAGGGGTTTGGGTTGGTAACACAACCTGCCTTCTCCCTCTCAGTCTCCTTTGTCAGCTCTTCATCCAGGTCATACCACTAAGCTTGGGGGTCCCCTAGGGCTTGCTCCTGAGCTGCCTTCTTCGGTTCCTTCATCCCTGAGGTTCTTCACCATTTTTGTCACAGTCCCCTGTGGCAGTCATTGGTGAAAACTTTGGACCCCTTCTCATAATGCTGTTTTTTAAATGTGTGAAATAAAATAAAGAGGATTACAAAGGAAGCCAATGATATTGAGATGTAGCTATCAAAATATTACAGAAACATTCACAGACTCCAAGTGAAGTACTCGGGCTCCAGAACATCTTGCTTTGTGGTCTCATCAGCTTGTGTGGCCTCAGTTGTCATTTCTGAGTGCTGGTGACTCCCAGGTCTTTGTCATATCTTAGTCTCTCTGAGCTCCAGTCCTACATCATGTATGGCCTCTGTGACATTTTGAACTAGATGTCCCATAGACATTTCAGATTCAGTACAGAACTTGTTCTTAACCCCAGAAAGCCACATCCATCATAGTAACCAAGAAGTCTTATACACATTTTCAGGCCTTCCCACAAACGAACACCGTCATGCAAAATGCTGTTCTCTCACCCACAGGTAGCTTCCTGCTTCCTCTCTGTCTCCCAGATCTGACTGGTCTGACCAGTTTCCTCTCAGCTCTGCTCCAGCTTCACCCCTTCCTGTTCCACATGTTCAGCAATCTCCCCACACCATAGACTTCATGTGACCCTTAGGCAGGTCACGTAGGCCTATTAATGGATGGGAAAGATCTTGCCATTCCGTTAAAAATACATTAACGTTGTATGCAGCCCCAAGTTCTTTCTTATCCCTTACATAGGTCAATGGGGCATATAAAACAATATCTTAGGTGGGGTTTGAACACAAGCACCCCATCATTCCCCCTTGAGTGTATGGGTCTCAAAATCTTGGGTAAAGGTCAAGGATCTCTTCTTCCATAGCTACTTCTCACTGAAATTGGACAGAGAGCTGTCCCTGCTCCAAGAGGTCCCAGTTGGGAGATCAGTTCTTTAACTGGCATCTAGAGCTTGGTCAACGCCAGGTCCAGGAGTGACACGTACAGTCATGGACAGAGGTAACGTCCAGCTTAAGTGGTCAGGCATCTGCAGGTGGAAGGTACTAGACCTGCAGAAAACAAATCTGACAAGGTGGACAGACACAAAGTTAAAAGGAAACAAGGAGACAGCTGGAAGCAGGATAAATAGTCACCCGTGCTTCTGGAGTCCAGGAGCTCAGTGTTTACTGTTTTCTAATTTGCCGTTTCGGGGTCATCATTCTGGCTAGAGGTATGCTTTCTTTAATCTGAGCTGGGACTGGCCAATTTCCTGTTCTCCCTGCAGGTGTGACAAACGTGGATACAATGTTTCAGGAGGATCTGTAGTGGCAGTTCTTTTTCCCTGCTCAGCCTGGGCTCAACCCTCTTTTCTCAGTACATTTTGTTCATTGTTCATGTATAGTTCATTAGTTGGAATGCCATCTATTCCAGAATTTACCCCTGTTCCCAATAGAGCAGTAAACAATTCTTTTCTTGTCATTCTGTTCTGATTTTAAATCTGCTGGCTACTTACTCCTCTCTTGAAGAAATTTATTTTTCTTTTTCACTGATTCTTGTCATCCAAGATGCCAACAATTTTCCCATCCTTTGGGTCAACCGACTCAAAATATCTATGACCTTCTACTGAGTAAAATCCTCAGTTATCTCCCTAAATGCTGTGTTGCCCCCCCGGCCCCAAGTTCTCCTATTTTTGTCTTAGTATTGGGCATGCTTCTGCCTGAGAAGCCTCTCCTTCTCACATGGCTTCATTTTCTTGGCCTGACTTCCTCCTGGTAGCTATCACTATGCCGACGGGCTGGGTCTGTACATGCTTCTGCCACTTTTCTTCTTCTGAGCTAAACAAATAGTTTGAGACTGGTCCCCTCCCCCTCCCCCGCTTGCTCTTGTAAAAGGAGAACATGAATACTGTGTTAAAGACAGAGTCTCCTTCAAGCTTAAAAGTTCCTTTTCCATCAGAGCTTTTATTTCCAGCAGCCCATCTTTGCTCCTACACATCATTTCATAGCTTGTTAATAAGGCCCGTTTTCTCCTACACACCCTGCCTTTCCCTTGTTCTTTTGGTATTCCTTGCAAGTCTCTAGGTTCTCCCTGCTGTAACTTTGGTTCACAGTTTTCACAGAACCCTGCACTTCTAGCTCATTCTCTTGCTGGAGTGGAATAAGGTAAACCCTCCCATCCTGGGATATTCATTTCTCTCTCTAAAGCCTTTCTGCCTCCAGTAGAGGTCTGATATTGCACATTCCCATCCTTGTCAAAAAATGTAGTGCCGGTGCAATAGCCATAGCGAATTATGAATATGCCAGCGCAGTTCTGAATTGCAAAATATAACATTCTTCACATGGAAGGCAGAACCAAAATATTTAAACACCACAAAGCCACCCCAACACCAGAAAAACAAATCCATCATAACAGTAAAGAAGTCTATACACAGTAACAATGCAGGGGGCGCTACCATCCCCAAGCCTTCCCTCTGTTAGACTTCCCACAAACCAGCTCCCTTAAACAGGCACAAATAAGCTTTCCCACTCACTCTAGTTGCTGCCCCAGCTGCCTGCTTTCTCTGTCCTTCCCAGCTCTGACTAGTCTGACCAATTTGCTCCCAGCTCTGCTCCCCCCTTCCTGTTCCACCTCTTCAGCAAGCTCCTCTCACCGCATGTAATTTAGGCTTCCATGTGATTTAAGCAAGTCACATGGGCCTGTTAATGGGTTGGAAAGATCTTCAAATTAAGCAAAAAGTGTTAACAATACAACTGTGTATGTCTTGTTTATATATATATTAATTTTATTCATTTTTAGTGTTCTACAATCGCTACCATAAAACTTATATTTTTTCCCCTATGCCTCCCCAAGACAGCATACAATTCTATATAGGATCTACACATACACTCCTATTGAATACATTTTCACTATAATCATGCTGTGTAGAAAAACTAAAATAAATAGGAGAAATCATATAACAAACCAAAACATTAAACACACCAAAAAAAATAATAATCTGCTATGTTCTGTGATTGAATTCCATAGTTCTTTCTCTGGATGTGGAAGGTATTTTGCCTTTAGATCATTGGGAATTTTTTTTTTCCAAGTCTTTTCAACCACAAAGAGAGTTGCTAAAAATATTTTTTTATTTTTTTTGATTCTTTTTATTTTTAATGTTCTACAGTCACTACCATAGAACTTAGATTTTTACCCCCCATCACCTCCCTCCCTCCCCAAGACAGCATGCAATTCTGTATAGGAGCTACACATACTCCATATAGGATCTACTATTCCCTTCTGCGATTGAATTCCATAGTTCTTTCTCTGATTGTGGAAGGCATTTTGCCTTAGAAGGCCATTGGGAATTTTTTTTTATGTCCTTGCAATGCTGTGAAGACCCAAGTCTACCAGAAAAGACTCTCGCACACTGTGGTTGTTGCTCTGCACAAAGTTCTCCTGGTTCTTCTCCTTTCGCTCAGCATCAGATCATATAAGTCTTTCCAGGCCTCTCTGAAGCCTTCTTGTTCATCATTTCATATAGCATAATGGTATTCCATTACATTTGTAGACCATAATTTATTCAGCCATTCCCCAATTGATGGGCATCCCCTTGATTTCCAGTTTTTGGCAACTACAAAGGGTGCTGCTATCAATATTTTTGTACGTGTGGGACCCTTTCCCATTTTTATGATCTCTTGGGGAATACAGTCCTAGAAGTGATTTTGCTAGGTCAAAGGGTATGCACATTTTTGTAGCCCTTTGGGCATAGTTCCAAATTGCTCTCCAGAATGGTTGGATCAGCTCACAGTTCCACCAAGAATGAATTAGTGTTCCTACTCTCCCACATCCTCTGCAACATTTATCATTTTCCTGTTCTGTCATATTTGCGAATCTAATAGGTGTGATGTGGTACCTCAGAATTGTTTTGATTTGCATCTCTCTAATCAAAAGTGATTTAGAGCATTTTTTCATATGATTATTGATACCTTTAATTTCTTCCTCTGAAAATTGCCCGTTCATATCCTTTGGCCATTTATCAATTGGGGAATGACTTGTATTGTTGTATATTTGACTCAGTTCTCTATATATTCTAGAAATAAGGACTTTATCCTTGAGATTAGCTGTAAAAATTCTTTCCCAATTTACTACATCCCTCAGAATTTTGGTTGCATTGGGTTTGGTTGTGCAAAAACTTTTCAGTTTAACGTAATCAAAATTATCCCTCTTGCACTTCATAATGCTTTCTGTCTCTTCTTTAGTCAAAAATTCTTCCCTTCTCCATAAATCTGATAATAGTCTCAGTCTTTATACCTTGATCGTGTAATCATTTGGACTTTATTCTTGTGGAGGGTGTCAGGCATGGGTCTATGCCTAGTTTCTGCCATACCGTTATCCAGTTTTCCCAGCAATTTTTGTTGAACAGTGAGTTCTTGGGTCCTTGGGTTTATCGAAGAGTAGATTGCTATATTCGTTGCCTACTGTGTCTTGAGTACCTAGCCTGTTCCACTTGTCTGCCCTTCTGTTTCTTAGCCAGTACCAAGTGGTTTTGATAATTATTGCTTTATAATACAATTTGATATCTGGTAGCACTGGGCCACCTTCCCTAGCATTTCTTTTCATTAGTCCCTTTGATATTCTGGACCTTTTGTTCTTCCAGATGAATTTTGATATTATTTTATCCAGCTCTAGAAAATAATTATCTGATAGTTTAATTGGTATGGCACTTGTATGTCTTGTTTTTATGTGTTGTCTAACCCCATTAGGAGAATATGAGCTTTTTGAGCTCAGAGATAGTGTTTATGCCTTCCATTGTATCCTCAACACTTAGCACAGGGACAAGTAGTTTCTGAGGCTGGTTTGTTCATTTCTTCTTGGTCCTTTCCTCTGTAAAGAGAGCTAGCCTTGGAGCCAGGTAGCCCTGACTTTGCACCCTACTGTTGGCACCTCACTCTTCTGCCTCAAAGAGGGAGTTTTCTCTTCCAGGAATTCCCTGCTTTAGTGACATCACCAGGCTCTCCCTTTCTGTTTTTTTCTCCTTTAGTTTTCATTTTGTTCCTTCCTTATTCTTTATTCTTCTTTGTTGCTGTCTTACAGAGTTTTCCACTGATAGTGTAACTTCTCAGATTCTTCCTCCCTTGTACCCTAGAGCAGTTTGTCTCCAGTTAAAGTTTTATGTGTTTTATGAGTAAAAGAAACATCCATGATGCTAAAGTTGTGGGGTTTTTACAGTTCCTCCCAGGGCTCTTACTTGTCTAACCAGCCTTTCTTCAGCCTCTACCTTGGCTGCTCAGAGCATCTTATTACTGGACTTGCTTTTCCCTTCCCTGTTTCCTCAGAATCCTCCTGTGGCTCAGGGTCTGTGTCCACTAAGCCTCAGTTAGTACCTTAATGCTTCCTAGAATGTGAGTTCATCTTGCATTGGAGCCCATGGCCACCTTTCTCTTCTGGTCTACAACCTCCCAAGTCATCTGTAGATGATCTCTGCTGGTGTTCATGGAATGCTTGCTCTGTCTGTGACTGCTGTCCTAGGTGCTGGACATCCAGATACAGCCAATGAAGCAGTCTGTAGCCAAGGAGTTTACATTTTAGCAGGAGAGAGTGACCTCGATTATGATGTACAGGATGCATTAAAGAAAATATATGTAAATACAAAGTAATCAGTGGTGGAGGGAGCACTGTCAGGAGTGGCAAGCTGTAGATGGTGGTGCTTGGGCTATAATTTGAAGAGAGGAGCTCTTTGAGAAGGAGTGGGAATGTATTTTAGTCAGGAGGGAGCAGCTGGGGCTGAGGAAGGAAGGATAGTAATATGGAGAACAGAAGCCACCAACCTAGCCTTGTCACATTTCATTGGTGCTGACAATAGTACTGAGACCGTCTTGCTGTCATCCCTTCAGGTCCTTCTGTGACTGGGCCATGGTCAGATAAGGCCACATAATACCAATATGTGGTCCCTTTCGGAGAATTTTCTGTAATTCATTTAAAATTCATGTTTCCATCCTGCCCTCATGGGGTAACTCTTAAGAACAGAAATTTCAAGCCAGTGGAGGATATAATTCATTCATAAATAGTGGCTCTTGTGATAGCATTGGGCCTCTTATTAGGGTCAGGCCTTTGTCAGAATTCTCTATTTTTGTGGCTTGTGATATATGTTATGAGTTTATTACTTTGATTTGTAGAGATAAGGATTCTTATACAATGATTCTCAGTGTCAGTATGAATTCTACCTGTAAAGTAGAAGCAGCAGGATGAGGGAGACATGACAATGATAACAAGGAAAAAAATAAGAAAGGTTGAGAATGCAAGTAAAGGTCATACTTGTCTCTGTGATGCTTCTCATTTTGCATTTCAGAATGTTTTTAAAAGTTGAAATTGTTCATCTTTAGAAACAGGAGGTGTCCTCGTCCTTCAGTCTTGAGCAGTTAACCATGTCTTCTGTTGGCATTAAGAAATGTGAGGAAGAAAATGACTTTCACTTGTCTGAGAGTAGCATTTCAGTGATAGAAGAGTTAATCACTGCTTGTTGTGGTAAGGAGCCAAAATTGACTGCTTTGATTTTCTTCCTAAATTAACGATTGATTATAGGCCACAGAAGATACCTATGGAAAAGCTTATCACATTGAGAGGCTTGGTGTGTTTTGTTTCCCTTCCAGAAGAAATTGATGGTTGCCCTATCATCATGGCTTGTGGACCAAAGTGCATTGGCAAGTCCACCTTTAATCGATACCTGATTAACCAGCTGCTGAACAGGTGAGTGCAGCGAGGGGCCTTGGTCATCCTCCCCTCACTCACCTCAGCTGGACAGCCCACAGGTACTAACTTGGGAGATTCTACTGAGGATTTAAAATGTTTTTTTTTCTCTTTGAAAGGGTAAACAGTTTAACATTTAAGTATGAGGACTGCTACGTATCTGTTGATTATTAATTAATTATTTGAATGAGCATTTTCAGGTTAAGTGATAGAGTAGGTGTGATGCAGCGAAAAAGATTACTGGTTTTACCTCCCAGCTCTGCCACTTAGCTGAGTGATCTTGGGCAGACTATGTGACGTCCCCTGAGCCACGGGGAGGGTGTCCTGGAGGACCTCTTAACCATCCTTTTTTGGCACTCACTCTGTGATTCTTTGATGTGTCCGTGGATTGAGGATAACTCTCCACCACTGTTGGTCCTGTTTCCTGTCCCCTGTGCTTTGACTTCGTTTTGGTGCCTTGCCTTTGGGGGCTGGCTCCTTCCAGGGGAGTATGTATTGCATTCACTCTTCTTTCGTGTTATTTATGTCCTTGTCCTTAGGGGTCCTGCCCTCAGGACTGGGGGCCTTCTTTTACATGTTGGGGTTCAGGATAGCATTTGAGCTGTTTAATGTCCCTGTTATGGCTAGTCTGATAGGTTTTGCATAAATGCTTGTTAGTAAATGAAGAAAGCAGGAATAGCATTAGGGACGATCAAAGCTGCTGGAATGTTGTGAGGGAGACTTTAACAATTCTTGGATTACATTATTTTTAGTCTTATGGTGCCATAGTGTTCTCTATGTGTGATTGGAGGAGGGAAAGGGAGGGGGTAGAGACGGAAGGGAGGGAGGGCAGGGAAAGAGAACTAGAGCTTATTGCACTTGATATGTGTGGTTGCTCTTCACCTTTGAAGCATTACACTCTCTTACTACTCTCAAAAGTCAATATTTATCTTTGGTACCTGACACTAAGTTAATATGCTATTCAGGCATATTATGTAGAATTATAAAGAATTAGTCCTTTCTATATAGTAATGATTTTCTTTCTCTTTCCCCCCCCCGCCCAGTATTCCCTGTGTTGACTTTTTGGATTGTGACCTAGGACAGACAGAATTTACTCCTCCTGGTTGTGTTTCTTTGTGTAATGTTACGGAGCCTATTTTTGGTATGTATTAGAGTAATTGTTTTAAAGTCTTTCTTGCCAGCTAGCCATGCTGGCCTCCCTACTACTGCTGTCACTCCACCTCCATCTATTCAAATGCCTCTGTGCTAGGTACCTCCTTGCCCTAGTGTAATGTTAATTATGTTAAAGAGAGTTAAAGATCTTCTTCACCCATTTGTTTTGTAGGAAGGCCCGTGACACCTTTTGTTCATTTCTAATAAGGCTTTGGCTCTCCAGGGTTGTGATGCCCTCTGGCTCTGAAAAGTGTATACCTGTGACCAATTTTCTGATTAACAGAATGAGTTTCAGTAATTGATTAATTTATATGCATTTGTCAACTTGGATTATATTTGATATTTAAAATCTTATAAAAAAAAATACCCAACCCACCCCTGCTTTACATAGTCTGTGCCTGTTATGAGGTCTAAGGTATCCAGCTGTCTGAGCATCTTTGAGCCCATATGGAATTATGCTCATGTGAATGTGAGGCTCTCATTGCAAAAACTGATGACTTGTATTTCAGGAAAGGGAGCTGTTAGTATTTCTTTTGGGGAGATTAGTGGAGAGCAAAGCTTCTCTAATCCTTGTTTTCATCCTCTTAGGGCCACCATTCACTCATCAAAGGAAAACTCGAAAAATGGTCTTTTATGGTGATTCTTCTTGTGAAGATGACTGTAAGAAATACGCCGAGATTGTGAAGTATGTGTTTAGTGCCTATCAGAGAGAAGCGCCCCTTGTTGTTAACACCATGGGCTGGGTGAAAGGTAGGTCCTTGTGCTGTGGCTCTGCTTGTCTGGGCCTGCTTCTCCATGTCTGAATCAGTTATGGAGCAAGCAGCTGTTGCTTTGACTTAATGGAGTTGTTTTGTCTCCTTTCTTCCAGGTGATGGTCTTTTGCTCCTCATTGACCTTATTCGAATGCTGGCCCCTACGCATATTGTTCAGTTCAGTTCTGAACAGTGTCAAGATATGCCCCTACTCACCTCTGAATACATTGCAGGCATGGCAGGTCTTCAGACAAAAGGCAAACCCAAAGTCAAAACCAGGCATTTGGACTGCACTGAATCAGAGAGTTCAGGGGATCCAGACGAAGGGATCCAGCCCCCATCAATGGGACACAAACTGCTGCTTGTGCAATCTGAATTTCCTGGTGCTGGAGTTGCTCAACTAACGTAAGAAATAAGTGGCATCTCAAGCCTGGGGATTGGGTCTTTTCTGTCACGTTCTGAGATTTACTTGTTAAAATGGTGTCTATCTCTACGAAGTTCCCAAGTGCCTGCCGACATCATAGTTTTATATATTTAAGTAGTAGAAGAATTAACTTTTTTAAAGTAAATTTTTATTGCTATCCTGATTTTACATTCCTTTGGTTTCCCAATAAATCCCTCCCAAAGTACCTCCCAGAGAGCCATCCCTTAAAAGGAGAAAAAAGGAAAAACAATGTTGCAAAACTAACCCAGCACCTCCCCCAAACCTAACCTGACGGTTCTACAGTCATGGGCTCCCACTTGCTAAAGGAGGGGCTGTGCCTTCAATCTTTTCTTTGGTGCCAAACTTGGTCATTTTAATTTCACTGAATTCAGTTTCGTTATTCTGTATGTTGTTGAAGTCATTGTATGTGTTTTTGGTTTTTTTTCTGGTTCTGTTTGCTTAGAATTAGCTTATATAAAATCTCTCTAGTATTATTCATAGTGGGCAGCTAGCTGGTGCAATGGATAGAGCACCAGTGCAAAAGTCAGGAGGACCTGAGTTCAAATTTCACCTCAGACACTTGACATTCACTAGCTGTATGACCTTGGGCAAGTCACTTAACCCCAATTGCCTCATCCTGGGTCATCTCCAGTCGTCCTGATGAATATCTGGTCACTGGATTCAGATGGCTCTGCAGAAGTGAGGCTGGTGACCTGTAGAGCCCTCCCTCACTCAAAACAAAGTCAGGTGCAAGTCATGTCATTATTTCTCTGATGGCATGGTCTTCTTCGGCAACGAAAGAGGAACACACAGTAGTCTTCATATATACATTGATTCTTACAGCACAGTAATATCCTGTTATATTCAGGTACTACAACTTATTCAATCACTTTCCAATCATTGGGCATCTCTTTGCTACCACTAAAAGTGCTGCTATAAATATTTTGGTATATATGGGGCTATTTTATCATTGACCTCCTTTGGGCCCTTGGCAACAGTGGAATCAGAGGGCATGGCCGTTTTATCAACTTTTCTAGCAAATTCCATATTGCTTTGCAAGTGATTGGATCAGTTCATAGCTACACCAGTGATCCATTTGTGTGCCCATCTTTCCACAACTTTTCTAATATTGATGGTTCTCATCTTCCAATCATCTTTGCTCATTTTCTGGGTCAAGTCCATGAACATTTATTAAGTGCCTACCAAGTGCCAAGTTTTAAACATGCCAAGCGCCAAGAATACAAAGAAAGGCAAAAGGCAGTCCTTGCCTTCAAGGAACTCGCAATTCAGTTGGAGGAAAAAATATTCAAACAAGCAGGTTCAAATGATAAATGTAGGATAAATTGGAGATAATCACAGATGGAAGGGTGTGAGGTAAAAGCTCAGAGATATTTTGGTTTTATATTTTTCTCATGAGTGACTTGAAATGTCCTTTCGTACAGTTGCCAGTTTGCAGGTCTTTTGAGGCTGTTGGTGATAATAATGGTTAAAGAGCTAGACCTGAAGTGAGGAAGATCTGAGTTAAAATCCAGGTTCAGACACTTAACTAGCTATGTGACCCTCGGCAAATCACACTCCACCTCTTCCTCAGTTTCCTGAACTGTAAAGTGGAGATAATAACGGACTCTGCCTTGCAGGGTTGTTGTGAGGATCACATGAGAGATTTATGAAGCATTTAGCACACTACCTGGCATGTGATAGGCACTTAATAAATGTTCTGATTTGGTATAAAGTTAGGTTTTTTTTTTTTTCAGTTAAAAATCTTTTCCTTCTACTTTCTCCTATGCAGAAAAAACAAAGCCCCTTGCAACAAATACAGTCAAGCAAAACAAATTCCTGCATTGTCCATATCAAGAAAAAAAATGTGTCTCAATCTGCATGCCTGGTCTGTTAGCCCTCAGGAGACGGATAGCATGTTTCTGTCATAGATCCTCTGGTTGGTCATTGTACGATTAGAGTTCTTAAGTTTTTCATAGTTGTTTGTCCCTGCAATGCTGTTATTTTGTAGATTGTTCTCCTGGTTCTGCTCATAAATACACTATATTTCCCATAACCCTTCCAACAGTTGTCATTTTCAACTTTGCCAACCTAATGGGTATGAGGTGAAATAATTTGCATTTCTCTAATTATTAGTCTTCTATAACATTTTTTCATGTGACTGTAGATTAGATTTCTTCTCATAAGAATTACTTGTTCATATTCTTTATCAGTTGGATAATAACTTTTCCTTTGTATAAATTTGAGTTGATTTCCTGTATATCTTAAAAATGAAATCTTTATTAGAGAAATTTGATGCAAAGATTTTTCTCATTACCTGTTTCCCTTCCAATTTTAGCTGTATTAAAAAAAATTAGTATTTTATTTTTCCCCAGTTACATGTAAAAACAATTTTAACATTCATTTTTAAAACTTTGAGTTCCAGATTCTCTCCTTTCCTCTCTCCCCATCCCCCCTCATTGAGAAGGCATACAATTCAATATTGCTTATACATGTGTGGTCATGTAAAGTAATAATATCCTATTATTACATCCTGTCCCACTCCCTGTTCTATTCTTTCTCTCCTTTCACCCTGTCCCTTCTCAAAAGTGTTTTGCTTCTACTTACTCCCCCAATCTGCCTTCCCTTCTATCACCCTTCCTTCTCTTATCTCCACCCCCCTCCACCCCCCACTTTCCTGTAGGGTTAAGATAGATTTCTGTGCTCAATTCAGTGTGCATGTTATTGCCTCTTTGAGCCAGTTCTGATGAGAATAAGGTTCACTCACTTCCTCTCACCTCCCTTCTTTTCCCCTCTACCATAAAAGATTTTTCTTGCCTTTTTTATGTGAGATAATTTACCCCATTCTGCTGCTCCCTTTCTCTTTCTCCTAGTACATTCCTCTTTCATTCCTTAATTTTATTTTTTAGATATCATCCCTTCATATTCAACTCACACCTGTGTGCCTCCTGTCTATATATACCTCTTCTAACTACCCTAATTATGAGTTACAAATAATCATCTTTCCGTGTAGGGATGTAAACAGTTTAACTTTAATAAGTCCCTTATGATTTCTCTTTCCTGTTTACCTTTTCATGCTCCTCCTGAGTCTTGTATTTGAAAGTCAGATTTTCTTTTTAGCTCTGGTCTTTTCTCAGGAATACATGAAATTCCTCCATTTCATTGAATGTCCATTTTCCTCCCATTATGGTTAATACTTAGTTTTGCTGGATAGGGGATTCTTGGTTGTAATCCTAGCGCCTTTGGCCTGTAGAATATCATTCCAAGTCCTCTGGTCCTTTTATGGGGAAGCTGTTAAATCTTGTATTATCCTGATTGTGCGTCCACTGTAATTGAATTGTTTGTTTCTGTCTGCTTGCAGTGTTTTCTCCTTGACCTGGGAACTTTGGAATTTGACTATAATACTTCATGTTGGGATTTCTTTCAGGAGATAATCAGTGGTTTCTTTCAATTTCTGTTTTCCTCTCTAGTTCTAGAATGTCTGGGCAGTTTTCCTTGATAAAATTTTTTGAAAGATAATGTATTTTCTTTTTATCATGGTTTTCAGATAGTTCAATGAATTTTAAATTATCTCTCAGATCTATTTTTCAGGTCAGTTTTTTTTTCTAGTGGGATATTTCAGAGTCTTCTATTTTTTTCATTCTTTTGGTTTTGTTTTATAATTTCTTATTTTTCATTAAGTCATTAGCTTGCATTTTCTTCATTCTAGTCTTTAAGGAGTTCTTTATTCAGGGAGCTTTTGGATCTCCTTTTCCATTTGGCCAATTCTACTTTTTAAGACATTCTTATTGGCTTTTTGGATCTCTTACTATTTGGGTTAGTCAATTTTTTTATAGTGTTATTTTCTTCAGTATTTTTTTGGGTCTCCTTTACCAGGCTGTTGACTTCATTTTTCATGATTTTCTTGCATTACTCTAATTTCTCTTCCTAATTTTTCCTCTACTTCTCTAACTTCATTTTCAAAATCCTTTTTGAGCTCTTCCTGAGACCAATTCATATTTTCCTTGAAGGCTTTGAGTGCAGGAGCTTTGACTTTGTGGTCTTCTGAATGTGTGTTTTAATTTTCCTTGTCACCAAACTAAGTTTCTAAACTCTTGAGTTTTTTCTGTTTGCTCATTTCCCCAGCCTGTTACTTGACTTTTTAACTCTTCGTTAAGGTAGGGCTCTATTTCCATTGTGGAGGGTGAACTGTTTTAGGCTTCAGGGGTTTTGTGTAGCTGTTTTCAGAAATACTTCTTGGGACTAGTAAGTTTTCAGTTCTTCCAGGTTGGTATGATCTAAGGAGAGGCATTTACTTCCTCTCCTGGACTGTCTGTGAGTGACTACAAGTACTCCTTTCTGCCCTGGAACTGTGAGGAGGGTTCCCTCTATGCTGTGACTGCAAGGTCTGCTATGGTAGTGCTCCTCCTCATCCTGGGACTGCTACCTGGGACTGGGATCTGAGTATGGACAAAGCAACAGAATCCTGCCTCAAAGAGTCCTGCTAGCAAAGAAACCCCTGTAATCTCCTTCTGACTAGTTGATCAATCCCCTTTCTGTCTGTGGGCTGAGAGTTCCAGAAGTAGCCACTGCCATTGCTGATTCAGTCACTCCCAAAGTCTGCTCCTGGTTTGCTGGGGTCTGGGTTGTGCTGGTGCAGCCTGCCCTGGACTGCACTCCTCACCCAGGTCTGATACACCTTTCCTGCTGACCTTCTAAAATTGTCTTCGGCATCTGTGGACTGAGAAGTCTGGAAACCTCCAAGGCTGCTAGTGATTTAGTCCTCTGAGGCTTGCTCTGGGTTTGCTGGGGCCTCATCAGCACTGGACTGCTCTCCTCTCTGAGCCTGGTACTGGACCTTTCCTGTCGACCTTCCAGGTTGTCTTAGGCTGGAAATTTGTTTCACTGGCTTTTTGTGGGCTCTGCTGTAGAACTTGTTTAGAGTCATTTTTTGAAGGTATTTGAGGATAGCTTAGGCGAGTCTCTGCCTTTACTCTGCCATCTTGGCTCCAACCCCAAAATTTTAATTTTAAATAATCAATATTATTCCTTTTATTTTCTGCTATCCTTCATATTCTTTGTTTATGTGTGACTTCTAACCTCTCTTCATAGAGTTGAAAGGTGATTCCTTCCTTTTCTAATTTATATCACCATTTATATCTGTCATGTAGCCATTTGGAGCATATCTTGGTATATGATGTGAGAAAACTTCTTCTTTTCTTAGGTGCATTAGTTTGTTTCCTGTAAGAATTAGCTTTATTCACAGGCATAATTATCTGAATGCAAAATTGAAAAACATTTGTTTGGGCTGGAACCTTTGGACTTGTAGGAAAGGGTTTTTATTTGTTTTTTAAAATTTCTTCCTCTCTTTCCATGATGGAACTGGTAGAAATCTTTAAAATGATAAGCTGCAGAGAAATATACTGTATACTTGATTCTAAGGGAAAGATTTCTGTGGTTAAATTGTCTTGCTTAACTGGTTCTAATTTATTTTTTAGGCAGTGGCATAGCCCTGTTCTCCGTGATATGGCTGTGTTAGGTTACCTTGCTCTGCTACAGCCACCAGAGGCAAAACCATTCCTTCCACTACACCATCTAGTCCCCTTTCAGGTAATTTGAGTACTTTTGGGAGACATGGATCTCTTTATCTAAACTAGGTTCCAACCAGCATAACGTTAGGTACTTGGAATTGAGTCAGTTGAGAATTGTCTAAAAAATTACTGTACTGCCTTCTTTTGGGATCGTTGGTGACCCTGTTGGAGGGATGTACTCTCTGGGATCTGGATTCAGTCACTGGTCTTGATGATGTAGCTTTACTAGAACCATGCTGGCTCCAGAATTGTCTTTGTAGGTTTAGCTCTTTGAGGAGATTTGAGGAAATCTGGAAAGTAATGTCCTGTTTATTTTTCTTAAAGCTTTGGTTTCTAAGACATGGTTTAGTTGGGGAATGACATGTGATGCTTAAGCCAAAACTGATTTGCTCACAGCCATTTAGGTCATAGGATTTTAGTATTAGAGAGGGTTTTTCTCCATTTGAAACTTAGTATATGAGTAGATGCTCCAGTCATTTTTTTTATTTACAAGTCCAGAATATCCTTAAAACTACTTAGCATGTTAAAAAGAGATAATTTTAATCTGGTACCTTAGGGAAACTTAAGATCATAAGATGGGAATGTGTTCAGTCTGGATCTGTTCTTCTGTATATCATATTACTGTAGAAATGAAAATGGTTAGTTCTATGCTGCTTTAGGAGATTTAGCAATAGTAAGTGTTTCACAACCTCCCAGAGCGCCCTCAGACCACCACTCTGTGTTTCCTAGAAGGTAAGTGTCTGTCTTTCCTGTTGTCATTAGGTTAGCCAGGACTGCTGGTGTTCACTGACTGTGTTAATTCTTCATATCCCTCTGACTAAACAACTAAAGACAAAACAGAGCAGGGGCCATCATCTGCAGTTCATTACAGAGAGGGCATTGGAGAAATGCATGAGTATCCAGTAGGTTGATTAAAAAAATAAAACGGCTATTTCTGGGTGGAACTAACGGAAGGGCTTTATTTTCCAGATCCCCTTCAGTTCTGTTGCTCTCCGAGTTATTCACACTGATGTTGCTCCTACTCACACCATGTATACAGTTAATGCCAGCTGGATTGGTCTTTGTAGGATACTAGATGATGTCAAACAGAAAACTGATGGACCAGTTTTTCTTACAGACAATCCAGTCTGTGATTGTATGGGGTTTGGTAAGTGTACGGTGGTATCTTTCTGCTTCTCATTATTGAAATAGCCTTGGTTTTAACACATAGCATAATCTTTTTCGCATGTGAAATGATGAAAGTCTGTTCATTGAGATTGTGCAGGTGGCTCCTAAGTCATGTTTAGGGAGAAGCTGTATGTCTTTTTGGGTAGCCAGATGACTCACTCAAAACCTAGAAAGTAAAAAACATCATGAAGTATATCTGCTTCTTTAATAGGACTTGTTTGTATTGCTTCACTGATAGAGAAAAAAATGGACCTTTTTCTGATTGTATTACTGTGGATATGTTGGAGTTAAGTGATTAGGAATTAGTCATTTTAGAATAAAGATAGACTCTTCAATAGAAAACTCACAGAATCACAAAATGAGAGATTTGGAGGCCTTCCCAAGTCACCTATGCCAACTTGCATATGGAAGGAACCCCCCCCCCCCCTTATATAACATCCTATTGTTGCTTCAAGCCCCTTGTGGCTGGCTGTCCTGTCTCCTGACAAGATGGTTGCTCCCTTTTTAGTGAGGAGATCTTCCCTGACCTCTTTGCAGTCTCTGTCTCTTGCTCCTGGTCGTGCATGCCAGGGCCAGACAGAACAAATCCACTCCTTGCTCCCTGTGACAACTCTTCAGATGTTTGAGGACCCTTTGCTGTTCCCCTTGAATCTTCTCTTCTCTGGGACAAACATGCAGCAGGCCCTGATGATGTGGTGTCGAGGTCTTTCATCTTCCTGTTTAAGATGCTTTCTAGCTTGTCAGTCTCCTTAAACTGTGATGGCCAGAATTGCCCTCAGTATTCCAGATGAGGTCAGATAAGGGCAGAGAACATTCCTGAAAGCTGTACTCCTCCTGGCGATCCTGAGAACCTCTTAGTTTCTTTGGTTCCCATATTGATCATGCTCTTGAGTCAGTTTGAGCTTGCAGTCCACTAAAACTCCCAGATCCTTTTCAGAACAGCTTATGTCATATTTGTAGAATTGTGTTTTTTTGGTACCCAGGTGCAAGACTCTATGTTTATGTCTATTGAATATCTTCTTCCTACATTCAGCCCAGTATTTTAGACTGCCTAGACCCCTTTGCATCCTGGCTGTCATTCACTGTAGTAGCTAACCCTCTCAGCACATTGGGTGCACATGTCATCTCTGCCTTAATCCAGGTAATTGATAAGTATGAAGCTGTGTAGGTCCATGCATAGCCCCCTGGGGTCCTCCACTGGAGGTCTCCTGGCCTGTTGATACTGAATCATTCATTTCCAGCTTTTCTTTGGGTCTGGTCAGTCACCAGTTCCAAATCCTCTTAACTCCCTGTGTCCTATCTGATTGATCCTTGTCTGTCTTTCTAACTAATGAACAAGAAGAGTATGAGACACTTGGGCAAAATCTTTGCTAAAATGTAGGTGAGCTAAATCTGTAGCATTCCCCTTAGCCCCTTGAGTAATCCTGAGGACTCCAGGTTAGTTTGGGCACAACTCATTCTTGGTGATGCTGGCAGCTCTGGTATTCAGCATCCATCATCTCCCTTTAGTGATCTGCTCCACAGTATTCTCAGTCCCTGGGGTCAGGCTCTCTGCCTTTTCATGACACTTTGTCATGAATCTGAGTTCAAATCTCACCTCAGACACCTGACACACACTAGCTGTGTGACCTTGGGCAAGTCACTTAACCCCATCTGCCTCATCCTGGGTCATCTCCAGTCATCCTGATGAATACCTGGTCACTGGACCCGGATGGCTCTGGAGGAGAAGTGAGGCTGGTGACCTGCACAGCCTTCCCTCACTCAAAACAAAGTCAAGTGCAAGTCATGTCATTATTTCTCTGATGGCATGGTCTTCTTCGGCAACGAAGGACGAACACACACAGACAGACAGACACACACACACACACAACTGTTTTCTTCCCCCTTTTGCCTATCTTCAGTCTTGTAGTACTTCCCTCTCTTCTTGGAAAGGTCACTGCCAGGACTTCATTAATCACTTGGACCAGTTCTTTCACCTGGGCCTTCCTTACCTGGAGCACCAGCTCTCCACTCTTCGGGTTTGTCACTCCCAGTGCGAAGATCTTCTCTTTGTTGTCAGTGATCATCTCGTCCACACAACGCAGAGCTCTTGAGCCTTCTTGGATCCTCTGTACCTCAGTAATAATATGATCATATATGTGCATGTGCAGCTCTTCCGGGCCTTACCATCTTGGTTGCCCTCTAGATAGTCTCCGGCCTGTCAGTGCCCTGGATTGAACCCAGTGATGAGGCTGATGAGGGCAGCATACAATGGGATCCACTTAGAATATGGCCCTGGTCTTCGAGGCAGTCAGCCGCCAAACACAAGGACTTGTGTCCTCTACTAGGTGGGTTTCCCTTAGTTATCGATAGTTTTGTTTGCCAAGTGTTTAAGAGAGAACCAGCTTAGTGCCCTTGTTTTTAGACATTTTACGTTCATATAATTGAATAAAAGAGATAAGAATGATGTTTAAAATGCGTTCTGTAGTTCATCAGCTAAAAGATTCTATTTCCTATTTAAATTATTTTTTCAAAGTCCATTGTCATTACTTAAATGAGTATGCTATCTTTTTTAATAGTTGGTTTTGAGACCATTCTGTGAATGGAATTATTATCTTTATTATTAATTATTTTATATATTAAAGGAATTATCCGAGGGATCAGCATGGTGAAAAAAGTGTACTACGTTCTGACTCCTCTGTCCCATGAAAAGTTAAGACACGTGAATTGTCTGATGATTGGAAATATTACTATTCCTCATTGCATCTTCAAGAACCAGGTACAGTCCATGAAGGAGTTTGCTGACCTACAGCACTTACTCATCTACCTCTCAGTTTTTCTCAGAGTTAAACCAGGTTCAGGTGAGAGGCATGCTACAGATAATGTGAAGAGATGGAGATGCAAAGGAAGTGTGGGTTTCATTCACACAAATTAGAAAGAATATTCCGTCTGATTCGGAGTGTTGATCTCTAAACTTTGCATTATAGCTTGTAGTTAATTTTGAAGGAATAAAAACAGGCAGATAGAAGAGAGTGGGCTTCTCTAAGGGAAGGAGTAAGGAGAGAAATTGTATGAGGTGAGTGGAGAATCCCCTTCTGACAGTAGTGGCAGAGAATTGGAGAATTAAAACAGGCCAGCATCCTAAGAACATGCCAGCTGCCATGCTGGGTCATTAGGTTGTCTGGTGGCTGGTTGAGCCACTCTTGCAGAATGTCAGTGACTTCAGGGGGTCTCATGGGAGACTAACATTCTCAGGGTCTAGAAGAACTGAGTTCAGATTCTGCCTGTGACTAGGTCAGACTTGTGATGATCACTTCTCTTAGGAAACTCTTGAAGGCTTACAAATGAGTTTGCTGATGGGGTTAATGTGAATGGAATGATGAGTCTGTGTCATAGAGGGGACGGGGCTGTGCCAGGCAAGTCTGTTGTAGCTGTTGCAGAGTTTTCCATTGAGCCCTCCCCAGCTGGGTGTCCCTCCTGTTGGTGGGGGAGCCAGAGACTGGGGAAAGTGGCTGTGTGGGACTTCTCCATCTCTCACAGAGGCTGCCCTGCAGGGAGGAGGCTACACACTGTGAGACTCAATGCATTTTCATATTTCCTCTCTGTATCTTTGTGTTTCAGCCCAAGACTGAGGGGGAGATCCCTTACGTTACTTCTGAGTACAATTTTTCTATTTGGGGAGCAGGAAAACTCAGAGTCAGGAAACTCCTTCAAAGAAGAGAATACCTTTAATCGCTATTGAACTTGTCACCGAAGAATTAGCATGGAGCTCTTGGTTTTAATGAGGGAGGGGGATGCAAAAACTTGATGCAGTTTCTCTTGCTGTGTCAGTAGTGTCCGTTGGAATGATGTGAACATTTCTCCAGCCAAAATGTTGTTAATAATTTATAAACATTTTTGTATTAAAATATTTTCTGAAAATTCTTCTCAAAATTGCATGTGATCTGAAGTGTAAGAGGGCATCCCCCAGGCACAGCCAGGGAGCCAGACACTGCAGGAGGTTGGGAGACTTGGTTGAGTCTGGGCTCTGCCCTGGACTGCATGATCCTGGACTTGGACCCCTCCCCTGGAGAAGGATGGGTCTGTGCCAGCCATACTGTCTGAAGTTCTGATTTGTGCCTCCTCTTTTCACCGATGACATTGCAACTTACTAACTTATAATAATGGCTTTTATTTCTACGGCATTTTAAAGTTTGTAAAATATTTACTACAACTGTTTGAGGGAAATCGTGTCTGACACATTTTCTCCATTTTATAATTGAGCAAATAGTCTTTAGGTCAAGCAATTTGCAGATGGTCTTGGAGCTGGCCGGGCTGGTCTGCACCTGAAAAACCAGATCTTACTGCTTACTCCTTGATCAATATTCTTAGCCCATCCTGCCTCCTCATACGGTTCATTATTCAGTGAGCTCCTTCATTGAGTTAGTCCATATTGGAATAAAGTCCAAAAATAGGAGATTTGGGCCAGTAGAGAAGGAAGAAAGATGATTGGAATCACACATCAGGAAATCCTGGGCTTCCTTTGGCATGAAGATAGACCCCTGCCATCTTGTTTAATGTGGTGATTCATATGTATTAGATACCCATATTGGGTCTAGCTGCTCATATTCTGCATTGATGGAGCTAATATCCCTTCTTAATTATCCTTGACTACGTTGTGTTCAATGTCCTCTACTTTTAAGTAGTTAGAGCATATTGTCAGCCATCATGAAAGATTTCAGGAATCCTCAGTGATGGCATGTCCCACTGACATCATAGAGCCCAGCTTTGCTTTAGTAAATTGATGGTAGTCATGAGTTACTTAGCCCAACACCTTGTTGTCTGACAAGATGGGCTCTCCCAGTTTAGCTAGTGGCTTCATGGCCGCCAGACAGGATGTGCTTTGGCCCCATTTGATAGGACCTATCTGACATTGTGGTCCACCGTCATAGTCTTGGAGACCAGGGACATCCTTTGTGGTAATGAGGCATCAGAGTTAGGATTTCCATGGAAGAAGTTTGCTCTCTTGGTATGGGTTTTTTAAAAAACTCTGTGACTGATCTAGTATAACCTTTGAATAAATGGAATTAATGTTTTTTCATGTTTTAGCAGAAATAGATGGAATAAATTGCTTCCCAGTATTTTTTTTAATTTTGTAGTTTGATGCTTGTTGGCATCAAGTCCAAATCCTGAAAACTTCTGTGTATCTATAAATATTGATTTTGCAGATGATAGAATTATTTACTTTAAAAACCCTAGTCAACCAGAGATTAGTTGAAAGAGTTCAGCAAAGTTGCAGGATATGAAACAAATCCACATGAATCATCAGTATGCCTGTATGTGTTCCTCTATGTTGCCAAACCAACAAAACCCAGTAAGAGCTCAGTGAAAATAGCTAAAAACTATAAAATGTTTGGTAGTAAGTACATCTGCCAACATACATCTAGAAGTTATATGAATCCAACTATAAAAAAAACTTTTTGCAGAAATAAAGACAAACCTAAACAATTAGAGAAATGTTAATTGCTCGTGGGTATAAAAGCTATATAAAAGCCTGTATAAAATGATAACTACTACCTAAATTAATTTTCTTATTTAGTGCTGTACTAATTAAACTACCAGAGGAATATTTTATAGAGCTGGGGAAAAAAATAACAAACTTCTTATGGAGGAACAAAAGGCCAAGAATATCAGCGGTAATAATGAAGTAGGAAGGAAGGATGCCTCAGTGCCAGGTTTTCAAATGTACTGCAGAGCAGTCTTCATGAACATGATTTGGTCTGGTTGAAAAATAGGTTAGTCAGTGAAACAGATTAGGTGCACCGTACACAGATGCAAACAGCAGCAATTAACCTTGATTAATCCAGAGACTTTGGTTTACCGAGTGCTCACTACATGACGAAAACTAGATAGCATATAGAGTACATTCCTATTACTTGATACCATATGCCCCGATGAGGTCCAGTGTAACACAAGGCCTAGATTTAAAGATCACATCATAAATTAGAGAAATGAGGAAAAAGTAGATGTTAGGTGTACAGCTAGAGGAAGACTAAATAAACAAGTGACCAGGAGGGTCACAGAAGATAAAACGGACAATTCTCATTATACAAATTATGTGCAATTTAAAAAAAATGTGTAAAAATGTTATAATTCGAAGGATAGCAGGTAAGTAGGGAAAATATCTTAAGCAGGTTTTTCTGGTAAAAGATCCCATATTCAAGGTTTATATGGAACTGATTCAAAATTATAAAGCTAGGAGACTCTACAGTGCATAGAGCATTGGACCTGGAGTCAGGAAGACCTGAGTTCGGATCCAGCCCCTGACACACCACCCGTGTGACCTTGGGCAAATTACTCGCTTCCCTTATCTGTAAAATGAGGAGAGTAGTAGCACCTATCTCATAGGGTTGTTGTGAGGGTCAAATGAGATAAATATGTAAGATGTTTTGTTAACGTGTTATATGGTAGTTACTTTAAGATCCGTTTGATAAATGATCAAATATATGAATAACCATATTAAAAAAAAATCTTCATTTACTAGTAGAGAGATGCATGCTAAAGCAGCTGAGGTCCTACCTCACACCCTTCAGACCGGCAAAGTTGATGAGCAAATAACAACTGTTGAAAGGGCTGTCAGAAAACGGGCACATTAGTGCACTGCAGAGCTTAGAAAAATGATCCTGCTGTTCTGGAAAGTTACCAGGCTGCATATTTGTCCTTTGACCCAGTTAGTCGGTAGGCCTGTACCATAAAGAGATCAGAGGCAGAAAGGACTTACATGTACAGGAATGGAGCATTTCTTTTTATGGTAGCCCCAAATCCAACTATGGAGCTATCCTGTTAGGGAATGGCAATACAAATTAAGGTGTATTGATGTAATTGAATTAGTGTGCCAGAAGAAATGACAAAAGAGCTTCAGAGGGCACGGGGAAGACCTTTGAACTGATACAGAGTGAAGTAAAACCATTTATATGACAACGTTGAGAAATACAGCTTTGGAAGACTTCAGGATTGATCACTTCATTGATAAAACCAAGAGTCCAGAAGATCGAGGATGGCACTCACTACTCACCTGTTGTGAGAGAAGTGATGAACTTTAAGTGCATTGGGCATAGCCAATGTGGGCACCTGTTTTGCTGGAGTAGGCATGTTTATGATGAGCATATTTTAATTTTATATTCAACAGAAAGGACCAAGGGAAAAACAGATTATGAGTGCATGTAAATTTTATTTTTTTTCCAAAATAAAAAGAATGAATATATCATGGAGGTTTATTGGATAAAATTCTGATCAACTGAAAGGGACAAGATAACAGTAAGTTAACAAATTGGAATATGGATGGTATAAATACTTGAACACTGTAAGAATTTTAACCAAGACTCTGCTCTTTCATTATGAATCTTGAAAACAAATCTTCTCATATTTGTTTGACATAATTACTGTTAATCAACAAACATGAGTCACTGGTTGATCCTTACTGGACAAAACATTAAGTAATGACTGGCTTGACTTCTCTCAGCTGTAGTATATGAGGTGTATCTATTAAGTAATGATTTTTTTTTTTTTTAAACACAGTAAGAGCATTGTGTTCACACCATTGAACCCACATAAAATAGTCTTTACTTGACCACTGATGATGAATCATCCATATTGGGCTATCAGCAATTTTGAAAATGGATTCCAGAAATCACTGACCTATCTTGGGGAGATGTTACAAGAGATAACTGTCTGAAGGGCCTACCTTTAGAATGAGGAAGATTGGGTCCTGTGACGCAACCAGCCATGTGGAAAAATCTATTAACCTCTCTGTACCCAAGGCATATGGGGCTAGTAGAGAGTTCCCTACACTGATCAAATCATAGGTCTGGACCAAAAGTGGAAACAATCCAGATTCCAAAAGTGGAAACAATCCGGATTTTGAGTCAGGACACCTGGGTTTGAAGTTGGGTGTGACAATTTGTGGGACCTTGGGCCAATTACTTCCCCTTTCTGAGTCACAGTTTGCTAGTCAAAAATAAGGGAGTTGGACCAGATAGCCTCCAAGACGTGAGGGTTGACCCTTGAGCTGCGGGATGTTAGTTCATGGATGTCATTGCTCAAACCATTTTGGAAATTCTCAAAAGAATGGATTTGATTTTTCAGTTACGGCCTAAAGTTATTTGAATTCAAATTTAATAAAATAACTTTTTTTCCTTGTTCATTTTTATGCTTATACACTAACTTGGAAGGTAATATGAAAAGAACTCCCTAACATGTTTGGAGTAGTGGCCATGCAATTTAGAGTATATACATGGCCACCTATTGTCAGACCTTGAGGGAAAGCACTTATTTGGATGTATTAGTTCAGATTTCTTGAGAAAAGTCATTAGTTTGTGGACACTTAAGAACTGACATGATTGTGTAAACAAAAGAATTCTGTCACTTTTCAGGCATACCCAGTTCTTGGAGAGATCTTTAGACCAAGTGTTGTATTTTCATTTTCACTTGATCATATTTGTAGAATTATAGCATTGTCTTAGTGAGAAATTTTATAAAATGACCAGGTGGTCTCTTTTTTAAAACAAACTCTTGCAAATCCCTTCATGTCTGTATCCTAGCAGTTACCACCCAGTGATCCTGATGAGCAGGGGTCCTGAAGAATTAGCGTAATTGTTACATGGATACACTCTTCCACTTAAATACTTTTAACTTTCCTGGAGCCTAATTTTTTATTTTCAAGGCCTGAGCCTTGGAGGATGGCACCTATGAAAATAAACAAAGTTACATTAGGCCGCTAGAGGGAGCTGAGCGTCGGTGATCCCTAAAGTATTTGTCACTTGCTCTCATGGCTCCTTAACTAGCAGGAGACTTGACTGGAATTTCCCAAGGGGGTTCAAGAACTTGCTTATTGGCACTAATGAATGCATTTAAGTCCTAGGGTGATTGTGATCTCCCAGGGAGTCACTGTGGTCTTTTGAACTTAATAACGTGTCAAGGGATGTAAAAGGCGATGTTAATGTTCTATATTTCAGTAATTGATCACCAGCATCAGAAATAAATTGAGTATACTTGAACTAGGGATGCCGTCATTCCCTGTTAATATCCATATGTTAATAAAGGAGAAGGAAAAGCTCTTCCTATTGGATAATTCAAACTGGTTGTCAGTCATCCTCAACTACTCACTTTGTCCCACTCCTATAACCAATTTTCCCAAGGCCTGTTGATTCTACCTTCAAAACATTTATTGTATATGCCTCCTATATTTCCATCCTGGGGCGGGCCCTCCTCACCTCATGCCTGGATTATTGCAGTAGCCTGCTTGGAGTGGGGGGAGGGGGGGAGGGATTTGCCACAAATCTGTCCATATCAATCTATCTTCCATCCAGTCACCAAATTAATTTTCCATGTCAAGCACATACTTCACCCCTACCCCTATTCAGTCAACTCCAATGACTCTCCGTTGCCTTTAGGATCAAAAATAGAATCCTTTTAAAGTCCTTCATAACCTAACCCTTTCCTACCTTTCCAGTCTTCTTATACTTGCATATTTTTTGCAGTCCAGTGACTGGACCTCTTTGATTTTTCTGGAATAAGAAACTCCATCTCCCAACTCTGGGCATTTTCACTGTCCCCCATGCCTAGAATGCTTTCTCTCCTTGCCTCTGTCTCCTGACTTTCTTCAACTTCCATTGAAAACCCCACCTTCCTCAAGAATCCTTTCCCAGTCTACCTTCATGTTAGTGTCTTCCCTCTGTTGGTTATTCTGAATTTACCCTATATGCATCTTGTTTGTAGATAGTTCTTCCATGTTGTCTCCTCTATGAGATTGTGAGTTCCTTGAGAGCGAGGACTTTCTTGTGCCTTTGTGTTTGTTAGCATTGTGCTTGTCACACAGTAGCCTCTCAATAAATGCTTATTGCCTTTGATCTGCGTTTTACAAGATTTGTTCTAACCATCTATTTTAGCGTTCTAGTTCCTACTTTAAATGATATCAATGGATCCATCTGCTTCTTCAAAGAAAAATGCGTTTTCTGGATAGGTCAAAAGCTTTCCCTGTGTACTAGGAAAAACAGCCTTCACTTTCCCATCAGACCTTAAAAAATTCTGGGAACTGAAGAAGTACCCCCTGTCATGACTAGTTGGAGGGAAGGTGAAAAAGAGTTAAGGCAGGATGTGTTTATAAAGTACTTACAAAGTGCCTGGGTACGGGAGGCACAAATACAAGCAACAAGAAAGACTCTACCCTCAAGGAGCTTACATTTTAATGGAGAAGACAACACACCAAAGGGAGCTGAAAAGATGAAAAGAGAAGGAAAGACGGTTGGTCTGAGCTCCTTTCCCAAATAGTAGTTCAGGTTGCTATAGGAGAAGGAGGCCACAGGAATGAGATGATGTTGCAGGATGAGAAAACAGTGGAGAAGGAGCCCATGGGAGCTGAGGGAACTTGTCATGGTGACAGATTCTGAAGTGTCAGAAGCAGAACTGGAAGAGGAAATGGATGAGAAATAAGGAAGTGGTTGAAACAAAGTTTGAGATGCTTTAGATCTTGGTGATTGAAATCAACTTCTTGGAGTAATGTACCATGGCCATTTCTGTACAAGTTATCACCTCAGCTAGATTTGTAAGCTCCTGGTGGGGGAGAGTCTTTCTCTGTGTTCCTCACACAGTAAGGCTTAACACAGTACTTTCTAATGGTCAGAAATGGGATCTGTACGTTGCAGATTGGAAAGGATGGGTTGGGTTGTTTTCTTTAGTATTGTTTTTTAGCAGACTTTGCACAATGATTTATCAGTCAAAAAAATTAATAAGGTCTTAGGTGCCCTCGAAAGAGGCAAAGTCCTCAGAACAAGGGAGTGATGAGCTTTTTGTCCTGCCTGCTCTTGTATCATGCCTTCAGAACTCTGTCTGGTGTTGTGGTCATCATGACTTTGGAAGGTCTTTTGTCAGCTATATTATTCAAAGAATGACTACTAGGAGGATAAAGGGTCTTTAAAAAAATGCCACGTGAGGATTGATGGAAGGATTGATGTGGGTGTTTTGTACAGAGAAGACATGACAGCTGTCTGTGAGTATCTGAAAGAGCTGACATATGGAAGAGGGACGGTAGACATCTGTTTGACTCCAAAAGATGCAATGAAAAGAAGCAATGAGTGGAAATTGCAGAGGTAGATTTTGGCCTAAGGTAAGGTGTTTCCTTACAATTTGACCCATCCAAGACAAATGAGCTGCTTTGGGAAGTGGTGACAGTAAAAAATGAGGTGGGCTTGGAGATTCTAGTAGCCTATGTTGAGAGCTGGAAGGTCAGTCAATAAACATTTTTGTCATTTGATAAATATTTATTGAGCACCTTATATACCAGGCACCATACTAAGTGCTGGGGATAAAAACAAAGCAAAGGACGGCCCCAGCCCTCAAGAAACTTCCAACCTAATGAAAGAAACAAGCAAATGTACAATAAAGCCGTGTACAGGACAAATGGGAAATAGGAGGGAAGACTTCCTGCAAAAGGTGGGATTTTAGTTAGGACTTAAAGGAAGCCAGTAGGTGGAGGTGAGGAGAAAGGACATTTCAGGAGTGGGAGCTGGCCAGACAACATGCCCAGAGCCAGGAGATGGAGTATCTTGTTTTTGGAACAGCCAGAAAGCCAGTATTACTGGATTGAAGAGTACATGGTGGGAATTCAGGGGTAAGAAGGCTGGAAAGATAAGAGAGTGCTAAGTTAAGATGGTCTTTGAATGCCAGGTGGGGGATTTTATATTTGTTCCTGAAGGCAATAGGGAGTCACTGGAGTTTATTAACCACAGGTTAACATGGTCAGACCCACACTTTCAGAAAATTGCTTCGGTAACTGAATGGAAGCTGGAGGAGAGTGAGAAGAGACGTGAGGCGGATGAACCTTTGTGGTCCAGGCATAGGTCTGACAAGTGCCTGCACCAGGGTGGTGGCCAAGTCTAAGGAGAGAAGCAGGCATCTAAGAGAAAGAGGTTACCAAGGTACAACTGATAGACCTTGGCAATAGCTTGGATGAGGGGCTGGTGAGAGAGTGAAGACTTGAGAATGATATCTCAGTGACTGGAAGGGCCCTCTATGATAATAGGAAAGACTTTGGGGGAATGATAGAGTTCTGTTTTGAACATGTTGAGTTTAAGGCATCTACAGAACATCCAGTTTGAGATGTCTCTTGGGCTGTTGGAGATAAAAGACAGGAGGTCAGCGGAGAGATTAGGGCTGTTATCTACTCTGCAACGCCAAAATTTGTTCCTTTACTTGCAGGGAAGTGTGCACTCTAAACTTTTTAGGATTCAGGAAATCTGTCATTTTAAAAGCCCTCCCCTACCACCCCCCTCAAGGAAGCAGACTTGGTGATACCCATTCCAACTGAAAAAGATATGAGTACTCAATTCTTAAAGGAGGTGAATCAAATTTGGGGGCCAAGAGAAGACCCTCGAGATCTAGGGTCCTATCTCATAACTACACATGGAATATAAAGAGAATGGCAGTGCAGTATAGTGGATAGGGAGGGCACTAGATTTGAACCCAGGAAGAGCTGGTTTCCTGTGTGACCCTGGGCAATCCACATAACTGCTCTGGGCCTCAGATTCCTCCTGGGTAAAATGACAATACTGACCTAGATGACCTCTGAGAGGTCTCTTCCAGTTCTGAACTGAGGATCTTATGGTCATTCAGATACTCATCCAGGTCTAAGTCTGGAATCCTAAGAATTCTTTATTGGCTTCAGTAATCAGGGAAGTGAGGGGGCTTGGAACACATGACTTCTAGTTGTCTTCAGTTCTAAATCTATTTTATGGTCCTGTCCAGCTCATCCTGTCCCATGATCCTATTAGTTTTCTGTTTCTTCCTCGGTTTCTTCCTCTGTAAAGTGACGGTGTTAGATTGGATGAACCTAAGGTCCTTTCTAGCTCTAAATGTGGGCTGCCTCAGTTTCCTCCTCCATAAAATGAAAGGGCTGAACAAGATGACCCTTGGGGGCCCTACCTGCTCTATGTTGTCATAGCTCTTTGAAGCTCATGGGTGGCTTTTATGTTAATTTTCTAACAGACCTCAAGGAAACTCCATGAGTTACCCATTCCCTGTCCCTCTTGATAGCATGTTTGCAGATTTCACCCTCAAAAGTTCTTTTTGTTTTTTTTTTAAATCCTGACTCATTTGAAAACAGACAGAATCTGTGCCTACAACCCTCCCTTTTAAAGAGTTAAAGCTTTAGCTAATCCAGTCTTAATTCTCCCCATATGGTTGGGCCTGGCAGCAGAGAAAAGAGTTGGCTGACAATTCGAGCCTGAACAGTGGCTAAGATAAATATGGGGGCCATCTGTGCAGCTAGGGGAAAAAAAATTCATGTGAAGAACAGACAGACCCTGCTAAGTTAAACATATTTCCAAGACATTGCTAGGAAAAAAAGGAGGGGCTGAGAGTGGATTGGAGTAGGGAGGAGGAGGCGGGGAGAGAGATGCCAGAAAGGAGGCAAACTTGGTTGTCTCAAAGGGAAGGGGGTCCATTCCGAAAATTCTGGTGAATTGAATAAGCAGATCTGGAAATGGGGAAGGGAGCTAGAGAGACAGTGATGTGTCCAGGCGTTCCCACGGCAACCCGCCCTGACGCTGCTGTGATGCTCAGAACGCTGTGGTCTGGGTTTTTATAAAAGGCTGGAAAATCAGCTCCTGCGGGCTGCGAACATTTCTCCCAAGCAGGGGCCAAGGAGGTATCAGGCGGGTCTGAGAAGCTACCAACATTGAAGGACTTCCTCCTAGCTGAGGACAGTGGCTGGCTGGCAGAGGAGGGGCTTGGGGCTGTCTCCTGAAACTGTAGAGAAAAGGAGTTTTCATAGCCTCGGTTTCTGGATGCCTGGCATTTAGTAAGGGTTTGGTCGATGTTTGTCAAATTGAGTCAGCCAGCGGTGTGGAAAGTGAGCTTCACAGCATCGGTGCTTGGAAATGGACATGCTTGAAGCAGTGTCTGCAAGAACCATACGTTAAAATATACGGCACCCAAGGGGTCCTAAGAAGAAACAACCTAGCAGGAGCTGAAAGCTTCAAATCCTTTTGGCACAAAGACAGACCAGCTGAAGAAATCAAGGCTAGGGCTGAATCTGAGAGGAGACCTGCATCAGCATCCAGACTGCAACCTGGCAAAGCTGGGCTAGACTGGTCCCAGGTGCCTTTGGTCAGACAAGTCCAGAATATCGGGCAGCAGTGCTGTCCTGATGCCATCCTGAGTGGAGGGCTTTTAACAAGCAGGATCGGCTGGTTGGCACTCTCAAACTAGGGTCGCCCCTGGCTAGTGAGGTTCCCCTCCAAACCAGTAAAGGAGCATGAGTTCAGTGCTGACAAAATATGGATCTCCACCACGCAGCTGGCTCAGCCTACGCTTGGGAACCAGTGAGTATATTTTTACCTTATTTCTTTTCTGCCCCCCTCCCCCACACCCCATCTATCCCTGAAATAGGAGGTAGGACTCTGTAGAAAGAGAGTTTTTGGAGATGGCGACTGAATCTGATTGTTCTGATCAGCTGACCCAAGAGTAATCAAATTACTTTGATGGGCTGAAAGCACTTCTCTGCAGTGAGATTAATCGGTAGGGTGATGTGGTGAGGGTACAGAGGCTGAAAGCAGAGCTAGGGCAGACCAGTCGGGAGTAATGAATGCCCTGTTCTGGGAAGGAGGATGCAGTTACAGGACAGTTACTTCCTGAGCCAAAGGCAAGATACCTCTTGGGAAAAGCTCCCAGATGCCTCCAAGGTTGGTGACTGCAGTGGCTTCTCCAGGACGGTTTTGGTGCATCACAATGTGGCAGTGACAGCCTGTCCTTGGGAGAACGTTCTAGCTGCAAAGCTGACTCAGAACTACTTCTGGACACTCCAGCAGGGATGCTTAAACTGACTCCTACATCCTTGTTAGTTCGGTGTGTGTGTGTGTGTGTGTGTGTGTGTGTGTGTGTGTGTGTGTGTGTGTGTGTTGGGGGCGAGGCGGGGGAATGTGAGATGTCATGGAAAGCATTAAGCCCACCCCCAACAATAAACCACTATTTTGCGGATGCCTCTGTTATATTTTACTTTGCTTTCATTTCCAGGGACCCCCTTTACCCATAACAGAAATGAGATATTAAGCAACAAAACAAAATAAAACACCGTGCATTGGCCAGGTCACCATCATGTAATTCTCAAAAGATGGCCATAATTCATTTTCATTCACTTTCTAAAATAAAAATATGCAGGGGGGGGAAGAGGATGGCTACTAAATCAGTGACCCACATGGAAACTCCAGAGGTTGATTTGCCCTGGGCCACTCCCTTACACACACACACACACACACACACACACACACTTTAAGATCTAATGTGAGGAGACAATCTGAAAATGGAGTGATCTTTGACACTTCCAAATGCATTCAGATCAGAGCTCTCCTGGGAACATGCCTTTCATCCACTTGGGGCTGGCCTGAGGCTACAATGACCAAGGGGGCAAGTTTATCCCAGCTCTCAGCTGCCTCCATCCCCTGTTACCCCCACTCTCATATATAGCCACTTGGTGCCTACCTACTGTGCAGAAAATTCATTGGGTATCTCCCACCATCCCTTACTCAGGTCTCTTTTGGGCAGTATGCCAGACTTTTCCATCTCCTTTCTTTCCATTGCGTTTCTTCTTTTCTGTGTCCCATCCAGGCCCCAAATCTAGTCAAGGAAAGGGGAAGGGAATAAATATACCTACTATGTACCAGGCACTGTAAGCTAAGTGCCTTTTATAACTATTATCTCATGCTTACAACAACCCTTCGAGGTAGAGAGGCTGTTATGATCCCCATTTTACAGATGAGAAAACTGAGTCAAAGAGGGGTTAAATGATTTGTCCAAGGTCACGCAGCTAAGAGCCAGCTACTCTCCAAAAAAAGATTGATGTTGATGATATGAATATATTCTGAATCATGTATAATCAACCCCCTCTTTACCAGGTAACCTAAGTGTTTCTTACTGATGACTTCTCATATAACATAATATAGTCAGCAGCTCCCTTCTTTGACTATGCATAACGCCAACCCTATGACTAGGCTTTTCAGACTCTCATGATCTGTATCGTCTTGGTATCATCACATGAGATTATGCTTTCTCTTAAGATGCCTGACCAGGGCCCTATCTTGCCTCAAGGGTCAGAGGCTTCCTAAGATAGCCCAAACCAGTAGGGCTCCATTCTCTGGTCCCCTACCTCAGTGATACATCCTGTTCTTGGGATCTCTGAGATTGACTTGGACTTTCTTTGACCTGACTTTAAAAAAAAAAGAAAGAAAACTTCCCTAAATGTTCAACCGAAACCCCTGATGAGTGGAACAAGGCGGAAGCAGGAGACCTTCCTGGATGGGGCCTTCCCAGCTGCTAGTGCAGTTGATGCTGGTCACATGGTAGGGTTTTTCCCTTGTGTCATGTAGTTTTGCTGCTGTGGTGTGTGTGTGTGGGGGGGTTGGTGTTAGGGAGCCATGTTGGTGTTGCCTAGGAAAGATGCTGACACTGATACTGACATGGAACCTGGTACTGGTACCTGAATCATCCTGTCTAGGCCCTGAAGGACCATGGTCCAAGGCCCTTTGGTTCACAGTCTCTCCGGTTCATTGATTCAGAACTAGAAGGGACCTTCAAGGTCATCTACTAGAGACTGCTTTGTCTACCTTTAGAGTTGTAAGATTCTAGTGCTAAAAAGGACCTGGAGATGATTTCATCTTAACTGGATTCATGGATATTTTTTAAAGGAAAAAAAAGGATTTTTGATAAACGTCTTTTAACAGAATTAGTTGACTTTATAACCCCATTTTTAAATTTTATTTCAGAGAAGAGGTCTTTGGCATAAAGGTTAAGAACTCCTGTCTTCTAGGCCAACCCTTTCATTTTATAGATTGGGAAACTAAGGAAAACAAGGTTAAATGACTTACCCAGAGTCATACAGCTAACAAGTATCTGAGGTGGATTTGAACTTAGGTCTTCCTGACTCGAAGCCCAGTGCTGCCTCAAGTAGCTGCCACCTAGCTGCCTCAGTGAACCTAGTGATCCATCCAAAGAACCTGCTTATAGGCTCAAAGAATTGATTTGGATGACCTCTGAGGTTCATTTTATGATTCTGTAGTGTGGAACTTGGGCCTTAAATTAGACATGGAATGCCTGGGTGTCTGGTGACTGCTATTGTCAAATTATTAATCATGAACCCTGGTAGTAGAAAAAATTTGGCATGCATGACCAATCTGCATATTTATTAATTATATAATTTACTACTGTACTAATAACTACAGATTTTATAAAACACCTAAAATGGAAATAAAAGGGACCAGATAAAGAAGAAATGGTATTTGGTCCTAGAGTTAACTGGGTGCCACTAGAGTGGTTGGTGTGACATGGTTTGACCTGTACTTTTGTCGGTTGAGTGGATAATGGAGTGGAGTTGGGGAGACGACTCAGAGATCAGTTAGGAAGTCAGATCAGTTAGAATCAATTAGGAGAGAGGGGAGAGGTAAGGTTGAGTGAGTAAAGAGAGGGGTCAGATGTGAAAGGTGTTTGGAAGGGAGAAATGACAAGATTTGTCAACTGAATGCATAAGTGGGATGATGAAGAGTGAGGCTTCAAAAATGTCGATGAGATTATGAGCCTGGAAGCTGGAAAGATGGTGGTGCCCTGGACGGAAATCAGGAAGTTAGGAGGATGGTTGGATTTGGGAGGGAAAGATCATGTTGAGGTCTATGATACTGGAGACCCACCCAAAATGAAAGAGAGGGTCTAACTTGTATTCACTGGCCATTGCCTGGGATCAGGTGATTTGGGGGGAGCAGGGGGTGGTTGTCTTGGGGGATGAGGCAAACATTTTCCCCATGGCACCTGTTACATTTATTACTGTGGGTGCCTGAGGCATAATGGTTAGGTTATGTTTACTCTGAGAGGACCATACCTGGTCAGAAGGAAGTTGGGAGTGTGGGCGGTCAAGAGAGGCAATGGAATGAGGGAGTGAGACACTACCCATTTCCTTGTGCTCTGACTAGCTCATTATACAACCTTCAGCATACGGACATGATCCAATTTGGAGATCACCAATTGCAGGGAAACCCCTGCAATCTGACACCTACCTTTGACAAGCAGGTTCAGGTGACTCTGTCCAAGGGAAGAGATCCTGGTTTTGTCCCCAACTGGCAGGTGGCTCACTGAGCCAAGACCTCAAGTCTGAGGCATCCTAATTATCTATCCCTGAGTCTCCTAAGTGGTTTCCAGGAGCTGAGCTTTAGGACAGCTGAGGTCTGAGGTGATGATTGCTGCTCTCGGAGCTGAGAGTGAGATAGAGGAGGAATGGATAGACTTCCCATCTGGGGCAAGTATCAGAGGAACTGGAGACCTTGGGGGAAGGAGACCCAAGAGAATACACACACACACACACACACACACTCTCTCTCTCTCTCTCTCTCTCTCTCTCTCTCTCTCTCTCTCCTCGCTCACCTGCCCCATCTTTCTGTCTCTCTCTGTCTCTGTCTGTCTGTCTGTCTCTCTGGGTTCTCCATAGATTTAAAGATGGAAGGGATTTCAGGAGTCATCTAGTCCAATCTCCTAATTTTACAGATGAGGAAATTAAAGATTAGAAACCTTGAGTGACAGCTGAGCGGTTCAGTGGATAAAGCTCTGGAATCAGAAATGACAGAGTTCAAATGCGGCCTCAGACACTCACTACTCCCTGCAGGAGTAGTCAAATCACTTTGGGCAAATCACTTGACGTGTCTGCTTCAGTTTCCTGTAGAATGGCGATAATAATCACACCTGTTTTCCAGGGATGTGAAGATTAAGTGAGATAATGTTTGTAAAGTGCTTAGCAGACTGCCTGACACAGAGTGGACAATTCCTTTTCTTTTCTCCTTTCCTCCTTTATTTTTTCTCTTCCTTTCTTTCCTTCTTTCCTTTGTTCTTTCTTTCTCTCCCTCCCTCTTTTTCTTCCTTCCTTCCTTTCTTCCCTCTCTCCTTCCCTCTCCTCCCTCCTTCCCTCTCCTCCCTCCCTCCTTCCTTCCTTCCTTTCCTTCTTCCTTTCCTTCTTCCCTCCCTCCCTCCCTCCTTCCTTCCTTCCTTCCTTCCTTCCTTCCTTCCTTCCTTCCTTCCTTTGCTTCTTCCTTTCCTTCTTCCCTCCTTCCTTCCTTCTTTCCTTCCTTCCTTTCTTCCTTCCTTCCTTCCTTCCTTCCTTCCTTCCTTCCTTCCTTCCTTCCTTCCTTCCTTCCTTCCCTCACTGCATCCCTCCCTTCCTTCTTTTCTTCGTTCCTTCCCCTTGGTCACACAGCTAGCAAACATCAGAAGTAAGATTCGCACCCAGGCTTTCTTGACTCCAAGTTCAGCACTCTTTCTAGTCAGCAACCATTTAGGAAGCACCTACTATGTGCTGGGTACTGTGCTAAGTGCTAGGTACACAAAAAATGACCAAACCAGCCCTAGCCCCTGAGGTCCACCTAGCCCAAGCCAGCCCAGAGTTAAGTGCAACCCAAGAAGCATTTATCAAATGTCTCAGAGGGATGAGGTTGTAGGGGCTGCTGAGATCACAGGGAAGCAGTTCCTGCCCTCAGTGAGTTCCCATTCTTCAGGGAGGCAGCAATCTGTGCCTGGATAAGTAAAAACAAAACCAATCCAAAGTAGCCCCTTGGAAGATGTGACCTTGAAGTCATAGGGTCATAGATGTAGCTTGGAAGGGATCTCAGAGACCATCTGCTCCTCATTTTACAGGTGGGGAAGCAGAGACCCAGTCTGGTAGAGTCACAAGTAGGAGGGGTCAAAGGAGGGATTTGAACCCATATTTCCTGACTCCAACCTCAGTACTTTTCTAGTCATTTGTCTGCACTGGCTCCCTAATGAGAGTTTCTAGGCTTTTCTGGGCTTCACCAGGAGCTAGACTTCTAGTTTGTGAGCACCTGGAGGGAGGGAGTGTGTCCCATTTTCCTCCTCATCACCCTCAGTGACTCAACCCTGTGCCAGTGAGAGAACTCACTTGGGGTGAAACTGGGCCTAAAGCTGCATACTCCAGGACAGAGGCAGCGCTGGGCCCCACCTGGAAAGGGCCCCGACCATGAATTCAATGGAATTCTCATTGAATAGCTCAGTGGGAATGGAGGGGGCCTTGGAATGTGGCTCAGCCCCCATGGCCACAGGCCTGTGGCAATCCTGGAGATGGGTTTCCATCTTTTTCTCCTTCCCCAGCCCTGTGAAATAGCTAGCACTACAAGGCTGCTGGAATAAACTGGAGTAGACGGCGTCTGCGTTCCTGCCTGTCTGACCATGGGGAAACCACCTCCTCCTTCCTCCATGGCCAGAGATCAGCTTGCCAACTTCTCAGGATTGCTGGGAAAGCACGGGAGAGAGAGCCTGGCATGGAGAAGAAGGGAACCTGGTCTCCAGGTGTAGGCCTGGGGCAATGACTTCCAACAACTTCCCTGGGCACCGTTATCTTATTCCGGGAGCTGAACCTCAGCTCCTTTGACTAGAGAGGAAGAGCTCGCGTTGAGTCACCAAAGGAACCTGGAAATACAGGATTTGGGGAGAAGTGAGGCCCAGTGAGGAAGGAGTCCATCTTCTCAAACAGAGAAGTGGGTCAGTGCCCAGCCTCTCTCTTAATTCCTCTGGGAGCTAGGGAACTGATCATAATAACAGCTAATAATTATTTAGTGCTTTACTTGTCCTATCTCATTTAGCCTCACAATAACCTTGGGAGATTAGATGCTATCATTTCCCCCATTTTACAGGTGGGGAAACTGAGGCAGACAGCAGTGATGTGACTTTCCCAGGTTTACACAGCTAGTAAATTCTTGAGGCTGGATTTGATCTCAGGACTTCCTGACTCCAGACCCAGCAATCTGTGCTATTATTTTCACCATTTTACAAGTGGAGAAACTGAGGCAGACAGCAATGATGACTTTCCCAGGGTCACACAGCTAGTAAGTGTCTGAGGCTGCATTTGAGCCCAGGTCTTTTTGACTCATTGCTCTGTCTATCACACCATTTACCTTCCTGGTGGTTTAAAATAAAAAAAGCAGAAAGGAGAGGAACCATCTACCTCTTCCAATGGGGCTTCCAGTGGGAGAGATCATGGGGAGCTTTGGGAGGGTCTTGATGTGTCTGTCCCAGATAGATGGTGCACTGAATGGAGTGCTGAACCTTGGTTCAGGAAGTTCTTGAGTCCAGATCTGACCTCTAATATTTACTAGCCGTATGACCCCTGGGCAAATCACTTAACCTCAGTTTCCTCATCTGTAAAATAGGGATAATAATGGCACCCACCTCCTAGAGCTGTTTTGAGATCAAAAGGAGATATTTGTAAAGCTGCAAACCTCAAAGTGCTATGGATATGTTAGCAATGGTTATTACTATAGCTATCATCCCAGTTTTGGAGTATGGCAGCAGCTCTAATCCAGTAGAAGGCAGAGCTGTTTACCCATGCCTGCAACAAGGGAGGATTTTTTAAGAGTTATCTATGTACTGTGCTAGACACAAAAGTGAAATAGACACTTTCTAGAGGAGATAGCACACGCATACATACATATATTTACATATATGTAGTATATACATATAATATACAATATGTACATATTATATATGTGCATAATATAACTATATGTGATAAAATATAATGCCTGTATAATATAATATGTAATATACATCTATGTAGATATAATTTAATAACACATATATGATAAAAATACAATTCATATACAGTATAACATATAGTGTACATGTATATTAAATATATATAATATATACAATGATAGAATATATAATTTTAAATTTTATTATATGTTTTATACAATATGCAATATATGTTATATGTATACATATAGGTACATATGTATATATACATATATATACAGAGAGAGAGTGTGTGTTTTTTGAGAGAAGAATGGATTGAATCCATGATTTCCCTGAGACAGAGGACCTTCTACTGAAGTAGATCAGCACCTTCTCTAAAGCTTAAAGAGATTTAGAGTGTTGTCAGAGGACATTGAGCTGTTAAGTGCCTTGCTCTGGACATGATGTGGGGAGTGCAGGGATGGATTTGAACTCTGGTCTTTCTGGTGCTTAGATAGCTTGAAATGCTTGCCTGCCTGCCTGACTAGTCTATATGAACTCATGCAGACCTGAGAGTATTCCCACGCAGAGACAGGAGAGGAGATGCTGGGGTGGGGACCAGGGTTTTGAGGGAATGAAGAAGGAGCGATGTACATAATAAGGCTGGATAGATCGCTGGAACCAGGTTGTAAAGGACTTCTAGCACCAGAGGTTAGTTTGTATTTGGTCCTAGAAACAATAGGGAGTCATTGTAGTCTGTTAAGCAGGAGAATGACATGGTCAGCTGTGTTCTTTGGGAGAAACACCTCCTGATTGAGTGAGGATGAAGGCTGTAAATAAAGAACTTCATAGATGAAGCCTCAGTGCAAACATCTTCAATTTTTGGACTAGACCAATTTCATTAGTAGAAGGTATTTCCCTTTTGGAAAAATTATTCTGCATGAAGATTAGAGCTTGACCTCCAGGTGGTCTTTGGGGGTGACTTGAGACCCTTAAAGGGAAGTGACCTGTCCAGAGCCAACTCTCTATTCTCTGTCTTTACTGTCTGTCTAACAAATACTTATGAAGCATCTACTATATACAAGGTGCCAGTGAAGTGGGAAAAATGAGAGAATAAAGGGGGAAAGCATTTGTTAAGTACTTAGTAGATGCCAGGCACCATGCTAAATGCTGGAAAAATATAAACAAACAAAAAGAAAGACAGAGCTTGTCCTCAAGAAGCTTATATTTTAATTGGGAAAATGACACAAAAGGGAGATGAGAAGGGGTGGGGGTGGATGTGAATTTAGGCACATGATTTTGAAGGTTCACAGGGAATGAAGTGCAAGTAAAATCCTAGTAGTCTGGTTGAGGCAGGAGGGAATCAAGGAAGGCTTCATAGAGGAGGTGTTTCCTTGACTGAGTTTGAAAGGAGAAGAAGATTCTGGAAGGATGGCTTGGCATTCAAGATCTGCCCTGTACTGGCCAGGGGCACCAGCTGGCTGGAGGAGAGTGAGGGGGATCTGCCCCAGGTGCTGCCCCTGGAGCAGGAAACACCATCTGCTTCAAAGTTTACAGAGTATTTTTTTTTTCATTTTTAACACAGTTCATATCACATAAAACAATTTCAACCTTTGGTCTTTTAAAATATTTCTTTTAAAACATTTACAATATAGACCACAAATGAATTTTTTTTAACGTTATCCAACTGAGACACAAATAATAACTGTGTACACTAACTTCATAAGCCCTTGACCTAATTGTATCTACACTATTACTAAGACTTAAAGGACCCTAACTTATTCTTGTTGGTCTAAAGTCCTAAGTCTAATAGCTTAATTTTAGACTTAACCTCAGATGTTCCCCTACCAACAATCTATAATTTAATAGATCTGGCATTAAGCTTACAAAGCTTTGACTATAGGAAATTGCCACTAAGAGCAGGGACATTGCAGGGATACAATATCTCCCCAACTTCATGTCAATTACAGGCAGGAGTAGATTATCAACTTACATTCAGTGAGGCTTGGTTACAGAGTATTTTAAATGATATTGCTTTCAACTCAACAAACATGTATTAGCTACCTACTATGTGCCAACTACTGTATTAACCTCTGAGGAGATAAAGACAGTCAAGGAACTATCCCTGCATTTCTAGCTAGGTGGTTCAGTGGTTAGTTTGTGGGCATGGAGTCAAGTAGACCTGAGTTCAAATCCAGTCTCAGACAGTTACCGTCTGCCTCAGTTTCCTCAACAAGTAAAAGATGGTAGTAGCACCTACCTCCCAGGGTTATTGTAAGCATCAACCAAGTTAATATTTTAAAGTGCTTAGCAGTGTCTGACACATAGTAAGCATTTAGTATGTTTCCTTCCCTGTCCTTACATTCCAAGGGATGGGGAGGGGAAGACCTATAAATACATAGATGAGGCAATTAAAATGTACATGCAGTGATGGAGGAGGTATCATGCTATCAAAAGGGTGATTAGGAAAGGCCTAGGCTAGGGGATGCCTCTTGATCTAAGCCTTAAAGGGAGCTAAGGATTTCAAAAATTGGAGAAAAGAAGGAAAAGCTTTTCAGATAGAAGGGATGGCCTATGCAAACTTGAGGAAATGAGAAAAGGAAATATGTGTGTGTGCATGTATGTATGTACGTATGCACATACATATGTCTATGAAATAAAAATAGCATGTTTACCTATGTGTGTATCCATGAATATAGTAGAATTATGGATTTTTTTTAAATAAGGTTAAAAAAAAGTGCCAAACCTAATGTATTTTCTTTCTAACTCCAAAGGACTAATTCTGCCATCCTAGCAGAATCGCCTCCTTCCTCTCCAGCTGCTGTGGTGACCACATGCAAACACATGCAACCATTTAGAGGGAAGCTGGCCTGGGCTCGGGGTGAGGGGGAGGCCGGAGGGAGCCGCAGCCTGAGAGGCCCTTCTGGCTCCAGCCGCCAACCCTGTGGTTTGTTGGAAAGGGGCTGAAGCTGGTAGCATCCACCTAGAGTAGAGGTAGGCTCTATTATGTCAGCTGTCACCTTCTTCACTCCAGCCTCAGCCAAAATCCTTCTTCCTTGATCCCTTATACATGTGGTTTCTCTGCCTTTTTTGACGTTCATTTGTTCATTTGATGAGCACCTACTGTGTGCTAGGCACCGGGCTAGAATCTAAGGACAGAATGAGAAAAGGACAAATGAGAAAAGAAGCAATCCCTGCTCTCAAGTTTTTGTTCTAAGGAGGAGAGGCAACATGTCTACAGAAAAATCAATATAAAATACATAAAAAGTCAACGAAAATCATTTCAATGAGGACTAGAAGGCACTCACGTCTAGGAAGGCTGCCTGATACTGCTTTCAACTCCTACGTGATGTTTACTATTTTAGGCAAGTCATTTTACTTCCCTAGGCCTCAGTTTGTGACCTGCCTCAGCCAAATGATGGTGAGGTTCTCTCTTAGTTCTTGTTCTGAGCTGGAACTCCGTCCACATAGGCTACTGAATGCAAGCCGAGCTTTGTCCAGCATGAAATTCCAAGACCTGATTTTGTGTTCATCCTTGTGGGCTCAGGCTTTCCTGTGTTAGGATTCCTCTGCTCTCAGCTTCCATGTGAGTCCCTGTCCTTGGGAAGGAGGGAAAGAGGACTTGGCTTGTATCTCTTTACCACAGAGGGTCCTTGGTCCAGATGAATTTCAGCACTTGTAGGTAGATCAGTTCCTGAAGTGAAGGAAGTAACTAGAGCTTTGAAGATGAATCAAAGAGGAAATTGGAAACTGCCAGAGACTAGTGGAACTAGGACAGCATGGGGGTCATGAGTGAAGTCATGGGTGGGGTCATGGGTGGAGTCATGGGTGGGGTGCTGTCTTCTAGCCCAACCACCTTTTGGACTAACCAAGAATAGGCCAGGAAGATGAAACTATTCAAGGCATGTACTTAGGAGGGCAATCAGCAGAGATGTTGATGAAGGATCAGGTTGGATCCCATTCAGGTGGCTGGGTCCCATTTTTCCACAGGCTTCTAACTAATTTAGGGACTTGCAGACAACTCTGGGGCAATATGGCTGGCCTCCAGGCAGATGTGTCTGGAGTTTAGCATTTTGAAAATATGGTGGGAAACAAAAAAATAACCCTCCAGCTCACAATCCTGCCACCCAAAATAGACTTTTAGTTGAGATTCAACTGGCCCACAAGTGTTGGGGGGAGCTGATGCAAATGAAGTTCTTCAGTTTGTTTATCTTTAGCCTATAAACTGGATAGAAAGGAGGACAAACACACAGGCTGAGGGGACCAGAAACCAAGGGGTTCCGTCAAAACCATAGGGAATGTTCAATCTGGAAAAGGGATCATACATTTGGAGCTGCAAGGGATGGGAGAGGTCATCAGGCCTACCTCCCCTTGTTCTACAGATAGCCCCACAGAGGTGACATGACTCATTAACAGCTACTTTCCAGTACATGAAAGGAATTGAACTTGTTCTGTTCAGGCACAGAGGGCAGAAGAAGGAACAACCTGAAATCAGAGAGGCCCATTTTGACTTCAAATAAGGAATTTTCTAACAACTAGTGAAGTTAAGACAGCAAACAATTTTTAGCACCCACTATGCTCCAGGCACTGTGATGAGGGCTGAGGATACAAAGAAAGGCAGAAAGTAGCGCCTGCCCTCAAGGAGATTACAATCGAATCAGGGAGACCACATCTATGTATGATAAACATAAAGTCAAATCAAATCAATAAGAATTTAGTAAGCACCTACTATGTGACAGATACCATGTTAAACACTAGGCATACAAAGGCAAGAAAAAGTTGCCCCTGTCCTCAAGGAGTTCTGAATCTATTTTTTAATGGAGAATACATGTAAATAATTAGGTACATACTATACTGATAATATTTTCAGGTTGGCAATACATATATGTGTGTGTGTATATACATATACATATATATGTATAAAATATATAAATACATATGTGTGTGGATACACATACACAGAGAGGGAGAGGGAAATGGAGAGAGAGAGAGAGGAGAAGGGGAGAGAGAGAAAGAGACAGGGAGAGAGGAGAGAGGAGAGAGAAGGGCATGTGGATGAGACTAACAGATAGCAAAAGAAAGTGTCTACTGGCTGGTTAGATCAATTCCCAAGCTCTACCAATAGTATATTAATGTGCCTGTCTTTTCTCAACCCTGCCAGCATTGACTATTCCCATCTTTTCTTATGTTTGCCAATTTGCTGGGTGCGAGGTTACTCCAAGAGTTTCAGGAAGAGCAGTGCCCACCAGATCACATACTCTGCTCTCAACCTTGCCTCCTCAGCGTTCTTCTAGGGAAACAACCCAGCAAAAAACAGATTTCAACACTGATGTCTTTGGCACCATCAAATGGTTCCATATCAGAAATAGATATGGCTTTGTTAATGGAGATGCATTTCTATGTGCTTGTCATTGTGAGTCCCCTAAGAACCACAGAGTCTTTCCATATAACTTGCATAAAGTCAGTTGTCTTCCTCTACTAGAATATGAACTCTTTGGGGTAAGGAATAGTCATTATTTTGTATTTGTACTTCCAGGGCTTAACATGGCACTCAGTACATACTAATTTTTCATTTGATTTGAGGTTGTGAGAGGGAACATCTCTAGCAGCCGAGGGTGGGAAGTGGCATGGACTAGAAAGTCTCCTGCAGGTGTGCTTGAACTGAGTCTTGAAGGATGTCAAGGAAGCCAGGACTGGAGGTGAGAAGGTAGAGCATTCTAGGCATGAGGCACAGCTTGGCCAAAAGTATGGAATCTGGAGATGGAGTTGTATGCAAGCAAGCCAGTGTGGCTGGGTCAGAGTGTGTGGTGAGGAGTAAAGTGTTAAGAAGACTGGAAGAGGAGGAAGGGGTCAAGTTATGAAAGGCTTTTAGTTTCTTTTCACAGAAAAAAAAGTTTGATTACTGATTATCTAGTCTATCTCCCATCGGTGTGCAACTGAATACTGGACCTGCAGTTCAAGTCCTCCCTCAGACACTTAATAGCTATGTAACCCTGGGCAAGTTACCAAATCAGCCTCAGTTTCTTCCTTTGTAAAATAAAGGTGATAATAACACCTAGCTTTCAGGGTTGTTGTGGAAAACAAATGAGGAAATATATGTAAATTGCCCTATAAACCTTTCTTATAGACATGCTAGCTAACTATTGTTTTACAGAGAAGTAAACTTGGACTGGGACATTAAACACTTTCCGAAGGTTCCCCAGCTAGTGAGTGATAGAACCAGAAACAGAGCACAGATCCTTGGATTTCATTCTGTTTCTTTGTACCTGGGTCAATGTTTGGAACATTTGCTTGGTACTGGATCCCACCAGGGAAAGGGGATGTTGAACGCCCCAGAGTCTGGACCCTTTAGGCTATTATGTAAGTCAAGGCTTATGTTTTTGGCTCAAGGGACTTTATTCATACCAGAGGGGAATTGTTGTCTGGGCTGAACCTGGGAGCTCTGAGGAGGCCCAGTCTGCTTCTGCAGGGAGGCTTGTCACGCAAGGCCCTGGCAGCTGGCAGGGCCCTACTGGAAACAGACAGCTCCTGCCAATGCCTGCCTGCCTCCCACCCCCACCCCCAGCCACAGCTGGCTCTGTGCTGTGGGCCCTAGGGGGTTTGCCAGCAAAGGGGAGAGCCATTCAGAGTGGTACCAGATGACTTCTCACCAGAGGCTAGAGTGCTGCTAGAGTTCTGTTGGGCTGAGTCACCTGCTGGGGGTAGGGGTGGAGGTGTCCCCTTAGGGGACAACAGGGGAAACCATTCCTGGAGGGTGGGAGTAGAGGGTCAGCCTGGATTCAATCCAATGGGCTTCCCTTAGGGGAGAGGGTATGGCTTCATTGAGTGGGCACCTGTCAGCCATGCTCCAAGATGCCCTCCCCTCTGTAGGAGGCCTTTCCTAGTTCGTTCCCCTCACTGCTCCCACCCTTGATGCAATTCCTAACTCTGAGACTTACTGGTTGTATGGCTCCTTTCTTTATCTGCAAAATGCAAATAGTGATCTTTGCCCTACTTAACTCCAGTTTCCCCATTTGCACAAAGTCTATAACAGCCAGACAGTGGGTAGTGGATAGAGCTTGGACCTTTGATATTATGTGATTCCAAGGTGAAAGGATTAATTTTGTTCAGGCTCAGTGTCCCCATATGCAAAATTGGGGATAATGATGCCTGCCCTATTTATTTCACTTTCCACTTCCATACATTGGGATTAACAGTACTGACAGCTTACTTCATGGGATTTCTTTGAGGAAAGGGTTTTGTTAACCCTACTGTAGTTGTGTGGGGAAGGAAAGGGAGGTACAAGACTTGGGGATGGGGCTGGGGAGAGGGCAAAGGCTTCTTTTCAGCCTTGGTCAGGTTGAGATTGTACCTGCCCTCTCTGAACTGTCTGTCCTGCCTAGAACTTCATCTCACAGGGTTCCCCTATATAAATACGAACTTTCTGTGATTAGCTAATGGGCCAGTTGGAGAAAGGAAAAAAAGTGGAAGGGGGGAATGCCAGGTTAGGGGAGGGGAAATTGGGTAGGATGCCCTCTCCAGGGCCCTTCTCATCCTTCTTAGTCATTATATGGAGCCTCTGGAGCTAGCCAGCATTGGCTGTCTTACTTGCTAACACAGAGCTAGAGCCAGGGCCGGCCAGACATCTTGTGCTAAAATTGATGAAACCAGATCTTGATTTCTTTTGGGTACACTCTGTCCTTCAACAGTCCTTCCCTTCCTCTTTCTGTGCTTAGCAGGTGTCCTGTTTACACCCTAAACAACCGTCCTTATGTCACATTTCCTTTTTGGAAGGAAGTTTTGTTGTGGTCTCTTTTACATCACTGGTAATGGCCATCTCGGACAGCAGCAGCAACCAGGCATGGTGGATACTGCCTTAGATGTGTACTTAGCAAGTTCTGAGTTCAAATCCTGTCTCTGACACTTAGCTGTGATATCCTGGACAAATCACTCACCCTCTCTGGCTTTAGTTTCCTCATCTGTAAAAAAAATGGACCCAGGTTAGTTGAGGGCTGTTGACCTGAAAGCTTGGTTAAAGAAAAGGCAACAGGCTCAATGCATACATTTTATGATTTAATTAATTAATTAATCAATTCCCTATTAAGAAAACAGTAACATAATGCTTTATGGAGTCAGAAATGTTCTGGCTACCGATACAAAGAATTGGGCAGCCTTAAATATGTTTTAGCACAAAGAAGCGTTCTGTGTCCTTCAGATTTATGCTCTCCATAAGTGATTAACTAGACCATTAGAAAGGAATTTCTTAATTGCATAGGTTGTAAATGCAATAAGATAACAGAGTTTGACAAAGTTTCACATAGAAATTACGTCCCAAGATGTCTGTGTTTTCTTTACCATTAACATGCCATAACATAGTATATGTCTACAAATATTAAGACATGGAAAATGTCCCATTATTCAAGATAGTGTCTTAGGTTAAAGGTCTCTTAAGGAATGTTAAGTCAGCCCTGGCTGGCTTCTGTTGACATAGGAAGAGGCATTCTCTGAGTTTGCTTCAGAGAGAACAAAAAAATTATTCCAAAATTTTATATTAAACATTATCAGGACTAAGATCTTTTCATCCCTAAATCTATGATCTTATATATTCCCTCAACTCTTTAGGGAAATCCTGTCCCTCCATTCCCAGTCACAGTCATGGGCTTATGGATTTCCCACTGTGGAGAGACCTTAGAAGTCATAGTATCATCAAAGGAACCTTAGAGGTTATCTAGTTCATCATTTTATGGATGTAAACAGGTAAGTTCAGAGCCCCCAGCCTAGGGAAGAAATGTTTCAATGCTCCAGCCACTGAGCAGAAACTAGCCTCTTTGCTCTACTTCATCTAGCCATACCCTGCATTTCTCCTTTTTGCCCTCTCTGCTGTAGCAAACACTCAGAATGCAATCAAAGTCAGCTTACTTTCTAATATCTTTCTTTCTCTCTTGCCAAGAGTCACCCCTTGCAACAAATAATAAAAAAGAAAAAGAAACTATTATACAAATGTGAGCTGTTAACGATCTGAAAAGATGTCCTATCCAGAGCAGTCCAGGTTCATCGGTCCATTGTCACCATTCTCATTTATTAAAAGGAAAAAAAAAATCAGTTCAGCCAAACTAATTACCACATCCACCAATTAACATTATATTCAGTGTTCCACAGCCTGAGTTTCCCATTTCCTTAAGGTACCACCAATGCAGATTTACAACGCATCTCCAACACACACCTTTCTTACAAGAGTCATGCTCTTTCCATTAGCCAATGCTGATTGTCACCTAACATCACAAAGCAAATGATTCTTCCCTGTCTTCTTTCTATAAACATTTATTAATGACTGAAGGTGTGTAGCTATGATAGATTAGAGGAAGATCCAGATTGGATAAGAGACAGTACTTTAGAGAGATAAGAAGTGTACTTGTTGTGCTCAACTCTCCATGACGCCATTTGGGGTTTTCTTGGCAAAGATACTAGAGTGGTTTGCCATTTCCTTCTCCAGTTCATTTTACAAATGAACAGAGTGAAGAGACTTGCCCAGAGTCACACAGTAAGTGTCTGAGATCAGATTTGAACTCAGGTCCTCCTGACTCTATGGCTCGTGCTCTATCCAGTACACCATCCAGTTGCCCAATAAATGTATAGAGGATCTATAGGGATTGGAACTGGACATTTTCATTGACATAAAAAAATCTCAGGGGAGGAAACTATCATAGGTTGGTACCTTCTCTCCGCATGACTTTAGAATCTTAGAGAGGAGTCTAGAATGATGAAAAGTTGAGTGACTTGCTCTTAGTCACAGTCAGTGTATGTTAGAGACAGATTATGAACCTATGTCTTCTTGGCTTAGAGGCCAGCTCTATACCCACTACCCCACACTACCTCTCAGTGATGACTTTAATGCCTGGTGTAAAGGTTTGCCAGTTTAGACTTCTATAAGGTGAAGGAATTAAGGGGTAGAGATTTTGAAAGATCAGAGTGAAGACCTTCCAGGTACCAGGAAAATATTTTCCACTTTAGAAAGAATGTGAGGTTTGAATAACACAATTGCATGTGAAGAGGCCAATGGAAGATGAACCTGTCCCAGGGCTTAGATGCCCCAGTAACTTTGTCACCAGATGAGTCCCATCTGCATGGTACTCAACAGGGTTCTGGGAATCGAAAACTGCCTGATTCTCATCAATAAGGTGGGATGTCTGACTTGGGGAAGCCCTTTCTGAACCTGGAAGGATTGTCAAAAGAGAGGGGCTGGGCCCTGTCTGTCTCCTGCCCAGAAATAACAAAGATTGGAGTTAAGGCTCAAAAGGAGAGACTTCTTCCAACTCCAGTCGAAGGGTCACTGCCCTCCCTAAAAGGAGTTCTGTAGCTCCCAGCCGAGTCTGAAGATGATGAAGGATGCCAGCTGTTCATTGGACACAGGGCCCAGGGAGTCCAGTAGAGAGACATATGGGACCCTGTGAAGAACCCAGCAGGGACCGGCTGATGTGCCATCCCCCATAGTTCCTTAGCCATGTTCATTTCCCATAGGGCAGGGCATTGTTGTAAGAATGAGCCCAGAGAAAGTGCCCCACTTGGTAAATGAATCAGAGAAATGCCAAACCAAATCCCATGTGAGGTCCAAGGGAGAAAGATCATTTCTGACCGTGACAATCTAGGAATCTTCATGGAAAAGATGGTGGGAATTCAACAAGTGAGAAGAAAGGATGTTCTGGGCATTAGAACAGGATATACAAAGATTCAGAGGCAGGAAAATAGAGAGTTTGTTGAGGGAACAGAGAAAAGAAGATTTTGATTGGCACAGCTCTTGTTGGAGAGAAAAATGTCAAATGCCCAACAGGTAGGGGGGTGTCTGCTTGGAGAAGGTCTTGAATTCTAGGCAGGGGAGTCTGAACTTTATTTCTGCTTATCAATTCTGGTTTTAAAAGTGTCCACCATATGCCAGTCACTATGCTAGGCTCTGGGGATACAAAGACAAAAATTCAACAGTTTTTGCCCTCAACTAGCTAATGTTTTCTTGAGGGTTAATAGCTCCAGCTATTATAGATTATAAATGCAAAGCCTGTGCAAAATAGAGGAATTTCAGCAGAGAGGAAAAATCACCGACCACTGGGTAGTTAAGGAAAGGCCTAATGTAGGAGGGGGCACTTGATTTAAGCCTTAAAAGGAACTAGGAACTCTCAGAGGAAGAGGTAAAAAGGGAAAGTATCCCAGGCAAGGGGGACATCCAGTGCAAAGGTTTGGAGATGGGAGATGGATGTCAAGTTAGCCAGTGTGGCTGGGAGATGGAGTGCCTGGCAGACAGGAAAACATGGGGGAAAATGAGGGTCACTAAAGATGTATGGTGGCGGGTTTTAAATTTCCTCCAAAAAAATTGGTATTTTATCCCAGTGGCAGTAAAGAATTCATTTCTTGAGTAAGAGATCAGACATGTACAAGAAGTATTATTATGAAAACAAGCTGAGTAATGCGTTGGAAGGGGCAGAGAGTAGACATGAAAAGACCTACAAGAAAGCTGGTCTGATAGCTCTGGTGGATGTTAACGAAGGCCCTGAGATTAGGTTGGGGATAGATTTGTGAGATGTTACAGAAAGAGAATTCACAGACCCCAGCAAATGAATGGTGGGATAAGGAAAAAAAATCAAACATGGGTGGGGAGACTGGACAAACATAAATACTGAGGCAGAAACCCCTTAATGTAGAAATCCAGATGAGCTCAGAAGGAGCTAGTGTTCTCTGTGAAGGAAGATTCGGTGATAGTAAGTGACTTGTTTAAGGTCTAATAGCTAGGAAGTGGCAAAACTGGAATAACCCCAGGTCTGGCTGACTCTGGTGCTGGCCAGACCTTTGCCGTCCATGGGTCTACTAGAGCTGACTGAAACTGTTAAATGTTCATTTTGAGCTTTCATACCTTGGAAATCAGCTTCATTTATTTTTCTGTTGATTTCCTAGATTTAAGGAAAGTGATAGAGGAAATGTTAATAATAAAAATTAAACTTAAAAGTATGGCATGGGAATGTTTTTTTCCTTTGGAGAGCTGGTTGTTAAATATTTTATTAGCACCTTCCCACCTCTACTCCATTATAAAACCAAAGTAGGTGTCTATTTCAAAGTTATACAATTTTAAAATAACCCAAATTATATCCCTCACACTGTGTGACCTTACAAATTTTTTAAAAAATATCTAAATATATGAATCGGAACCAGGATGAGGAAATGAATGTGAAATTGATTTGAGGGTATGTCCATCTTCTAAAATATATAATAGGGGTTTTAACTGAAAACATAACAATATTTCCCAGGCTCCACATGTTGTCCTCACAAGTTTAATAATATCCTCTTAGGCACCTGCATAGCCTATCCCAACTCTAGTCCTGGCAAAGAGATCAAATCTTGTGAAACTGAGACATAAAGGGAGACATGAGCTAGGAATCACTTTAAGGCTGTTCGTAAGGGACATTCCTCTTTGGGGATAGTGAGATATGCTTCCATTAAAGTCTGGTTTCTCACCCCAAGGAAAAGAATCAGAATATTAGATCTGTTAGGAGGGTTTTGTTTGTTTGTTTGTTTGTTTTTGGTCTTTGGACTGGCATTTATTTTTTTAATTAATTAATTTTTAGTTTTCAACATTCACTTTAATAAGATTTTGAGTTCCATATTTTCCCACTCCCCCCTCTCCAAGATGGCGTGCAATCTGATATAGGCTGTACATGTACAATTGTATTAAACATATTTCCACATTAGTCATATGAACGAAGAATCAGAACAAAAGGGAAAAACTATTAGGAATCTTAAAGCTCATCTGCTTCATCCTCTTCATTTAATTGAAATTGAAGGAGTTCTCCAAGTAGTGATTGATTTCTTTTATTTCCACATCATATTATTTCCAAATATATCCACACTGAAACAACCCTTAGAAAAAAGAAACAAGTCTACAAAACTAATCTACCCATGCATCATAGTTGAGAACATATATAATATTTCTCACCCATAGTCCTCCACCTTATCAAAGATGGTGTATGTTCTCCTATCTTCTTCTGGACTAGAGCGTAAGTAACTTTTACTGAATCTGAGTAGGTTGTGGCTCAGTGGGTTCTATTTAGCAGTTTAACTGAATAAACATTGTGTTATGGCAGTGGAGAGAAGGCAGGCATTGGAGTCAGGAAGACTTGAATTCAAGTTTTGCTGACACCTACCAGCTGTGACCCTGGACAAATCATTTCATCCTTCAGGGCTTCAGGCTACAACATTCTATACAGGTTAAATGGTCAAGAAATATATTAATATTATAATCAAGGGTGGTAGTAAACATCCCTGACCTCGGATAGCTGCTCAGTCTACCAGTCTCATGCCAGGATTGGAAAAGTCTTGAATTATTTAGGCAAGCTGAAACACCCTGATCTTAGGGCTGGAGGCTATGGTATGAGGTTATGTGAGGAGGTGGGTTTTGAACCCACCCTCCTCTGCCCCCAACTCCTACTACACCAGAAGACAGACAATTGATACAGGACACTACCTTAAAAAAAGATTAAAATTTGTTTGCTTATGGAAGTACGTGCCGTAAGGGTTTTAACTTGTGACTAATTGTGAAGTGACTCAGTTTCCTAGTCACTATTTCTCTTGAGGAAATCTTGAATAAATGAACTGGAAATTGTTGTGAGGCCCAAGTTGTTTCCTAATATATCAGTTGAGTTGGAACAAATTGGCATTTTCAAAACAAGCATTATAGCAGAACAGACTGTACAATTAATTATTCATGAGCCCCTGTCTGTGTCCCCCCAATATAAATAGACCAGCTAATAGCTTCCTGATATCAGTTAACCAAATAACATAATTTAACTTGGACAAAAGGATATTTGCTGAAGAAGTGTAGCAAGGATGGAAATTTTTTTAAAAATCCCTAGACTGGGGGTCATTCTTCCCTATAAACATTTAGTCATTGAGGATGGTAGATTCAAATTTAAAATATTTTGCTGCCAAATATTTCCCTCCTCTCATCTTGGAGGCAGGGTACTTTTTGACCTTGGGAGTGCTTTTCTGCCTTTGTAGAGCCCCCACCAAGTAGACTTCTGAGTGTTGCGTGGCAGATGGACACATCATGGCCTTGCTTTTTGGATATAATGTCTTCTCTGATGGGCTGAATTGAGCAGGTCACTCCTTGGGATTGGCTCCTTACTGGATTTGGCTACTGCTGCTACTGGTTTGGGTTGGTGAGGAGATGGCTTGAGGATTCTTGTGACCTTCTGAACCTTACAAGAGCCTAACTTGGGCTGTTCCATCTCTTGTACTCACTCCTCTATGATTAGGAAAGAATAACCACAAAGAAATGAAGGAAATAGCAGCAGTCTATATTCACACACATGGTAGGAGAGAAGAACCAAAATTTCTTTACCCAGAAGCCCTCACTGATTCTTGCTTTACTAGTTCCCAGGGAAGAGAGTTAGGATCCTCCTCTTAAACTTCTTGTTTAGCTAAGCTCCTTTTATCTCAGCCACAAATTAAAACGTTCTGTAACTATCCAGTGAACCCAGAGGAAGCAGTCAAAAGATGCCTCCAAGTGTTCTGATACAGGGGTCAGGACTCCTCTCTTACTCCATGACTGGAAGTAGCTTCCCCAAATCTTGGGCATGCATTAAGGATGGGGTGCTTTTTGTCTAGTTCCCTCCATCCCTCATTAGAAAAAATGGAAAACTCTAAGTCCCTGCCCTCAAGGGGTTTATAATCTAGTAGCAGGGAAAGTGGGGTCACTTTCAGCCAGCAGGGGTAGAACAGTGAAGATCTGGGTAGGCTTCATGGAAAAGAAGCCACATGACCATCTGATCTGCCCTCTGAGTGTTTTTTTGAGGCCATGGGAATGCCCAAATAGAGCCCTGGGTCATGGTGGACTGTAGGATCAATTTTGGTCATTAAGTATGAAAAGCAATGAAAAAAAAATGCCAGTGAGATCTTGGGCAGCCCCAGGAGAGGCTGAATAAGGAGGCGAGAGTCCCTGGGACATCATCCTGGCCAGAGCCCTCCTGGAGTATCGCATTAACCTCTGAGCACCCCAAAGGGCCCAAATTTCAAAGAGGGAGATTGCGGGTTGATGTCTAACAATAAGCACTATCCCAAAATAGGTCAGCTGCCTCCCAAGAGGGCTCCCCTCCTTGGAGGTCTTTAAGCAGAAGCTATCTGACTGTGTGTCAGGCATGTCAGAGTGAGGATCCTGGTTTGGGCTGGCCTAGGTCCCTCCCAATTTTACAGTTTTATGGCTGGGTGACTCAGCCCTTCCAGGGTCAGAGGGAGAATGGTATGCTTAGGATTGACTTTTTTAGGGTAGTTCAAACCCAACTCAGGTAAAATAACACCCACCTGCCTTCTTTCTATTCCTTCACCTTGCAGAGGAGGGACAAGGGCTGGATAAAGGCTGAGCTATTTATTTTTTCTTTTCCAAAAAACAATAAGCAAGCTGTCACTGAAAAATAGGAGAAAAGCTTCTTCCAAGGAAAATGGCCTTGTTGGGGTAATGACCCTCAGGGAAGGAAATGTATAATTAGCCTCCACTGGTGCGCAGAATGTAAGACTTCTAGCTTAGCCAGCCAGCATTCCTGCTGTAATAGCACTGACCCAAGTCTCTTTGGAATGTCTCTTATGATGCCCAATGGAACGAAGATTCTGAGATTGCCACTGGCCTGGCCTGGTCCTTGATACACTGGCCTTAGTTCTCACCCATGCTTCCTGCTCTGACAGGTTGACTTTTCTGTGGGACCAGCCTGGGCCCCTTGGAGCAGAGCAACCAGTCCAGGGAGGGGGTGATTGGAAAGAAGGAGAAGCACCAATGAGACCTTCATCCTCCCCCACCAATCTGAGAAGGATCAAGGAAGTTTGGGGCCTCTGCAACAGCCAATCCAGGTTATGGAAAATGTGGTTGAATGCAGACAAATCTGAAATAATACGTCTGGGGCTTTGAGCCAAGGGGATAGAATGCAGATGAAACAGGCCAGCCAGAGAATGGGGCTGCTCTGGGAAGTGAGCCGAGCATTATCGTGTAGCTGAAAACCTCTGGAGTCTTTGAGGCAGGAGAGTCGAGGTCTCCTACAGGTCCATGGAAGAAGACCAAAGGACATAGCACCATGATATCTGAGAGAAAGTGTCTTCTTCTCTGTCTTGGAGGCAGGAGGGTAATCTGGTGGGCCTGGGAGACGATGGGGAGCTTTGGCTCACCCTAGTCAGAAACAGCTTTCAAGGGATCTTTCTTCCTTCTATCCTTCTGAGGCTGGCTTAGGTATAACCCACAGTTACTGTCCTGGCTCTGGAAATATGGCTTGAAGAAGCAGAGCAGGGATCCCACATCTTAGAGAATGGGAAAACAGATTGGGACCCAGGTAAGGGAGATGTTCCATTTACAGCAGCTAGGTGGCTTAATTGATTAAGAGTGCTGGGCTTGGAGTCAGTAAGATCTGAGTTCAAATCCAGCCTAACACACTGTGTGACCCTGGGCAAGTCACGTCACTCCTGTTTGCCTCAATTCCCTCATCTGTAAAATGGGAAACGTAACAACACCTACCTCGTAAGGTTGTTGTAAGGATCAAAGGAGAAAATAACTGCAAACTGTAACACAGTACCTAGCATACAGTAAGAGTTATATAAATGTTAAAGAAAAAATAATAATTTTAAAATTTAAAATTTTAAAATTTTTTAAAAGAATAGACTTGAGTTCAATTTTAACTCTGACTTTTACCAGCTGTGAAACCATGGGCAAGTCATTTAACCACTGTCTGCCTCAGTTTCCTCATCTGTAAAAAGGGAGTAATAACAGCACCTACTTCCCAGGGTCCTTGTGAGGATCAAGTAATACGTATATTTTTTTGCAAAATTTAAATCAATGCTATATAAATATTAGCTATTATTAGTATTACATACTGTTCTCTGAACAGGACACTCCTCTCCCATCTCTTTGTCTTTGCACTGGCTGTTCCTCATGCCTGGAATGCCTTCTCTTCCTCACCACTGTCTGGTAGAAACCCTCAATCTCTTCAGGGCTTAGCTCCAGCACAACTTCCATTAAAAACCAAGCATGTATTAATGTGCCAGATACTGTGCTAGGTACTGGTAGTGGCAGAAACAAAAATGAGAAACTTTCCCATTATGGGGAAGATTATGTGTATATATGTAAGATACAAGTAGATACAGACTGAGATAAGATAGGAAGTAGATAAAAGAGAAATAGCAACAATTGCAGTCTTCTAGAAAAACATTTCTCAGTTCCTTTTATTGTTAATGCTCCCATTCCCATGACTTGTATTCATTTCTTATTATATCTTTACTTATATATATAATGTTATGTTACTATATCATATTATATTAATATAGCGATACATAATATATGATCTACATTATGTATTTACTTATATTATATCACATTATATTAATACATATTATATATTATGTTATTATATATTTATTTATCTGTCTACATTTTATTTCCCTGAAGTTGAATATAAACTCCCTAAGGGGAGAGAATGTTCCATCTTTCTTTGTATGCTCAGTGCTCAGGAGATATTCAATATGTGCTTGGGGAATGATTTTTTCTTTTGGGGTGGCACCTGAACTAACTTTAGCTTGGTGCCTGACACATAGTAGGTCCTTAATAATGTTTATTGAATTGAGTTGAAAAAGGAAGTTTTGAGAGGCAGAGGTGAGGAGATGGGAGGCAGAGATTCTTATAGGGAGATCAGGAAGTAGAAGTTATATATGTGTATGTGTGTGTGTGTGTGTGTGTGTGTGTGTGCGCGCGTGCAAGGGGCATCATTCCTCTTCCCCCACCCCACCTCAGTTTCCCCTTCCTCAAAGATGGGGAATCCCTGCTCTGGATCTTCACTTCATCTTGTCAGAGATAATCTCTCACAGTAATCATAGATTATCAGCACAATGGGAAAAGATATAGAAGAGTCAGGCAAAGCGAGATGTCTTCCCAGAGCCAGAGCCCTGGGCATATTTTCCAGAGATCTGGGTCATTCTCTATCTGTCATGGGATCACAAACCCAGAGGCCATGGAACCCAGCCCTTTCCTCTCATTTTACCAATGAGAAAAACTGAGGCCCAAAGAGAATATGGTGACTGGTTCTGTGTCACTAACTAATCAGAATCAGGATTTGAACCCAGGGCCTCTGCCTCCTCTGAGTCTGAACAGAACTCAGAACTGAGTTCAGGGTCAGAACTGGGTCTTCAGGCCACTCTCAGTGGCTGGACTTTCTAGCCATCTCTCTGATAGAGAGTCTGGCTATGGGCTCCCAATGCTCAGCCTGTGGCCCTAACTTCTTTATTGCTTACTCAGAAAAGAAAGAAAGAGGGAGGAAGAAAAAAAAATTAAAAGCCTTTCTATTGGACAGGCCAGGCTGCCTTGGAATACATCAAGCCAGGGTCTGAAACTCCAATCGCAACCAGGTGTGTGCTGCTCCCCAGACAAGGGGTCCTTGGAGTTGGGGATGGGGGTGGGGAGGGATCAGTCTATGGGCTGAACTGCTGGGGCTGGGCCCCTGCTTGAAGGCATTGGCATGGCTGGTGTGGCTGGCTCAGAGCCAGCTCTGGGCTGCTGCCCCTCCCCCACCTGCCCCCCACCCTCAGCTGTGACCTCTGCCTGGGGGTGGGGGTGTATGTGTGTGAAGTTAGTGACTTATGTTGAAATTCTAGAGTGCCCAAGCCAGTGTTCCAGGAGACCCCTCCTCACGGCAGCCCCTCCCTGCCCCTCTCCAATTCAAGCCGGCTGCCAGACCTGGAGACTGTTTGGGTGTTCCTGGGTGGATGAATGAAGGGCTTGCCAGTGTTTTTCCATCCCTGGGCCTGGAGTTGGTGGGAGGGAGAAAGGCGGGGAGCGAGGAAAGAGGCATCTGCTTTGAATTAGACCAGGCAGCTGCTTGGCACCTCAGAGTTCAGCGGATGGGGGTGTACAGTCTGACCCTGAGCCCTTTTCACCAGCCTCTCCCAGACCTGGCTGCCTCTGGCTCTCCCTACGATCACCCTGTCCTCACTTTGAACCCTAGATCTCCTTTTATCTCAACAGAGTACTCACAGGTTAGAGTTGGAAGGGGATCCCCAAAATTATCTGGTCTAACCCAGCACCCTCATTACAGAAAAAGAAACTGAGGCTTAAGGAAGGCAGTGACTTGCCCAACTTTGAGTAGGTAGCCAGTAGTAGAGTAAGGATTTGAACCCAAGGCCACTGATTCCAAAGCCCTCCCCTCCCCCTATTCTCCCAAGAACCCTGTCTGATGTCAAGCAGTCTAATCCCAACAAGCAGGTACCAAGCACTGTGCCTGGCTCTACTCTCATGGGGTAAGGGTCAGAAGAGGGGTCTCCCAGAGGGTGACCCAAACCACATGCCTTGGGGGGAGGGGTTGCTCAGGAAAGATTCCAGATTTGTCCTATTACCTCTTTTGATGTTTAACAGGTTAGCAGCACAGTACTGTGGTACATAGTACATAGAACATTGCTTCTGGAGTCCCAAACTGTTCAGTTGTCCAGTAGTGTTTGACTCTTCATGATTCCATTTGGGGTTTTCTTGGCCAAGATACTGGAGTGGTTTACTATTCTCTTCTCCAGCTCATTTTAAAGATGGAGAAACTAAGGCAAAGAGGGTGGAAGTGACTCACACAGCTAGTAAGAGTCTGAGGCCAGATTTGAACTCAGGAAGATGACTCATGTCATGGTGCTCATGCACTAATGGCAGGCACCACCTAGAGTCAGAAGACCTGTGTTCAAATTTTGACTGATGGTTATAACGTGTAGTCAAATTACTTTTCTGTGCCTCAGTGCTCTTATCTGTAAAAAGAGGGGGAAGGGGCTGGGCTAGTTGGTTTCTGAGGTCCCTTCCCAGTTGATCTGTGATCCTCTAAGAGATAAATGACCTGAATGTCTAATAAATATGACCAGGGGTCTGGCTTTGAAAAGACTTCTGTGTCTGCCTGGCTTCCCTACATCTGCTTTTCCCCGCTCCCCGCCTCTATCTCTTTACCTTTCAATACCTTCTCCTGTAGCTCCTCCCTCCCAGAACATCTTTCAGTCTCCTCAGATTGCTCTGATTCCTTCAGATCTCATCAGAAAATGTTCCTTCTGTCCAGTGTTGGCTCATTAGCTTGGATTTTCTCCTCTGCTTAGGTTTTAAAGTTGAGAGATATAACCCTCCCCCACTGTGTTCTCCCAGACAACACCTGTGGGAGGGAGTCTTGGCTTCAGCCGGGAGAGGGGGTGGGAATCTTGGGAAGAAAGATTATAATCAGGGCTTTTCTCCAGTCCTGGTTTAGCCACCTCTCTACTCCTCAGAGGCAGAGCTGCGAGGAAGAATTTCTATTTCCAGGGCAAGTGCCCCAAAAGGCCTCAGGGGCATGAAGCCTGCCCAAGTTAAAGATCAGAGGCTAGGAGGACACTGGCCTGTGCTGAAGAGACAGACTGACCCCCAAATACCAGTGTGGGACTGCTGTTGGGAAAGCTGAGCAACAATCTGATGATTTTTCATCTGAACTCATCAGTCTTATAAACTAGCTACTAAGCACCATTGTTTCCATGTTGCTCAAACGTTGCAAGGTGCGCTGGGACAAAGGCCTATTCACCACACCCTAGTTCTAGCTCTGCCTGGAAACAACTCTTCTGGGCCTCAGTCCTCAGCAGAATTGGGTAGTTTGTCTTTGGGAACTCAGCTTTCCGTTCCTGGGCCACAGTGTCCGAGGTGAAAGAGAACATAGTCACACTGTTCTGTGCACTGGTTAGACCACGCCTGCAGTTTTTCATTTAGTTCTGGGAACCAAAGGGGAGGTTGACAAGCTGGAGTTAGTCCAGATGAGGGCAACGAGGAAGGCATGGGCTTTAAAATGTCTATATTATTCCCGGTTTATTTTTTTAAATTACACATTAAAGAGAGGAAGGACCTGGGCTTGCTTAACTTAAATAAGAGACTTGGGTGTAGTGGATGTCATTAGTAACGGATTCATACTTTTGCCTGATACTAAGGCTCTGGGCTTCGGTGTCATTCATCTGGAAAATGTAGGATCTGGCCAAAGGAGAGATGAGAAAATATACCTCCCTCTTGTCTTTGCCTAGACAGGGGACTATGAGGATGGGAAATTAGGAACACTTTCAGACTCAGTTGATATTTTGGTTAGTTTCATTGAACTGTTCCCCTCCCTCAGCCCCAATTTTAATTTTTTGATACAAGGACCAGCTCTCTGGGTAGGAGAAGGAAGTAGGGGTGTATGTGTGTATGTGGGGGAATATTCAGAAACAAAAATGATGTAAAAATAAGACATAGAAATTAAAAATAAATTCAGATGAAAATATTGGATCAGATGGCCTCTCGGGCTCTTTTCAACTATGATGTTTTGTCAGTTTATGAGAAATAGGAGTTTTTTAAAATGACTGTGAGAAATAATAGTAATGGTGCCTAGTGAACAGAGGGACAGATTTAAACTCAGGGAATTGTTATTCAGTCGTGTCTGACTCTCTGTGACCCCATGTGGGTTTTCCTTGGCAAAGATACTAGAGTGATTTGCCATTTCCTTCTCCAGCTCATTTTACAGATGAAGAAACTGAGGCTAATAGGGTGAAGGGCCTTGCTTGGCCAGTAAGTGCCCTAGGCCAGATTTGAACTCAGGAAGATGAGGTTTCCTGATTCTAGACTCTGTACTCTATGACCTATGGTGCCACCTAGCTGTAATGAAGTTAAGAAAACAAGAGAATAAATTTCACTTCTTAATACCTCCTGGCTGTGTGACTCTGGAGAGCCACACCCCATCTCTGTGCCTCATCATTAAAATGTACAATAATGCCTGTAGCACTTCCCTCATGGGGGTGCTGTGAGGCAATGGATATAAAAGATCTCTGTAAACTTTAAAACTCCATATAAATGTCAGCTATTATTGAGAACTGACTTCAGTCAGGAAGACCCGGGTTCAAGTCCACCATGTCTCTGAGACTTCTATGTGTGACCCTGGACAAGCAATTTAACTCTAAGATTACAGACATTAGATTGGTAGCTTACTTGCTTTATTAGAAGAACTTTTCTTTTCTTACCTGGGAGCTTCTTAGACTGATGAAATCACAGATCTGGACCAAACATTTTTATCATTATCATCCAAATATGAAACATTTGTTCCCTGTAACTCCAGATGGCATAATCTGGAACTTTAGGGTGGGCAGAAATTAGGAAAGGGGGTTCTTAGCTCCATCTAAGGAAGAATTTTTTACTGATTAGAGTTGACCAGTCTGTACTGGACAGTCTGTACGATATGCCAGTGAATTAGCCATCATTGCAATTATTCAGATAAAGGCTGCTTGACCAAACTATTGGGAAGGCTGTATAGGGGATTTTCTATACTAGGCTTGGGGTGGGGATCTTGGTGAGCTCCATTCCTAGACTAACATGAAAGAGCTGATATTTCTATTGATGAGATTCCTTTACCCTATGAAGTAAGGTCTAGCCTCTGGTGAGCATTGCTATTTCTTCTGCTAATCTATATGGTTGCTTAAGAGTTGAAAGTATCACAATGGAATTGAATCTCTTGGAGAAAGAGTCAGTGGCTAAAGAGTCAGTTCTCCTTTTCCTGGACTTACACAATCCACGTAACTCACAATACCAGTGAAAGACAAGGTCTAGGCTTGCTCCTCTACCTTAGTTTTTTCCTCATTACACTTCAGCTCTAGCCCTTTCTCTGGTCTTTGGATTCAGGGTTCCTTGCCATTTCATAGTAAGGGACCACTGCTGTTACTGTTTCCAATTCCATTCCCCCCTATAATTCCCTGACAAGTCTGGTAGTCTGAGCCTACTCTAAACATTAAAGTCACCCAGAACTATAAGCTTGTCCTCTATGAAACATTGATGATAAAGGTCTCAAGGTCTTCATAAAATTTTTCTTTGACCTCATCAGGATTCATCATTGTGGGAGCATAGGCACTGATGATGATGGGATGACGTTTTCCTACAAGTGTCAATCACATTGTCATCAGCCTGTCATTCACTCCTTTTGACAGGTATACCAACTCACTGACTAGATTAGTTTTGATTGCAAAATTTAAAACAGGTTCACAGTGCTACCCTTCACTGCAGCCAATCCAGAAAAGTGTGTATCCAGCTCTGACTTCAGTAAGCTGGCCTTCATTTGCCAGCCTTGTTTCTCTCAGGCTTGTTATTTGGATGAGATACCTGCTGAGTTCTCTTGCAACAAGAGCAGTTCGTCTTTCAGGTCTAATGGATTTTGTGTTGTCTATAAGTGTGCACATGTTCCATATGCCAATGGTGAATGGAATTGTCTTTGAAAATGTTTTTGTACATTTCTTTGTGTGTTTCGACCACAGAGTGGGATTCCCCGCCTGCCATGGTAATCAGGCCAGGATTGGGTAAGCAGATAATTTCTAGGGTGTTTTTTCTAGGCCCCTTCCTCATCCCAAAGGTGAACAGTATGATCCTTAAAAGGGTACTCAGATACCCAGGGTGCTGGCAAATCCACTGCTGCTTCCAGTGAGAAATGTCCCAGTGGCCTGGGCCACCTGTGTGCAGGATTCTGACTATGGCTCCCAGTGTATCTGCACCTGCTGCTTCATCACTTGCCTGTTGCCACAAGACTCTGAGATAGGTATAATAGTAAAATGGTATGGGTGATGTCTTTTGATTTGTGCATAAATTGGATTCAGGTGTGAAGGTTCAGCACCATAGGAAGTGCTTCCAATCTGGAAGATCAAAGGGACTTCCGTGATTGCCCCTTTACAGACTTCAGAATCATCACTCATAGATGCTTATCCTATAGCTGACTCCATGACTAGCTCCCCAACCATTACATCACCTTGCTACCTAAACTCACAAAGGCGCAGAGACCACCTGTCCTACCAGTCCCACATGTATCTGATCAACCATCCGCAGTATAATCAGCATCCCCATCAAGAGCTCATCCAACCTTGGGCTGAGGACCTCAAATGAAGGTGAACCCACTATATCCCAAGGGTCACAAGATCATAGATTTAGAGCTTCAAGGGATCTAAGAGGCCATCAAGTCCAATATCCCTCATTTTATAGATGCGGAAACCAAGGCACAGAGAAGTCAAGTGACTTGTCCAGGGTCACAGAGCTAGTAAGTGTCTGAGGCTGGTCATCCTGACCCCAAACCCAATGTTCTATTCATTACACTACCTAACCCATCCTCCTTTTAGCCCTCTACAATTGTTAGCAGGTTTTCCTGTATCTCAAACTGAAAGCTGCCTCTCTGTATCTTTCCTAATCCAGTCCTCTGGGGCCCAAGAAGAAGTCTAATCCGTCTTAGTCCTAGAAATCCTTCAAATACTTGAGGGTAGTGATTATATCCCACCAAGTCTCCCCTTCTCCAATGGACATATTTCTTCAACTACCCTCTGTGATACTCTTTCCAGGCCTCTTTGCCCTCCTCTGGACAATCTCCAACATGACAACAGTCTCCTGAAAATGTGGCCCTCAGAATGATAATAATTATTATTAAAATAATAATCCTAGATTTTGAGCTACTGGGTGTGTCAGGAAGACCTACATTCAGATCCTGCTTCTGCTTCCTCCTTGCTTTGTGACTATGCTTATTCTCTCTGATCCTTAGTTTCCTAATCTGCAAAATGGGAAGCATCTTATCTGTAAAACCTCCCTCATAGGGTTATTGTGAGAGGCAAATTGGAGAATGTATAGCACTATATGTCATCATTAATATAATTAGTGATGATTTAGTATAAATATAATACATTTGCCCCTTCCTGGGCATGCAGCCCCTGTCCTATTCTGATCAATCTTTCAAGGATCCCCTAGTAGCAGCAGCTCAGTCATCTGAGCTCCTGGCCTTTTCACTACCTTGAAACTTTGTTCAAATCTCATGATCTGAAATCACCGAGAGCAGCTAGCTACTTTCCTGTTCTCTCCTCCTCATGGGATTCACCTCCCTATGAGCCATTTTGTTGGGTCCTTTACAGTCCAAGGACCATTCTCCTTGGCAGAGAAAATGAATAAAATAGGTGGTGAGTAGTTGAGCCTTCTCATCGTAATCAGTTATCATCATCCCATCCATCTGCTGAAAATTCTCCATCTTTTCTTTTAGCCTTTTCTCTCTTCCAATATAAATGAAAAAAATTACCCAATAACCCTTTTTGGGGAGGTATTCCTTAGCATTCGTCAACAAACAGCAATGTTCTTTACTGTAATATTCCAGGCTCTATGCTAAACTCTGGGGATATAAAGAAAAAGCAGTCCCTCCCCTCAGGACCTTACTTTATAATGTGAGAGGAAACATATATATGTATATGTTATATATGTATATGTATGTATATATGTACACACATATGTATGTATAAGTGTATGTATACATATATATATATATATAAGTGTGTGTGTGTGTGTGTGTGTGTGTGTGTTTGTGTGTATCGAGTAGATGGAACTTAATCTTAGGTGCCGGCAGGAGGGGAGTAGGAGGACCTCTTGTGGAAGGTGGTGTTTGGGCTGAGCCAAGAAGGAAGCCAGAAAGGCACCTCTAATGTCTTTCATTGATGTTTTCCTTTACATTATAGTAGTTTCGTTTTCGTTTTCGTTTCATTTCCTCTGTATCAGTTCATACACGTCTTCTCATATTTTCCTGAATTCAACATTTATCATTTCTTTTGTTATTTTTTAGTTAATTTTGGATTGTGTCCGACTCTTTGTGACCTCTTCAAGGTTTTCTTGACAGATATTAAAGTGGTTTGTTATTTCCTCCTCCAGCTTATTTTATAGAAGAGGAAATTGAGGTAAACAGGGTTAAAGGATTTGCCCAGGGTCATACAGCTAATAAGTGTCTCAGCTCAGATTTCAAATCGGGGAGAGGAGTCTTCCTGACTCCAGGCTCAATGCTCTATTCACTGTACCACCTAGCTGTCCTTAATCATTTCTTACAGTGCAGTATTTAATGGTATTCACATACCACAATTTTTTCAGCCATTCTCCAATCCATATATACGTTTTGTTTCCAATTTTTTGCTCCCACAAAAAGAGTTGCTAGGAATATTTTGGTATCTATTGAACGTTTCCCTCTGACTTTGACCTCCTTGGGATACATGCCCAGTTGTGGCACTGCTAGGTCAAAGGATATAAACAATTTAGTCACTTTTCTTGAATAATTCCAAATTGTTTTCCAGAACAGTTGGGCTGATTCATAACCGATGAAATATTAGTGTGTCTATCTTCCCACAGTCCCTCCAATATTGACTATATCCATCTTTTATCTTTCTTGCCAATTTGTCAGATGGGGCCTCCTAGTTGTTTTAACTTGCCTCAGTAGTGATTTGCAATATTTTTTAATATCATTGATGAGAATTTGTATTTCTTCTTTTAAAAAAAGTTTGTTGGGACAACTGGGTGGTGTGGTGAATAGAGCACTGGCCCTGGAGTCAGGAGCACCAGAGTTCAAATCCAGCCTCAGACACTTGACAGTAACTATGTAACCATAGGTAAGTCCTTTTACCCTTACTACTTTGCCCCCTTCCTCCCCGCAAAACAGATTTGTTCTTGTCCTTTTCGTATTAGGGAATGACTCATGACCATCTATTTTTGCATGATTTTCTAAATCTTTTGGATATCAGATTTTTATTAGCTATATTTGATGCAAAAATTTTTTCCCAAGCATTAATATCTCTTCTTAGTCTACCTGCTTGATTTTTTTTCTTTCAAAAGCTTTTCAATTTTATGTGATTGCAAATATCTGTCCTTTCTTGTCAAAGTCTCTTTTTCTTATTTGGTTAAGAATTTTCCTTAACCATAACTGTGAAAGATGCTGCCTTATATTCCTATCTAATTTTTAATTATGTAACTATCTATGTATCTTGGTAAAAGTGTGATCTTCATCAGTTAACAACTTTTGGCCAAATTTTCTCAGCCATCTGTTACATTCAATCAGGGGTTTACTGGTAAATGTTTAACAACCAGCTCTCTGGGGGAAAAGAATGTCTGCTGGAAATACTTTTAAGTTTAATCTTCTTTATTAATATTTTTTCTAACACTTTACTAAACCTAGAAAATCAATAAAACAATAAATTAAGCCCTGATTTGTAACTTTTACTGATTTCTAAGATGTAAGTTCTCACACTGAAAATTTAACAATCAGCTTCTCCCTAGAAAGTTTGAGCTGGCTCCAGCACCCCAGACTTTTTTTTTTTGTAGATTTCTATTATAACATATATTAAAATAATGCTACTGCTTAATAGGAATTGCAAAGAACCAAAGAATTAAAATGTAAGCTATGTACAGTCCCAACTAAAACTGGAATGGGTCTAATGTCTTCATGATTTAGCTAATGAAAAGCCCAAGAAAGATGACACTCTTAATTGAATACAGCCTTGTGCAAAGCAGCAGGAAATTTTTGGTTATCAAAGCTGTGAGTTTTTGCATTTTGTATCTTTTTCTCAACCAGGAAAAAAAATTCTTTTTTAATGTTACCTAACATATATAGAAAACAAGATTTTGAAAAATACATTTTCTATTGTAGGAGTCACTGTAAAGAGAAAAATTTTATGTGTTTCTCATAGGCAATATGTTGGTAATGATACATGTACAACATGAAATATCACTGGTCTACTCTTAGCCTCTTCCTGATTCTTTTCAAGTATGATATAATCATTCAGCTAAAACATCAGTGCCAAGTGCTTCATACCCCGAATTGCTTTTTAGCACGAGCCTCAGAAAGTAGCAGAGACTCAGAAATACACACATAATACAATGTACTATATATATGCATGTATATATTCTGCATGTATAGAAATGTATACACATAGTGTATGTCTGTGTGTACAATGTGTGTACACATACATGTATGTGTGTATTCCCTTAGGTCATGTACTTAAATTGGTAACATCTTGTGGCTAAAAACTGTTTTTTCAACTTGGATTCTTCTGCCATGAAAATTGGATTCTACCTATTAATTAGGGTAAGGGCAGCTAGGTGACAAAGTGGATTGAGTGCTGGGCCTCAATCAGTCAGGAAAACTCATCTTCCTGAGTTCAAATCTGGCCTCAGATACTTACTAGTTGTATGACCCTGGGCAAGTCCCTGTTTGCTTCATTTTCCTCATCTATAAAGTGAGATAGTGAAGGAAATGACAAACCATTCTAGTATCTTTGCTAACAAAACCCCAAATGGGGTCACAAAGAGTTGGATATGATAGGAACACCTGAACAACAAGAATTAGGTCTAGCCCAGGGTGGAGAACCTGCAGCCTTGAGGCCCTCCAGGCCCTGAAGTGCGGTCCTTTGACTGAATCCAAACTTCACAGAACAAATCCTCTTAAAGATTTGTTTTGTAAAACTTGGATTCCATCAAAAGGTTGCATTCAAGGACCTAGAAGGTTACATGTGGCCTCAAAGTCACAAATTTCCCACCCCTGGTCTAGCTTAAGCTAGAAACCCTGGCTACTTGTGGTATTCTGAATACATGGTATAAGTCTACCATATAAGTCAATGCTTTATTAAGATGAGAGATAATATGACATAATGGTTAGAGGGCTTGATTTGGAACTCAGGAGACCTGAGTTCAAATCCTCCTTATGACAGATATGTGCTGTGTGACCATAAGCAATGCGTTTAACTACTCTCCCAGCCTCAATTTCCTTTTCTGTAAAATATAGATGGTAATACATTCCCCTCAGAGCTTTTGGGAAGTTCAGTAGAGATAAATGAATGAAAACACATTAAGTGCTTATTATGTAGAAAACACTGTGAAGCCCTAGGGAAACAAGTAGAAAAATCCCTGCTCTCAGAGGGCTCCCACTCTATCGGAAGAAATGACGTTTGAGCGCTAAGGTAGGTGAAGAGGTCCCATGGTCTTTAGGGTACAACAAAGAAGCAGAAGGTAATGCAGCCTCTTTAATATTATTTCCACTGAATCGTATCCATCTCATATGCTGAACCATTGGACAATGCCAAGGTCTTTGGTGTTGAGAAGCTTCTTCTGGGTCTTTAGGAGCTGTGGCTGCTGAGTAGGGAGATGTGGGGGCTGTATCCCCTGCAGAGGCAGTTGTATCTCCATGAATATTGCTTTCCTGGATGATGGCTGAGGGATCTGAACTGGAAGCAAGGCCAGTGGTCCAAGGAGGGGGCAATGCTATTCTCAGGGGCTCTTGAGTTCAAGATACTGAAAACTCTCCATTAGGGTCTCAGGAGAGCTGGTGGTTAAAGTGGCAATGCCATCTCCTGCCTCACTCTTACTTACCCTGCTTCAGCAGGCTGGCTAGGTGGGTGGTAGCTGGTGAGCAGTGGGTGGAGACAGCTCATACTTTCTCCATGAGGATTAATCCCTTGCTGATGTAGGTAAAGCATTTTGCAAACTTGAAATTGTCATACAGTTGTCAGTTATTATATGTATAAATAAATGGGGGAATACAACTGTGAGAGTTGTAACAAGACATTCCCTGGGCACTTACTCAGATTATAACAGTAAATTGTTGCCCTCTCCAGCTGCAAGTAAGGTTAGCTCTGCTGAGAGGCCTTGAATGCAAGCATAATACTCAGGTCTGCTGGACCTTATGTTTTCTAAGGAGCAGGGTCATAGCTAGTACTTTTCGTGCCCAGGCCTAGCAACTCAACTATTCAAGTAGCACAAAAGCTGAGATGGAGTGGGGGAAGGAGAGGCAGTCTCTGGAATAGTGATAGAGAGGCTGCTGTTAGAGAAGCCTCTGTAGGGATCAAGATAGAACTGGAAGGGATGGAGGCAAAGTTTACCCTAAGAAACTGAAGAATTGCAAATGTCGCCAGTGTTCTTTAAATTCAGTGCCCTAGGGCAAAGTTCCGATCATCCGGCCCTAGTTATGGATAATTAATGAGTCAGTTAAAAAACATATATTGAGTGCTTAGGATATGCAGGCACTGTTTGTTAAGAACTAGGGATCCAAAGAAAAGTGGAAAATTCAATTCCTGCCTTCAGTTAGCTCATGTTTTAATGGGGGAGACAACATGCAAACAACTATGTGCATATATAATATAATGAGGATAAATGAAACTTAATATCAGAGAGGAGGGGGATAGCATCCCTGGGAGTGGGTGAGGGATGGAAGGACTTCTTGCAGAAGATGGGACTTGGGTTGAGTCTGGAAAGAAGCCAGAGAATCCAGGAGGTCAAGGTGAGGAGGAAGAGCCTTTTGGAGATAGGATCTAGCCAGTGAAATAGCTCATTTGGGAGATGAAGTCTTATGTGTGAACAACACATAAAAAGTGTGGACAGAAGAGAAGAGAGTGTAAGACTTGAAAACTAGGAAGGGATTGGACTGTGAGGAGCTTTAAATATCAGAGGATTTTATTCTCTGTCATTGTATTTTATACTGTTTTTCACATGGAGGGAATATGGGTAGCCAGGTGGCACAGCAGATAGAGTGTCCAGTCTGAAGTCAGGAACCTGAGTTCAAATCCAATCTCAGACATTTCCTAGTTGTGTGACCCTGTGCAAGTCACTTGCCCCTGTTCGTGTCAGTTTCCTCATCTGTCAAATAAGCTGGAGAAGGAAATGGCAAGCTGTCTAATGTCTTCATCAAGGGTCGAATAAGACTGAAATAACTGAATGACAACAAAAATAGGGAACCACTGGAAATTATTGAGTAGGGAGGTTGACATGGTCAGACCTGTGCTCTTGGAACATCACTTGGACAGCTGAGTAGAGGATGGACTGGATTGGAAAGAGGTTTGAGACAGTTAGAAGGGTATTTCAATAGTCCAGGCAAAAGGTGATGAGGGCCTTCGTCAAGATGGTGACTGGGTGAGTGGAGAGAAGTGGATACATGTGAGACATGTTGGGAAAACAAAACAAGGTAACTAGACAACAGACTGGATATGTGTAGTAAGTGAGAATAAAGAATCAAGGATGACACTGAAGGTGTGAGCCTGGGGGATGGGAGGAGAATAACAGTTTGGGGAAACAAAATGAATTCTATTTGGGATGGCTTGAGATGCCCACTGGACATCCACTTCCAGATGTTCAAAGAGATGATTTCTGAGAGAATTAAGGGCTGGATATGGAGATCTAGATCATGTTTAGTCATTTCAGTCTATTCCAACTCTCCATGACCCTATTAGGAATTTTCTTGGCAAAGACAATGGAGGGATTTGTCATTTCCTTCTCCAGCTTATTTTACTTGAGGAACTCAGGCAGAGTTAAATGACTTGCCCAAGGTCATACAGCTAGTAAGTGTCTGAGGCTGGATTTGAACTCAGGAAGATGAGTCCTTCTGACTCCAGGGCTGACACCCACTGTGCCACCTAGTTGCCCTTCATCTTCAGAGAGATGGAAACTGAATCTATGGGAGTTGAGTTTTAGGAAGCTAGGAATATCTCTGAATGTGAAAGAGAATTTTGGGGGAGACAATTTGATCCCTTCATCTTCCAGTCTTTCCTTTCTCAGAGAAAGAATGCCATGTCTCATGTCCTCCTCTCACTGAGAAATCCAGAGGAAGACTGAGCCTGGGTCCTTGCTGGGGACTGGGGGGAGATAGACAGGGGGAAGAGGAAGTGGGATTATTGTTTGGGATAGCATATTCTTTACCTCTGAACACTTAGTAGGAAAACTACTCCCCCAATCCTGTCCTTTTGCAGAAACTGAAATCATCTCAGATCAGCCCTTAGTTGAATGTGTCTTGGAGGCTGGGGAAAGTGAAATTTGTATAATAAATGTAGGAGTTTGAAGAAAGGACCTTTGTCTGGGCTGGGGGCCTGGGCCATTGGTCAGTTCCTCACAGCCCCCGGCCTCTCCCAGAATGCCCCCCTCTCCTGATGAATGCCGCACTTGTCCACACAGCAGGTCCTGGTCCCCAGTCCTGGGCTTGCCTGTGTCTCCCCTCCCCTGGGTGGCATCACCATGGCCCTGACTCAGGCCCTGGAGGCTCCTGCCAGCAAAGTCTGGGTCTGAGAGTCAGCAAAGGAAGTTGCTCAGGGACTCTGAGGCCCTGGGTCTCACCATGTTTCTCTACTGGAGGAAGCGGGGAGCCTATGAACTGGAATCATTACCCCCATCCCTGACTGATCTGGAGTATGGATCTGTGGAACGTTTCTCTTGGAGCTCATCCCTTGATATCATTGAGGACCTTGAAGGTAGGTGTGAGGGGTGGGGATGGAGATAGATGGGCCTGGGGATAAAGAGGAGGCAGGAAAGGGAGAATTCCTACCTAATAATAACCGGCCCCACATGACTTAAAAAATACCTCCCCATTTTAACTAACACCTGAAGTCCCACTATTTATGGTAAGGATTCAATCCCTATTAAAGAACAAGTCTCTGAGGGGAGGTATGGGAGAGGGGTAAGTCTTAGAAAATGTATGAATGCTCTTTTTCTGGCATTCCTTTCCAATGCCCCACCCCAACTCCTAAATAGAACTTTTTCTTATAACAATGCAGTAATCAAAACAACCATATACAGATCATGTCTGATAAAGCATGCCTCATCTGGCACCCAGTGTTCCCCCCATATGTTGGCTTCGCCATGGGGGAAAGGTCAGCTCTTATTTTTATCTATAGACCCATTATTGCTTATCATGATGGATGAGGTTATCAGACTCTTTCCTTGAGAGCAGACAACGATAGAGGGGAGGAGGGACTGAGTACATAGTTACTGGGGGCCCAATGGAAGTAGAGGACCACAGAAAGCTGTGAGAGAGAATCTGTTTCTTCTACGATAAATTTCACCCCTACAGTCCAGCCCTATTGGAAGGGTCCTTAATATAAAGGATAGAAAACTGTACAGCAGAGCTCCTTCCTAGAGCCAGGAGGAGGAGAGAGGAGCTAGGGTGAGTGGGCCCCTTCCCAGGGGCTGCGTCATTGCCAAGGGTCAGGGGGAGGGGCAGCAGAAGGTCAAAGGAGACTTCCTCTCCATTCAGTTGGTTCAGGGTATATTGAGAGGGGGTAAGAGGGGTGGGGTGGGAGTGGAAATGACTGATGCTGGGAACCCAGAGTAATGGTGTGATGGAGGGAGGAGGAGAAAATCCTCTGAATTCCCAGAGCTGGGCTTTGGGTGTTTTTCATCAGAGGTCTTCTGGTGGTTGGGAATGAAGGGGACCAGTGGGGCCATCTTACCGTATATTTGTGTCTCCTTGTGATATAGCAGCTATAGGACAAGACTTAGAGTAAGGAAGACGTGAGTTCAAATCCCATCTTTCACACTTAGTAGTTATCAGGCCCTAAGCTCTATTTTTCTTACCTCTCTGAGTCACAGATGATAACTCACTTCTGTTTTTTTTCAAAGTAATTTTCTCTATTATTATGAACTTAATAATTGCAAATAGTTCAATTATCAGAAAAGAACAAAAAAGAGGATTGTAAAGGAAATTATGAACTTCTGAGTTCCATATACATTCTTACATATGTATGTATATATGTATATGTATATACATATATGTATATGCATATGTATATGTTTATATATAATTTACCAAGAGAGTAACCAAACTGCTATTTATTCATGCGCCCATTGCATTTAGTTTTGTTGTTTTTTGTGTTTTTAAAAATGCTCTGTTGACATACTATTTTCTTTCACTGCCCATTATCCCATCAACCCCTTACCCCCAGTCCCACTCAAGGAAAAGTCTTCCTTTGTAGCAAATGTGTAACATCTAAGACTGCAGTTTCTAGATAGGCTGAGCTCTGCTTCAGTGGAGGGACTTCCCATACCATGCTTTATGTATTGGCCTAATCTCATTTGCTATTTGAGACAATTTCTTACCCAGGTTTTAGTTCAGGGAAGCAATTGTGTTTTGCCTTGATCCATCAGGCATGATTTGCCCAAGGTCACATATGCACAATTAGTAATAGGACTGAGACTAATTCTCTTTGGTGGGGGCAGTTAGTTGGACTAGTGTGGACACAATGGGGTGGGATGGAAGAGTGGCGTGGGACAATGAGAGAACAGAGGCATCTGTGGGAGGCTGGTGATCAGAGTGCAGGGAAGGAGGATGGATATTAGAGGTATGTGGTTCCAGAGGACCTGAATGGACCCCAGCAGATAGCCCAGAGTCCTCCATTATTCACTGGCAGACTTTATTCTGAAGGACTCTTGACATCCTGCTGGCCTCATCCCTGCTGGCCTCCTGAACCTGCCACATCCTATCCCCTCCTGCTGTCGATTTTTAAATCATTTTCTCATTGATCTCATATGACGTCACATCACCTTCACTTCTAAACATGTCCTTTCCCTCCATTGAGCTCTATCTACCCCTTGGAACAAAGAATCAAAAAAGAGAAAAACCAGCTCAGCAAAACTAACCAGCATATGGACTTAATCTAACAGTGGGTGCAGTGTTCTGCATACCTAGACCCCCTCCCCCCACTCCAGCTCTGCAGAGAAGTGACGGGAGCAAATTCTCTTGGCAGAGTAGGAGAGGACACTTGGTCATTATGCTCATGATGTGCAAACCCTGGAGTTGCTATTGTTGAGGTAGAGAGAGAGAGTATGAGTCAGAGGTCTTGGGTTCAAATCTAGCCTCTTCTATTATCTGTGTTAATTTTTAGCAAGTGGCTAAGATCCTCTATTTCCTCATCTATAAGACTGAAGGGCTAGTGGTCTAGGTAATAAGAGTAATTCACATTTATTTACTGCTTTACAGTTTCCAAAAAGTTTTTCTTGCAGCAACACTGGGTGTTAGATAATTATAATATAATAAATATAATATAATATAATAATGAAGAAATAGGTTCCAATGCATTGATATCTTCTGCTTGATTATACATCTCATTCTTATTAGAGAGGCTTCTCTTGATGGGATTGAGTCATTGAGGAAGTGAGCTTTCTTTTCCTTCCTCCCTCCCTCCCTCCCTCCCTTCTTCCTTCCTTCCTTCCTTCCTTCCTTCCTTCCTTCCTTCCTTCCTTCCTTCCTTCCTTCCTTCCTTCCTTCCTTCCTTCCTTCCTTCCTTCCTTCCTTCCTTCCTTTTTTTCTTCAGAAAAGTAAACTGACCTGCCTCGAGTCAATGAATGTCTGAGACAGAAAGTGAATCTAGATTTTCTGGCTCAAAGTGTAGGCTTCCTAAGCATCACACATCTCTTGCCTCTGTGACTTTGCACAGGCAAGTTCCCATGTCTGGAATGCACTCACTCCTAACCTGTGTCTCTTAGAATTCCTAACTCCTTTCTGAGTTCAACTCTTGCAGGGCTCAGCTCCCAGAGAATACCAATTCTGACTTCCTTCCGCAGTTGTCAGTGTCTTTCCTCAGAGATTACTTAGTATCAACTTTGTATATATTTTATATCTATGTACATGTTGCTTTCCTCCCCCAGTAGAATGTAAGCTTCTTGAGTGCAGGGACTGTTTGGTTTTTTTTTTTTTGGCTTTGTATTCCCTGAGTCTCCAGGCACAGAGTTGGCACCCTGAAAATACTTACTGAATGAGCTAATGAAAATACTGCATTGCCTTCGTAAAGTTTCTTTATATCTAAAGTGTTAAACAGGAAACTTGTGGTTCACTCCCAAGTGGATCCCAACTAGATTCAAATCTAATTGGGAAATATTCAGCAAAATAAATAGAAATACAAGCAAAAGTAGATATGTTCATATATGGTTTTCTAAGTAAGTGTACCTTGACAACGATCATTATGTGCACCCCCATTTCTAGTTTAGTTTGATATCCCTGTCTCTGAGGGACACACAGCTTTAAACTGTATGAATCTGCCAAACTGAGAGGCCGGAAATAACCTAGCAGTCCCCAGAACTAACTGAGAAGCATATTCAGCTGGGGAGCCCGGGTGAGGGGAAGAGTCCAGACCTCAGGATGCTCCTAGGCTGGTGTGCACCATCTTAACTATGGCTCTGAGGTATCCCACATGGTTTACATGGTTTAGGAATCACAGACCTCTGGCTAAAAACGATCTGAATGGCCACAAGATCCAGTTCACACTTTTGAGATAAGGAAACTGAGACAGAAGTTAAATGACTTGCCCAGCATCATGTGGAACCAAGCAGATTCCCATTTCAGGAAGTGCATGTCAGCATGACTGCAGCAAGTGGAATCTAACAGGTGTGGAAATGAAAGAAGTCTCAGTGGACATGCTAATAGGTGCCCAGGACCAGATAAAAGGTGCAGGTGATTCCTTCTCATGTCCATCAATCACAGCTTGGGGTCCACTATTTTCCCTGCCTGCCATATTGCAACTGCCCTGGGAAGGAAGCACATTTCATACCTCACCCCTGTCACTGCCCTGAGATTAAGGCTTGATGGTCCTACCCTAGTTACGGCTGGCCCCATTCTCCTGTTATCTGAGGATTAGATTACTGGGACCAGACCAGTAAAACAATCTGCCACCCTCAGTGAAAGGCAGGGCTTTAAAATCTCTCCTTTCCTCTTATCTCTCCTAGTTCCAGAAGCTGCCCCATTACCAATCTGGAAATAGTGATGTCTATATTCCCTGTAAGCCTCTTTCTTTCTCTCTTCCTTTGAGTAGGCTACAATTGCTCCATGTGGAATTTAAACAAGCATTTAAAAATATTTTGTTGATTTTTTTTTGTTTTTCTATAGAGGCGCTAAATGATGAAGTAGAGAGAGAACTCAGACCTGAATTCAAATCTGCTCTCAGACAATGACTAGCTGAGTGACCTTGAGCAAATCATTAAACGTCTTTCTGTGTCAATTTCCTCCTCTTGAATGTGGGAACTGGACTTTGTGAATTTTCAAGTCTCTTTCAGCCAGAGGTCTATGATTTTTTAATCATTTAAATCTGCAAAATGCAGCTGATGATAGCACCTCTCTCTCAGGCTGTTATGAGCATCAAAATGAGAAAATATCTATTAAGTGCCTAGCACAGTTCCTGGCACATAGTAGGTACTATATAAATGTCAGATATTGCTATTGTAATTATCATATTCATCATTGTTTCCTAAACTGTAATGCAGAGATATTAACAGCACCACCCTCACAGGATTGTCATAAGGACAGAAGATACTTGTAAAGTACTTAGCACAGTGACTGGAACAGAGTAGACACTTTATAGTAATAATTTATATAAATATAGCTGCTTATTTTTATTTTATTATTTCATTTAGTATTATATAGTATGTTATATAATAATATATTATGTATTATATATTATTTTTTACTATTATTATTATATCTTTAACTGTAAAATGGAGATAATAACACTATCTCTATCACAGGGATGTCGTAAGGATCAAATGGCATAACATTTGTAAAGCACTTAGCACATGCCTGGTACATATTAGGTACTCTATAAATGCTCATTCTCTTCTATCTTTTTATATCATAGTAATTTACAAATATATCCCTCCCTCCTCTCCCACTCGGCAAATCATTTCTTGAAAGAAGGAGGACATTTTTCTCAACCCACAGACATATCAACTGTGTCTGACAATATAAGCAACATTCCTTACCAGTAGCACCCCCCCCTGCAAAGAATCATAGACTTCTAATGGAGAAGGACCTGAAAAGCCAGAAAATCCAATTAACTCATTGTACAGGTGAAGAAACTGAAATAAAGAGATTAAATGGTTTGCCTAGGGTCATGTAGCTAAGCAAGTATTTGAGACAGGATTTGAACCTCTGTTCTCCTAACTTCAGTGTCCCACTCTTTATGCTATCCTGGGAGACTGAGATCCATTTTCACAGCTCTTCCCATGGCTCAAGCTCACTTATTATAATTGCATAATATTCAACTTTTCATGAACTGAGATGATCTATTTTGCCTGTTTTGATCTCATCTAATTCTTTATTTGGTTTAAGAACTTTCAGTTTAGTCAAAGCTGTGAAAGTTATAAGATCCCATTCTTTTCTAATTTATTTTATGCTGTGACTTTTTACCTTAAGATTTGGGATTCACTTTGAATTTACTGTTGTATATAGTGTAAGATGCTAGTCTAATCTTACTTTCTGCCAAACTGCTTTTCATTATTCCTTGTCATTCTTTGCAAAGTAAAAATCCTTCCCTAAGTTATATATATATATTTTAAGGATTATCCAATACTGGGTTGTATTGTGCTGTATTCACTTGTTTTTGTTACATTCTTATCTATACTACTAGATAAACTACATTTTGTTCTATTTTTAATGAGTACCAAGTAATTTTGATGATTACTACTTTATATTGCAAGATGAAGTCAAGAAATTCTCTTTCCCTCTTCAATCCTACTACCCCACCCCCCCATCCCATTTCAACAAACATTAAGTGTTGATCATATAGGAGATGCTATGCTAGGTACCAGAGAAATAAAAGACAAAACTGAAAAAGTGTTTGCCCTCCAGGGCCTTATATGCTGCTGGGGAATACATAGGATGAAAAAGAGCCAGGATATTCAAGGAGAAAGAATCTAAACAACTGAAGAGATCAGGGATTCAGTGTAACTAATTGTGTAAACTCATCTACCTGTCTATCTATCTGTGTGTGTGCATCTGCTTATGTTTCCAAATGAAATGGAACATGATTATTTATATAACTATTTGTGTTTTGTGGTTTACCTTCAATTATGGTGTGTTGGGGTGGTCTTCAGTCAGTCACTCAATAAATACTTATTAAACCCTTACTGTATGCTGGGCACTATGCTAAGCACTGGGATTGCAAGTAGAAAAAAAAGACAGATCTACCCTCAAGGAATTACAATCTTTAAAAAAATATATTTTTGACATTTAAAAAAATTAAATTGCCAAATTCTCTCCTTCCCTTCTGCCTCTCCCTCACTCATTGAGAAAGCAAGCAGTATCATATCAATTGTATGTGTGAAATCATGAAAACCATATTTCTTTATTAATCATATCATGAAAAAGTAAGAAAATAAAGAAAATGAAAAACTGTACTTCAATTTGCACACAGAGTTCATCAGTTTCTCTCTCTCTGAAGGTGGATAGCATTTTTCATCATGAATCCTTTGGAATTGTCTTGGATCATTGTAACGATCAGAGTAGCCAAGTCTTTCACAGTTGGTCATCGTTACAATGTTGCTGTTACAGTGTACAATGTTCCCGTGGTTCTGCTCACTTTGCTTTGCATCAGTTCATGTAAACCTTTCCAGGTTTTTCTGAAACCAACCTGCTCATCATTTCTTATAGAACAATAGTATTCCATGAACTTGTTCAGCTATCTTCCAGATGATGGGCATCAGGAGCTTACATTTTAATGAGGGAAGGCAATACATAAAAGGAAACTGAAAAGGAAGAAAGGACAAAGGTATCCAGCACTTGGGCATGATAGAGAGGTCCTGAGTGCAGCTTAGTGAGAAATTAGATTTTGGGTGCAAGTTTATGGTGTTGAAATGGAGTGAGCTGCAGGGGTAGCTGGGTGTGAATGTCTCCAAGAGGGGGAGGAGCTGATCCTCATAAAAACCCTGTTATAACTGATTGTTAATATTATTCCTATTTATAGCTAAGGAAACTGAGGCAAAGAAAGGTTAAGTGACTTGCCCAGCATCATCACACAGCTATTAAGTGAGTGAGGTTGGATTTGAACTCAGGACTTCCTGACTCCAGGCTAGGGCTCTACACAGTGGTGCCCTCTAGTGACCTTTGGGTAATTTGCTTTAGGTAAGTTACTCTCTGGGCCTTGGTTTGTAAAATGATGAACTTGGTAGTTTCTGAGATCCTTCCCAGTCTGGGATATTATGGTCCTGAAGCATGGACTCAGGATCATGAGATTCTCTTATGCCGGGAGCAGAAGGTCATACTCTATAGGGGTCTAAGGAGTGAGAAGGGTCTGAGTCCCTGTAACCTCACATGGATAGAAGAATCGATTTGCCACATTTTGTCTTCTGGCAGAGCTTTTCCCCAGTTGGGGAGGACTCATGTACAAAGCGTGACCAATGTTGAATCTTAAACACATTTTTGCTGAAATGTGAATATTGCTGAGTGGGGGCTTCTCAGTTCCTCTGTGAGACTGCCAAAGGAAATCTTGGGGCTGCCTTCCCGGCTGCCTGGCCCCCAGCTCTGGGACACAGCTGTGATGCCCGCCACCTTGCCTGACTTTTCAGGAGGAAATGGATGGTCACTGGGGCCCCTGGACTGTTCCTGTATGCTACTGTCCACCCATCCGCTGTCCATCTGCTCTAAGTTTGCAGGGAGCTCAAAAAACTTTCTCTGGGGCTCCTAGGGAAGAATTCTGGATTAGCTTTTATTACTATTCATAATAGGTCAGCTGAAAGGCGGGTTGGGGCCCCGCTGAACCAATGAGAGGACTGTTTCTATGTGGTGGGCACATGGCCGGCACAGAGAAGGATTGTCCTGGGGGATGATTTCAGGCCGTGGGCAGCCCTCAGTCCGAACATTTCTCCCAGCCCCCAGGAGTGGGTGAGAAGGTCACTTCTTGGCTTGCAGTTATATGGGCCAGGTGCCCAGATCCCCATCTTTCTGTCTGGCTTTTGTACCCAGAGGCTCCCCACTGCCCACTTCTTTGTGGGACCCTAAGGAAAACAGCCATGTGTCTGCTGGACTTCTGTGAAGTGCGAAGGCCAGGGCATGAGGGGAGTGGGGAAGGGGAGCAAGAAAGAGACTTTTCTATGTCAGGGCATTGGGGTCACATTAAGCTCAAGGATCTTGTATCTTCCTGACTGCCCACCCCTCTTGCCTCTGACATTGAAAGGATATCAGGGGCTCGGTCCAAGACCCAGTGTGAATGGCTCATTGCTAGGGCCCTGGAAGAAATTTAACAAGAGGGCAAGTTTGGGATCTGGGAAAATGGGGCAGCATCAGCTGAGACTAGGGGTGCTACTTTATAAGAAAAAGGCTGGGGGAGGCCCAAGAAGAAAGGGTGACACTGCAGGGATGAGTGAGGGGGTGGGGACCCCAGGAAAATGTAGAGGAATAGCCCCTGGGAAATCAGAGAACAGGTCATTTCAAAAGCCTAGGGCTGAGACCGAGGAACTGGTGATGAATGTACTTCTTCTGTCTAACCACATTGCTGATGTTGGAATCTTTTGGTCCCAACAACTTTGAAGACAACCTAATAATAACCCAGTATTTATGTAACATTTTAAAGTTTCCAAAGGACTTTAAAGTTTGCTAAACAATTTTTCTTTATTAAAAAAACTAATATATTATCTTCTGATTTTACACCAAATACATTTTTTGTTCTATCCACCCCGCCCCTCCTCTGAGATTCATCCCCTAAAATAAAGAATTTTGTAAAGAACTTTAGAGAAGTTTACAAAGTATTTTATATAACTTACATCATTTTTCCTTACAATAACTCTGTAGGGGTAAGTAGTGCAACTATTATTAGCCACCATTTTACATGTTGGGAAACTGAGGCTCCAGCAGGTCAAACATGTTACGGCCCAGGGCTGGTTCCGTGGCAAGGGAGGGTTTCAAACTCAGGTCTCTTAATGCTTAATCTTTTGTTTATTCCACTGTATCACATATTGCCTTTTCTTGGACAGGCATGAACAGGGCAGATGGGATGTAGGGGGCATCTGAGATTACCACCTGGTTATCCTGGAGCTCCCATTGTGAGAGACAAGCCTAATTCATAAACAATTATTAAGTACCTACTGAATACAGAGTATTATGTTCTGTGCTCAAGTGCCCAGGAAGTGCTTTTACCTAAGCTTGTTCCCTGGCCTCTTGGGGTTTACCCACAGCCCAAGTGCCATCTTCCAGAAATGTCTCTTCAGGAGAGACTGGGCAAACCCATGGAGGTCTCAGGCTCTCTGCTTACTCTCCTTGGAGAAGGACAAGCAAGGGTTTTTTGTTCCCTACCCTGCCCACACTCTAAGCCAGTGCTATGACACCTTCTGGGGAAATTTCTCACAGTCCCCCACCCCTTGGCCTCCGCATTTGACCACTTCCTGCCTTTTCTTCTCAAGAAATTGTCCCTTCTTTGACTCATCTTTGTGGGACCGAGAACCTTGGGTTCTGTAGTCAGCTGAATGTGTCCGGCTGGGGCTTCAGAGGCACAGGGCTGCTTCTGGAGCCAGTGAGGGCACCTTCATGGAAGAAAAGGTGGTGTGTGTGTGTGTGTGTGTGTGTGTGTGTGTGTGTGTGTGTGTGTGTGTGTGTGTGTGTGTGTGTGTGTGTGCTGACTCTAAGCAAGTGACCTGACCTCTCTGGATCTCTTAACAATAAAATCTTGGTGGTGGGGTGCTAATGTTACACTAGATAATCTCAGAAAAGTGGTCTTCCTGTCCTTAGGTCCTCTCCAACCTACCAGTTCTCCTGATTTCCACCCCTATTACCCTAGAGTAGTAGATAAAAGGACTACATGAGGCATTAGGAAGGCTTGGGTTCAAGGCCTATCTCAGATATCTAGGCAAGTCACTTTCAGTGCCCCAGGCAGCTCTGGAAGATTATAAATTACCCAGCAGATGCCAGTTTGCTTTGGCAAAAGGAGTCCCTGATATCAATGAAATCATGGGTCACTGTCTAGGTTGAAGGCCCAAAATCCTTTCTTTCTTTACAAAAGCCTATCAGTTGCCAGCAGGGTAGGGGTGGGGTGGCTGGGTGGGTGGGGCTTGTCTCCCTGCTGGGCTTGGGGCTGCCAAGCTGCCAGGCAGGCCCGAGTCAGATGCCTCTTCACCCAGCAAGAGTTACTTCCCTGGGGGCCTCCTCCTCCCATTTCTTCTTCCCTACTGCCCATAGGGGTGGGAGAGGACAGAGGATGGCATCATTGGCTCCTCTTTCAAGCCGTTCCTCCCCACCCCCCAGGCTTAGGGGCACTGCTGGGTGAATCTAGCTCTCAAGCTCAGGGCAGGAAGCACCTAGTCATCTTTCCCCTCCCCCCAGCTCCTAGTATCTCAGGGATAACCACCCATTAACCCTCTGCTCTCAGCCCAGGGCTTAAATTATTTCCCAATGGGCCCAGTTCTGGAATGATCATCCAAACAAAGCCAAAAGGGCATTTGCATAAATTTCCAAAATGCCGCCTCCTCTTCTTACATGTTTGTACAATTCCCAAGTTACAGCCTTTAAAGGGGCAGATCAGCCTAACAAAAGAATGGTGGTCTGGGACAGAACTGGAGACCTCCAGGCCTACCTTCCCTCCTGATCATCCCTGAGGCTGGGTCTCCCAGGCACTTGGACTATAAGCTGAGGGGGTGAACCTGAGGCACTCAGAGGCTAGTCCAGAGTGTAGTGAGGAAGGAGGGAGGGAGCCCTGAACTGTTGGTGTGTGTTGTCTCTGGTTAGGTGGTGCCAAGAACTTACAAGTCTCATACAGACATTCATTCAGCTCCCTAGTTGCCCTCTGTAAGCTGTGGGGTAAAATTGTGGATCCTTTTAGGTGTTCTTTCTCCTGCCTGACTGTCCAGGGCTGTTCACTGTAACCTGATTTCATCTGGGGAAAAAAGGTTGGGGTGGAAGTAGTGAGTGGAGGGGTGTCAGCCAGTGACATTGGAGACACAGAACTGAGTTCTATTTTAAGACATGGGCTGAAAGCTCATGAGTGTTGTTGATCATAAGAATTCCCATTTTCATATCATCACATGGAGTATAAGTCTTCTCCACAAGTCTTCTGTGAGGAAGAAAGTACAATGCTCTCATTTTACAAATGAGTACACTGAGGCTTGGTGTCTTGTCCAAGGATTTGGCAGGATTTGAATCCAGGCCTTCTTGCATTCAGGGATCCTCCTCTGGGGTCCAGATGGCCAAAAATGCTTCCTGTCTGCAACCTCCAGGCAATTCCTTTCTGGGTGATTGGGCTTTCCTGGTCAGAGACATTAGCTAGGAATTCTTGATTCAGTTTGAATCAATTAAATTTGAGAAACATTGACCTCCAGTCAAGGTGCTAGGTGATGAGAATACAAAACCCAAAATGAAGCAGTCCCTGTCCTTGTACATTTTATATTCTACTAGAGCATAGATGGGGGCAGCTAGAGGGCGCCATAGTACTCAGAACACCAGGTCTGGAGTCAGGAGGATCTGAGTTCAAATCTAGCCTCACTTACTAGCTGTGTGACCCTGGGCAAGCCATTTAACCCTTATCTATCTCAGTTCCTCAGCTATAAAATGGGGACACACTGAAGAAGGGAATGGCAACCCACTCCAATATCTTTGCCAAAAAAAACCCCACGGACAGCATAGAGTCAGATACAATTGAACAACACCAGTTCCCAATATTTACCCAGATAGGTAAATATAAGATAGTGCACTATACACAATCCACATTATTTCACTTGATTCTAAAGCATGATGGAATCAATGGAGAGTTGGCCTTTAAATCCTTAAAACTAGATTCAAGTCCAGTCACACATACTAATACATATTGACTGTGTGACCTTGGATAAGTCACTTAATTGTTATTGTAGGCAGCTCTAAGACAACAGAGTTGCCAAGAAGGAAGATGGCAGTCTCCCATAGTAGAGGCAGTTCCCTGTACCAGTATAATGGAAGGTTCAGTCCCTACCCTTTTAAAGTGGATGGGTAGAGACCATGCTGAAGAAGACCCAGTGGCCCTGGGTTGCCTATAGGCTATAAAAATCAAGACTCTCCCAGTGTTTGAAGACAGCTTACCTTTCCTGGCTGGCTCACCACAGATTGCTTCTCTTCAGGCCCACCAAGGTCCAATCAAAGTGGCCAAGCCCAATGACCAGAATGCTCTCCCTCCTTACTTTCAATTCTCCAGCTCCCTCTCCAACTTCTCTGACGTCCATCACCTCTCAACTCTAAGGACCACGGCATACAAAGAGGCCTTCCTTTCCTACCCTCTCCCAGCCACTAGTGCCCCACTCTCCCAATATTAGACTATATATTTTACAACTCCTTATAAGTCTGGCATACAGTAAGGGCTCAATCAACACTTCTTGATTGGCCCTTAGACAATCTGCTGACTACCAATGATATCGACATTATTGTCTGAGACTCTGGTTAAATGGCTTGGTGTGTGGAAGGGGACTTGATCCTAGGCCTTGGGGATACCAAGGGGTCCCTCCCTCCTGTGGGAACTAATATTGGAATCAATAGTGGCACCCAGAATCTCTAGGTCCTTCTCACAGCTGGATTCCAAAACTGCTCAGTCCTCAGGTAGGAGGTAAGCCTCAGGTCTCTCTGGGATAAAACAAGGGTAGGAAAGGGTAAGCCACGAGTTGCTCCAGATTTTCTCCCCTCTGGGCTAGGCTGGGCCGGCCAGCTGGGGAGCCCAAGGCCTGGGTTGATTCCCGGCTCACCTGACTGCCCCACCCCTCTAGGTTGCCAGCCTAGGAGCATTTCAGAGGTGTCTCCTAGGGCCACTCCCAGCCCCTGGCCCCCTGTCTTTCCAGGCTTGACTGGCTCCATCTCTGGTCTCTGACATCCACCTGGGGCTCTGACCACCCCCAGCCCCTTTTTTGTGCTTGTCTCTATTTCTCTTTCTCTCTAGCCTTCTGTCTCTGCCCCTTGCTGCTGTCTCTCCCTCTGCCTGTCTCTTGTCTCTGACTGCTTCTTTATCTCTGTCTCTTGTCTCTGCCTCTGTCTCTGTGCCTTGCACTGTCTCTTGTCTTTCACTATGTCTCTGTCCCTGGGTCCCCAGGCTCTAGGTTGATCGCCTCCTAGCTTGGTTCCAGCAGCCTGGGCTCAAGGCTCAGGGCTCGGGGGAGCTCAGGGCTGGCTCAGGGCTGGGGGCTCAGGGCTTGGTGTTCCGGCGGTCTCTGTCTCGCCGAAGCAGCCCGAGCCCCGCGGCGCTGTTGTGTCCGCCTCTCCTGGCCTCTGCTGGGCAGGCTCCCCTTCTCTCCTCCTCCTCTCCCCTCCTTCCTCTCGCCTCCCCCGGGACCAGGCCGGGCGGGCGGAGCGGCGGGCTCCGGGAGAGCGGTCCCTGTCCCCTGGGGGCTCTTCCATGGGTGAGTGCGGGGGCATCCCGGGCCGGGGGGGGGGGGGGTGCAGCCGAGGGAATGGGAGTGGGGGGCTGGCGGCCAGCCGGGCTGCTGCAGCTGGCGAGCCCAGGAACCCCGCGATCCGCGCGGGGATCCAAGCCCGCGACTCCGGCCGGCCCCGCCGCTGGGCTGCGGCCACCGCTGCCGTGCTGGCCCAGGATGGCGGGCTGGGCCGGGGACCCCGCCACTCAGCGCTCGGAGGCTGGGACTCCAGGATGGCAGACTCCGGGGCTGGGAGCGTGTGGGGAGCGGGGTCAGGACTGTGGGATCCTGGACTAGGCTGGGGGAGGCCTGGCCCAGGGGTGCTAGGAGATTCCTAGACCTGGGGGAGAGGAGATTCCTGGCCATAGGATCCTGGACTTTGGGGGGCTGAGTACAAGATGGGCTACGTGGTCCAGGGCCTCGGAATTCTGGCCGGGATGGGGGGAGTCCAAAGTGGCCACAGGGCTGTGATGTTCCGTTGGAGGGCAGACTGGCGGAGGGTCTCCAGTTGCTTGGTGGGGGGAGGTAACAAAACTGGAGAGAGAGTTAAGATTTGTGGATAAGCTCCAAAGGTGGGGGCCCCTTCCCGGAATTGGGGGGAGGGGCAGGGGTACCAAGAGCATGAAAATTTGGATTTCAGAGGTCGGTGTTGGGGGAGGGGGTGTTCCAGGGTGAGGTATCCTGAACTAAGAAGTGAGGGGCTGGGGGATCCCAAGGAGGAACGGAGGCCCTTCGGATTGGAGTCTTTGCAGGCTTTTCTTGGGGACAGAGATTCCTGGATTGGAGGACTTTGGGGAAGGGGGGAGGTCAAGGCCACTCAAGGCTCTAGCTCTGCTTGCTGGGGGCCAGCCAGCTTTGGGGAGGTGGGCAGGTTGGGGCAAGCTGGGAGCAGCTGGCTGGCATCTAAGGGTGCCCTAGAATATCAGCCCATCCCTTCTTGTATCTCTCTGGCGGTTAGGCCTTTTGGCGGGGGTCGAAGGAGCTGAGAGGGAAGGCCTGGAAAAGGAGTGAGGAGTCATCCACAACCAGAGACCCCAGACAGACCTCCTGAATAGGGGTGGGCTTAAGTCTATCCTTGAAAGAAGTGCCCCTGCCCCCCACCTTCTCTGGGGCTGGGCTGCCTTTCTGGTGTCTGGAACTTTCTGCCCTCAAATACCCAGCAGCCTAAGGTCCTGGGGCAGACTTGGGCTAGGTCTGGGCCTGGGGAGTAGTTCAGGGCCTACTATTGCCCTCCCCCCTCTTCTTCCCTCAATAGGGCCTCTACCCTCACCTTTTCCCAAAAGAAACAATGGTGAGGTTGGGGTTAGGGACATACTCCCCACATCCCTCCTACTGATCAGATTAGGGTCTGTCAGACTTCAGATCAGTCTGAATCCTATTAGGGGGTTGGGGTGGACTTGGATTCTGAGTTTTGGAGGGACCCATGGCTTATATGCATATGTGGTAACTTCTCTCTGCCAAAACTGGTACAATCAGAATGTCTGCTGGATGCTAAGCATTGTTCTGGGTTCTAGAGATGTAGCATTTAGAAAAGCCTGCGGCCCTGTCCTGAATAAATTTTCAATCTAGGAGAAGAGGACAAGTCTATTAATCACAATAGACAGTACTAGATAAAAGGTGTATTAGAGACCTACAAAACTCAGGATCTGAGCACAGCCTGAGGGGTTGGAGAGAGCTGGACAGGATTCTTTTAGGAAGAGCCCTTACACAGGATGTGTAGGAAATCCAAAGAAGAGAGGGTTCAGGCTGGGTGGTTATAGGAAACTAACTGAACAGAAAGGCTGTGAGGGGAGAAGTGTATTCTGGGGCTAGAGGGTAGACTATAGTCATAGGAAATTAGCTTAGCAAGACTGAGTGGCACCATGTTGTAGAGAACCTCAAATGCCAATTGTTTATGAAATGTGGACTTTATTTGGGAAGCAATAGGGAGCCACAGCAATTGAGAGGGACACTCAAATGGGTATAACTAGATTTGTGTTCTCTCCTCTGCCCTCCCTGGACACATGCCATTAGGCTCCTCCCAGCTCCCCTGAAAGGGAAAGAAGAAAGAAACTGGGGATGGGGGGTGGGGCGGGTCAAGACTTGCTTGAGAGGCCTCTCCCCAGGCTGTGGGTAAAGAAGACCTTCTTATAGGAGACTGAGGAGGTTTCTGGCCCAGGAGAGAACTCAGGAGAGATCTTTTCTCTTTTCCTGACTACTGGGAGTAGGGCAGGGGAAGAGACAAGAGTATCTAAGCCTTTTATTTCCAGAGACCTTCCATTAGGCAGTAGAATCTAGATAATTTCCCTGGAGAATCACAAGAAAAAAAAAAAAAGCTTTGAAAACAGATAAGTTGGCAATAAAAACGGAAAGCCACACTGACCCTCTTTGAAGGGATGGACTGAGGAGGCCTGCCCCACCCTTCCTTCTCTGCTGGGCCCTGCTCCTGGGGAAAGGAGGAGGTCTGGGGGGAGGGAGTTGGGAGGCTGGGTAAGGAGGGAGGCCCTAACCTGGTTGGTTAACACCCTCTGGCCCTCTGCTTTGCAGATGACCGAGGCCTAACGGAAGAGAAGGGACTTCGATGCCAGAATCCAGATTGTATTGACAAGAGGAGGGCATCCAAGGTAACTGAAGGTCAGGGCTTGGGGTTGCTCCAGCACTGGCCCTACTCTGGGTCATGGGGACAGGGGCTGGGGAGGGCTAGGATTTCATCTCTGGTCACCGACACAGCCCAGCCTGGGAGAGAGACTCAGGAGGATGGCACCCTAAGGATCTTCCCCTGGGCCCATCCCAACTGCCCAGAGTCTCTGCCTTCTCTGAAAAGGCAGCTTTCCTGGACGAGGCAGAGAGAAGTCTTGGGTCAGCAGTCCGAAGACCTGGCCTTGAGTGGGGGCACTTAGGAGCTGTTTGACTTTGGACAAGTTACCTCCCCTCTCAAATTCTCTTTCCTTATTTATGCAACACTTGGTAACAATAATTTCATGACCAGCCTCACTGAGCTGCTGTGTGGGGAGAGCTTTGTAATCCTGAAAATCTCCCTAGTAATGTAACTTTAAAAACATGCACTATGATCCGTGGGGTCTTCAGAATGAACTCATTGATGGATTCATTCATTCATTCATTTCAGGTAGGTGATAGGTGTTCTGTATGATCGTTAGAATTTTGTTTTTTTTTTTTCTGTGATGGACAAGTTCCTTGGAGGCCCCAGGGAACTTGGAGTGAGGAACCCCTGGACTGTCTCTGCAGGGGTTCTTCCAAAGGTGTGCCTGGGGTGGGGGTGGGGGTGGTTGGCCCACAATCTTGACTTAGTGAGTACATTGACCTCTCTGGCCCCGGGCTTTTGAAGTTCAGGCCAAGGCTTGTTCTGAGCTCTTTATTGTTCCCTTGGAAGCATTTACCATTGTAAGAGGGATTGACAAAGAGCTTCGGGCTTAGAGGCAGGAAGCCTTGAATTCAGATTCTGCGTTTGACATCAGCTGGGCAATCTTGGGCAAGGCCCTTCTGAGGTTGGGTTTCCTTGGGTGAAAAATGAAGACAATGATATTTGTACCACCTATGTGCACAGAATCTGTGTGAAAGTCAAATAAGAACATATTAGTCAATTCAGTTCAAAATATGTGTTAATCCAGGCACTGAGCTAAATGATGAGGATACAAAAAGAGACAAAAGGCACTACGTGCTCTCAAAGACTTTACAATGCGAGCCACTATGTACAAAGCAAGTTATATGCAGGATAAATATGAAATAAGTAAGAGAAGGAAGGTTCTGGTATTAAGAGGGATGAGAGAAGGCTTCCTGTAGAAGGTGGACTTTTACTTGGCACTTAAAGAAAGCCAGGGAGTTTATTTGTTGGAGCAGAGGAGAAAGAGCTTTTCAGGCATGGGGAACCTAGCGACAATGCTTGGCATCAGAGATGGAGTGTTTTGGTCATAGAACAGCCAGGAGGACAGGATCAAAGAATACTTGTGGGTAAAGGGAGTAGGGTGTAAGAATCCTGGAAAGGGAGGAGGGTCTAGGTTATAAAGGGCTTGGAATGTCAGAAAGAACTTTTCTTTTTGCTCCTAGAGGCAGTTGAGAATCTCTGAAGTTTATTGAGATGGGGGGACATGGCATGGTTGGACCTATGTTTTAGGAATATATGAAAGTATTAGGAAAATCTTAAAGTATTACATATATGTACATGTATAACATAGTAATAATCTTATATAACATGTTGTAATATGATGATTATATATATGAAAGTATTAGGAAAATCTCAAAGTATTACCTATATGTATATATATAATATATAGTAATAATCTTATATATGATAATAATAAATAATAGCTAACATTTATATCTTACTATATGCTAGACAGTATAATACTAAGCACCTAACAAATATTATTTCATTTGATTCTCACAACAACCCTGGGAGGCAGGTGCTATTACTAGCCCCATTTTTACAAATGAGGAAACTGAAAAGTGACTTGCCCAGGGTCACATTACTTTTAAGTGTCAAGAGGTCACATTTGAACTCAGGTCTTCCTGACTCAAGGCCCGGTGTACTTTATCCACTGCGCCTGGCTGCCTAGGTCTTACTGTCCAACCTAACCTCTATTTTTTACATTATTGTACTCTTTTGGGGGAAGGGAACACCAATGTCTAGAGTCTCTGGACACTTCCAGGTATGTGACTAGTGGGTTCTGGGGTGAGGAGAGCCCCTAGAAGACCCCAGTTTGGGGTCCGGAACTGAAGTTTAGGACTGTATCTCAGTGTGTCAAATGACGCAAACATAAGGGTCAAGTGTCTCTAACAGAGTCAGCACTTAGTAAATGTTTGTTGACTGATACAAAGTTCAAGAAAACAATCTGCTCTATTTCTGACTTTTCTGCCAAAACTTCTCCTTCGTTACCTCATCTTGGCGTGGGAAGAACCCTGGTTTTTCAATGACCCGGGCAGCAGAGCCAGAGCGAGTCCTGCCAATTGGGAAGGGTTTCCGGGGATGTCCCAGCAATGGCCTGGTGTCTGAGGAGAAGGTTGGGAGAGCTGCAAGGTGTACCTGTAGCAGCTCATGAAAAGTACAGGGAGGGTCCCAGCTCTGCTGTCTCCTGTTGGGGATGAGAGAAGGTCCTGAGAAACATTTTCAGCCTTTGATGGATTGAGGGATGGTGCTTTCTCCCTCCTGGAGGCTTGGAGCTACTCCCAAGGGGCTTGCTCAACCACCCCAGGCAGGGAAACCTCATGGGGATATGGGCTTCCCAGCCAGGAGTCCTTGGAGCTCACTCTATTTCCCCATCCCTTCTTCCTTCAGGAAGGTAGATTCGGGAATTCAAGAGCAATGGACTCTGGTCCTCAGTGTCCCTTCTTTGTCCAAAAGACAAAGAAATCTTCCCTTTTGCAGACCTGACTTGATTTGTCTCAGTTGACGAGCATGGTGTAATTGAGCATCAGGATTAAGGAGATGAAAAGGAGCCTGGAGCGTGAAATATCAGTGAGAAAGGATCTCAGAATGCAGAAGTGAGAGTTGGGAGGGCCCTTAGAACCCAGCATATCAGAACTGGGAGGACCTTTAGAACCCAGGATGTCGGAGCTGGGAGGGCCCTTAGAACTCAGAATGTCAGAGCTGGGAGGGACTTGCGTACAAAAATATCAGTTCTATACAAAGGACTCTTAGAACACTGACTTCTAGTGTTCTAAGGCCAGGAAGGGAAACCATGCAGTCCAATCTTCTCATATTACAGGTGAGGAAACTGAAACCCAGAGAAAGAAAGTGATTTGCTTAAATCCCCTGGCAGATGAGTGGCAGACCTTGGTTCACTGCTGGAGGCCCTTAGTCCCCAGGCCATATGCTTTTCCTCATACTAAGCTGGTTGCCCCTGACAGCTGGGAAAGCCCCCTCCGATGTCGGGTTTCTGGTCCCTTGGGCCAGCACAGAATGTAGAATTCCTCAGCTCCCTGTGTGAGGGGAATTGGATCAGTCAGCAGTGGGACGTAAGGGGGACAGACACACATGAGCCATTACTTTTCTAAGCTGGGAGATTCTCCATTTGGGGCATCTTGAGGTCAGGTCTCAGAGAGGTTAAGTGAGTCCAAACTGGGTAGGGAGAAGGACTTTTCCCCAGAAGAGCCATATAAGCTGTCCCCATCTTCAATAGGCCAGACCACAGACCTATATCTTAGGGTTTAAGATGGTGTTACTGTTCCTACCAACACTTCCCATGCCCTCCCCGGAATAAGGCTGATAGGGTGGCTTCTGCCCCCAGCCTTCTGGGTGTTGGCCACAAAGGATAGGAGGGAAAGTATTTGACTAGGAGCCAAGAGGGACCTGGGATTGAATCCCAACTCAGACACTTACTAACTGTGGGCCTGTGTACAAATGAATTAAGTTCTCTGTATCTCAGTTTCCCCATCTCTATATAAAAGAAAAGAATTATAGTATCTATCTTGTAAGATCATTGTAAGGATAAAATGAGATAGGGAGTAGATCAGTGATTTTATTGATATAGGGAATTCCCAGGGGAGGAAACTTCCTCCACCAATTCAGATTGGCACCTTCTCTGCAATTTATATTCTCCGATTGTCAGTTCTTAATCTTTCTGGTGTCATGGCTCCCTTGGGCAATCTAGATGACTGCATCACATTTTTTAAATAATTGAAGGAAATAGTTCATTTTAGTTAGAGGTTAGTGAAAATAAAGATGTAATTTTTTTCCCCATCCAAGTTCAAGGACCCTCAGAAATCTATCCAGAGACCCCTGATTGTCTGTGAATCTTAAGTCAAGGACTCCTGCCTGAGAGAGTTGGCTAGAACCCTTAAGGGAAAGGAGAGAGTTCACAGCCAATGAAGATCCCCAGAATAGGAAGATAGAGAGTCATGGGAGGGGAAAATCAAAGGAGTATAGAACTTGTAAAGGGCAGTGACGTATAAGGAGACTGGAAAGGTAAGAAGGGGCTGGGTTATGAAGGTCTTTAAAGGTCAAACAGAGGATTTTATATTTGATTCTGGAGTTATTAGGGAGCCATTTATGGAATAGGGGAAGGACGTTTTTAGACCTGTGCTTTTGGAAGTAATGTAAGAAGGAATGATCAGAGCTGACATTGACGTGGCATTTTGGTTCCCAAGAGTTTTGTACCTGTGATCTCAGCAGCAAACCTAGCTTTGGTTCCTCCCCACAAAAGTACCTTGGAGAGTGAAATTCAAGGCAACATGCGTGGACTGTTGGGGTTAGAAACCAAGATTCAAATCCTGCGTGACCTTGGGTACAAGCTATTTAGTTATCATGGGACTTATTTTTCTTATCTGTAAATTAGAGGGTTGTAGGTAAAATAGGTGAGAGGGACAGTGTAATGAATCACTAAACTAAATAATGATAATAGTATTTATATACTTAATATATCTTCATATGAATTATCTCATTTGATCCTTCCAATACCTCTGGGATATAGGGGCTGTTACTGTTCCCATTTTACAGATAAGGAAACTGAGGCTAGAGTGAGGGGAAGTGACTTGCTCAGGGTCACACAGCTGGTGAGTATCTTAGACAGGATTGGAACTCAGGCCTTCCTGATTCCAGTGCATGCTTTGCCACTCACCCATGTGCCCAGTGACAGGTCACTTGAGCCCCAGGTTGCTTCGTAAAATGGAGGATTCTGACTAAATGATCTTTAAGGGCCCTTCTGCTTTGAGACAGTCTTGATGGGGTGGGGGCATGTCCTGAGCAGTTTTTAGTTAATAAGTTTTTAGTTAATAAACATTTATTAAATGCTTGTTATATGCTGGGCACTGTTAGATCATGAGGATAGAATGCCAGAAATGATACAGAATCTGCCTTCAAGGAGATCCCATTCTAGCACTGGACAGACAGTGCCATTGCCTTAGAGGGATGTAGAAATGGACCTTACCTTCTCTGCATGGAATTGGGGGAGGGAGCTGCAAACTTCACTGTGGTAACTTGGAAAGAAAAGGGTGGGTCCCTTGCTAGCTGCCCTTTTCTACTGAATCAAATGCCTTCCCAGCTTGGGACCAGCTCCCTAATTCCCCTGATATTTGGGGTCCCAATACTGGGACCTCCAAGGGAAAATAGCTCTGTGTAGCTGTCCCCTTGCCCTCTACCCCACACTAGACCCATCTTTTGGTCAACTACTCCTCTTGAGCTTTCCCGATTGGGTGTCTTCACCTTCTCTGCCCACTGCATCATGGACTTAGAAGGGACTTTAGACATCATCTAATTCATTCCCTTCTTGATTTTTCTGGTGGATGTGGGAGGGAATTCCTTCCCAATGTAGATCACTACTTTTTCTGAAACATAGAGTCTGAGAAGCTACGTCTGGTTCACACAGCCAATAGATGTAAGGAAGGAGACTTGAACCCAGGCCTCCCTGATTCTGATTGAGCTTTCTATGGACCATACCCTGGCTTTCTGTCGTTTTATATATAAAGATACTGAGACCTCAGCTCAGTTAATCAAGATGGAAATGATTTGCCACAGATTGTTGGGGGTGTGGAGAGTAGGGGATAAGCATTTTGTACAGAGCCTACAAGGTGCTAAGCACTTTACAATAGAGCCTACAAGGTGCTAGGCACTTTACAAATATATCAATTGTTTCCTCACAACTACTCTGATAGCTACTGTTATTATCCTTATTGCATAGTTGAGGAAACTGAGGCAGACAGAGGTTAAGTGGTTAAGCCCAGGGTCACCCAATTAGAAAGTGTCTGAGGCTGGATTTGAACTCAGGTCTTGCTCCAGGTCCAGTGCTCTATCCTAGCTGTCTGCAGGTAGTTAAGTAGTAGAGTTCAGATTTGAACCCAGGCATCACAGTGCACAGGGTGTAGAGTCAGAAAGACTTATTTTCCTGAGTTCAAATCTGGCTTCAGACACTTCCTAGTTGTGTGGCCCTAGTTGTGTGGGGCAAGTCACTTATCCCACTTACCTCAGTTTTCTCATCTGTAAAATGAGCTGGAAAAGGAAATGGCAAACCACTCCACTATCTTTGCCAAAAAAACCCTAAATGGGGCCACAAAGAGTCAGACACTACTGAAAAATGACAATAATATGCCACCTCCTGGTCATTAGATGATCTCAGATGGTCTTTCTAGCTCTCAGATTTTATGTTCCAAGGTCCTCACCACCTTTGACATTCTGCATTTAGCTGGGGAATTCTGCAAGAGATCAAAAAGGCTGAAGGGAAGGTCCAATGCGTTACGTGGCCCAGGCTCATCCAGCAAATCTGGGGACACTGACCTGTGGCCTGGGTGGGGTGTCGGAATTGTTCGTCCTTCCTTTTCATGACATCACAGAGGGATGTCTAGACTTGATCCTGAATTAGATTTAAGTGAGGAAGGTAGGATATAACTTCGAGGGATATATGCCACTCATTCAGACTTCCAGAGGCCTGTTACCATCCTCCTATGGGCACATTCCCTCCTCACTGGCCATAAATTGAGAAAAGAAAGTAGAATTAGAATCAGTAATTCCAAGTTATCGGGAGATAGGGGTGTGCCAATTATTAAATTTTTAGTGTGATTTTTTTGCACCTTGGAAATCAGCAAGTACTACAGTTCAGAGCTTAATTGATGGTTTGGTGATGGAGAAATTGTGAATAGTAAAGATTAAATTTTAAATGTTTCTTCTACACATTTTTGGGGGAAGAGGAGGGGTGGAGCTGATTGTTAAACATTTACCAGCACTCCATCGGGACAGATGTTGACAAAAAAATACAAAAAAAGCAATGTGGCATCATGGATAGAGTGTAGGTCTTGGCTATAGGTTCTGTGACCCTGGGCAAATCTTTTAACCCATTTCTTCAGGCAGCACATATAGACCTTAGTGAAGGGAGAGGGTGGGGGTTCCACAGTGGGAGCATCCCATACTTGCTTCATGGGTAGTAATACGTTCCTTGTTTCTGGAAGTATTCGAGCAAAGAGTCTCTTCTGAAGGAAGAGATTCTATAGAGGGGATGTTAGAACATGGGGAACAAATCCGGACTTGAAGAACTTTGAAAGTCTCTTTCAATTCTATGATCCTATAAGATGAGACCCATTGGGAGATCACTCCTCTGGGGGTGATGATGAGAGCCTGGACTAGGGTGGTGGCCTTTCCTACAGAGAGGAAGGGGTGGATCTGAGGGACATTGTGGAGAAAGAATCAGCAGGATGTGGTGACTGACTCCTTGGGGTGGGGACCTTTGAAAGCCAGAGGAATCACATAGAACTCCCAGGTTATGAGATTGGATAATGGGAAAGGATAATTCATAGCCAGAGACTGAATTAGGGTGGGAAAGACATTCTATATTGGGATCAGGGGAAGGAGAAAGGTGATGAGTTCACTTCTGGACATTGTTTTCCAGACAGTGCATGGGAACAAGCCAGAGTCAGGAAGAACTGGGTTCGAATTCAAAGTCAGATACTTACTAGCTCTGTGACTCTAGGCACATCATGTAACATCAGTTTCTTCATTTGCACAGTGGAGGTAGTAACAGTATCTTCTTCACTGGGTTATTCTTGAGTGACAAATGAGATAAGGGACCTAGATCCTTTGGGAAGACTTTAAACTCTGTGTAAGTGCCAGCAATTTGAGGTAGTGCCTGATGTCTGCTGGAGGAACAGGAAAGGGTGAAATGATAAAAGTGATGCCTGGGGATGGAGATCAGGGCAAAGTTCACTTACAGATCCTGTAGATTTAAGACTGGATGAAACCCTGAAGGTCATCTGGGCCACCCTGATCCGAACACATAGAAACTGAGACCTGGAAAAATTAACTGACTTGTTGGTGATGGCACAGCTAAGAAACTGAGGCTTGAACCTAAGTCATCATCCTCCTCCTCATCATGGCCAACATTTGGATAGTGCTTCCTGTGTGCCAAGTGTTTTACAAATATCTCATATAGTAATAATGATAATGGGTAGCATTAATATAGTGCTTACTGTATGCTAAGCACTGTGCCAACTGCTTTACAAATATCTTAATAATAATATCTAGCATTTACATAATGCTTACTGTGTTCCAAGCACCATGCCAGGTGCTTTACAAATGTCATCTCATTTAATAATAGCTAGCATTTATATAGCCCTTATTGTATGCCAAGCGCCATGCCAAGTGTTTTCCAAATAGCATCTCATTTAATAATTATAATAGCTAGCATTTATATAGTGCTTACTTTGTGCCAAGCACCAAGCTAAGTGCTTTCCTAATATCATCTTGTTTAATAATAGTATTAATTTTATTAATAATAATGTTAATAATGGCATTTATATAGTGCTTACTATGTTTCAGGCATTGTATTCAGTAATTTACAATTGTCTCATTTGCTCCTCAAAATAATAGTAGGAGCTAGTATTTATTATACATCATAAGGATTGTAAAATGCTTTACATATGTGACTTCATTTGAGTTTTGCCATAACCCTGGGAAATAGGTGCTTTTATTCTCCCCATTTTATAGATAACGAAGAGGGTAAGTGAGTTACCCAGGGTCACACAAGCTAGTAAATATCTGAGGAAGAATTTGAATTCATGTTTTCTTGGCTGCGAGTCCCAGACTCTATCCTAGCTAAGGTCATCCTTATTCCAAGTCCAAAGCTTTTTTTCTGCTAGACTATTGCAGGATGGAGAGCATTGATCAAGGGCATACCATGCCTTGGAATACAGAGTCTTCAAACTGGAAGAGAAGTTGGGTTGGCCATCCACTCCAGCCCATATTGGCAAAGGAAGTCCTTTTACTGGGGGATAAATGGTAATCTAGCCTCCATGGTAGCCCTCCAGTGGAGGGTGAGAGGCCCTACCCCCCCAAGCCAGCCCCTTCTCTTTCTGACTAGTGCTAATTATTTGGAAATTTTTTTCTTGATGTTAATGCTAAAATTGCCTCTTGTGCTTTTCTGTCATTTGCTTTGAATTTCACCTCCAGGACTGAGTAAAAGAAAACTAATCCTTCTTCCACCCGATACCTCATATACTTGAAGGCGGTTTTGGGGTCCTCCGTTTGTCTTCCCTTCTCCAGCCTAAAACCTAGGTCTCATGTGGCATGATCTTCAGACCCTTCGCCATCCTGGTGGACCTTTGTGCAATGAGAAATGCATATTAATATTACTCTTAAAAATATTCTTATTTTGAAGTCTAGAAAATTCCATTCTCCATCGCATGTAGAGAGGCATCAGACAATACCACTGTGCTTGGGTTGAAATCTCAGATTATAATCGTTCTTCCTAGATGTGTGATCTGTAAAATGGGGATAATCCAATTTATGTACCTATTTCCAATCCCACAGGCATTCATTAAGCACTCATTACATGTTGGACACAGTGCTCAGAACTGGGGTTGCAAAGACAAATATGTTTGTCCTTGCTCTCAAAGAACTGACATTCTACTGGGGAAAGGAGATAGAATACATACATGTGTGTATATGTGTGTGTGTGTGTGTGTGTGTGTGTGTACAGGTAAATATAGGGACAGCTAGGTGGCACAACGGATAGAGTTCCTGAAGTTAGGATGACTCTTCTTCCTGAGTTCAAATCTTACCTCATGTACTTACTAACTGTGTGACCCTGGGTAAGTCACTTCACCCTGTTTGCCTCAGTCTCCTCATCTGTAAAAAGAAATGGCAAACCACTGAAGTTATCTTTGCCAAGAAAACCCCAAATGAGGTCACAAAGAGTTGGATATGACTGAAAGTGACTGAACAGTAACAATCTATACATGATTTGACAGACAGCGTACCATAGCGGGCAGAGACTTGTGGTCAGAACCAGGAAGACCTGAGTTCAAGTTTTGCCTCTTACACCTACTGCCTTTTGTGATCCTTCACAAGTCACTTAAGTCTTTGGTCACTCTCTAAGACTATTAGTTGCTTAAATGGCTCTGACTTGTCTTGGTAGAGGAACTTCCCTGATCTAGAAGTTTCCTATGTCAGTGAAATCCCAGGTGCAGCCCCTATCCTATATACATCTGGCACGTCCAGTTCAATAGTCAGGCCAGCTGTATATGAAGCCAGGTTAGTAGGGACAGGGGATATTTGTGGGAGTCTGAGGCTATGAAAAAGAGGGCCCTACTCTGCCAAATCAGGTGTCCTTGGGCACTCAAGTAAAGCCAGAAGGGAAGGCCTGTCATGGATTGGGGGTGATGACACAAGAGAGATGGAGATAGTGGAGGGAGAGGGAAACCGATTGACAGAATGAAGAAGAAATGGCTCCTGGGTCACAGAATCATAGACCAATGACCTGAGGCTTCCCGGAGATTGGTGGAGTGTGGGTGGGAGTCAGCAGACAACAGACCAAAATAGTTTACCTGAGAGCCTTGCACCTAATCCCAGTGCTTTAATGGTCAGGGATTTCGGCTTTATCTCCCATTTGGATAAGAGGATAAGGATTGAGGCAGAGACTGACCTGAGAGACCTCTGCTGGCACCCAACTGCATTCCTATTTCTCTTTAGAAAAATACACACACACACACTCACACACACACATACACACACACACACACACACACACACACACACACACACACACATATATATATATTAATGATCTTAAGAAACCCCACAAACCTATCACTTGCCGTGGATTTTTCCACCTAAAGAATCCTCTGGTATAACAAAATATAATGAAGCAAACCAAAACAAACGAGTCGGATAACTAAATACCTCACTCTGCTCCTATAGTCCACCACCTCCCTGGCCAGAGGTGCTAGGTTCAGGGTCCAAGTCCTCTGAAGTCCTGACTGTCCACTTCATTGGTTAATCAGATTTCTGGTGTCTTTAAATCTGATCAATTTTCCTTTATGTTACTATGTATAAATAACATCCTATAAATTGTTCATCCTATAAATGGCTCACCCGAGTACTGTATCAAGTTATGCAAGTCTTCCCAAGTTTCTCTGAATTCTTCATATTTGTCATTGTTTGGACTTGATAACATCCCGTTCCACTCACATTCCATTCCATACCACAATTTATTCAGCTACTTCTCCAACTGATTGGCACCAACTCTGCTACCATAAAAGGTGCTGCTATAAATATTTATGTATAGTTGTGTACTCCAACCTCTTAGGGGTGAGAGGAGACCCCAGAAGGCCGATTTCCTGTTGCCTCCCGGCAGCCAGTGACCTAGGACTTCTCATTCTGCTCCTCTCCCCCCACCTCATTTTCATCTCCAGCAACAGTTTGGCTACAGGTTAAGGGGAGGGACGTTTTGTGAGTAGGAAGCTGATCATTCTGTAATATGGAAGTTGATAAGGACCGACAATACAGGATGAGGGGATTCCTAAGGTGACATCTTCAACTTCCCAAGGAGACCGCCCCCATCTCCCCAGTGGCACCTAGGGTTCAGCCTGGACATTTCTGCGGAGTGTGTGTGGGATTGGTAGCACTCACAGCCTAATAATCCCACCCTCGATCTCCTTTTCCCCTTCCACTGAACGTGGGGGCCCAGCTCAAGGGGCAGACTCCGGCCTTGGATGGGTGCCACTGGTGGCAGCTCTCGATCTGAGACCTGGGCTCCCATCCATCCTTGCACTGTTATTTTAAACTCCAGCTGCTCCCCCCGGGTGCCGCGTGGGGAGGAGGAGTTAACCTGGCGTCGCGAGCCTGTTTTCCCCCTCAACTCAATGCCAGGGATAGGGTCAAAAGAAAAAAAAGCAGGGAGTGTTTTGGGAGCACACAGGGAGAGTTTCCAGGGCGCGGCCAGAGTGCGGTTAGAAAGGAGTTATTTATAGCTAGGGAGCGGAAATCTGGAGGGTCCAGGAGCAGGGTAGGGAGTGAACGAGGGAGCGAGTCGGAGCAACCGTCGGGGGCCTTCTGTGGGCTCCCACGGGTCCCGCAGGCTGCTGGAGAGCGGGACGGAGGCAGAGCCCTGCGCCCACCCACCTGCGCGCTCTCCAGCTATGCAGCGCAGCCCTACTCAACCTTGTGTTTGCGGTCCAAGCCCAGCGGCGATCCGGAGACAACTAGTCTTCAGCCTTAGTGAAAGGTATTCCTGGACCGCTCTCCTGCCCTCCCTTTCCCCCAAAGCATTTCCCTGGATTTGAGGGAGGGTAGAGGGGAAGGGGGAGGAGTCACGCCCTAGAGGTTGTCCCAGTAGTCATCCTCCACCTTGAAGGCTGTTCCGCACCCCGCTGGCGACCGCCAGATGTAGTTCTCTGCCTTCAGGACC